>OX439485.1:21518986-22220653 GCA_949320155.1 Melangyna quadrimaculata
ACATTGACGGACTTGTGTCATTTGTGTGATCGTCAATATTTCAGGTGTTGACACGGTGAGCGTTGACGTTGCCATGTCAGTGCTTTGACCGTTTTTTTTTGGTGACGTCAGAGAGTCAACGCATTGACCATTTGCGTTGACCGTCTAATAGTAGCTTAAGCGCTGGACGAACAACTGCCTATGATCGTCGCTTACATTTGAATTAAGTTGCTTGGTCGTGAATTCTTTTTCAAAGTTATTAAACTAACTAGGTAATTAAAATAAACAAATATATTAATACAAAAGTGAGGTCGTTGCTCGAACTGGACACCAGCTAGGAAGAAGTTGCTGGTAGATGCAGCGAAAGCGCGAGTTCGTAATCGCAGAAATCTGCGACAGATCTGCCGCATGTCTGCTTAGCTTCTGCGAATCGATTTTATTTTTCTTCTGCCCGCAGAAAGTAAGCAGGCGGCAGTTTTTAAAAAGAAGTTTTATTCGTAAACATCGCAGCGCAGAAAATTATTTTTAAAAAATCGCAATTATTAAAGAAAAAATTGAGGTTAAATTTTCGCGCGGTACCTTGAAAGGTGATTTTAGGGCTTTTGGGTGAAATTTGGAGAAAAAATATGCTATGATAGACAAATATCTTGATGATATATGTATGCATGTACTTCAAAGCCATTTCATATACAGGGTGGGCCAAATACAAGTTTCTTTTTAAAAATGCAATAAAATAGTTGTTGGCATAACATCGGTCCCAACAAAAAAAAAAGTTCAAAGAGGTCAAATCGCAGCTCCGAGGCGGCCAATTGACCTCCCAAAGACTGCTGATAACACGATTTTGAAATTTGGTGCCATCGATTGTGGTATGGGCTTTGTGGCATGGCACACCATCCTGCATGAACCAGAGGTTGTCCAAATCCATGTATTTAATTTGAGTAAAAAAAATGTTGGTTAACATGCTCTGTAACGACCACTGTTGACAAAACGTTGTTCCCAGCCTCATTTTCGAAGACAAATGGTCCAATGTTGACCCGGCCTCTACCTATGTAAATGTTTTTCTGTTTTAATTTCAATTTTTTTTTTTCTGCACAAACTGCCCGACGCCGACTTAATTTCTGCGTACTTTTGATGTTTACGAACGTAATTTGTTTTGCAGGCCTACTGAAGTCAGATTTCAATTTTTGTTTACGAACACAAACTTTGCAGATCTAAGTTAGTCAGACGATTACGAATTCGCCCAAATTCTACTATTATTTTAGATAGCAAACTTTATGATGGGAAACACTAAAATCCTTATTTCGTTCATTTAATCCTCATCCAATATGTTTATGTCATAAATTATATTTTGATCTTTTGGATATCGCGTATTTTAATTAATTTCACTTGAAAAATCGCAGGCAGCCAAAAATGTATTTGTTGACTTCTTTATGATAGCTCAAATGTCATTTCCATTCACAGAAGCTATCTGTTTGACAACAAATGTAGTAGATAAAGTAATAGAGCACTGATTAGTTAAAGACGTGTTTAATTTGGTTATTGGTAAACACACAAATTAACTCGCCCTTAAAGTTTAACGTGGCGTTTATCTAAACGCGTGTTTAGTGATTGGTTTTATTGATAAGGCCCTTAGTCTATAATATTGGATATTTAGAAAGAAAATGGATTATTGTAAATTTATTTCCAAGAAATAGCGTTGTGGTGGTAATACTGGCCAATTGTTTGGTCAACTTCTAGAGGTATTTAAATTATCTACGTATATCAATAAAATAAAGAAGTCTAAAAATTTATTACAGACAGTATATAATACTGTGCTACCAACCGATAATGATAATATAAAACAGAAACGTACAAGGTATCCGATAATGTTTGATCGTCTATTTGGCATTGACTTTCTGTAATCTTTTTTATAATTTCTGATTAAGAAAAAAAAATTAACGAATTAGCTAAAATAAAGCATGTTCTTTGCTGAAATTGTATTTTTATTTTAAAAACAGAGTTAATTTGCAGTCGTTGCAGGAACAATGTGTCCCACTTGTGTTTAGTTTTATTGGTGAATTTTTTTCATTTTCGATTTAAAGTGCATAAAAGTAAGTTAAAAAAAAAAAATATAATTTAATTGCTAAGACAAATTTTTAAGATAAAAGTCAAATAAATTTAATCGAATTTCAGTGTTTTAATTTTATAATTTGTTCTTTTATAAGAAATGTTTTTAGTCTAAAAAAACAAGAAATAATTATTTTATATATATCATATTGGAAATTAAACTCGTAACGGCAACTAACATTGTTTTTTATAGACACATAAAATGCTTAAAAAGGATATTGAATTTGTTGTTATGAGTACCAATACCAACCTAATTAAAAGTAAATCAGTACTACGTACATTATGTAAACTATATAGACTCACGGCGGCCGGCGCGGCGGCGGGCGGAAGTTATTAACGAAAAAAATCCGCATTGACTTGCAGTTCATTGAATTGTGAAAAAAATATTCTTCGTGTTACATCACCTTATTTGTTTTTTTTTTTTTGTATGAAATTATAAAAAACATACGAAATACCACCTCGTCCTCGGTTCCAAAGCTCTACTTCAATGATACTCCTTTTGTCAGCTCGCAAGATAAAGCCAATTTGCTTGCAGCACAGTTTGCTGTTAATTCGACGCTGCCAGAAAGTGTTATGACTCCTCATGTACTTGAGAGCGTAAATGATTTTATGGGGTAAATCTTTTTTCGCACTCGTGCAGTTGCTAGAGTTCTAAAGGATCTCGATGTACATAAATCCGCTGGCCCGGATAGTATCCCTCCCATTGTTCTGAAGAGGTGTTCTTCAACGCTGGCAAAACCACTGCGTAAGCTTTTCCATCTGTCCTACTCTACTGGTCTCTATCCGAGTGGATGGAAAACAGCATTTGTCCAGCCTGTCCCTAAAAAAGGCGTATCTTCTTCACCCTCTAACTATCGACCAATTGCACTTACGTCCCTTCTTTCCAAGGTCATGGAAACACTGATTAATTTCCAGCTCAAGAAATATCTCGAGGAACGAAAGCTTCTCAATGACCAGCAGTACGGCTTTCGTAGCAATAGGTCCACTGGTGATCTGATGGTATATCTCACCGAACAGTGGAACAAATCTTTACATCGTTTTGGAGAAAGTAAGATTATTGCACTTGATATTTCAAAAGCGTTTGGTAGAGTTTGGCACCAAGCTCTCTTATCGAAAATGCGCGCATTTGGTTTCGATGAACCTCTTCTTCGTTGGATTAGAAATTATCTTTCGGACCGTTCAATACAAGTCGTATTGGACGGTTTCAAGTCTGAAATCCACAAAATAAATGCTGGTGTGCCCCAGGGCTCCGTTTTGTCTCTAACTCTCTTCCTTATTTTTATAAATGATCTTTTGTCTGAAACTTCTAATCCATTAAACTGTTTTGCTGACGATAGTACCCTCAGCTTCTCATATTTGTTTACAAATTCTCATCCATGTCCTTCGGATGTGGAACTTGAACGGCAGCGTATGATAAGCTCACTAAATTCTGATCTCGACAGCATTGTCCAATGGGGAATTCGTCCAAAACTTGAGTACAATTCTCATATTTGGGCAGGAGCTCCAAAAACTCACTTGAGTTTGTTGGACAGAATTCAAAAGAGAGCTTTAAAAATGATAGGCGAAAGATCTATAACAGAAACAATTAATCCTCTCGAACACCGCCGTAATGTTTCGTGTCTTTCTCTATTTAATCGCTATTATTATAATCAGTGTTCTAGTGAAATAGCCAGTTGCATTCCCCCCCTTAAAAAATTCAACCGTAATACTCGCGCTTCTAGGAATGCCCATCAGTTCACCCTCGAGCCCAACTTCGGACGTACTGTAATGTACAGAGATTCTTTCTTCAGTCGCACCACACGAATGTGGAATGCCTTACCTGACTCGACTTTCCCCTCCCATTTCGATGTGCAAACGTTCAAAACCCTCTCCCACTTACCTAATCGCTCGTGCTGTGTTGAAAATATTTTAAGGGTAGCCATAACCCCATTTGCGCGCGTGGAATATAAAAAAAAAAAAAAAAATGTATCAAACAGATGTGGGAATGTGCAGATCAGATAAGATTAACAGCCCAAACTTTGTAATTTATTTGTTGCTAGCGGGAAGGTGAAATAGCTTCTAGAAAGTGCTTACATCTTACAGGGATAAACCATTCCCAAAGAAAATAATAACAACTTGCAATAAGTTACCTTATCAACTAATTTTAATTTTAAAAGATAATCACGATTGTTAGGTAGCTTCTTCGTCTCTACCAAACCAGATATTTTAAAGTGGTAATGTATAAATAAACCAATTTATCGTTCATTGTCGTCGGTGGCGCAAAAGGTTGCAATCTTCAAGATAGTGTTCCTCGTACAGGGTTGTTATTTAACAACTTTTTTATATCACTGTTTTCGAGGATCATTCGTGAATAGCGATGGCTCTTAGAACATTAGACTGTAATGTTTGTCTAAAGCTTGGCTAAGCATTGGCTATCTGCAACTAAGTTTATTATAATCGAAAGTACTTTAAAACTCCAAAATGTAGAAAGAAGCATTGGTAAAAGTCCGAAGTAGGTATTTTATTTCCATAATTAATTCTATTCATTTATAATGCATTTGGTCCAACCAAGGTAATGTTTTCAAAGAAAGCTGTTAGGTTAGCTGTTAGGTATGGTTAGTGGGCTGATACCGTCCCACTAAGATCAGTGTAGATCCATTGTGGTACCCTATAGGGAAAGAAACCTATGATAATCCTATGACATAGCCCGTAAAGGGTGTAGATAAAGTTCCAACAAGGTATAGCTTGAAAAGTCGGAGGGTGTTTTTCAAAATTGAAGGAGTGTCTGGTGGGTTGAGGAAGGGTTAACACACCATTGTCCTTAAAGGGCGTGTTCCTCTCCTTTACCTTCTCAGAAGATGTTAACATATTGGCTAATAGTGAACCCAACCAAGGAAATGTTTTCAAAGAAAGCTGTTAACATTGGCTCGTATCTGGTAACTAATGGTGGATTTACATGCAGTGGACGCTCGTTAACCTGAAGACGTACGAAACCAGGTGTGTTCAAGCTATAGGGTTGTGCAAGTTACTGAATCAAGTTAAAAAATTGTTGTTTTTCTTTAACAATGATTCATTTTAATAATTTTAAAATTTAAATAATGATATTATAAATAAATAATTTAAATTGCAGTTCATTGAATTGTGAAAAAAATATTCTTCGTGTTACATCACCTTATTTGTTTTTTTTTTTTTGTATGAAATTATAAAAAACATACGAAATACCACCTCGTCCTCGGTTCCAAAGCTCTACTTCAATGATACTCCTTTTGTCAGCTCGCAAGATAAAGCCAATTTGCTTGCAGCACAGTTTGCTGTTAATTCGACGCTGCCAGAAAGTGTTATGACTCCTCCTGTACTTGAGAGCGTAAATGATTTTATGGGGTAAATCTTTTTTCGCACTCGTGCAGTTGCTAGAGTTCTAAAGGATCTCGATGTACACAAATCCGCTGGCCCGGATAGTATCCCTCCCATTGTTCTGAAGAGGTGTTCTTCAACGCTGGCAAAACCACTGCGTAAGCTTTTCCATCTGTCCTACTCTACTGGTCTCTATCCGAGTGGATGGAAAACAGCATTTGTCCAGCCTGTCCCTAAAAAAGGCGTATCTTCTTCACCCTCTAACTATCGACCAATTGCACTTACGTCCCTTCTTTCCAAGGTCATGGAAACACTGATTAATTTCCAGCTCAAGAAATATCTCGAGGAACGAAAGCTTCTCAATGACCAGCAGTACGGCTTTCGTAGCAATAGGTCCACTGGTGATCTGATGGTATATCTCACCGAACAGTGGAACAAATCTTTACATCGTTTTGGAGAAAGTAAGATTATTGCACTTGATATTTCAAAAGCGTTTGGTAGAGTTTGGCACCAAGCTCTCTTATCGAAAATGCGCGCATTTGGTTTCGATGAACCTCTTCTTCGTTGGATTAGAAATTATCTTTCGGACCGTTCAATACAAGTCGTATTGGACGGTTTCAAGTCTGAAATCCACAAAATAAATGCTGGTGTGCCCCAGGGCTCCGTTTTGTCTCTAACTCTCTTCCTTATTTTTATAAATGATCTTTTGTCTGAAACTTCTAATCCATTAAACTGTTTTGCTGACGATAGTACCCTCAGCTTCTCATATTTGTTTACAAATTCTCATCCATGTCCTTCGGATGTGGAACTTGAACGGCAGCGTATGATAAGCTCACTAAATTCTGATCTCGACAGCATTGTCCAATGGGGAATTCGTCCAAAACTTGAGTACAATTCTCATATTTGGGCAGGAGCTCCAAAAACTCACTTGAGTTTGTTGGACAGAATTCAAAAGAGAGCTTTAAAAATGATAGGCGAAAGATCTATAACAGAAACAATTAATCCTCTCGAACACCGCCGTAATGTTTCGTGTCTTTCTCTATTTAATCGCTATTATTATAATCAGTGTTCTAGTGAAATAGCCAGTTGCATTCCCCCCCTTAAAAAATTCAACCGTAATACTCGCGCTTCTAGGAATGCCCATCAGTTCACCCTCGAGCCCAACTTCGGACGTACTGTAATGTACAGAGATTCTTTCTTCAGTCGCACCACACGAATGTGGAATGCCTTACCTGACTCGACTTTCCCCTCCCATTTCGATGTGCAAACGTTCAAAACCCTCTCCCACTTACCTAATCGCTCGTGCTGTGTTGAAAATATTTTAAGGGTAGCCATAACCCCATTTGCGCGCGTGGAATATAAAAAAAAAAAAAAAAATGTATCAAACAGATGTGGGAATGTGCAGATCAGATAAGATTAACAGCCCAAACTTTGTAATTTATTTGTTGCTAGCGGGAAGGTGAAATAGCTTCTAGAAAGTGCTTACATCTTACAGGGATAAACCATTCCCAAAGAAAATAATAACAACTTGCAATAAGTTACCTTATCAACTAATTTTAATTTTAAAAGATAATCACGATTGTTAGGTAGCTTCTTCGTCTCTACCAAACCAGATATTTTAAAGTGGTAATGTATAAATAAACCAATTTATCGTTCATTGTCGTCGGTGGCGCAAAAGGTTGCAATCTTCAAGATAGTGTTCCTCGTACAGGGTTGTTATTTAACAACTTTTTTATATCACTGTTTTCGAGGATCATTCGTGAATAGCGATGGCTCTTAGAACATTAGACTGTAATGTTTGTCTAAAGCTTGGCTAAGCATTGGCTATCTGCAACTAAGTTTATTATAATCGAAAGTACTTTAAAACTCCAAAATGTAGAAAGAAGCATTGGTAAAAGTCCGAAGTAGGTATTTTATTTCCATAATTAATTCTATTCATTTATAATGCATTTGGTCCAACCAAGGTAATGTTTTCAAAGAAAGCTGTTAGGTTAGCTGTTAGGTATGGTTAGTGGGCTGATACCGTCCCACTAAGATCAGTGTAGATCCATTGTGGTACCCTATAGGGAAAGAAACCTATGATAATCCTATGACATAGCCCGTAAAGGGTGTAGATAAAGTTCCAACAAGGTATAGCTTGAAAAGTCGGAGGGTGTTTTTCAAAATTGAAGGAGTGTCTGGTGGGTTGAGGAAGGGTTAACACACCATTGTCCTTAAAGGGCGTGTTCCTCTCCTTTACCTTCTCAGAAGATGTTAACATATTGGCTAATAGTGAACCCAACCAAGGAAATGTTTTCAAAGAAAGCTGTTAACATTGGCTCGTATCTGGTAACTAATGGTGGATTTACATGCAGTGGACGCTCGTTAACCTGAAGACGTACGAAACCAGGTGTGTTCAAGCTATAGGGTTGTGCAAGTTACTGAATCAAGTTAAAAAATTGTTGTTTTTCTTTAACAATGATTCATTTTAATAATTTTAAAATTTAAATAATGATATTATAAATAAATAATTTAAATTGAAACGATTTTAAGATGACTTGGAAAAAAAATTCTTTATATTACTCTGCTTAGCTTTGCGCAGCATATTTTGAAAAGCAGATTCGCGGAGAATCTAGAGTTAGTTGTCAATTTTGTTTACGTTGGTTAAGAAACCACTTGTAAAGGGCTTTCTCAGTTTTTGGATTTTCAGCTTTTTTAACTGTACACTTCTCACCTGTGGTCCAGAAAAAGTTTTTGCAATCCTTTCAGTTGTTTTGTTTTTAATTGCGCTTAGTATCGCATATTGTCCATTTTGAAACACCATCTTCTTTGTTTTTGTTTTTTTTTTTAAACCCATTTTTCACTTTTTTCAAAAATTCGATTTTTAAATACGCACGTGGTCAAATGAAATTCACCAATTATGAGGAATAAAACCTTATAAGGAAATACTAAAGAAATTTCCTGGGATCGTTTGCATTCAGTACCAATATCCCATGTTCCCAGGTACCTTGCAAAAATTCAAAAATTGTATTTGTTCAACTTATAGAGTACTTAGGGGAAAAATTCAAGGTATTGAGTCTTAAAAATGGTCTGTTCAAGGTATAGAATGCGTAAAGGGAAAAAATATTTGTTCTAGTTATTGGAATGTTGAAGCTTTCGTATGTTCAAGTTAACGAGAGTCCACTGTATCTTTATCTGCACATTTGAAGAAAAGTAGACCGGAATAGATGTAAACAAAGGAAGAGTACCATCATGAAGATGAACATGTTCGTCCTCATATCGCCATTATGGGACTTCCTATAATCTGCATTAACTAAGATCTTCTGCAAATCTCTCTATTTAAAAAATGTAAATTCTTTATTTTACAGCCTCTTTCTTTGCAGAAGTCGGACAAAGATTACATGTTAATCCAAGATAAAAATTCTGATCCCAGCAAAAGAGTTGTTTATTGTGTTAGCCGGGCTGGTTAGGTTAGGTTGGAAGGGGTGATGAAGCGGCAAGCCGAATACTCTCACTCGGATCTCAGTGGATCCATTGTGCTCCCCGGGAGCTGACTTGGGTAAAAGGAAGGATGAGTGAGGAGAGGACATGGTGGGTATCAGGTAGGGGCTAGCTCGGCTGAGGAATCATAAAAGGAGAACATCATTTTGGGAACTACGAATCGCTTAAAAAAGTCAAGAATGATATAAATATAACCTTTAAGGTTGTTTATAGACATAATTAATTTATCTTCGGATAAGCCGCGTTATTTAAAATCAGAGTGTGATTATGTACTCACCCCGAACGTTTCGCATCAAATTACATTAAGTGCGGTCACCGGGAAACTTTTTATCAGCAGTTTCCCGATGAACACGCTCAATGTTATTGTTGATGCGAAACGTTCGAGGTGAGTACTCTAATTTTAAATAACGCGGCTAATCCGAAAATTAATTTATTAAGTCCAGAATGAATTAATAAAAGATTTCGGACTTTTACAAATGTTTTTAAAAAAATTCTAAGTTTTACCTGTGAGTTCTAGAATTTTTACATAATAATGTAAAAATATACCACCCCACAATTCAGCTACATTTTTGGGTTTTTCTTTTGAAACATTTTCCTTAATATTGACCCACAAGTTTTCGATTAGATTTATGTCCGGAGAATGAGCTGGTCATTCAATAACGTCAATTTCGTTTGTCTCAAACCAAGTTTTTACAAACCGGCTGCTATGCTTGGGGTCTTTATCTTGCTGAAACGTCCAAGTCAGGGGATTATTCCATTGTGCACATGGCACCATGACATGATGCATGATGTCAACATAAATGTTGGCGTCCATTATGTCTTTAATCCAAAATACAGGTCCCGTTCCGTAGTAGGAAAAACACCCCCAACATTCATTTTGGCTCCTCCATGTTTACCGGTCCTTGTTACATAGCGTGGGTCATATTCAGTGTTGTGGGGCCTCCTAATAAGCATATTTAGATAGACTAAGACAGCAATACAAATTTGGTGCAGGCAACTCACAAGAAAGAGGAGGTCATACAATAGCGGATCTAGGATTTGGCTGTGGGGGGGGGCTTGCAGTTTGGAGATCCATTTTGAGACCTTAAGTAATAAAATTTGCTCGTCCCAAGATAAATTTTATAATTTATAATAATTAATAGAGATCAGTTAAGGTTTAATGCAAGACCGTACTCAACTTCAGTCGAACTAAACTTCACGACAACGCGGCAAAACATTATTTCTTATGGAATTTAAGGAGCTATATGGCACTAAGCGGAAACTGAACTTCATACGAATTCGTGTGAAGTGTAGTTCCGATGCAGTGCAGTTCCGGCGAGTGCGGTCTAATGATATCCGTTTTTTTTGTGTGCCTTTATATCCGCTCCTGTTGCGCTTCAAAAAGTTTTCAATACAAAGTATAATAACAATTATTCATAATTGCTGTAGCGGAGATAGAAGCAACTTCAAAGGCGCACAATAATTTTTAGCCATATATGCTTGGACCAGGCGTACAAATTCGTTTATTTATATTATTTAAAAATTGATTATGTACCTACATTATGTAGTTATATTTTTAAATTAGCTCTGGGTATGTTTTGAACTTCCCATTTTTGACAAGATTTGAAAACTGTTTTTAATTGGCTAGTTCAGAAAAATTATATTTAAGTGTTCGTACTGGCAAAAGCTCATATATATGTGCTTTGACACGATATTAGTCCTCTAAGATCTCATTTTTCCTGAATTATCTAAATCAAAGAGAAACTTTTTTGTTCAAACTGACACTTTACGACACAAGACAAAGCTGCTCTAAGAAATAAGCCACGGCCCAATTCTGCCGGCGTGAATGAGTTTTCATGTATACGCTGCATACGCTTTATGTATTCATGCTAAAAAAATATGTCAACAAATTTGCACGTCACTCTAGAGTCTAGAGGGATTGCAAATATTCATTTGCTTTTGCATGATTTTCTGAGCGCGCACAGAGAAAACTCACGCTTTTGGAATTTGGCTCCTTGACTAGAGAATTTGTATGTTTTGTATATACAATTGCCTTGGACCTTTCAAATTTTGAAAACGTAGACCCGAAAATTTCTAAAAAAAAACCAAGGCCGTAAGAAACAATTCCTGTTGTATTAAACATACACGAAACTTGACATCCCGTTGTTCTCCAATGGTTTAAGCCTCAAATGCGTTTCTTTCGGTAAATTAGCTTTATTTTTAGTATATACAGTTGGGGCATTTGACACGTTAATGTAAAGCCCCGATCATTTTTATCTCTTTTTACTTATGTCTTCAAGCCTTAGTCCCAACTTCGGACTTTGACAGTCCCTAGACTTGAGCCCCCAAAACTCTCTGGAATAAGGTTAGTTTTTAGGAAGTAAGTTGCTTAACCCTGGCTAGGATTTTTGTCCAATGTTCTCAGACCTTATTGCGCCAAAGCTGTTTTTTTCGTCCCAATTTTCTGGGTTTAATTTTTAGTGAAAGATTGTCGTTGCATTAAAAATATCCATATTCATAGCCCCAACTTAGTTTTTGTCCAATTCGCTTCAGGCTTTAGCCCCAATCGTAGGGCTTAGAAAAAAAATTACATAACATGTATGCAAATAGTCCAGCCCCAACCACGTTATTTTGTCCATCAAATTTCATATCTTAACAATATTTTAGACGGAATATAAAATTCTACACGTTGTAATGTATTGCTTTCTATATTTCAAATTATTTTATGATTCGGCTGTGGGGGGGCTTTAGCCCCTATAGCCACCCCCCTGGATCCGCTACTGAGGTCATATATATGTATTTGTTTACTTTAATGAGCACTGCTATTATTTTACATACAGGTGTACATACATATATGCAAATAGAAAACAAAACTGTCTTTATTTTCTTTATACAGAGTTTATTTGTACGATTTCTATTTTCAAAGTTAAAGCGTCGAAATGTATGCTTTTTTAAGTTAGGGAGTCGTAAGGCAAGAACTGGAAAAAGTGCAACTTTTCGGGGCTTTATATCTGAAAATGTAGCAAGCAAACTTTGTTCCAATAAAAGAAAGATAATTTAGTTTGAATATTTGTATAGGTTAGGTATGTAAACAAGTGAGAATATATGTATAAGTTAGGTATGTAAACCAAGTCCTTCTCGAGATATTAGTTAAAATACAATTTCAAAATGGCGGATGAAGCACAAGACGCCCCTATTTGTTTTTGTACTCAGAGTCAGTGGCGGATGCAGGGGGGTGGATTTAGGGGCTAAAGCCCCCCCACAGCTGATTCCTAAAATAATTTGAGATATAGAAAGCAATACATTACAAAGTGTAGAGTTTTATATTCGTCTAAAATTTTGTTAAGATGTGAAATTTGTTGGAAAAAAACCTGGTTGGGGCTGAACAATTTACATGCTATGTAACTTTTTTTCTAAGCCCTAAGGTTGGAACTAAAGCATATAACGAATTGAACAAAAAACCGAGTGGGGACTATGAATAATGGACATGTTTCATGCAACGACAATTTTCCGTAAAAACAATCCAGAAAATTTGGAAAAAAAAACAGCTTGGGACTAATAATGTCTGAGAAATTTGACAAAAACGACTTACTCCTTAAAAACTAACCTTATTCCAGAGAGCTTTTGGGGCTTAAGTCTAAGGACTGTCAAAATCCAAAGTTTGGGGATAATGCTTGAAGATATAAATAATCGCGGCTTAACATTAACATGTCAAAAGCAACAACTGATTAGACTAAAAAATTAGCTAATTTAAGGAAATAAACGCAAAGGGGTCTAAAACAATTGGAAAACAACGGGGTGTTAAGCTTAGTGTAAATGTTTAATACAACAAGAATTGTTTCTTACGGCCTTGTCTGGGCTTAGACAATTTTGGGGCTTAGCTTTCAAACTTACAAAGGTCAAAGGCAATTGTACATACAAAACATTTTTGGGCTAAGCAATTAAATACAAATTCTCTAGTCAAGGAGCCAAATTCCTAAAGCGTGAGTAATTCTTGAATATTTACAATCCCTATTAAACATTTTTTGAACAGGATACAAAGTGAAATTCATTCACGCTTGCAGAAATGGGCCGTCCGGTTATTATTTGGACAGCTGTTTCTTTCTAATTCAAGAATAAGATCTCAGAGGACTGATACTCTCAAAGCACAAAAGAGCTTATTTGCTCGTGTGGTTTGAGGCTGTAACGTGGCTGAAAATTTAAGTTATAAAATTAGTTATACTACTATGTTTTGCTGAGCAATTATATTGGCTTCTAGCTCCGCTTTAAAATAATTCCCATGTTTAACACAATATCAATTCCAAATTCTTGTTATTGAACTTTATTAAAAACATTTTAAAGCGCGATAGGAGCGGATATAAGGCAAACAAAACACGGCTATTATTAAAGGAAAAGTGATAATGTCAAAATTCGTTATATAAATTCGTTTCATATGAACCGATTAGATCTCCAAACTCCAAGCCCCCCCACCAGCCAAATCCTAGATCCGCTACTGCTCGGAGTCAACCCATTTACCAATTTCAATCATAAAATTTGAGCGGTATGTTTTTGTAAAAAAAAAACCTACCGACTGACCTATTTAGTAATTATTTAATGATTGAAAATTCCAATCGATTATCCTATATAATCTAAATTAACTGATACAAAGATAAACTATTGGAAGAAATTAATAAATTGTCTGTATACTATATAAAATAAAGAATATCCATGCTTTAGCCACATAATGTACTTGAAATCAATATGAGTATTTATAATACTTAAAATGTAAATATATGACTGACAACAAAATTCAACAAGATAAGATAGATTTGAATTTGTTTTTGTCAATTTATTATTCATTAATTAAGTTTATCAATGAAAAGAGTGGATTGGATAATCTACTTTTTTTTATATAAAAGTCTGTAGATAAACGAAATTCTGAAAAAAAATATCACAATTAACTGGTTCAACAATAGGTACCTTACCTATATTTTGATTTTTATTTCACATCAATGTGTGTCAAAGCACCTGCCAAGTTCCGCTGATTAGTGATTATATTTGAATAGGCAACTTGTAGTCTAAGAAAGATAGGATCGGACCAGGGACATTTTGACCAGGATGAAATTTTGTCAAGCTGAAAATTTTTTTGTAATACAATCGAATCATATGACACATGTTTTTAGGGTGCTTTTCAACGCTGATTCTAAAGAGACCAAAACTGAAAAGATAAATATAAAAAAACGTATTTTTGATCAAAGAAACATAGACACAATAAACAAAGCAAAAACTTCAATGGAGTTCTGGAAAGCAGTCAGGCTTGTAAGTGGAAAAAAGATTACAACTCCTACAGTTCTGCACATAGAAGAAATAAAAGTTCATTTTGTGAACCCTCTCAATACATCCCAAATATCTCCATCATTTCAGTATGCAGCGCCTTTGATAGTAGATGAATACCTGGATGCTCCTATTTCTCAAGCTGAGGTGGAAACGGTTATTCAAAATGCCAAAAATGATAAAGCTCCGGGGGAGGATAGAATACCGTTCGAATATTTTAAAAATCTTACACCGGAATTCTTACGACTTCTTACGGCGGAGTATAATAGAATTTTTGAGACAGGTAAAGTTCCGGAAAGTTTTCGAACACCCATTATCTTTCCGATACATAAAAAAGGGAGGCTTGACGATCCAACCAATTACAGAGGCATCTCATTTTTAAATACAGTGGC
This sequence comes from Melangyna quadrimaculata, assembly GCA_949320155.1. Taxonomy (NCBI): domain Eukaryota; kingdom Metazoa; phylum Arthropoda; class Insecta; order Diptera; family Syrphidae; genus Melangyna; species Melangyna quadrimaculata. Next base: position 21,533,569 of record OX439485.1, read on the forward strand.
AAAACTTTTTGGCTCAATTTTGTACAATAGGCTCAGTAAGTGGGTGGAAAGCAGACAGATCGTAAATGAATTTTAAGCAGGGTTCAGGAAAAACCACTCGACTGCCGATCAAATTTTTTCATTAATGAATATTGCTGATATTTATAAAAAGAAAGGAAAAAAGCTGTATGCTTTCTTCGTGGATTTTCGGGCAGCGATTGATTCAATTCCCCGACAAGCGCTTTTCTACTAGCTTTACAAATATGGAATATCGACTAAAATTATATCTGTCTTAATATCAATGTACAATGAAAATGTTGCACGAGTTTGGGATGGAAAATTTCTTTCAGACGAGTTTGAGACTTCGATGGGCGTAAAGCAAGGATGCGTTCTCAGTACTCTTCTCTTCATTTTATACATAAATAATATAACTGATGTAGTGAAAGGAGGTATCGCTGTGAGAGGAAAAACTATTCCAGGACTGATGTTCGCAGATGATATAGTCTTCTTAGCGGAAACTATACAAGGTATGCAACTGATGATAAATCGACTTCAACTTTATTGCGGAACCTGGAACCTAACGGTAAATCTTTCTAAGTCAAAAATGATGATACTGAGAAACGGTGGTGGCAGATACTCCAGGGCCGAAAAGTGGACGTTTGATGAAGAGCTGATAGAAATAGTCAAGGAGTACAAGTACTTAGGAGTCTTGATTACTTCTAACTTGAACTTAACTAAGCATCTTCAAATGAAATTAGCGTAAGCTAAGCGTGCTATGTGTTCAGTATGGAGGAGTTGTATCCTTAAGAAAAACGTTTCTCACATAGCAAAATATAAAGTCTTTCGAACAACTGCAATCGCAATTCTGTTCTACGGAGCACAAGTATGGGGATATCTTTCGTTTGAAACTGTGGGAAAGTTCCTTCGCTTTTTTATTAAAAAGTACCTTCAGGCTGCCAAGTACGTCACCAAATTATATGATATACCTTGAAACTGGAATAGCACCGCTCTTTTTGGATACACTTAAATTGCATTTCAATTACGTGGCAAGGTTAATGGCGATGGATGAAGAAAGGATTCCACGACTTGTATTATCACAAATTATAATTTCAGAAGGAACGTGCGTACAAGCGTGGAGCAAACTGGCAATCGAATGTTCAACCACTTTGTCAATATCAGCCGACGAAAACCCTAATTCACTTAAGGTAAAATTTGATAATTTGCTGAAGAAAACGGGCAATATGATGTATGATAAGTTTATGAGGGAAGCTGCATCATCTATTTATAGAGCTTACTGTAGTAAACTCAACCATTACTTAAATCACAAGACCTACTTTTTAGCTGATAGCTCCACTGAAGAAATCAGCCTGCTATTCAGAGTAAGAGGTGAACTCATTAGTTTGAACTACATTCCACATCGTCAAGAGCTACCAATTTTGTGTGATTTATGTAATCTTAAAGGACGAGAAGATGTGTTTCATTTCCTGGGAATTTGTCCAGTACTTAAGGAATTCCGTAAACTCTTCTTTGGCGTAGAGAAGCTTAATCTAGAAGAAACTATCAACATATTGAACGGAGACCGAGGTTGGGCCCTTCTTTATAAGTATTGTTTGAGCGCAATCCGTTACAGAACCCGCATTATCCAAGGAAGTTTTTAAAAGTTTCGTTACAGAAATTGCTAAGATTAATTTAACGTATGTTTATGTATATTAGTTTTTCTTTATTATGTACAAATTATAATTGAAATGTCAGTCTGGTAGACGGCCTTCGTCCAAACCATTCAAAGACTTAAGTCATACTTATAACTAAGGAAATTTAAATTGTATTAATATTTGAAGTCAATAAATTTAAAAAAAATCTATCTACATATATCCTGTGGAAAGTTAATGTCATTTTTATCGAATGATCACTTTTTTTTAAAGTACAACAAGTAATATATTACCCAAAACCATTTTAAAATAATGGGATTTTAATGAAATTTGGTATAAATGTTTCATTTGACATGTTTACTTAGAATCAAAAGAGTCCCCAAAAATGTATATATTTAAGATTATAAATACAATGGCTTGACAAACTGCCGCCTCCCTCCCCTCTCCACCTGTTAAAATACGTCTACACAAAAAGTCAATTCAGGGATTTTGGAGGACTTTGGATATGTTGTTGAGGATAAAATTCTGCGTTGATACCAGCAATAAAAATTAATGAAATAATTTGTCCCCGGTTGCCCATATTAAATTTCCTATCTTTCCTAGACTATTGTTATTTGCCAAGCAAATGTTTATTATTGAAATTGTATGGGGCATATTCATATTCATTTTAGACCTGGGTCTAAGTTAAACATAGCTTTATTTGAATTCTCGGACGTTGATTCTATTTTTTTAAGGTTATCATTTCAAAATATTTGAAGCTATTTGTGTAGTATACCAAGGAAATTATCTTATACAAATATAAAACCAACAATTTCTAATGAAATCGGTCTGTATTCATTGAGCCAAAATTGTCTTAAACTGTAGTTTAGTTAATCCTGGGTGTATCTGCGACTATGAATATGCCCCATTGTAAATATATAAGAAACCCACTAATTATTACATGAACCATTGAGATATATAACTGGCGCAATCGGACCCTGGAATACTGCATCCATACAATCTCGAGTGTAAGCCAGGGCAGGATAAAGTTTGGAGCACACTTTAACGGACTATTGAATTAGTGGTTTTTAAGCCTTAAGCAACATGAACCAAGTAGTTAAGATTGGTATAGGGTAAGTCCAATTTGAGCATTTTTATCGGGTTCCTTTCCTATGCCTCCTATTCTTAAACACAAAACCCAAAAAAAAATAAAGTTCGAAGTCTCCTTTTTGCTCCAAGTTGAAATAAAAAAGAAATTAAATTAAATAAAAAAGTTTTACAATATAATTATTTTTAGTGCAGATCTCTTGATTTAAAAACGAAAGATCTAAAATCGAGCATAATGTTTCCTAATACACCGGTCGACATCTTTAATTCCCTTCGAGTTTCGGATGCTATTAAAGATGTCCCCACTTTTGATGGGAATACTTGGCCTTATGCCGCATTTGAATACAAATCGTGCATATAAAAAAGTAATCTTTAGAGCCATTCGAAACAAGGTTGTTGGGCCAGCCAATGAAATTCTAAATATGTATGGAACTCAAGTAAATTGGGAAGACATACAAAATAATTTGATTATTCATTACGAGGACAAGAGGAACGAAACAAGTCTCATAAGAGAATTGCAACAGCTTCGACAAATTCAATTATTTGTAGAAACCTTTTATTCAAAGATAATTGAAAGACTTTCTGCGATGATAAACCACATAAAAAGTTCATGAATCAAATTTTAAGTGTTGTCGAGGCTTAACAAAGCCTTCAACATGAAATGTGTCTTAACATACGTCTTGATTGATTTAAAAAAATGTACAAAGCGTTTATACCATTTTCACGAATACTTTTTACATGGGCTACTACATGCTTTTTACACCACTCATTTCTAAAACAATTCCTCTGTAATTCAAAACAAAGCCTTTTACTGAAAATTTTTGAAGACTATTGTTTCCACAAATTTTAATTCAGCAAAGTTCCCCACTTCTATCAAATGCAATTTTATTGTTAACCTATAATGCTCATTGATTTTAAAACCAACGATGACGCATGCATAAGCTTATCCAATTTATAACTTTTCATACAAAATTTATTCATCATTTAAAAATGTGCTATGTACGATTACCCTTCTACTTTGACTCAATAAATTTTGTTTTCAAACTATTGCTAATTAAATCTATTGTAAAATCGATTTGATGATAACTAATGTTTATTAAGCTTTTTCGCGGTAAGGAATTTTATTTGAAGTGATAAATTGAATTCAGATTATCCATATTCAATCCATGTTAATGTTTATATGTATAATCATTTGAATTTCGTTTAAATTCCTTTGATTTAGATTAGAATAGACTTTATTTATAAACAAAATTCGTTTAAACAATAAATAATACAAGTCTTTTATGACCTAGTTTAAAAACAAAACCGTCGGTCAGATTGACAGAATATGAATTCTATTAGCACAAAAAAACAAAGAAAAGTATAGTGAGTTTAACTGGGTTAATACAAGTACATGATTGGATATTAATTTTAAACGAATTTATAAAAATTGCAAGGTTCAATGAAAAGATACAAAAAAGAAAAACAAATTTAAATGAAATGGAAAAATTAAAAGCTATCTGTAAGAATTGTTCTTCTGTAAGCCACTGCCAATTGGATAAATTTGTAAAGTTTTTCCCAGCCTTTTGCTCCATTTAGGGTTTGTACTACATCGTCAGCTTCAAATTGGTTCTGCCCAAAAATGTCTTGACGAATTTCCTTGATAATTGGACAAAATCCTAAAAAGTTGCCGATATTCTCTCTCGCATGGATGTTGCAAAGTTGCACAGCAGATTTTGGGTGTGAACGAAAGCAAAAATTCACTACTATTTCAAAACACATCTTAACTTTTTATATGCAAATATAAAAGTCTGGCACTCCGTGGTTGGAGCGTTTGCTTAAAATGCTGCATTAAAAATGCTGTTAAATGGTGTTACAAATTAGTAATTAATAATAGAATACAATTTTTTTTTAAGGCTGTGCTTCCTTACCTAACGATTTTAAGATATAAATAAGATGCGTATCATCTGATTTCATCCCTAATCAACAATTTCGAAATAAAAATATTTTTTGAGTGTTGCATTCAAGAATCTTCGAAGTGTTAATTCCTTAGCGTTGCTTAGATACTGCAAAAGCTTACCTTAAAAAAAGTTTAGTCTGATACAGTAGTTTTTTCTTTGAGTGCGTCTGGCAGCCATTTGGTCCCATAGAAAACGTCTTGGCCCCATATTTGTATGATGAGGAGAGACTATACTTCATCATTGGGAAAATGTTTTTTTTCGCTATCACAATTATCTATAACCGATTTTGTGCATTCTTTGACTGCGTCTGGCAGCCATTTGGCCCCATAGAAAACGTCTGGGACCCTCATATTCATGTCGAGGGCGCTCAGTTCTTTAACTAAATATAGTGTTGTAGTTGCTATAACAATTATCTGCACTTTCGAAAAAAATGCATTTTTAATGCAGCATTTCATGCAAACGCCTCAACCACGGAGTGCCAGACTTTCATATTTGCTTATAAAAAGTTAAGATGTATTTTAAAATAGTTGTGAATTTTTGCTATCGTTCACACCCAAAATCTGCTGTGCACTTTCGGTCTTTGAGGTATAATGTAGTTCAGAGAAAGTATATCACCTCTGGCTCGTACAATTATTGAAGAAATCATATCCGTGGAGTTCTTGTCGTTGAAGTAGTTTAATTCTCCATGATTAAACTCCAACTTGCTATAGAAATCTCTATACTGCAATGCTTTGGCCTGATTTATGAAATTCTGTCGATATTGTTCATCCGATTTCTTGACAAGGGAGTAAAGACTTTTGTTTAGACCCGTTAGATTATCCATATCAAATTCGATCGATGTATCCAGAAAATTAGCAAGATCGATCCAAGTTTGTACAAAGTTAAGCTGATTTGTGATGACAAGTTTTAATACTCTATTGACCAGCCTTGAGGAATCCTATCGGAGTATTTTGATCACGTAATCGAAATGCATTTTGAGTGTGTCGATGAACATCGGTGGGAAACCTGTTTCGATATGAAGCAAGTAGTGTGGCGTTGTTGATTGGAGAGTAAAGAAACGTAATAATTACTCCACATCCTCATATTCTTTGTAGCCCCACACTTGCGAGTAAAGCATAATAGATTTTGCCACAGCTTGAAACAGTTTGTGTTTTAGCCGAGTGATGGATGGATTTGTTTGCAATACAGTTTTTCCAGGAAACCCAGAGGGCAGCCTTTGCCTCCTGAAAATTTGACTTGATATGTTTTTTCATACAAAGGTTACTTTGTATGGTCAAGCCGAGGTATTTAACTTCTTTAACAACTTGAACTTCCTGTTCCTGGTACTTCCATTTTTCATAACTAGTGTATCTTCCGCGTCCTTTTCTGAAGATCATTATGTTAGATTTCCAAAGGTTTCCACTAAATCCTCTTTAAATTAGTGTGAATAACAGAGTACTCAACGCACATCCTTGTTTTAAGCCCATTGAAGAGCTGAAATCTTCAGGATGGCTTTCTCCATCCCAAATGGCTATGGAATCTTTTGCAAAAAGAGCTCTTAAAATACTGATAATTTTAGAAGATATGCCGATATTCAATTGTTTAAGAAAAAGCGGCTCTCTGTCAATGCTGTCAAATGCTGCCTTGAACTCTATAAAAAAAAAACAGTTCTTTTTCACGGTTAAAGTACACATTTGCAATATTGAATAGTAGAAACATCTGGTCTGTTGTTGAGTAACCATGTCCAGCTTGCAGCTCACTGAGCTTGGAGTTCTCGTTCACCCACACCCACGTTGTAAGTCTACTGAATATGATATTTGAAAATTCCTTTGTGTTGTTATGGAATTTATATTGTAAACAGATTTTAATTATGCGTTTACTTGCCGTCAGTTTCAAGAGGTTAAAGCGCATCTGATCTTATAAAAAGGCTGAATTCTCTAAAAAAAAATGATAGGTTGGTATTATAAATCTAATTAACACTTAAAGTTTTAAACATTTGAAGATATCCTTTATTTGTAATGTATGTTAAGTCTTTGAGTCAGAAGAGTCATATCTTCATAATCTTGATAAGATAAAAAAAAGTCTACAAATTTTGTTGATCGCTTTAAATATTTTATTTAAATTCACACAATGTCAAAAAGATAAGATTTATCAGTGTTGTTGACAAGCTTTTAAGATTGCTAACCTTACATTATTATAGATTCTAGAACAATAGGATTTATTTATAAATCGTAGAAATGTTGTCATATATATAAATTAAAAGAATGCATTTTATGATACACAAAATTCTCTTTTTTGTTTAACCGGAAACCAAAAGAAAAGATAAGTCTTTTTGAAAATTAAAACAACATTTGCAATAATGATAGTAAATAAGACTTTTGTTTAATTAAGTTTTAATTCAAAAATTTGGATATGCATAGCCCCTTTGCACAGTAACAACAATAAAGATGATGAAGAAATTTAAAAATAAAATTAATTCTGCTTAAGTGAAGTGACTGAAAATAATTCAATTAAAAGTTTTATTAAAGCGTTTCGCCCAAGTATGATGACAGATGGACTCATCACCAATGTTGCCGCAAGCTGAAATGAAAAGTCAGTAGCCCAACCTCCAAAAGTCGCTAGATTGGCTGAAATTTGGGAGACAAAAAGTCACTAGAATTCACTAAATGAAAATTGCTTATTTTTTTTCAAAACTTAAACTTAATTAAATCAGAGTTGCTTTCCTTCAAAAGTCGCTAGAAATAATCTAGCGACATCAAAATATTTTTTGTCGCGGAAGAAATTGAAATGTCGCTAGATGTAGCGACAAAGTCGCTAGAACGGCAACCCTGCTCATTACTTAATGCTGCCATTTATATTAATCACATTCTAAATTCAAATGGCAAAGTCCTTGATTTGATCTTCACAGATCTAACTAAATTCGCTTCATCTTTCTGCTAATGACGTTCATTGACGTACACTGCTAATAGTCCAAAGATATATGGACTTCCTAAAATACATAAGCAGAATTTACCATTGAGACCAATATGTTCTTCTCTGTCTGTACCGTGTTACCAACTTTCAAAGTATATAGTTAAAGTTTTAAATAACATAACAACTAACTCTTAATATAACGTTAATAATGCTTCAATGTTTATTTCAAAATGTTTTACCAACTATCTTAGATGAAGATGAAATTCTTGTGTCTTTTGACGTTGTATCTTTATTCACAAAAGTTCTTATTCCTTTAGCACTAGAATTGGTTGAAAAAGTTGGGAAATTATCAAGGAACATACGAAAATTCCGAAATTAATGTTTTTAGAAATCCTGAGATTTTGTGTAATAGATAATAATTACTTAGAATTTAATAAAATTATTTATCAACAAAAACAAGGTGTTCCGATCGGAAGTCCGGCTTCACCAATTTTGGCCAATTAGATAACGTTTTCGAAAAAATTCCTTATAAGCCAAAGATAGTTACAAAATATGTTGACGATATATTTATAATTCTTAAATCTGATAAAGTTAATTCAACTCTAGCTGCTCTTAATTCTTTTCACCCCAATATTCAGTTTACAGTAGAAGTTGAAAATAATGGAACAATTCCTTACCTTGATGTCTTAGTAATTAGAAAAAACAATCGTTTAATATTTGATTGGTATAAAAAACCAACTTCATCAGGGCGTCTAATTAATTATAATTCTAAACAACCAAAACAGGTTATAATAAATACAGCAAAAAATTTTTTAAATAGAGTATTAGATAAGAGTGACATTACCTTTCGGCAAAAAAATCTTAAAATAATTGAGACTACATTGTCTTCTAATTCTTTTCCTATTAATATAGTTAAAACATAAATAAATTGATATTTTAATCCTGTAATTCAAACAAATTCCGTTGTAAATTTACCACGGCCTTCTTACAAAGGTGTTTTATTTATTCCGTATCTTTCAAATCGGATTTTAGATGCTCCTATTAGAAATAAAGAAAATGTTCGTATAGCATTTAAATCAGCCAATACACTTAGAACTTCTTTATTTTCTAATCTAAAAGATACATTATTGATAAATGATAAATCTGATTTTGTCTACAAAATAAGATGTTTAGGTGATGGAACAATAGCATGCCCTTCTGTTTATGTAGGAACGTCGGTGCAAAAACTAAAAAACAGAATATCAGGTCATAAATCTTAATGTTTTTTGTGCATTGCCATTATTAATAGGCAATGCACAAAAAACAGCCTTGGCCTTACATTGTATAAAAGAGTGACATAGACCAGATTTTAGTAATGCCGAAGTTTTGCAAACTGAGAAAAATTATAATAAAAGAATGCTAATAGAAATGCTACATATTTTAAATACAGATAACACGGTAAATAGGCGTTCGAATTTGGAGGGACTCAGTAGTATGTATGGTCAGCTGATTAAATAACCATATGTTATTTTGATTACACTTTATATTAGACTCGTTTCAATAATAATATTTTGAAAGAAATTTTTTATATATTTTTAAATTAAATAATATTTGAAGTTTAATATTCTTGAAATTCTGAATTATGATAAACGTCTTTTTAAAGATATTTAAAGATAAAAGAAATTAAAGAATATTTTGCTTAAAAAAACCACCACAACAATTACAAAAACAAAAATAATAAATTAATTCTAATTTATATTTTTATTTAACTATCAATTGTAAGTGTTATAATAGTATTTTATTTTATATTTAGCAATATCTAAAACCCATTTTAACAGGCCTGAAGAAGGATGTAAACACGTCCGAAACGTCACAACTGAAATAAGGAAATAAAAATAAGGACCTAGGAATAAAATTAAATTTATATAAAAGTCACGAAATAGGAACAATTTATTGTTCAACGATTTATTTATGTTTAAACTCGTCCTCTGTGTAATCTTTTCAATTTATCGATTAAAACATTTTTTTTTTTTCCAAATATTTGGAAGACCTCATTTATTACGCCACTTTTTAAATACGGAAACAAATGTAGTATAGTATATCCAATTAAAGAGGCATTGTCGAGTTATCATGTATACCAAAATTGTCTGAAAAGATTATCCTTGGAAATAATTGAAAAAAAAAATAAAAAAATGTGATTTCGCCACATAAGCATTGATTTATGAAGGGTTAATCTACTACAACCAACTTGATGGAGTTTTGTTCGGATGTTGTTGTAAAAAACCAAAATGGATTTCAAACCGACGTCGCATACTTGGATTCTTTAAAAGCATTCGACCGTGTGAATCATACGTTACTTTTGAAGAAGCTAATGACAATGCCAAATTGGTTTTTAGATTAGCTGGAGTCATATTAATTTTGTAGATTACAGTTTGTTTACTGTAAAAATAAAACATCAAAAAGAATAATTGTATATTCTGGAGTTCCTCAGGGAAGCCATTTAGGTCCCTTTTTATTTGTTTTATTTATTAATGATTTCCATACATACTGCAATCCACTATTCGCAGCTACTTTTGTTCGCCGATGATGCTAAGCTTCGATTTTATCCTACAAAAATAATAAATGACTATGAATTACTGCAAAAAGATCTAAATAGTGTTTACCTTTGGTGTAAAGTCAATGATATGGAACTCAATGTGTCAATAATCAATTTTTGAAAATAATAAATTTATTGATTTATCATAGTCTCATACAAGAAGCAATTTAATGGTGTTTCAAGAACAAATTATAATAAATTAATACATATATGTACAAAACAAATATATAATTTCCTTCAGATACAATTGTTTTGTTTCTCCTGCTTCATTCCAGATGGTTTTCACATGGAAAATTGAACTCGATAATGTGGAACCACGAAAAAGTGAAAAATTTGGATGGTATTGGGCGCCAATAATTTGTGTGGCCTGGTTTGCTATATTTTACGCCGCCGTCATACCAAGCTACTTTGCTTATCCCAAAATTATTCTAATCAAAAACGAACTTCGATATCCTGATGAATTTATTGGTGAACGATCTGAACTAAATTTGCTTGCCTTATCAAATATTGGTGTGAAAATAGCTGGAACTGAAGAACACCAAAAGGCTGTAGAATTTCTACTCGAACAAATTGAAAATGTTAAAAAGAATGCTCGATATGATCTTTATGATATTGATGTTGACGTGCAATCATCATCGGGAGATTTTTTACTCTGGAAAATGGTAACAATTTATCATAATGTTCAGAATGTGATCGTCAAATTAAGTCCAAAGAATACAAATAGTTCGGCTTATTTGTTAGTGAATAGTCATTTTGATTCAGAAGTGGGATCACCAGGTAAATATTTATTGTTTATTGTAGACGCATTTGCTGAAAAAAAAAATTAAATATTTAAGTTACTGTTAGTGCTGAGTAAAAATTATAGCAAAGCCGTTCATGTTGAACTTAAATATTTAAATTTCGAAAATACTGCTGTATATGAACTTTCTCTTTTTTCTATTTTTTTTCCTCGAAGCCGCTGGTGACGCTGGCGTGATGATAACCACCATGCTTGAGACGTTAAGAGTGATTTCTATATCGGAATTCCCTCTCAACAATGCTATAGTGTTTTTATTCAATGGAGCTGAGGAAAACAAGCTTCTGGGATCACATGGCTTTATAACACAGCATGAATGGGCAGAAAATGTTAAGTAAGAATAATCTATCCAGCCAGGTTTTAACATTTTTAAAAACATATTCAACACTTTATTGTGTTTTGGAGATCTTCCCAAGGTCTCAAGGCTATTTAGAACCGTACTAAAGCTTTTTAAAACCGTTCCGGGCTCTTGGGAGGTTAATAGAATCTGCATTCTGACCCTCCAAAAAACATCACTATCTAGTTACTAAATTCTCTTTTCAAACTTATTCTTTATTTTTAGAGCTGTCATCAACCTTGATTCTGCTGGCTCTGGTGGTAGAGAAGTTCTTTTCCAATCCGGTCCCGGCCATCCTTGGCTTACAAGAGTAAGATTAATTAATTTACATTTGTTTAAATATATTTCTAACAATATTATGTCTAGTACTATGGGAAATATATTCCCCATCCCTTTGCATCAACTATGGCTGAAGAACTATTCCAAAATAACTTCATTCCATCGGATACTGATTTTCGAATATTTCGTGACTATAAAGGCGTTCCTGGCTATGATATGGCCCACAGTAACAATGGATACGTCTACCACACAAAATTTGATCGATTTAATATAATTCCTCAGGGAACTTATCAAACAACAGGCGAAAATGTTCTGGCTTTGACAAGAGCCTTAGCTAATGCACCTGAGTTAGAAGATCCATCGGTAAAGCAAAACTTAATTTGTATTCGAGTAGTTTCGATAAGGGGTTTCTAATCCATTTTGTTTTGATATTTTAGAAACACGCAGCTGGTCACACTGTTTTCTTTGACTACCTCGGATGGTTCACTGTTCACTATACAGAAGGTGCTGGTGTTGCTATCAACCTTGCTACCTCTCTTGGAGCATTTATCAGTATTGGAGTTTCTGTTTGGATGATGTTACGAGAAAAAGCCTATGAAACTAAGGACTGTTTGATGAGGTTTGCTCAAATTTTCGGAGTTCAACTTTTGACAGTTATTCTTAGTATCGGACTAACGATCCTTGTTGGAATGCTTGTTCGTGTATTGGGTTTATCAATGTCATGGTATAAAGATTCCTGGATGCTATTTGGATTATATTTCTGTCCCATGTTCTTTGCTATGGGAATTATTCCGGCATTTTATTTGGGATGGACAAAAGAAAAAGTAGGGTGACCATAAATAAATCTGTACCTTAAGCAATTTTTATTTTAATTTTTTTTTTTTAATTTCAGACTGTGATAACCCTCCAGCATTCAGTGTTCATGTTTTTGCATTCTCAAGCTATAATCTTAGCCTGCTTAACTATTCTCATGACTGCACTTTCTATACGTTCAGCATTCTTACCAATGGTTGGAGTATTCTTTTATACATTTTCAATCATACTAAGTATCATATTAGCTTTTATATTCAAATGGAGTAAGTTTTTCCGGGGTACAATATTTTTGGAATTGGTTATTTAATGAAGACGCTTTTTACAGATCCCATCTGGTTTCCTATTCATTTGATTTGCAACATACCATCATTCTGGTTCTATTCCTATGTAGCATTTACATTTTGTCATGTTTTTGTTGCAATGCAAGGACGAGACGGACCTAACAGCAAGCCAGAGCTATTTATTAGTGAAGTAGTTTCTATTTTGGCATTACATATTGGTGGATTTGTTGTAAGTATAGAAATCACATAACTAGGATTGTGGCCAAGAACTTGAAAATACCGAATTATTTTTGTTTTTTTTTTTTTGTTTACAGATCCCACTTTTCCACTACTTCCGCAAGCCAAAGTTGTTTTTCTCATCCTTCCTTGCTATAACTTTGATATTCTTTATTCTGGCTTTTTCACCTATTGGCTTTCCATTTGAAAAGGATGTCAGTGCGAAACGGTTCTATGTTATTGTAAGTTGCCTTCAAGTTAATTTTCCATAGCTATATATCTTTTATATTTTTTCTTAGCACACAAACCGAGTATTCCATGACTATGGTGGTGAAGTTGCACGAAACGAATCAGGTTATTATGTTCAGCCTGTTGATCCGCGAAATGTTGACTTAGATGGTAAGTTTCAATATTTGATGTAAACTGTCAATGGAAAGTGAAACTTTTACTTTTTTCTTTCAACAGACTCGGTGTTTAAGAATGCAATGCCATTGAGCTACACTCGAGAGAACTGTGAGACTGAATTGTACTGTGGACTTCCATTGTCCAGTACTAGGTGGAAGGACTGGAAGTAAGTAACCACTTCTATAAAATTTTGCAAATCTCTCATTAATCCTTTGATTTTTTGATAGTTATTACAGTCGTTGGGTACCATCTGGAAGACCTAAAATTCCCGAAACAATCAACCTTAAACTCAAAGCTAAAACTTTTTTAACATCGACAAAAGTCCGCTACGAATTTAGTCTTACTGGACCCGATCGAACAGTTGTTTATATTGGACCATTGGAAGGTGTAAAAGTAACCGATTGGTCATTCAATCGGACACCTTTAGAAGACAAAACATATAAACCACCATATTTTATATATGCAACTTACTCTAAGGAGCTGATTCCGTTAAACTTTTGGATTGAATTGGAGGTAAGTAATTTTTGTTTTAATTTTGAGAAAAATGTTTAGAAAACAATTCTTCTTAATTTTTTTTTCGTTTAGCGTCCAAATGAAGTATGGGAAGGAGCAACATTTAAATTAGCTGTTGGAGGACATCTGATGCATCATCAAAAGCATTACACAAGAGCATACAAGAGATATTTAGAAAGTTTTCCAGAATGGGTGTATCCAACGTCATGGATTGCATCACATGAGAGTTGGCTATTCTAGTAGTTTGATTTAAGTAATATTTTTATTTATTTTAATTCTTAATAAAAAAAACTAATTTAACTTTGAAAAAAGAAGAAGTTTTCTATACAAAGTGGGCCAAATACAAGTTTGTTTTTAAAAATGCAATAAAATGAACAAAATTAAATTTTGTCCATGTATGATGGCTTTATTAGTAAGAGCAAACATTCCCATTTATTATGAAACACAACGTCGCGTCGTTCAAGTGGCTGCCTCCGCTGGCTTCGATTAGTGCATTCTGTCACTCCGCAATTTAGCAAGACCTTGTTGATGGTTTCGGGCTATAGCTCACGGATTGCTTGGATGGTATTGGCCTTATGTGCTTGAATTGATTCCGGTTCGTTCGGCCAAAGGGGTGAAATCACAGCTCCGGGGCGACAAATTGACATCGCCAAGACGATTTGGGAATTTGGTGCGCAAAAGAACGATTGTGGCATGGCGCGCCATCCTGCATGAACCAGAGGTCGTTCAAATCCATGTATTCAATTTCATTAAAAAAAAGTCGGTCAACATGACTCTGTAAAGCCCACCGTTGATCGAAACGTTGTTCCCAGCCTCATTTTCGAAGAAAAATGGTCCAACTATGCCACCACTCCACAGTCTGCACCAAACTGTCACTCAGTGAATGCATTGGCTTCTCATCAATCAAGTACGGGTTTTCTGATCGCAGATGCGCCAATTTTGTTAAAATTGGAGACGTGTATTGGGTGCTTCGTTTCGACCAAAACTTCTTTTCAAAAAACGCACTGTTAAGGCTACACATCACTCACTTTGGAAATAAGTTTTCAATATTTCCCATAGTTGTTTAAGCAAAAAGCACCTTATTTCGGTCCGTGGAGGTATGACGTGGAGGTACTGACTATCTGTCATTATTTCGAGCGGGAAACAGCTGTCAGTTTCAAAATAACCTATGATTTTAAAAGAAACCACTAGATGGCCACCCTTTATACACTATCCAGATCAAAATTTAACTTCAAAAAATTTCATATACCCATCTTTGAAAAAATCTAATTTTCGAAAACTAATTTTTTTTAATCAAAACAAATTTTTTGAACAGTTCTGACATGTGAGTCTTACAATTTTTGTATAGTAGGTTACGTTGTTTTTGGTTTCAGAAACCACTTGAAAATAAAATTGACCAAGTCGCTTTTCAAATATTGAGTTTTCAGAAAAAAAAAAGATTTTTTTTAATAAAAAAAAAGGTTTTTCAAAAATGTTGGAATACTTATTTTTTTTTTTAATCAACTGAACAATTTTTGATAAAATAAAAAAAACATACAAACTGTTCTTCCATTTTTCCAAAAAAAAAAAAAAAATACTGAAAAATATTCTCATTTTTTAGTAATGAAGTGAATGTTTGGTTATCAAAATGGTTAGAATTATTTTTGGTAAAAATAATAAGGTTATTCATGCAACGTTCGTCGTTAGTTTACAAATTGTGTAAAATGATAAGTTTACACAAAAGTTTGCATGAACGACCAATTTATTCATTTCGTTAAATGCTGTTTAATTGAATCAGCTATTCGTTAAACGTCAAGAATTAGACGTATTGAGATTTCGAAGTTATTTTTAAAACCAATGCTAAATCGGAGTCTAATGTTTTGGAACGATAAAAATGGAAGATGCACGACGAATAGTCGTGTTTTAAGTGTAAGTCGCGTTTTAAGGTGGAACAATAATTGTAGCAAGCTCACAGTAGTGTTTGGACGAAATGGAGTGAATGCTTTCGTTTTTTTTTATTTTTCGTTAACTTTTGCTTTTGAAAGTCAAGAGTACGATAACTTGGACTCCGCAAATTGATAGTGAATTTTTGTAGAAGGGTCAAACACAAGCATTTTTTACTATGAGAGGGGGGTCTATATCGCCCCGTGTAGGAGATCGGACGATTTTCGATAAACGACTTAAATGGAAAAACAAATATTAAAAATCTAAATATCTAAAATGCAAAACAATATAGGTTTTAAAAATTAGAAATCTGATCTTTAATCCTACATTTAAATTAAATAATTTGTGTCAATAGTTTTCAAAAAATTTGCATTCAAACTCAAAATGTTGATAAAAAAAAAAATGCAAAAAGAAATGATTGGATCAATTTTGCTCAAAATTGTGAAATGGAAAACTAAATTTTCTTTTTGTGGTCAATTTTCAATTCAAATATCAATTCTGAATCGAACACAAAAAAACCGAAAGCTTTTATGTCCTCTAGTTTTTGAGAAAATTGAAAATTACTGTAAATACTTTTGTATGAATATTATGCTGGAGTCATACAGAAGTGCTCAGTTAATGCGATATTTAAATAAATTTACATTTCTCATATGTAGCTGTCGAGATTGAAAACAGAGAATACATTTAAAGTTCCTTAAACACAAATGAAATTTGGCATACATCGAACCTCGCACATACCCCAAATCCTATAGTGAGCCCAAGCAGGGGGGTTGGAGGGGGGCAGCATGCCCCCCCCCCCCCAAACATACCTCACTGTTTTAACGTCGTCAGGCTGTGTGTTGGGAAAGTATGATAATTTAGAGTCAACTTGTGTATGTTCTATTTTTACTATTAAAATAAGACCACTTAAATTCGAAAAATTACACTTTAAACATTTTTGTATGTTTTTTTTTTTTCCAAATTTTGAGTTTGAAAGTAGTTTTTTTTTTAAAACTGTGGATAGATTTCACTTGATTTAAAAATTAAAACGAAAACCTAAACGCAACACTTGCTAAGCAAAATACATGCAAAGCAAATGCAAGAAGCAAGTTGAAATGTCAAAAGCATGTGTTTGCATTGCATGCATATGGCGTTTCGGAACGGACATTTGCTTTATTTGTTGATTTTGCTGGAACGTATAATGGACCCCCAAACAAAAATTATTTTTGTAAAAACATTACTAAATTGTTGCACGGCACCAATTTTGTACACAAAAAAAAAAGAATACAAGTGTTAAAAAAAAAATTGTTTATGAATTTTTGTTCAAAAAAACGTATAATTCCCAAAAATAAGGGATTTTTCAATTTGGTCAAGACATTTCCAGACGATGTTTTCAAAAGTCATTTCAGGATGAGTAGATTCACGTTCATGGTAAGCAAACTTGATAACATAATAATTCCGTTTTAATCTACAAGAAATTGCAGGATTGCTATCCAAAAAACTAAGACCTTTCTGGATAACAAAGAGAACTGGTCGACCTGAAATAACCATACACGAGTCTCTGCTTTTGACGATTTGGAAACTCGCAAACGGTTGCTGTTATAGTGACCTCTCAGACAGATTTGGCGTAGGACGGGCAGCTACTTATAGGGCTCTGATAAAAATGATTCATTTCATCAGCAAATATCAAAAACTCAATGCAAGAAGAATATAACCAGTTCCATAACCTTCGAAGTTATCCATTCCCCCATGTCGTTGGTTGTGTAGATGGAACTCACATTGAAATTCCATCCCCTTCTTTGAATAGAGAAAGTTATTACAAGACACGGAACATATTCTATGATAATCCAGGGAAGCAGAAGTACAAATATGTATAAAACATAATATTTTAATCATAAATGTATTTAGGTAGTTTGTGATGCTAACTGCATTTTTACGGATGTATGTTTTGGATGGCCAGAACGAACACACGACGCTGCAGTGTGGCGAAACAGTCCTTTAGGGAAAGGACTATTGAACGGATCAATTCAACTTCCCCCTGAAAATATATTTAAGGAGACTCAGCATACCCCGTATTTAATGGTCCCATTTCGGGATAATGGTCACCTTAACAATCATCAAACACGTTTCAATGTGTGTCTGAGTTCCACACGAGTTTGCATTGAACAAGCTTTTGGCATTTTAAAGGGAAGGTTCCGTGTTCTTAAATATCTTGAAGTACATATATAGAATTAAAAACGCGAAGCATTTTATTGTAACATGTGTGGCTTTGCACAACTACACAACAAGATGCGAAGGACTTCCTGAAAGTAAAAATGCTGAAGATGTAGATGGTGAGAATAGTGAATTGAATACACATCCAAGATCTGGAGGGCTAAGTTCAACAGTAGAATAAAGGACAAGCCGCAATAACAGTACTACCACAGAAGCAAAAGATAAAAGAAACGCAATAATGACGCTTTTATCAGCCTGAATTCATGATTGTATTAGTTTTTAAAACTAAAATAAGAATACTTAAACCAAAACAGATAGGAACTTCTTAAAAAAAAAAAATTAACAAAAATAAAATAGTTATTTAAAAAAAACTAAAATAATTGTTCGATTAATGGAACATTTTGACTTCTATTTCAATTCATCAAGCACCTCGTTGATGCTTTTCATGATTTCAAGTCTTTGTATTTCAAGGTCCATTTGTTACTCGTGACGTTTTTGTTCTTCTTCAGCTTCCTTCTTTATGAAACCTAACATTTCAAGTTTCAAGTTGTTTTTGTTGGCGGTGGTTGCGTTGAGCAAGATGCAATTATTGCTTCAGATTCATCTGATGTCGATTCATTGAGGCTCGACATTAAATTACAACTTGGGGGATCAATAAAATGCTTTGTCCCATACACTTCGTGAAACAAGTCATAGTACTCCCAACTTTTTGCACCTCGTCCAGTTTCCCCATTCCTTTGCTTTATTTTTTTATATGTTAGAAGAAGGTTGTTCCACTTACGAAGTATTTCATCTTGGACTGTTGTGAGGACTGTTTCCCAATATTTCCCTAAGAACTACACCCCAGACGCTTGATTTTTGCCTTTTTCCTGAGCAAAAAACCTCTTCATGAGCCAGCCTTGTTGTTACTAACAACTTCACCTCCTATGGTGTGTCCAGTTTTTCATGCTTCTAAAATAGGTCAATTCATTTAATGTTGTTAATTAAATCTTTAAATAAATATAAATTACTTTTCTTCACCCATTTTGCTTAAAAAAACAAATTAAGTTAGTCGACACAAATTCCAGACAGACTAACGCTTCACAAATTAAAATGCAAGTGAAGTGCGCAAGATATTTTTTACATTTGCACAAATGCGTTGACGTTTGCGCAAGGAAAAAAAAATCTACTACGTTTTGGGACAATCTGCTTTGCAGGGATGTTTATGTTGAGTTGGCTACGAAATCTCGCAAACTAAAATCTCGCACCCGAAATCTCGCAATACGAAATCTCGCTATTACAGAAACCCGCTCTTCATAATCTCGAAATTACAAAAACCCGCTTTTTAAAATCTCGCAATTACAAAAACACGCAAACTAAAATCTCGAAAACTATAATCTCCGATTAAAAAACATAAAGGACTTGTAAAAATTACGTTATACTAGGTTTTTTGTTTGTGTATGTTGTCAGTTGGTGTGCTTTCTGTTTATGTGCAATAAACAGTACATTGGGTGGCTCGCTTCGCGGGTTCAAGGATTTTAACTCCCTTTTCGGGTCCTCTGTCCCACTCACGCGACTCCGTCGCTTCTGGTTTAGGGTATGCTCAGTCGCCAGGCAGTCGCCTATGTTGTCAGTTTTTGTGTTTTCAGTTTATTTGTGATAAAAAAGGTTTGTATCTCCCTTTTTAGGCCTCTGATTTTTCATTTTCCATTTGCACGATTTTATTTTTCAGTTCAGAATTTTCCAACGTCACGTGTTAATGCGAGATTTTAGTTTGCGAGATTATAGTTGAAATTTGCGAGATTTTTGGCTGTGAAATGTGAATGCGAGATTGTTAAAAGCGAGATTTTGTTATTGCGAGTTTATGAGTTTGCGAGATTTCATATTTCGAGATTTATAAAAAAAGCGAGATTTCGTTATTCGAGATTTTAGTTTGCGAGATATCGTAGCTCTCCCGTTTATATTTGCATTCAAGAACTGTTTGCTTAGCATAATTTGAGCAAGTTTTGCGTTTAGGAATTAGCTCAGTGTATTGGTGTTTAAAAAAAATATAATACTTAATTGTGGGTATTACCGTTATTTTTTAATGATTTTTTTTTCCATTTTGAGTACTTTTTTCATTAAATTGCCTCTCCCACCCAAACGGGGGGAGATAGACCCCCCACCTATAGTTAAAAATTTTTGTATTTGACCCCTCTACAAAAATCCGTTATCAATTGTCGGCGCTCAAGTTATCATACTCGTGCCAAGCTTACGGAAGTGAAACTGAAGTTTGTTGAGGAAGGAACGAAAAAAAAAGGTCCGAGGACCTAAGTAAGTAAGTAAAAGTTTAAAACGGTTTTTTATGATAAATTGAAGTTTTGAGGGTCTATGAAAGTTTTCAAGTACTATAGAATGATGTACTGTAGTAGCCCGTAGCGTAATGGTTAGTGCGTTCGACTGTCACGCTGGAGGGTTGGGTTCGCTTCCCAGCCCCGTCCACCAAAAAATACTAAAAAAAAAAGTTTTTTTCAGGGCTACTGCCTCTTGCGAGGAATTAACAAATCCTCCAAGAGTATCACTTGTCACGAATAAGTGCTTCTCGTCTAGTCGTTCGGATTCAGCATAAAATTGTAGGTCCCTTCCATTCCTGTCGACAGGCGCACACTGGAATGTTTGCGAGTTGTTAGTCACTAGGCCCTGATTCTTCATGAGCCGTTGTGCCACCCGATTTTATTTTTATAGAATTATGTACTCAACTTCTACTAGGTAAGTTGAAAAGTAATTTTTCTGTTATAAGTCTGTTTTAAATTATCCCTCCCGTCTAAATGGTAGGGAAGCGACTCCCCTCCTTCCGATACAATATTTTCATTTTCTTTACCGACCCACCTACACGCTCTAGTTTTTTGAAACACCTTAGGTGAATATACCTGTATTGTTTAACGCAAGTAAAAACAAAAAATATTTTAAATTTTGAATAACATTTAATTTCATTAGTTTAACAAAATTAAACAAAAACAAAATTCAACTCCCCATCAAAATGAAATAACATTGATTTTTATTTAAAAACAAAACAACTAACACAAATTGATATTTAAATGCCAGAGGGAATTCGCAGAAGTAATTTAAATGCAATCACTTTTTCACACAGTTTGTCTGCCATTTTAATGGAAGTTTGTGTATCAACCTCTCCGGTTGCTCGTTAATGAGATGTCTGTATGGTAAATCTAGATAGGTATAAATACATTGAATTTTCTCTTTTACAATTTTAAATTCAACTTGAAATTGTATTCGAAATGTTTTTTTATAATTAAACTGGAAAAAGTGCATCTGAAATAAAACCATGAAACAAAAAAATACGCAGTCATATTTCAGAATTAAATAAATTAATCAGAATTACAAAAAAAAAAAAAAAAAGCATTTAAAACACTTTATTATTTGTCTTAATCTTATGAGAAATAAAAAAATTAATTTAAAAACAAAAAAACATAATTTTAAATCTAGGACAGAAAAAATAATTAATATTACAAAATATATTAAACTATATCAATGTCAGGATAAATAATTTTTACATTACAATATATTGTTTTGCTCGAATAAATGGCAAATAATATAAATATTACAAAATCTTAATTAATATTTACAACCTCCAACTTTGATATGAGCTTGTCCATGCTGTGGGATATGCCCATTCGGGGAAACTTTTAATAAACTCCCTAAATTCGTCGGTATAGTGAATTTCATGATGAACCAAATGTCCAATTAAAGCCAAATCAAATGTTGGACCTGCCCAATCTGGACTGTACCTCTGTGTATGACAACAAATTTAAGAAAAGTATTAGTTCAAAATTAATATAAAAATGCAATAATTTTAAATAGTACCTCAAACTCCACAGTAAATTTAAGAGGTGCAGGATCAAGTCCATAGGAGAAATACACAAAATATGGCGGAGTAAACTGTTTATCTATGGGTTCCTTATTGAAGGACCAATCAACAAGATTAGCATCCTCTAATGGCTGGAAGAACATTCCCATGTGATCTGGGCCAGAGATTTCAATATTGAATTTAATATTGGTTGCTGAAACGGCTTCTTTTGAGATAATACGCATGGATGGGATGCCGACACTCTGAGGACTTGGACCAGGTATCCAAAAACTTTGATTTCTGGAAATATTTAAAATTTATAGAAATTAGTTATTGAGCTAAAAGTTTTTTTTTGTAAGTTAAACTTACTTCCAACCTAACCATCTGGAATTATAGATAGGAAAACCACACATCAATTCTGTTTCGCAGTCCTCCTTAGAAGCTTTAGTGAGATTCGAGTTTAGGAAAAATTCTGAAAAAATATTTATATTATTTTATTAAAGTCATCGTAAATATGTGATTCTATTATATTTTATAAATTTTTCAAACAAACCGAGATCCCATAATAATTTTTATAGTAGGTACAGATCAAATAGGACATATAAAAAGATTTTTGTAGGGACTCTTGAAGCTGTGTGAAACCAGAAAACCGTTTGTTCAAACATTTAAATCGTTTGCCCTTAGTTAGAAATATATGCAACCATTATTTTTATAGCAAACATAACATAATAAATGTATCCGAACATTTTTTTTTCTTTCTGTTGCTGCCTTGTGTTGCTATAACAAAATTAAAATTTGTGGTCTGTGTGTATGTTCACGCCCAGAAAATTCATTTTTGTATAGCAAATGAATGGATATTTGTATGCTTTTTTTGTAATTGCTATTAAAAATATCTGTTTTGTATATATTTTTCTAATGGACAAGTTTAATTGTATTTTTTTCCCCCAGAGTGGATAAATATTTTGCCTATAAATATTTATAAATAAACAGTGAAAAAACGAACCCAAACTCCCAACTGTCCTAAGTTTTCATATTTCTAGGTTTTATTGAAGGTCGTTGGTGCTGGACGACTTCTTTGGTTTTTTTTTATGTTTGCTATAAAAAAAAATGTTGGATATTTTTCCTGAGGGAATACTAAAACGATATTTTTGTATAGGCATACATACATGGAGAGCAGCTGGAAAACGATCCCTTTTCATTTTTATAGCAACATCAAAACTTTTGTGTTTTTATGTTTGCTATAAAAAAATATATGTTGAAATTTTGTCTAAGGGCACAAATTGTTTTTTATGAAACAGTCGGTGGGTAAATGAAACATTTCTTTTTTATAGCAACCATAGTAAACAAAACACCAAATGTCGTCAATGCCCCCGAAATAAAATCTTAGGAAAACAGATTATTGTATATTTGTTCACTGGCTTATTTATATTTATAGAAAAGTCATTCTTTTTTATAGCATAACTAAAAAAAAGGTTAGGAAATTAATACTAATAAATAATTAAAAAAAAAAAAAATAATGCAAATGCTCATACCAATGAAACATACGAAACACCATCCCATCTAAATTTCTTTTTTATAGCAACCAACACAAAAGTCATGCAGCACCCCCCAAATAAAAACTTGGTAAGAGATTTAAAATATAAGAAAACTTGTCCATTAGAAATATATATAAAAAACAATTCTTTTTTAAAGCAATTACAACAACCATAAAAATATCCATATATTTGATATACAAAATTAATTTCTATTATATATTGCTGGGCGTGCATAAACCACCCACCCAGAAAAAAAAATTATAAGTTTTTTATAGGAACCATAAACAAATAGGAAAACAGGTCATAAGAGTCGTAAGTTGCTGAATATGTATGTGTTGTGTTGTTCACAATTAAAAAAATCATTTTTTCATTTCTCAGGAAAATTATTCAAAATTTAATTTTAAGTGCATTTGGAGGATCGGGATCTGTTTCTCTCCCGTACCGGTAGCTTACGTGTTTTCTAATCAAAATGATTGTTGATCAACATTTCTTATTTATAGCAAGCATCAAACATCGAAAACCTAAATAAAAACAATCCATACAAAAAAATCGTTTGTAAAACAGTGAATATTTCTATTTTATAGCAACTTTTAATAACAAAAGAAACTAATGCTGGATTTACACATGTATATTCGTCTGCAAATATGAAGTCAAGTAGAGCGGGACAGATAAATGCCAAAACTCAAAGCGTGTGAAGGAGAACCATCAAGAAGATGAGCATGTTTGTCTTCATATCTGCATTATGGAACTTCCTAAAATCTGCATGTACGAAGAATTTCTGCAAATGATTCCAACTAATGTAAATTTTAATTTTGCATCACCTTTTTTTTGTAGAAGTCAGACGAAGATACATGTATATCCACCATAAAACAGCACTCAACAAAATTTTATTATGTTAACACTGCCACCATCGTAAATTTTGTTTTTAGAGTAGGTGACGGACTAGATTTTTGTTCGGTTTTAATAGTTCCTATAATAAAATGAATTCTGGACATCTTTTTTCTTGATTTTACGAAAACATCTGCTTTACAAACGAGCGCTATTTTAAGTTGCTGGAAACCTTTTTTTTGTTTTTAATGTTTGCTATAAAAATATAAATGTTGATTAATTCTTGATTTACATGTATCTTCGTCTGCAATTATGAAGAAATGTAGAGCGGGATAGATGTATGCCACCAATCCGATCGTGTGAAAGAGAACCATCAAGAAGATGAACATGTTCGTCTTCATATCTGCATTATGGCACTTCCTATAATCCGCATGTACGAATTTTGTCTGCATTTTTTGTATTCTATCACTATTCAACAAATATAAATTTTGATTTATTGCAGAAATTAGACGAAGATACATGTAAATCCACCATAATTTGTTTCATGATGCTGAGCGAGCGGTACGTATGGAAACAAAAAACCTTTGGCTAAACAAACTGTATCGTCCTCTTTCCTCTCTTAACATAATCTGATAAATAATGTTAATGGTAATTTTTTGATCATAATATAAGTTTTTCTAAACAAAATTCAAAATCCAACGATCCTATTTTTGAGTAGATTGCTTGACAAAAAAGAATTGTTACTTACCATCAAGTGAATCAGGTTTTCGATCGACAGGTACAATATAAAATCCAGAATCTTCTCTTCGTATGGTCATGTCAGTATTATAGAATTTTCTAAGTGTATTCTATAATAAAATAAATTACATGTTAATCTCTTAGCCATTTCAAATTTTTTCCCAAAAAAACCAAAACTTACAACAGCATAATATCTTTGAGGTGCTGTCTTGGCCTTATATGGAAATCCAACAGGTGTTACAGCAAGAACGACAAATACAACACAAACAACGGCAAAAATTGAAAGAATAGTCTTTGTCTTTCGGAAAATAAATAAAACCGGTATCAGAAAACCCGCAGTCAACAAGCATATTAGCACTGAAAATCCACTAGTTAGCAGCTCTGGGTCAGTTTCGGCTCCGTCGCGTCCGTACATAGGTATGAAAGCTTTGAAGAAGGTATAACAATTGTGGGTGTAAAGCAGGTATGGAATGATCTGGCACACCAAGTGAGGAATCAACCACAAGAATGCTGCAAGCAAAAAAAAAATGTTAAGTTAGATTTTTGAAATTATACAAGAACATTTTGCTGCTTATATATACTTTTCCTATGAAGACATGTGACTAGATTGATGATGACCGAAATCGCATAGAAAAGTATGCATACCATAAGTAAGAATGCCGAACGAATTCCAAAACAGATCATTGGAATGGTGACAAAGACCAGAATCAGACAGTGTGCATGCATGAATAACTGGACAGCTATCCCAAGTGGTATTCCATACTAAAATAAAATTTAATCTTAAACATACTTATCTCGCCCATATGGTGAGATCAACAATCAATCAAACTAACCTCTTTCGTTTTCTGCAAATATATCGCTGGCAGAATACCCAAAAGGAAGAACATCGGACAGAAGTATAATCCAAAGATCATCCAAGTTTTTGAATACCAAGAAAGTGGAAACCCTACCAGATCCAAAATAATACCAAGCGAAACAGTAAAACCCGACGCCAACACAACCGAAAGTAATTGAATTCCAAAAATAATGCCGAAATGTATGAATGTACGTGATCGTCGAAGTCCCATGTGCTTAGGCAGAAGCCAGACATAGAGGAAGATGCTTATGAATGCGGCAGCACAAGCAACAATATTTAAAATGAGTCCTGTATTTTCAGAGTAGTAAATTAGTATCCAGTTCATGAAATCGAAGAAAACAGTGTGACCAACTGCGTGTTGCTGTAAAATGAAAACCAAAATATAATGTAAAAAAAACAGGTACATCTCGGGGAATTTTGTTGTTCTCTTACCGATGGATCATCAAGCTCAGGAGCATTGGCCAGAGCTTTGGTAAGTGCTAGGACATTATCACCAGTTAGTTGATAGGTGAACCTCGGAATTAAGTTGAATTTATCAAATTTTGTATGGTAAACATAACCATTCACAATATGTGCCATATCAAGACCTACGAAATTATACAGATAATGTTTTATTAAGGAATTAATAAATTTAACACCTTAGTTGAAGTACTACAAAACAATTGTGGATGTGGTTGATTATCACAAAGCGTCTCACAAAGCGACTCACAAAAGCAACAAAAAAAACTTACCAGGAATTTTGCCAAAATCTCTAAAAATCCTAAAATCTGTATCGGATGGAATGAAGTTGTGTTGGAAAAGTTCTTCGGCAATTGTCGATGCAAACGGATGTACTATGTGTTTTCCATAATACTGAAATACATATCAATAATTAGCAGTTTTTTTTTTTATTTATCAATAACGCAAGGAAATTCATACATTCATCAACCAAGGATGATCTGGACCAGATTGAAAAAGAATCTCTCGACCTCCACTACCAGCTGAATCCAAATTGATTAATGCTCTGTACAAAAATAATATCATACATATTCACTTTAAAATATAAAATTCCAATTTAATAACCTTGCATCCTTGGCCCATTTATGATTTGTGATGAAATTATGAGATCCTTCAAGAGGATTTTCCTCAGCACCATTGAAGACGAATAACAAACAATGTTGAAGTGGAGTATCATTTTTGGTGATTACTCTTAATACTTCCAGCATAATTACAATCATGACACCTGCATCCCCAGCTCCTATAAAATAAAACAAACATTTGATGTTAATCCTTCGAACATTATTTAAAATTATTTGGTAAAAAAAAAAAACTTACCAGAGCTCTCCGGAACTGAGTCATAGTGACTGTTCACAAGCAAACACGTAGTCTTATTCGAATCCAATCGACTAACTTTAACAATTACATTCTGTATACTTTGATACATATTCACCATCTTCCAAAGGATATAATTCCCCGATCCTACTTGCACATCCGATTCAATGTCATAGATATCGTTTCTTGCTGTTTCTTGAATTTTTTCAATTTCATTTAGTAAAAATTGTACGGCTCCTTGTTCGTTGGCAGCACTTCCCACAACTCTGGGTCCCATTTTGGTCAAATTCAACAGATTGTACTCGGCCCGTTCACCAATAAATCTGTCAGGGTTACTGGCTTCATCCTTTATATTCAGTGAATTTGGGTAGTAGTCGAAACTTGGTATAACGATTACGTAAAATAAAACAAACCAGAAGCTCACAAAAACTGGCGCCCAATACCAACCAAGTTTACTGCGGTTATAGATGATTTTCAGATTCTCGTACTTGGATTTCATCTAGAAAGAAGAAACAAAAAAAAAAAAGAGAAAATAAATATCTATAAATATCCTTTGTTGGTCTTTTGGGATAATAAAATATATTTTAAAGCATTTTGTTACTCGTGCACTTCTGTTTGGGTATGCGGAGCAGACATCAACTTTGATATGAAGAGTTTATTGCTCTCCACTGACAAAATTCGTTTATTTCGTATCTTTTATCCCAAATAAAATACAAATTGAAAGTCACATTATCCTTTTTTTTTTATTCTGATAGTCCTGATAGTCTTGGGATTTATAACAAATTTTATTAGCCCATACAGAGTAAACAAATTTCAGATGCGAATCCTTTGTTTGTGGAATCAACTTGGGATGCGACATACATATTTAGCTTCGAGTAAAACATTAACTTTTGAAAATTTAAATTGACCATTAAATAATGCGCATTGGGTAGGGTGTAGTGTGGAAAGGGGGGGGGGGGCACAAAGAGATATAAAAGTCAGTTTATTTTCCGATGATATCCTTGGGGAATGAATGCATTAATAGTTTTAATCTTATTAAAACTGGACATGTGGTTGGCTTTTGGTTGGTTATATTTTAATAGCTTTTGACGGAAAAGAATTGTTGTTTGAATTATGGAAGCAGTATTTATATATCAAATTAAAAGATAGAGTTGAAAAGTAGGTAATCTGAAATTCAGATAGAAAAGGTCAAATCGATACGATTGTAACGCGAATCCCACTTATGGAGAATCATAATGAATGAAAATTTATCGACAGTCAAAATGGGTTTGTTCCCAAGATTTTTGGCCAGAAATTGTCAGTCTGTCAAACTTTTGAAGAGTGGGGATGAAATTCTCTCATAGAACTCAGAACTCAGCCTAAAAATTGTGGGACGATTTGTTTGCAAAAAGTTGACTTACTCTAAATAACAGTCAATTTACATACCGCCACGTTACATTGGACAGACCAAATATTACAAAAAGTTGTCAGGAGGGAAATTTGGTTTACTCTTTTTGTCAACAATTGTTGACAATTGGCAGTTTTGGTTAAGGCTGGGAACAGAACTACTGTTTTAATATCTGGAAAATCTATGTATCAATTTTCAATGTAAATGAGGTACTCCAACCTCAAGGACCTACCAACAATTTTTTTTTGTTAAAACTAAAAGTTAACGGACGGTTTTAAAAAGCACTAATCATTCAAAATTAAAATTAACCTTTACTTTATAGGTTCAAATCGACACTCACTACCTTTTCATCGATTTTAAGGCCGGGTATGCCAGCGTTTACAGAGACGAGTTATATAGAGCAATGTCTATAGATTTGGCATCCCTGGCAAACTCGTCTGTTTGTGCAGGATGACGATGGAGAATGCACGCTGCTCCATCAAGGTCGGCAAAGACCTCACCGACACCTTTGTTGTCAAAAAAGAATTTAGGCAAGTAGATGTGCTGTCATGCGACTTCTTCAACATCATACTTGAAGGAATAGTGCAAAACTCTCACCTCAACACTAGAGGCACAATCTTTCAAAAGTCCATCCAATTACTTGCATACGCCGACGATATTGACATAATTGGAAGAACAAAGCGTGATGTCACTGGAGCTTTTGCAAGCATTGAGAAGGAAGCGGAAAAGATGGTGTTGGCTGTCAATGAGGACAAAACAAAGTATATGCTGCCATCTAGAAAGGACGCTGAACACCGACGTCTTGGACAGAACGTCACAATAGACAGAAATAACTTTGAGGTAGTTAAGGACTTTCTCTACCTGGGCTCCGCTATATATTCAGACAATTATACAAGCGCTGAAATCAAACGAAGGATAACTCTTGGCAATCCCTGTTTCTTAAGAAGGCAATTGAGAAGTAAAGCCCTAACTCTTATGACCAAAGTCTCAGTGTCCCTCTACAAAACACTCATCAATCCGGTCGTGCTGTATGGTTCAGAAGCATGGATTATTAGCGGCGGCGGATGCGTACGCTTTGGAAATATTCGAGAGAAAAATTCTTCGGGTGATCTTCGGTCCCGTATGGGATTGGAGAAGAAGATACAACAACGAACTGTACGGGCTGTCCAGCGACATCGATCTAGTCAGAAAAGTGAAAAGGCAACGACTCAAGTGGCTGGGTCATGTAGATGGACACCAATGCTCCAGACCGAAATGTCTTTGAATCCATCACCTAGGGACGGCCGGCGGCGCAGTCAAGGAAGACCGCGAAACCGGTGGCGCAGGCAAGCGGAAGAGGACCTCAACCGACTGGGCGTGCGAAACTGGAAACAGCTAGCTAGGGACATCAGAGCTGGCTGGAGAAGGCTTGTTGGTTGAGGCTTGGTCCACACCGGCCACTAGCGCCACCATAAAAAGAAGTAAGTTATACGTTCAGAATACGTTACGATCTTCGTATAGACAAATTTATTTCGTGAATATTTCTCAAACAGACAATAATTTTATTTTTGACACATGGACTTTTGTCAAATTTATGAAGCGTAACAAGGCTATATTTTAACTCGAATCTTTCGACTTGATTATAAATTTGGCATCCGATTCATTTGACCCATTTGACCCGTTCTGGGCACTCAGTGTTCCTTGCCACTCCCTAGCTTCGGACCTGGATGAACCTATTAAGATAAACTAACAAAATATTATCAACAAACTAATTTTATTCATAACTTTGAGAGCCAATTCCAAGAAACCAAGATATATTAAAAGTGGGTAGATTTTACAAAATCTAATCTTAAAAATGTTTCTCCGTCATAAAAAAAACGTAAATTCTAAGCGGCGTTTCTGAGAAACAAACAAATAATTAAAGAGGGTGTAGGCAAAAGTAGTTGCCCGTAGCGTAGTGCATTGGATTGTCACGCTGAAGGTCAAGGTTCACTTCCCAGCCTCGTCCACTTAAGAACTAAACAGTTTTTTCAGGGCTACTGCCTCTTGCGAGCAATTGACAAATCCTCCAAGAGTATCAATTGTCATGAAAAAGGGCTTCTCGTCTAGTCTTTCAGATTCGGCATAAAATTGTAGATCCCTTCCATTCCTTTCGACACGCGCACACAGTAATGGATGCGAGTTGCTAGTCACTAGGCCCTAGTCTTCACGAGCCGTGGAGCCACCCAATTTATTTTTTAGTAGGCAGACAGCAGATATTATTCAATTTACATTAAAATTTTGTATCTTAATTAATCTAAAAATTTCAACAAAAACCTTAGTTGTTTCCGAGAAACAAATAACAGGTGGGCGTGGCAGTGAGGAAATATACTAAAATTATTTTTTTTAATTTGTGTTTGGTTCATAAAAACAAACTCTGAACATTTCATTCAAATCTTTAGAGCCGTTTCCGAGAACTAAAAAGAAACTTGAAAAGTGGGAGCGTCAGTTGAATGATTTTACTTAAACAATTTTTTGAATTTTGTTCTTGCCCATAAAACAGACTCTTAAAGATCCATTTAAAACATTTGGTCGCTTCCGAGAAAATGAGCCGTTTCTGTCAATTACGTGCAAGAATGTGTGGCGGTGGGCAGATTTTACTTTAACTATAGAAACCAAAAACATATCGAAGTGAGTAGGGAGAAGGCGGATATTACTTAAAAATTCTTTCGAATTTGAAACCCAGAAAATTTCATTAAAATCAATTCATCCGTTTACGAAAAACGAACAAATCGTAAGAAGTGGGCGTGGCAGTTGAAGGATTCTACTTCAAAATTTTTTTTATTTTTAGTTTTTTTTTTTTTTCTTGTTCATAACAATAAGAATAGACTGAAACTATTATCAAATTTGTTTCAGTTGCTTCCGGGAAATCGAGCGATTTCCTTGAATTACATTTCCAAACAATTAATAAAAGAGGGTGTGGCAGTGGGCGAATTTTCTGTTTCATAAGAATAAACCCTAAAAATTGCATCCAAATCGTAAGAGCCATTTCTGAGAAACAAAAAATATACCTTAAAGCAGGCGTGACTGTAGGTGGATATTGCTAAAAATCCTTCTGAATTTTGTTCTTACTTAGGGCCAATTTTTCAATAGTCAGTTAAACCTCAGATTGTACTTCTTCTTCGAATAAAACAACATTTTGTTCCTGTTGCTATAACATTTATTCCAGTGATAGTTTTACTGATGATTGAAAAATCGGCTCTTATAAAAACAAACTCTTAGAAAAGTGGACGTGGCAGTTAAATGATTTTAATTAAACTACTTTTTGAATTTGTAGTCTTGTTCATAAAAACAGACTCTGAAAATTTCATCAAAATCGTTTGAGTTGTTGCCGAGAAAATGTGCCAATTCTGTGAATTTCATTAAACAAAAAAATAAGAAAAGAAAAGTCATTTGCTTTATGTGCGCATATTTTTTTTAATAGTTCTTTTTAACAATTTAAAGAACGAATTTCATGTTTGTTTTAAATTATTCCCTGACTGACATATAAAATATTTTTTACTAAACGTTTTCAAATAATAAGTTAATCTATAATACCAAAAGTACCTTGTGACTTGTGAGTGACCCAGTCATATTTATTTATTTACTTATTTGTCTTATTTTCAGGTTGAACTTTTCATAATTTGAAATTCTCTGCCAATCACTCGAGCAAGAACGTGCGAACCATTTTCGTTTGGTATGAGTTTTATATTTTCTTTGATAGACATTTTCATTTTTCACAATAAATTGATTTGTTTATTGACCTACAAGATTCTTATTTGTAGAACCATTAAAAACAGTTAAATCGAAAACATATGTCGCATACTTCAACCAACCAACAAACCAACCCCACAAATAACATCCGGTCGTAGAGAGCACGAGAATCGAAAAATAATGGCGTCATCTTTGCTGCCGATGCCGGTATGAACGGTGAAAACTTCATTTATAATAATCGAAAATCGTATTAAAAGTATTTATTTTGTAGACAAAAAAAAATCTACACGCACATATGGATTGGATAAATGGAGTCATGCTGTAGATACTCGTATCTCGAAGGCGCGGCACTGGCACTATGAGTGATTTTCTTATACGAGTATGTTTGAAAGACTCCCACTTAATTTTGTTTTTCATTGCGGTTTATATCTTAAGAGTGTTAAGTTGCTATAAGTAAGTGTTATGACCTAATGAACTGTGTGTTTTTGGTCATAGAAAAAAATAATAGTGATGAAGAGCTATCAAATGGACAAGGTTTTAATGTTCTGGCCTTCTTAGCGCCCCATTTAGCCGGGATTATTAAGTATTTAATAAAAAATAATCATTTTGAATGATTTTAATGATGTGAAGTGGTTGAAGGAGATACATTGAGTATCAAAATAGAAGTTGACGTACTTTGAAGTTATAACTATTCCCTCAATAAAGCGGTTGGGCCAGACGAGATACCCTCTGAGTTCTGGAAAAGATGGGAGACATCGGGTCTTCTAGATGACTCATGTTTCTCATCTCCAAACTTATCTGCGGCGACCAAATGTCTGATCAGTTGAGGGAAAGTTACCTTCTTCCAATCTACAAGGGGAAATTGCGACAGCTAGCGTTCGATCAAGCTGATGTCACACACCATGAAGATCGTTGAGCGGATATTGGATGGCCGCCTACGAAAAACAATACGGCGGGTTTGTTTCGGGTAAATCAACCACAGATGCTATTCAGAGTATAAGAATCAGAATGGAAAAATATCGGGATACCTCGAGAGATTTGCATATTGTATTGGTTAATTTTGAAAAAGCATTCGACAGACAACCACGAGATCTGATATGGGTTGCACTTAGGCAACGAGGAGTTCCGAAAGTCTACGTGCGAATGGTCATGGACGTGTACGAGCAAGTAAAAACAAAGGTAAGATGACCCGCAGGAATCACCGAAGAGTTCCCAATTAAAGTAGGTGTGCACCAGGGAAGCGGCTTGAGTCCTTTACTCTTTATTACTGTCCTTGACTTTCTGCTTGAGGATAAGGTGACGGACCCCAAAGTGAATCAGTTTTTCTTTTGCTGACGATGGAGTCATCATAAGTGAAGATCCTGTGTCCTTGCAACAAGCACTTGATGTATGGGTGGATGTTCTGGAGGGAAATGGATACCGCATTAGAGCGAAAAAGACCGAATACCTATTCTGACCATTTTCTGGCATATTCCGGACATCTATTTGAATGGAACAGTGCTTCCCAAGTGCGAAAAGTTTAAATATCTTGGATCAATGATCAATAGTAAAAGATTTTGTGATGACGCCATCAATCATCGCGTAAGCGTAAGGTGGATGAAGTGGTGGGAAAACTATGTCATCTTCTGTGATAGAAAAATGCCCCCTAAGCTGAAAGGAAAGCTCTACACGGCAGTTGTTCGTCCAGCGCTTACATACGGTTCACATGTGCTGGACAATATACAAGAAATATGAGAGTAAATTGACGGCAGCTGAAATGAAGATGCTTCGCATGACAGCAGGAGTGACAAGGCGTGATCAAATAAGAAGCAAGAGAAGCCGAGCCATCTTCGACAGAATACAGCATGACCAACTTCGCTGGTACTGTCATGTACAAAGAAGATGCCATGAGAACCCAGTTGAAAAGGCAATAGCACAAGACGTTCCAACACTATCGCGGAAGAAAGGCAGGCGCAAAAACTCCTGGATGAAAAAAATGCAACGACACCTGCATTGTGTTGGCCTCAGACATGGAACAATCCAAAACCGGGAGGCCTGTCGACGTTTTTTGAGGTCAACCCGGCGAACCCCACAAGTGGAACCTTAGGCGAAGCAGTTGAGTGGGAGAGTTGTGGTCCCCCTATCGAGATCATGACAATCGCCGGTAAAATGAAAAAGAAGAAGACTATTCCCTTAATAAATCATGAGACATGCTAGCATAAGGAAGAGTGATTTTTGTTTCTTGTTAAAAAATAGTCTCAGTAGGTTAGTTTCCTGCTTGAGTTATGGAGAAATGAAGAAAAATCTCTTGGATTAACATTAGCCTATATTATATACGAGCATGTATTAATAGGTTTGTATGAGTATATTTATTTTAAGAGAAGCTTACGTGATATGATATGACAGATTGTCGTTGTTTCACAGTAAAAAATGAAAAAAATCGGGCCTAGTGACTAACAACTCGCAACCATTCCTGTGTGCGCTTTTCGACAGGAATGGAAGGGACCTACAATTTTATGCCGAATCCGAACGGCTAGACGAGAAGCACTTATTCGTGACAAGTGATACTCTTGGAGGATTTGTCAATTCCTCGCAAGAGGCAGTAGCCCTGAAAAAAACTTTTTTTTTAGTTTTTTTAGGTGGAAGAGGCTGGGAAGCGAACCCAGACCTCCAGCGTGACAGTCGAACGCACTAACCATTACGATACGGGCTACTACAGTTTCACAGTAGCTTTATCTATAAAAAAGATGATTTTTCAATTACCTTTAAAAAACCTTCGAATAATTGACAGAATATTGCATACTTGTAGTGTAAAATACGTGCTCGTTTATGTATTTGAGCTTAAATTCTATTGTTTGGGTATATTTAAATTAATTATTTCTACAGAGAGAAATCGCAAACTTCTAAGAATTTTGTTTCGATTATTAATGTTTCGACGGACCCAAGTCAAAGGACTTCGTAGGATCGTATAGCTTCATATATGAAAATTCATCAGAACATTTGGAGTGTTTAAATTTAATGCTAAACTAATTTTGTTGATGAAAGTGTGACAGTAAAATATATGTTAAGCACTTAACTTATTGGCAGTCGCATAAAATTCCACACCTCTTTCGTAGTTCTATTTCTATAAGCAAGTAGTTCATACATCATACCTATAGATCTTTAAATAAAACATCTAAAAGCATTTTGTATGAAAGTTGAGGTTGCAAAGATTACGCACTCATATCAGGTAAATATTGAACGTTGAGGTTGCAAAGATTACGCTGGTAAGATTATCTGGTAAATATTGAATGTTTAGAATGAAACAACGTCAAGCTTAGTTCGCTAATAAACGAGTAGCTTGAAGTTAGTACTGCTTAAGTAGAGCCAACTCAATTATCATCAGGCTTCTTATTATTGTGTCTTTTATGTTCCTACCTACCACAGTTACCATCAAAATGAAAATTCCAATGCGAGTCTATACAAATGCCTTGTAGGAAAGGGTGTTTTTTTTTTTCTTTTGGGCGGGGAGAAGAGGGAGGAGGGTGATGTGGATCAATCAAAAAAGAATAATTTGCTAAACAATCATTGCATAAAGCACACGATTTTAACCTGATGACACTAAAACTTAGAAGACCAAAAAACAAAGTTGTAGATAGGTAGTCCTTTTATGTACTTATGTACGGCTATATTTTTACTTGTGTGATACGTAGTATAGAGCGAGTTTAGGATTCGTGCAAAAAAAAATGTCTGATAATAATTTTCCCTAACATAACGATTATAGAAAACGCGAAAAAAGTGGGTCTCGCAATTCTGTCTGTCTGTCCGCCTGTCTGTCTGTCTGTCTGTCCGTCTGTCTGTCCGTCTGTCTGTCCGTCTGTCTGTCCGTCTGTCTGTCTGTCCGTCTGTCTGTCCGTCTGTCCGTCTGTCTGTCTGTCCGTCAGTCTGTCCGTCTGTCTGTCCGTCTGTCTGTCCGTCTGTCTGTCCGTCTGTCTGTCCGTCTGTTTGTCCGTCTGTCTGTCCGTCTGTCTGTCCATCTGTCTTTCTGTCTGTACCTCGGCCTGTAGCCTAAACGGCTGGAGCGATTTTCTTCAAACTTTGGACTTAATGTTCTTATGTGATTTCCTAGAGGGGAAATTGAATTTTTTTTCTCTCAAAAAATAACGGTACATATCTAACAACCAATATACAAAAATTGAGGTTTTTCAGAAACGGCTCTAATGATTTTCAAAAAAAAATTACGAGGTACTAAAATTACTAAAATCAATATTTTGGTAGAAAAAAAAATTATAACGGTTATTAACGGTACAGCCTGTCTTACAAATGATTTTCTCGTTAACTAGTTAACTACTACAACGATTTCAACCAAAATTTTTATACAAATGTTCGCTTACAATTCTAACAATTTTGCTTATAAAAATGTTCGAAAAAATAATTTTTGAATTTTTAAGAAAATATTGAAATTTTTTTTTGAAAATTCAATATCTTGAAAACGGGCTTATGATTTTTTTTTTTTGGTTTTGTAAAAAATTGTATTTGATTAAATACTAAAAGTTGGCATACCAAATTTTATTTTAAAAAATGTTCAAGATTTTTTATATACATATAAAAAAATTAGTTTAAAAAAAAAACGCTCTAACGAGTTTTGATTTTTTTTTTTCATAAATTCATATCTATTAAATAAATCAGATGGCATACTTTTTTTTGAGTTCTATCTGTTTAAGCTATTAAAATAACTAATTTATAATTATTCATAGTAATCATTTATATTTTATATTATTTTTAAATCTTCTTTTTTTAATGATATCATAATGTTATGGAACCAATAAATATGTACATTGTCTATTTCAAGCTGCGTTAAAGTTGTTAGCTACGAGAGCAAGTTTTGTGCGATCCAGTTGTGCTCCTTTTTTTAAACACCTTAAAGAGCTAGAACTTCTGCATGTCTGCAAAAATGTGTCGCCAGACGAAAAGTAGGAAGTTATTGATGAATTTTGGTGAAAATTGACATCTCGTTCTTTAAAGACATAACATAGGTTTAACATAGGGATTTAATGTTTTTAAAGCCAAAGACATACTACATCTACAATTTGTTTTTATTTATTTTTTTTTTTCTCAATTTTATGGGTGTTTTCATATTCATTCAGGAAATCTAGATTACAATTTATTTTAAAATTGTATTTATTTAAAATTTTACAATTTAAAAAAAGAAAAAGATTTCATGCTTTGGAATTTTATAAGAAAACCGAACTGCAGTGCTAAAATTGAGATTGAGTATAACTATGTACATTTTATCATACCGTGCAGTTTGTATGTCATTCACATTTTCTCACACCAACATACCCATTCACCGAAAAGATCTTAAATTCTCCCGAATCATCACCATCATGTTGAGATAGACTTTATTTCTTGCATGCAATTAATGAATATTTTTTCAAAAAAATAATTTTTAATTAGGTTATAACAAGACTTAACCAAAAACAAGTACCTACATTATATTCCTAAATTATATTACCTAGTATTCGATAGAAACTATTAAATTTATAGGTTAATACAGTTTTAAGAACTATAAAACATACAGCAACATGTATGAATACAAATTATTGAAAATGAAAATTTCCGCCATTATGGTTTTTGTTGGAATTTATATTTGAATATTATTTTTGTATTTTATACACAAACAGTGGATAGATAGAAACCCACAACATACATCTTCAAATACAATCTATTTTTATGAAAAAAAAAAAAAAACAATCTGTAAGTGCAAAAACAAAACAAGATTGTAAACTATGATAAATTCTAAAAATATTTCTTGTGAACTCTTTTTTGCTTATGTGTGAAAAAAATTAAAAAAGAACACAAAACAAATAAAAAAAATAAAAAAAAAAAAAAAAAGTGTCCGCCGCAATGTGCGGTATGTTTATATTGGGAAAGGTTCGCCTGCTGATAGTCTCATTTCTCTGCCCCTTCAAGGCTGCAAGGGATTCTATTTTTGTTTGTCATTGACCTTGTTTATTAAATGATCTCCTCTCCAGTATGGGAAAATTAATTTATGTTTATGTTTACAACTCGAAATAAACTAAACATTTATAATAACGAACAGAGGCAGACAACTTTTATGGAATATGATTGATTGGAATAAATTGAGAGATGCATATAAATATAAAATTCTCTTCTCACTTTTTTTTTAAAACATCTGTTTTTTAAAACGAATATTTTTTTATTAAGGAAACATTAAAAAAAAGTATAAACATTAATACTACGCCGAAATTGTAAAAAATAAATAAATCGGGTGGCAAAACGGCTCATGAAAAACCAGGGCCTAGTGACTAACAACTCGCAACCATTCATGTGTGCACCTTTCGACAGGAATGGAAGGGACCTACAATTTTATGCCAAATCCAAACGGCTAGACGACAAGCACTTATTCGTGACAAGTGATACTCTTGGAGGACTTGTCAATTCCTCGCAAGAGGCAGTAGCCCTGAAAAAAAACTTTTTATTTTTTTAGGTGGACGAGGCTGGGAAGCGAAATTGTAAGACACCAATTAAAAATTTTGTGTGTGTGGGCGAATCATATGAAATACCAACATCGAATCAAAGACTCTTAATACTTGTAATGTTGCTCTAAAGGACAAGAATTGGTTTCGTGTTAACGAGGTCTTAATCAAATTAAATATAGTATCACGATTATGTATATGGAAAAGTTTTTGTTATGACGCCCACGTCTGTGGGGTTGGCTTGTGCTATAGTACGGTCAAATTAGACTTTTACTGGGACATAAATCTGAGGTCAGGTTTGACTTTACTATTCGATAGGACAATGGTTCATATTTTGCACAACTATACCTAGAGTCATTTGGCCACCATTTTGTTTTTAATTCATTCTGAATTTTTCTTATAACTCGCGCATTTTTTATTTTAGAAAAAAAGTTGTGTAAAAAACTTGTAGAGAATTAAAAAAGTTACAGCACATTAAACAAAAAAATTAAAAAAAAATCGCCATCATTTTGTTTTGTCATTATAGAACTTTTGATTATCTATATGTTTTACCTTTACAGTTTCTCTACAAGATTGTTGTACAACTTTTTTTCTAAGATCAAAAATACGTGAGTTTATAGCAAAAATCAAAATGAACATTAAAATCAAAATGGCAGTCAAATGACTCTAGATACAGTTGTGCAAAATGTGGTTTTAGACTCGTGAACTAATACCCTATCGAATAATGAAGTCAAACTTGACCTCGGATTAAGGTCTCAGAGCGCCATATATCATAGGGCACGGTAGTGCCAAGCCAAGTTCTGGCACTACACCCTTTTTACGGGATCAAACTCAGGCTATTTTCGACCCCCCTCTAACTTCAGTACCAATAAAGTCAGAAACTTCAAGCTCGCAGCATTTGCTAAGCTCACCAGGTTAAGATAACCTACCAAGTGGTTCCCGATATATAAGACTGCAAAAATAGAAAAAACCGTAACTGACTCACTGACTCACTGACAGATCATCAAAATTATGGAGCACTTCCCGACATCGTAGAATCTTGTAATTTCGCACAACGGTAGGCCTTGTGGTGTATACAAAGAAAAAAATGGAAAATTTAAGATTTTCCATTCAGGGGGCGTGGTAACCACCCATATTCATAGAATTGATATAAACTACTTGGAGTATTTCTGATTGTCGTGGAGCAGCGG
Organism: Melangyna quadrimaculata; assembly: GCA_949320155.1. NCBI lineage: Eukaryota > Metazoa > Arthropoda > Insecta > Diptera > Syrphidae > Melangyna > Melangyna quadrimaculata. The sequence continues at coordinate 21,573,283 of OX439485.1, forward strand.
TAGGGATTAAAGTGCAGGCAGAGGAAACATTTTAAAATTTGAGATTTTTCATTCAGGGGCGTGTTATCCGCCCATTTTCATATAATTGATATAAATTATTTGGAGCACTTCTGACTGTCGTGGAATGATGAAATTTGGTACCGCGGTAGGGCTTAAAGTACTGGGAAAGGGAACATTTTAAAATATGAGACTATTCATTCAGGGGGCGTGGCATCCGCCTATTTGTATAAGAATTGAATTCAATTATGAGGAGCACTTCTGATTGTCGTAGAATGATCAAATTTGGTAGTCAAGTTTTCATTTTAAAATTAAAAAATTAGGTTATAAAAGAAAACTTGCCAAGTAAACTGACTCAATTTAAGTCAGTAATCATTAAATAACAGGTTTCTCTGATAATTTTGAGGTCCTTCCATATAACTCTACTTAAAATATTTGATATTTAGGTAACATTAATAAACTTAGAACTTGGAGTACTTTTATAACTCACTATACCAAAAGTGGAGTTTATAAAGTTACGTGTAAGGAATGCAATGGAATTTATATTGGAAAAACCTCAAGGATGTTGTCCAAATGTATCCACGAGCACTTAAAAGCTTCAGTGCATCATAGCCAAATCACAATCACGCGTTAGGTCGCTCCGACTTTGACATATTGAATAGAAACAATGAATTCGTATGAAACAAACCAAAATGTTACCTCAGGCGTTGCGTCGCTTCAGATCGTAAATATCGTAAGCGCGAGCTCCAACGCCCGAATAGATCTATTTTCTATTCTGGCTTCGTTTTGACAGTTCACAGTTCTCATTTTATTTTTGTTTTTTATTTGGGTGCAGAAGTTTTTATTCAATTTAACATTTCTTATTGAAAAAAAAATCTTTCAAAAATTTTTATCAATAAAAAACTTAATATTTTATTTATCTGAGTGACTCGATTAATAAATGCAACAACAGCAGCAGTGAAATTATCTACTTGATATGAGTTTTTTTTATTGTTGTTCAACATCCAGTACCTACTTCGTATGGAGATTCTGCAAACTGAATTACATACATAATTATGTATTTTTATTTTGACTATTCCAGCACATTATGTACCTACATATTAATAGTTGTATTGATTGAATCAAAATAACATTCTTTACATTACAAACGCAATAAAATAAATTAATTTCCTGTGAAATCTATTCTATATTTTGTTTCATTTCAAAAGACAAAAGCTGTTTTGTCAGTACCTTCTTTGGACGTGTTCGATTAAGTATGAATTTAGGCTCCGGAGAGTGAATTCACTCCGGTTTGCGTACATCTGATACCAGAGTACTTTTATTTTCCAATGTAGGTTTTTTTGATAGAAATTATAGGACACTATTTTATTTACTTGCAATACAAAGTGTCAAAACGCACAATATAATGTATCATACATTGTATGATTTCATATGTATGTACATAAATAAAATAAGTTTTGCATTTTAATGAAATGATATTTTGATATAATAGTTTATTAGGTATGCACTATACGAAGATAGACAAGGAAAAAAGTAAGTTCTGTTTATGATGAGTACTTTCCAGTTAATTTTCAGCGTCTGCTTTTGCACGACGACTTTTGAGCTATGAATTGTCGAAATTTGTTAGATTATTGCGAAGGTGAGTTCAGATTTTGTTCTCGTTTGCACTCATTTAATTTAAAAAAAGGCATGACTCAAAAGTCGTCGTGCAAATGCAGACGAGAGAACGCACAGATTCTGCAACATCTACAAAGTTGCGAGACTGTATACAGACTTTAAGGCCTAATTTATTCACTCAAAGTTGAATATAACTTTGGAATTTTTACAGTCAACTTGAGAAATAGTTTTTATACACTTTAAGTTGACGTTTTCAACTTTTGATTTTCTACTCCCGAGTTGATCATCTTTGGCTTTTCTCAACTCCCCCAAAATAGTAGAAGTTAGCGAGCAAACTTGGGATTTTTATTCATTTCTGTCTCATCATTCATGCTATTCAATTCTCGACCGATCACCGAAATCAAGAATTGTCGGGTGAGTTAGCACTTAGATGGGGGACCGCATGAGTTTTTTGGTTTCTTATTTTTTTATTTTATAATTGAAATTTGTTTATAAAAATGGTGCCTTTCCCCCAGCAAAAACTAGGACAGGTGTACAATTTTAATAAACAGATCACTTCAGCATTGTGTTCCAAGTTATATACGGAACGATTCGCTAGTCTTGTGATGTTTAAGTAGTGGGTGACGTTTTTGCCGGACAAGTGTTAAAACATACTCATGAACATGGATCCATTCATGATTACATTTCACAATAACAGTTTTTACGTTTCATGGAGTTGTTGATCTTTGTTTGGCTTTTCCTGTTTGACCCTGCATTATTCTTCTCAAACATTAAAATTTCTACACACCAAATTTTTCCATTTTCCGTAAGCAAATTATGAGAAACTAATTTAAAGAAACATCTTTTATTGTGTCACATTCCTAGCTTGTCAAAGCCCGAAGCCTGACGCGACATTCTGTTTTGCAAATTTTAGGGTCGCGCTCAATGACACATGATATCGTAAAGTCGGTAAAAAGCCTGCCAAAGCCGGAGCGACCTAACGCGTGATTGTGATTTGGCCATCAAGATCCTTCTTCTGGGTTATCCCAACACATAAAAAACACTGGTCTATGGATGATGGGACTCTTTTACATAGCCTACCTGCGGGACGAGTTTTGGACAAATACGAAATTTTAGAAATAAATCGACATAAATGCTTAAACATTTTAAATTGCCAAATTGATTAAACTAATAACAGCGCCCTTTTAAACCAACAATTAAATTAATGTATTGGTTTTCTAAAATATTTATGTATGTATTTGGTTTTATTTTTATTTTGTATTTATATACATACTTTTGTATGTGTTCATTTTAATTTTAAATTTAATGTAATATTGTTGTAACAATGAAAGAAGAATTTAAAATTATTCACCACTCCCACTTCAATGAATAAGAAGTTGTATGTTATAAATTAGTGCCCTGATGATTTTTTTTTTTTATATTCCGCGCTCACAAAAGGGGTTATGAATACCCTTAAAATGTTTTTAGCACAGACGAAACGCGTTGGCCTATAGCAAAAATAAATAAATTAAAATTAAATCTGTGGAAAAAACAAGTGTTTTCTTTTCATTCATGTTTTATTAATCTTAATTAGACAATATGTTGACTGATATAAATTTCCACCAAGTGCTTAACCCTCGATCTATCGAGTATATTAAAAATATCAATGTTTTTGTATATAGAAGAACTTGACTTGAAGGATTAAAGAGGATATGCGGATGCACATTGGTTGATTTTTTAACATTTATGTTTTTTTTGTGATTGAAATCTAACTTAACCGTACTAGTGCACCTGTGCATCTGTGCGTCTTGAATGTTTAAAGCGATTCTAAAAAGCTAACTAGGGTTTTGTCAATCAAAAAATCGATAAACGGAAAAAGGTCGTTGACTTTTTTTTCTCAGAAAAATGGATATTTTATTTAGTTAATACTCCATATCTCTTTTGCTCAAATTTTGCAAACAATTACTTTTGAAGAGCAAAATCAATATTGCATTCCATAATCTTACCATACAAAAAAACCAGAGCCAAAAATATTTTTGTAAGGCTTTTGGCTTTTGTCACGCTTCACTGCCAAATACAATGCAATTGTTTTAATAAATTTAAACACCTTTATGTCTACATTGCTTATCCACATTTTAGTCTTGCGAAGAACAAAAGCAAGTTCGTACGATCCAGTCAAGCATTTAATTTCCTTTAATAATACTGTGACTTTGAACCTCCAAAAAAACTATAAAACAGTTCAAACTCAATAGGGGGTATATTTTTTTTATCAGATTTTCCAAAATAATGTTCATACGATTATAAAGATATTTCATTATCATCTGTTTTTTTTTTTATATTTTTAACTGTAATTATAGAAATGAAATTAGAATTTAAATTATTTATTGTTGTGCACAAAATATTTGTATTACTCACATGCTGATTATAAAATTATCAAAAAACGACAAAACAAAAGTGCAATTAAAATTTCAATGACATAGAAAAATAATTCTTGGTACTTATTTATCCAATGTATTTTAAAACACTTGACCGCGCTTTAATACAAAAATTATTTGAGCTTTATTATAAAAATGCGATACGAAAAATAATAACATTGAAATTTGTATTGTTAATTTTGAAATAATTACACACTTTCTGATGTGATGACGGGGTGATTAAGGTTCGTTTATAGATTTTTGTGATAAACCAAAATTCATTTGAAATCGCGATCAACACAAAAAAAATTCTATAAATGATTAAAGGCGAGATAAGATTTGAATAAGTGTGGACTAATAATTAATATTAAAATACCTCAGCTTATCATTCAAAAGTGTAATTAATTTAATTTAATTATAATTATAGGATTATATTTTGCAATCATTGTCAAATAAATGATCTCTAGACTTAATTATTAAATCTACATACCTATACATAGGTCATATATGTAGATTTAATACAATTTAAGTCGATTAATGGCCGATTTCATGAAGGCCTTTTAAATATTTAAAAGGTCATTTAGCCTTAAAATGAGGATTTTTGGTTTCACCAACTGCTTTTAAATATAACAGGCTCTTAAACACCCTTATAAACTAAAAGCTCATTTTCTTCACATTAAATTTTAAAAGCGTCATGAAAGTCATCACATCCCATGAAAATATGTACATATATACATTTGTTGATATCCCTTTTGTTTTGCAAATTGGAACTAAAAAGTATGAATAGGTAGGTAATACATTTTGGGTTTCTTTTTAGTATAATAAAAGATGAAGAGCAACATGAGATTCAACGCCAAAGAGTATTTCCCGTCCACAGGATTTTTTACTTGGTAATGGTAGCTATAGGTATACATGCATGGATTCTTTCTGTGACGATCAAGAGATAAAATAAAATTTTAAAGTGCTTCAAATTGTTTATATTTTAATGAATGATCAAAAAAAAGTTATGATAATTGTGCGTATATCTTTAAGCAACAAAAAGCCGAACAAACATGTCCCCAAGTGAAATATTCACATTAGATCTTCGCCGATGTGCCGCTTGGATTTTGAGGTGTAATTTTTGTTACTTAAATACGAGCACAAGTGTTTTTATTTTTTTTTTTTTACAATTATTGTAGGAAATATATTTGTTTTTTAAATAGTATAACCAACGCAAACAATTATATACACTTTCATATTTGCTGTGCGCGCAAATATTCCTTTGCTCTCTGTGGCAACAAAATTGCTGTCAAATAGCACACACAATTTTTTTTCATGTCATGATATTTTGTGTTTATGAAAAATGTTGTTTCACTCTTTCTCGGTGTACTTCATTATGTAATAGGAGCATAACCTATCTTTTGTATACAGGCATGTGAGCAAACTCAAACTTTTAACTAAAATATCCCGAAAATGTCCCTTTTCTACGTTGGTGAAACTGAACAAATTTATTGGTCTGTTATAATTTATAAGGATTTTAGATAAAAGCGATTTTAGTCAATGTTTATGAAATTGGCCATAGAACGATAATAAATCATTTTTAGCACGATACTAGGTTAAAACGTATATTTGGCTAATTTTAAACGAGTTTAGCATTACACTATCTCCTAAAACTTTACCAAAGTTAAAATCATCAAAAGGCTATTTTATTTTTTAGCATCGTACTAAATTCATGACAATTTGACGTTTATATATATAAACCCTTCAAGCAAAATCGCGGACCCAAATTTCTCGGTTCACTTGGGACTCCAAAAAAAATGAGTGTCTCACACATAATAACAAATTTTCTGTGTACGCATGTAAAAAGAACGAGAATCGACAGTATTTTTTTCAAGCATCGAGAAATAATTAATTTCTACAATTTTTTTTTTTTAATTCAGTTTTGTTGGTAGCGTGGCGAAGACGAGACGTTTGCTTTTTTATCCCTTTTTTCTTGTTAAAACTTTTAAATATTTCCAATCAGAAATGCAAGTTTCTATTTATTAAATGTAAATTTATATTTGTGGAAATATGTCATGTTTATTAGTGCGAAATACTCTTTAGAAAACCTTTTATGAATGATAAATAAAAAAAACTCTTGAAATGAAAAAATTCTGTTTGTTTTATTTCTGTAGGCAATGGAGAAACTGGAATAGATGGTATGCCTCAATTCATTAATTTTTTTTGGAACCGTTTAAGATTCCATTTGGTTTCGGTTCTCCGAGTATGGTGAATTGAAAAACTCTCTCTCTCACAATACATTCACATAATGGCTCCGTGGTGATTCTAATTTCCATACTAATTTGAGCCGCAAAACGCAGTTTTTCGATCCGTATTTGGATCCGAATGCGAAGTCGTCCATACGTTGTTTGATACGTTTGCGAACCGAAAACGAGCTCGCTTGCTTAAAGGGAAAATCAGGGATGTTTGTGATTTTTTTGCACGAACTGTCACTTTTTTGGACGTGTTCAGCTGAAATGTATGAAGGAAATTGGTTTCGTATTTAAAATTTAAAAAACATTAGTAAAATGTTAAATAATTAGAAAACTGTCAAGTAGTTTGCGTCATTAGCGCAAAATTTTAAACAACCTAGTGTTAAGGGCTTAACACTTTACTAGTTAACAATTTGCTAAGTATTTAGCAATTTACTATCTATTCCAAAATTTTAAACCTTTTGCTAACTAGTACACTGCATTTGTAAGGTTTGAATTTGATGAACACAACTATTGTTTTTATGCGTTGTAAATTAATAATATGTTGATGGAAACCTATCATGAGCTTCAAATAAGTATACCATATTTATATTTTTATCATTTTAACTTCATTATTTACAAAAAAAAAAAGGAAAAAAGAAAAAAAAGTTGGGTACCACCAGGACTCGAACCTGGAACATTCGGGTTTTCTCATATGGATTTAGTACGATACTAAAAAGATAAAATAGCCAGTTGGTGATTTTAACTTTAGTAAAATGTTAGGTGATAGTACGATGCTAAACTCGTTTAAAATTAGCAAAACACAATTTTGAACTTAGTATCATACTAAAAATGATTTAACATCGTACTAAATCGTCTAAAATTTTGCGCCATTGTTTTTAAGCAAGATTAATGCCTCATTAATTACACATGCCTACAAAATCAAAATTTTGTACTTGTGTTTATTTTTCCGAAGGCTTTTGATGCACTGATTTCAGATATTCCAGTCTAAACATGTAAATAACCGTTTTTTAATTATATTTGAGGTTAACCAAGAAACTCGTTATGGCATGAGATACTCTTCGTGTGACGCTCCTATAGATTCTCCACTAATTCAAACACATGTCTGTTTTAATCCTGGGAAAAAACAAACTGTTTTTGATTAGGTGTGTTATGCCTGTTCCAAAACAGAATAGTGAATATAAAGGAAGTTGAGAAGTGTTATCAAGCGAAAACAACTTACCAACTATTTTTTTCTCGAAAAGAAAAGATCGTATTTGCAGTATTAAATTGAGATTGTAGAGGAAAATTAGTTCACTTTTTTCTTTTTTTTTAAACAATGCATATGAACCTCAAATAAGCAAAAGAGCGTTTTTTCTATTTTTTTTTTTTTTGTTTTTGATGTCTTGAAAACCACGAATTTACACCGTAAAATCAGTCAAAGTACACAACGTACTCGAAAACATGTTAGCTACTTCCAGCAATAACATCACTGTAAACCTAAGGTTATACCAACACTTGGGCGAAAATTTGATCATTAAAACTGAAAAGTAAAAGAAATTTTTTGAAAATTTCCAACCAATAAATTAGTTTGCCCCACTAAGTTGCCTTCGAGTTGGCAAGAAGTATCTACCTTTTTATAGATTTTGCTGCAGAAACCAATTTATCATCGAATTTGATGACAATCATTAATATAAGATGGGGTATACTTTTTCAAGAGCAAAGTAGGAGCTAGAAACACATTTTGAAAAAAGTCGGGGGAGGGGGGATCAGACCCCTGTAAGGCTACGGCCTTGATCTCGAGTCTTAGATTTCACAATTTTTTTCTAAAATTTCTATGCTTTCCTTTAGTTTGCCCTAATTAACCCTTTGAAATTTTGAAAATCAAACTCACGGAAAATATTTTAAACTAAAATTACATAGTATATTTTTTTTAAAGTTGCATATTTTTTCCGACAATTTTATTAACATTTTCAACAATTTAATAAAGCTCTTGAAAAATAAATTGTTATCTATCAAATTTATTAGAATGCAAACATCTTTCTTATCAAATGATTGATAAATTAACATAATGGTAACATACACTCCCTGTCACTTGTTTGAGGCCACTATTTTGACAAAAGTTTTTTCTCGATAAATACCTGTAGGAAATATTTTTCCTGGAAATTTTTGATACCTATGAGTAGGTAAATATATTTTGCAATAAAAAAGTATAAATTTAAAGGGGTAACTTGGAAATTCCATAGGAATTTCACAAAATATAAGAACGGACTGCAAAAATGGGTATAAAAAAATGCGTCACTTGATTGAGGCCACTTGAAAAATCATATAAAAAAAGAACAAAAGCATAAAAATGTTTACTTTTTTTTTGTTTTTAAACATTTATGTGTTATGTTTTCGTCAATTAAAAATGAGAAAGGCCGACATTTTTTGAAATTAGCTCTATTAGACGGTTTGGAATTAAATCATACAGTTTTTTTTTTGAATAATTCAGTGAAAATCTGGCTCCAGGCATCGCAGTTAGCTCCGAACAAGACGTCCTTATCTCCAAACTGTCTACCAGCATCAGAAACTTTTCTAGATAGCCAGGCCCAAACGGTTTTGATGATGTTTGAGTCCGGTAAATAGGGTGGCCATGGCAAAAGTCCAACGTTTTCAGACTGAATCCAGCTTCTAGCTACCCTGGAAGTATGGATAGGGGCATTTTGTTGTTGGAATATCCAAGGTAGAGGTTCAAGAATATTCATTAGCTTTGGAAACGCCCGTTTCGGCAAGCATTTGTTACTATTTTTGTTCATTGTTGTAGTTATACATTCCAATGCAATTGTTCCATAACAGGTGATAGCTCCTCACACCATAACACGTGACAAAATAATTTCTTCTTTTCTTTAATCGTGAAAATAAAAGTTGTAACCATCGGGTCCGTCAAGATTGAACTTTATTTTCATCTGAAAAGACAACCTTTTTCTATGCGTTGCTACAGGCAACATGCTCCCTGGCGAAATTCATCCGTAGTTCCTTGTGTAGCTGCCGTAGAACCTTTTTCTTTTTTATTTTCATACTCTTGATGTTACCACTGGTTTTAATTATCTTCAAAACCGTCAAAATACTAACTGATACTCCACTCTTTGATCTTATTTTAGGCGCTGATAGTGTGGAATTTGAAGCTAGCCGCTGAATTAGACGCTTTTCTCGGATTGTTGTTGCTTGAGTTGTGCGTCCTTTTCGTTTTTTTCATAGTTTTCAGTGTCTCCTAGATAGTTGTTGACAATGGTCTTACTTCTGTTGGGTCTCCTAGCTATTTCTTGGCCTGCAGAATCCCAGTTTCTTTAAAGCATCTATTGATCCTCTTGTGGTGGTTCTACTGGGAATGCTCTATGTTAACTAGATAAAGCGCAGCTCGCTGTATAATATGGCTAATGAGCCGCAATTATTATATTAAAGAGAAGACATGTTGATAGTTTAGAACTGATTTTATTATCCAATATTTCACCGCTATTTATACTACTAAAAATCAATGGGTTATCCCCACTTATGCTTAAGAACTATCTTACAAATACTTTTGTGCTGCATCAGCATTCTATTTTCAATATATACAATATGTTGGGGCAGTTTAATAATTATGACTCAATGAAATTATGAATCTGGAACATAGTGTAACAAAATACTTCTACGACACTTCATGTGCATAGTCACCCAAGTGGTGGCAATGCCCTGAGCACAACACTCAGTTTCGTTTGGTAAAAAAGAAACAAATAAATAAATTTGATATTAAACTTTATAGTTTCGAATATCAATGAAATTTACTATTTCAATTGTGTCGATCGAATACTACATGTGGCTTTGTTTACGTTTGAGAAATGAGAAATGATTTTACGTTAATGAAATGAAAGAATGCTTTTATTACACTACATCCTTCCCCTTTAAAAAAATGATATTTGTGTACATTTCTAAAATTTAAATAAATATCATTTGACTTTTTTGTGATATTGTTATTTTTAGTTTATGTATTTCTAGCTTTAATTAAATTATTATTATGTATTTCATATTTCTTATCATCTAATAAAATAGTACTATTTACACTGTTTTGAGATATAATTTTATATGGTCCTCTAAAAGGTTTATCGAATTTTCTTGTGTTTTGATTTTTTAAATATACATAATCTCCTACGGTAAAGTTTGATTTGTTTACATTTTTCTGAGAATTTTGTCTTTTATATTTGTCTTCAATTAAGTGATTTTTTGCTTGTTCATGAGCATGTCTTAGTTTGCATTTCAATTCATTCAAGTAATTGTCAATATTATAAATTGTATCTTTATTTTCTATTACTTCACATGGAAGTGTACATAATTTTCCAAATACAAGTTCAAATGGTGAATATAAAGTGCCACTGTGTGGTGTAGAGTTATAACAATAAGTATAATATGGTAACCATTCTTCCCAGTTACTTTTATCCCCTACGCTCATAATATATTCATTAAATACTCTATGATTTCTTTCTATTGATCCCATTGTTTCATGGTGAAAAGGTGTGGAAACTATCTTTTCTATCTTTAAAAGTGTACAAATATTCTTTAGCAATTCATTAGTAAATTCTGTTCCTTTATCTGTTTTAAGTTTCTTAAAGCATCCATATTTAAGAATAAATTTTTCTACTATTGCTTTTGCTACAGTATTCGCTTCTTTAGTTTCTATCGGGAATGCTTCTACAAATTTCGTTAAATCACATTGTACCGTTAATATGTATCTATAACCATTTGATGGTCTAAGTGGTCCTACAGTATCAATTGTTATTGTTTCAAATGACGAACTGGGTGTATCTGTAATTACAATATTTTCTTTTGTGTATCTTGTTATCTTTGTTTCATTGCATGTTTTGCAATTGTTAACAAATTTTTTAACCATTTTATTCATATTCTTCCAAACATATTTTTGTTTTAACTTATTGACGCATCTTCTGATACCGCAATGTCCTCCTATTTTGGAATTATGATATTCTTTTATCAATTTGTGCATTTCTTTCTCATCTATTATCTGCTTTGGAGGTTCAAATAATATTATGTCTAGACATTTGTCCTCATTTATATTTTCTTGCAGCTTATTAAATATTTCTTTAAATTTTTGTATGCATACTTCATTAAATATTAGACTATTTCTTGCTAGCGCTAGTCTTTTAACACCGGCATTGTTCATTTTGAATATTAGCTTCCTCAGAATCAATTTTATCTCTGATAAAGATTTATCGCTATATTCTACAACTACAGTGTTTGCTGCTATTATTATTTCATTTATTTTCCTCTTTGTAACGTTACTTTCTTTAAATTCTATCTTTTTTAATCGCCTTATGTCCGATATTGATGTACAGTCCCAAATATGAAGGTAGCTAGTCTCCACGATTGAGTCCAAGGCTATTGCACAATGTTCTTTTTCCTTTGGTATCTTCTCTTTATTTTTATTCATTGCTCTAGTTAAAACGTCTATGTTGTATTTTGGTATCATTTCTTTCAATTCATCAGAATCAATTTTTATTCTTGATAAAGCATCTGCATTGGTATTCATCTTGCCCTTTTTAAAAATTATTTCAAAATCATAATCCATCAAGTCAACTCGTATTCTAGTTAATTTAGATGATGGGTTTTTGTGAGTGAATAAACTGACTAATGGTCTGTGGTCTGTGTAAACTTTGAATTTTCTACCGAAAAGATATGGTCTAAAATAATTTATTCCCCAATGTATTGCTAACAATTCCTTCTCTATAATGGGTTTATTTAATTCGTGTTTATTTAGGGATCTACTGGCATATGCTATAGGTTTATCTGTTCCAATTTCTCCCTGTGACAAAACTGCTCCTAAAGCAAAATTCGAAGAATCTGTAGTAAGAATGAAAGGTTTTTTGAAATCAGGATAGCTAAGTATGGGAGGAGTTATTAAACTTTGCTTTAGTATGTTAAAAGATTTTTCACAGTCTTCTGTCCAAGAGAATATTTGTCTCTTTTTTAATAACAGGTTCAAGGGTTTAGCTATCTCTGCGAAGTTTTTTATAAATTTTCTATAGTAGTTACAGAATGCTACAAATCTTCTAACATCATCTGCATTTTTAGGCAGTGGATACTTTTTAATTGTTTCATACTTCCTTGGATCGGGTTTAATTCCATTTGACGTTATCAAATGACCCAAATAAATTACTTCTGGCTTCAAGAAATCACATTTTTCTATATTTAATTTCAAATTATATTTGCGAAGTCTTCCTAAAACTTTGATCAAATTTTCGTTGTGATCTTTCAAATTCTTACCAAATACTATCACATCATCTACATATAGAAAAGCTGAGGCTTGTAAACCACTAAGAGCTATCGACAACATCCTCTGAAAACTATTTGTTGAGATTTTCAATCCGAAAGGAAGTCTCTTGAATTGGTAATGACCCTCATTAGTTGAAAATGCCGTCAATGGTCTAGAATTTTTGTTTAGTGAAATTTGATGAAATGAGCTTGTCATATCTAGAGTGGAAAAATATTTAGCATTACCTAATTTATCTAATACATCTTCTAATCTCGTGAGTGGAAATTTGTCATCTACAACTTTTTTATTTAAAGACCTAAAATCTACTACTAATCTCCATTTAGTTTGTCCATTTAGTGTTTTTTTTGGAACTATAAGTAATGGTGAGTTATATGGACTAACGGATTCTTCTATTATGTCATTTTTTAATAAATCAGATACTTGCTTTTGTATTTCGTCTAATTGCGTGTTTGGTAGTCTATAGTTTTTTATGTATACTGGATTTTTGTCAGTTAATGCGATGTTTTGTTCGTAGAAATTGTTTGTTGTTAGTTTTTCATCAACATCATGGAAGACATCATGAAATTCTTCACAAATACTTAGTATAGTGTGAGCAGAAGATTTATCTAAGTTGTTTATTTGAATTTTCTCTATTAAGTTTTTAAATTTTTGCTTGTCTTTAAATCTTGTATTATTCGATAATATTCTATATTTGCTCAAGGGTTCTATTCCTATCATGGAATTTTCTATTGTTTCCTCTTTATCTGTAGTATTCAGTATCTTGATATGCTTTATTCCTTTTGCAGGCAATATTGAATTGGCTAAGAAAATTCCCTTTTTGATTTCATTCCCGATGAGAACACTATCTTCATTCAAATCTAGTTTGATACTTTTTACTATTTCTGTTCTTGGTGGAATTGTTAATTTTCCTAAATTCTTCATGGTCATATTTAATGGTAGTGTTATTTCTTCATCTTGTACTAATACTACAAGCACACAAGTTTCATAGTCTATTTTACAGTTATAAGCTTTAAGAAAATCTCTTCCTAGTATTGCATCGGTAGTTATATTTATTTCTTCATTGACAACGTGAAATTGATGTTCTACATTAGCTTCTCCTATTATGAGTTCTAGATTTGATACACCCCTAGAAAATATTATTTTGTTTGTAATGCCGTTTATTTGACATGCCGAATTTTCATTTAATTTTTTCACCATATATTCTTTACAGACAGAAATATCTGCACCCGTGTCAATTAAAAATTTGAAAGTTTTGTTTAGATGTTTTATTGTTATGTTAACGAAATTTGTGTCATATTCCCCATAGAAATTTAATACTTTTTTTGATTTCCCCGATTCTGTTGACCGGGGATACCTATGTTTTCCGACCTAGTATTGTTATTATGGTATCCTCTTGCACTACCTCTACCTCTATTATAACTGTTATTTCTTTCATAGCTATTGCTATAAATATTGTTATTGTATTGTCTGTCTTTATTGTATCTATTATTGTTATTGAATCTAGGGTAAGAATTGTTATATTGCTGTCTACCTCTAAAATTTGTTCTAAATTGCATGACATTGTTTTGTCGCGACGAAACTTCAACTTCAGTAGCTATCTTTATAGCTTCATTGAATGTCGTAATTCTAGATGCTTGTATGACATGTCTTGTAGCTTCGTTCAATCCGTTTTTAAAAGCATTTAGTCCTAACTGATCGTTTAAATTTATTATAACTTTTCTATTTGATTCACCTTGTTCAGCTATTTGTATCTCATTTAATTGAGCTATCAGTAATTCTATTCTTTCAGCAAATCTATGTACTTCTTGAGTTCCTTGGTGTGATCTTGCTAACTCACTATGTATTTTCAATGGATTTGTTTTTGGTTTATAAATTTCTGTTAAAGCCTTTTTAAGATCAGGAAAAAGTTGTGGTTGATTTTCTAATGTAAGAAGCCTGTTTCTCACTTTGTCAATTACTTTTGTTGCTATTATAAATTTGATTAACTTTTTCTTTTCTAATTCCTCACCTAATGTATCAGTATAAAACTCAATTAGTCCTAAAAAATTTGATAAATTTTTCGAATCACCATTGAATTCTGGTATTAGCTTTGTAGCTACCAATATTTCAAATTTTGCCATTTCTTTTGAAATTGACTTTTCTAGTTTTGGTGTTAGTAGTTCTGTTATTTTATTTCTTATTTCTAAGTATAAAATTTGTATCTCTTCTACTTCATCTTTTTTACAAGCTATTAAAATCGTTTTCCAAATATCTTCTACTTCTTTTTTTGTATTTGAAATGTACTCTTCTGAGTATTGTCTACCTGGGCTTTTCTTTAAATTTTTCAATATTCTTTTTAATTCTTCTATTTTATCCATTGAAAGGAAATTAATAGTTTTTTTTTTTTTTTTTTTTCTTTTTTTTTTTATATTTGTCAATTTATATATGTTTTATCTTTAAACATTTTGTTTAAACATTGTTAAGTCTATTTCTCAATACTTGTTTTCTAACATACTTTTTATAATAGGAGTGTATTTTTGCAAATAACAGAATTATTATTATAAAAAAAATGTATATATTTATGTTGCTGCTGTTAAAAATCTGGTTGGTTTGACTGCTATTCAGGTTGTTATTAATTACTTCCTTTGACTGCGGCTGTCCCATTTTCGTAGTTCACAAATCAATTTATTCTTTAAAGCCTTGTCAATTGTAATTGCGATTATTCTGTGGAGTTCAGCTTTTCGTTGTCGTTCCCTTACTGCTTTGCCGGCTCTCGGTCTTCTGGTTTTTACAGGGGTTTTGGAGATTTGTGTTGCAGATGTCTTTTTATTTCTTCTTAGGTATTCTTCAATCGTCAGGGGTTTCGGGCCCGCTGTTTTGGGAGTGGGTGTATACACAGGTGGTGTAAACTTTAGTGAGTCGTCTGTCAGAGGTGTATATTCCTCGACCTCGACCGATGATCTTCTTGGTGTATTCAGTTCTTCAAAAAGCTCATCGAGTTGTTGCTCGTTGTAGCTCATTTCTTTATGGTCCGCTACTGGTGGTAAAACAAAATATTTTTTTTTTTTGTATACCTAACAGTTTGGCAGGATCGCCATGTGGTGGTTCTACTGGGAATGCTCTATGTTAACTAGATAAAGCGCAGCTCGCTGTATAATATGGCTAATGAGCCGCAATTATTATATTAAAGAGAAGACATGTTGATAGTTTAGAACTGATTTTATTATCCAATATTTCACCGCTATTTATACTACTAAAAATCAATGGGTTATCCCCACTTATGCTTAAGAACTATCTTACAAATACTTTTGTGCTGCATCAGCATTCTATTTTCAATATATACAATATGTTGGGGCAGTTTAATAATTATG
Organism: Melangyna quadrimaculata; assembly: GCA_949320155.1. Classification (NCBI taxonomy): domain Eukaryota; kingdom Metazoa; phylum Arthropoda; class Insecta; order Diptera; family Syrphidae; genus Melangyna; species Melangyna quadrimaculata. The sequence continues at coordinate 21,589,154 of OX439485.1, forward strand.
ACTCAATGAAATTATGAATCTGGAACATAGTGTAACAAAATACTTCTACGACACTTCATGTGCATAGTCACCCAAGTGGTGGCAATGCCCTGAGCACAACACTCAGTTTCGTTTGGTAAAAAAGAAACAAATAAATAAATTTGATATTAAACTTTATAGTTTCGAATATCAATGAAATTTACTATTTCAATTGTGTCGATCGAATACTACATGTGGCTTTGTTTACGTTTGAGAAATGAGAAATGATTTTACGTTAATGAAATGAAAGAATGCTTTTATTACACTACACTCTTTCTGCTACTCTCGACGTGTTGCCAGAGCCCATTTCAACTCGAAATTTTGTATAAAATATAGTTTTCTATCCTTTCTTAAATATTTTAAACTTTTGTTTGAAAAAAATCGGCAATGTTAACTTTTGCCAAGCAATTTTTGGAATGGCCTCAATCAAGTGACGCAACGTTTTATTACATTTTTTGCAATCCATTCACATAATTTGGGAAATTATTATGAATATTCCAAGTTTACTCATTAACTTAATCCCTTTTTATTGCAAAATATATATACCTACTCCCACGTATAAAAAATTTCCAGGAAAAATATTGCTTACGGGTATTTATCGAGAAAAAACTTTTAAGAAAATAGTGGCATCAAACAAGTGACAGGGAGTGTAACACTCAAATAAAACATACATAAATTAAGTATTGTTAGGTACCGTCTAACATATACCTTCTTATGATTTATACAAATTGAAATTGTTTTTTTTTTTTTTTCCTTAGCGACTTTATGACTGCTTCTTTAAAATTTATTCTCAGATTATCGTGTTAACGTTTTATTGTTATTTTATTGTTTCGAAAGCCATATAAATTCACTATCGACAATACGTATTTTTTTGATCCATTGCCAAACATTAGAAGAAACCACATATATTCAGTTAACTCCATAAGCTCATATAATTCATCATAAGGTATCTGTACAAGAAAATCGAAATGGAAGATAATTTTCAAAAAAATAAAATTAAATTATAATAAAAAAAAGAAAAAAATAATAATAAAATTCAAATTTGACAATACATACAACCGGCAACGACTAGCTACAGACATAGATATATTATATTGTTATCGATTTGTCTGTTAATTGTTTTATCGATTACAGGAAATGAATTACTTGCACTCACGCATTCAACGAACGATAAATCCTACTTATCACCTTGCTCTGTCTCAAGAGAGCTCTTACTTATTTTTAACAAAAATAAAAACATAGCTGATGGATAAGAAGCAACAAATGAGTCATTGAAGTGTAGTGGATGAATAAACTCTTGAAGTTCGGTTCGTCGCGCGATATAAATATAAGAAAAAATAAACGATAAAACTATTATTATTTTTCCATTGAGATGAGTAATAAAGATGCAAGTAGTCATTTTAGCAAAACTTAATAAAGTCACGCAATCTTTATATACATAGTTCATAATTTGAAATATTATTTGTTTTTTTTTTTCACTTGAGGCGAAATTTCATTTGAAGATTTTATTAAATGAAGCAAAATCGAAAAAATAACCACGAGTAATCATAAATTAAGAAATTTTCTTTGCCATAAGTTTTCAAATATTAAATCAATAAACAAAAATCAATTTATGGCGTCTACTCACTATTTTTCGAAAGGCAAGTTTTGCATTCGTTTGGAAAAATCAAAATAAGAACATAATAAAGATGTAAGGGAATTTAAAAAAAAAAATACTTGTTAATTTCTGTTTAATGTTGAAGAATTTCCTATACTATACTTTAAGGTTAAAACAATTGAAAATTGTCTTAGAAAAAAGATTTTTTTTTAAACACCAGACAAAACATGCACGTAGAGTAAACTAACTGCAACAAGAAACAACAAAGCAAGGCCTAAGAAAGTCGAATTTTGTTAAATTTTCTTAAATATGCAGGTAGGTACTTTTAACTACAATTTATTTCAAATATTAATCCAGAAAAAAACTTCTTAAAACTTGGTATTTAGTGTTTTTTGGGCTTATGTCCACATATTTTTTTTAATTTATTTTTGGAACAAAATATAACGGTCCTGCAATTTTTCTAAGTTAATTGATATCGGAAGAAGGTCTTTTTTGGAAAATTAGTTTTTCGAAAAGAAGTTATTTTTGGGACCCCAGAACCATTTCTTTTTGGTTTTTAGATTTTCTCAAAAACGGTACAGTAGATTTTTTTTTTTTTTCAATTTTTTTATTCTAAAAAGTTTATTATTGTGCTCTAAAATTCTTAAAAACGGTTTTTTGGAAGTTAAAAAAAATTATTTTTTTTTGAAGACTCAATATTTCGAAAATGACTGTCAATTTCGTTGAAATTCAGTATGCGTACATAAATCTTTTTTCATCAAATTATGTTATATTCATCAAATTATGTTGTATGTGAAAAAATAATTCTGCTAAGAGCAAATTTAACGGTACCTGCTTAGAAAATGTTAAAACCCCTTTAAGGAAAATTTTGTTTTTTTCAAAAACAGCTAAAATGATTTTGATAAAATAAAATTGTTCCGTTAATAAGTGTATTTTATATTTAAACAACAAATTGTATGATTTTATTAACAGTATCATCCATAGAACAACTTTTAATATTTTCTGCTTTCTCATTATTTTCTGCTTATTGGATGAACTGATTAAAATTTTTTTTGCACAGAAGCTCCTAAAAAGTATGAATAATAAAGCACATTTTTTATTTTTATCAGATTTTCGAATTTTTGTTTTAGTTTTATTCTCAATAAAAACGACGACAGAAGAAAGAGGTGCACCTGGGCGTATACGTACTTTCTTAGTTTATTTGATTTTCAATATGATTTTTAATTTTTTATTTGATTTTTAAAAAGTTCGAAGCGGATGATTTTGTATTTATTTTATAAATATAACGTCCTAATTGGAGTGAATGTGTGCATTGAAATAACATCATTGAATAACTGTTGTTTGCAATTATTATTCAATAATCCTATTCACATCACTTCGAATAGAAATCACTCAATTGGGTCTCACCATTTACTTTTATTTTCATTGTCATTCTTGATTTCATTTAAATTATTAATAGAAAAGATTTTCATAGAAAGTGAAAATGCACGCCAAGTATCAGGTAAAACTATGAACATCTCAAATGAATATGAATATTATGTTTGATGATATAATTGCATTGTTTTGGCAAAGTGTAAAAAAATCGAAAGTTAAAAAAAGTATTTTTTTTCTCTGTATTTCTTCTGATTTATTTTTGTAAAATTTCAGAACGTTATATTGATGAATATTAATGTTCAAGAGCATAACATTATTTTTTTTATTGTTATTTAATATCTTCAACGAATTTCTATTATTAAAAGAAAAAATATTGCAGTGTTAATTTAAAGTAATTATTACCATGAAGACAAATTTAAAAACAATAATTAGCATTTAAAAAAATAAAGCATATTTATACTTCTCCGTAGTGTTATTGAATTGGGAGATCCGTTTTCGAGAAAAATAATATTTTAATTAGTGGGTAGAAAATAACGTACGGTAGATACGTTATTTTACCGACCCTAAAAAAATTAAGGAAATGTATGGACATGTTAGCCAAAAACACAAGGTACCAAGTTAAGACTGTAGGCGTGCAGATGGACATTCCTAAGCACGAGTATTACGATTGAGTTGTTTAAGGGGAGGAATGCACCTGGCTATTTCACTTGAACACTGTTTATACAAATAGCGGTAGAATAATGAAGGAGATGAAACATTACGGCGAGGGCGGCGGGCGGTGTTCAAGAGATGTAAATATTTTCGTCACCTATCTTTTTTGTTTACTGTCCAACAGACTCGAGTGGGTTATTGGACTCGAGTTTTGGACAAATAAAAGCTTTGTAAATCATTGCCAGATAAGAAGGTGAGATAAATTAGGTGCCGTGAAATAAAGCCAAGTGAAATAAGGGCAACTTTCAAGAATTGGCGTTATTGCCCTTTGCAAAAGCGGAATAGGGCCAATTTCAAGCAGTTGGTTGGACAAAGTGAATTGAGGCAAAATTATTTTCAGAAATAAGACCAAATTTGCCTTATTTCTCTTAACCAAGCGAAATAAGACCAAATTGGCAGTTATAGGAAATGATTTCTCATACACAATTTTCATGTCTTCTTAAAATGCAAAAATTATTGGAAAGTTATCCAACACAGCAGCCCGTTTCTTTCTAATAGATGGCACATTCAATGTTGTACCTACTTGCGGCTTAAAGCAATTGCTTATAATTCATTTAGCACATGATGAACATGTATGTATAATTTTTTTTTTATATTTCACGCGAAATTTAAAACTATTATTTTATAAAACTCCAAAAATTGTATGAATTATTTCGGAGTCTAATTAAATGTAAATAAAATTTTCGGAGTCTTATAAAATTAAAGTTTTAAATTTCGCGCGAAATTTAAAACTATTACTTTATAAAATTACAAAATTTTATTTACATTTAATGAGACTACGAAACAATTTATACAATTTTCGGAGTTTTATAAAATAATAGTTTTAAATTTCGCGCGAAATTTAAAACTATAATTTTATAAGACTCCAAAAATTTTATTTACATTTAATTAGACTCCGAAACAGTTCATACAATTTTCGGTGTTTTATAAAATAATAGTTTAAACATTTCACGCGAAATATAAAAAAAAATTAATACGTACATGTTCATCACGTGCAAAATGAACTATTAGCAATTGCTTAAAGCCGCAAGTAGGTACAACATTGATTGTGCCATCTATTAAAAAACGACTTTTTGGGCAATACACAATTAAGTTTTTTCAACTCCGGTCTGGAAACAAACAAGCAAGGTTTTAGTTTTAATTCGTTGGGGATAAAATTTTAACATATGGCCTTAGTTCACTAAAAGCAAGGGTAATTTGACCTTATTTCACTTTGTCAAAATGCGATAAAACCAACTGTTGAAAGTGAAATAAAAGAAATTTGGCCTTATTTCACTTTGTCAAAGTGTAATAAGACCAACTGCTGAAAATTGGCCCTATTTCACTTTTGCCAAGAGCAATAAAGCCAACTTTTGAAATTTGGCTTTATTTCACGGCACCGATAAATTACTTTCATCGTCTGAGAAAACCGAAACACTTAGAAGCGTTTTTGGTGACGACGTCAAATATGTGGTCATTCTGCAAAAGGTGGTCTGTGAACTGTGATACACAAACCGAGAACTGAAACCTGTCCAGTTTCCTCGTTTATCCTTAGTTTAGGATATTTACTAAAAGTCCTTGACTTGAATTTTTAATATCTTGGAATTATTGCCTCAACTGAGACAGAACCTAACTGGATATAATTATCCGAATCAGTAACGCAAAGGCTGCGTTCAGAATGCTGTCAAAAATATGAAGAAATAACTCTATAAGCACACAATAAAACTGTAAACTGTCTGCGAAACATCTTGTTGATTTTCTGGCCCAGCCGTTTCTCCTACCAAGAACTTCATGGGATAGGAAATCAGGAACCCATTGACTCTATCGTTCGAAGACGTAAGTGGCAATAGATTGGGCATACGCCTTGGTCCTCGGAAAACTTAAGAAGAGAGGCAGATGAGTGGGACGACCTAGAAGTACTTGGTGAAAAACGATCGTAGAGTAATCAGCACAACTGGGGAATAAATAGAGTGAGCTGAGATACATCTCTAGAAATCGTACACGATGACGCGCACCGTACTGGAGTAGTGGAGCTCCTATGGCTTCAAGGGGAACCTTACAATATCACCCGTCCGAGGAACTAAGTAAGTAAGCAAGAGATAAATAAAAATTGTCATCGATCTCAGGACGGTGTTCGAATTTACAAAAGTAAACGTCAAAAAAAAATCCACGAATTTTTAAATTTTTTAAAAATGTAATACTTTTGTCTTTTTGTAACCATGAAGTGGGAGTGAGATGAATTTCAGAGAAGTGAAAAATAGTCGGTAGAGTCAATCCAAAGTGAACACTGTCCAGGGTCCTAGCTATGTACCTACAGAATGTCTAAAATTTAAAAAATCATGTTGCTTAATTTCTACGTTATTTTTACATATACATCGCAAGTAAAAACGTCAAAAACCTATCTGCGTTACGAGTATTTTTCGAAAAACATCTGGAAATGTAGTTTTCTTGAAACAAACTAACACAATACAGGCACGAAATTTAATAAAATCGTTGAAGCCATTGTCAAAAAACCCGTGCAGAAAAACAATCCATTTTTCGACAAGGAACAAGAGAATTTCATAGAAATTCTGGCAAGAGACTAGCAAGGGTTATCAAAGACTAGAACAAGGGCCTTGGCAATTATGAAAGAAAAACAAGTTGGCTATTGTGGGACCTCATCCCGCAATTTCCTGCTTGTCAGTTCAATGTGCTACCCACTGGTCTTACTCGATATACACAAATTTAATGTCAAAAGTGAATAACTTTCATACCCTAATGTTTCATACCATATTGCATAACAAATAAGGTTTTCCAATAAGAGGTGTTATTTTGATATTCAAACAAAAATTGCATCTTTTGAGATAAATGATCAGATATTTATTTCAATGTAAAGAGGAAAGTGTGCCATTAACAATGGAAAACAATATCAGCCAAATGGCCGCCATGGCTACGCTTACACAACAATATCCTTTTCATGAAATTTTCCATTACCAAATCGTAAAGTGGCTGCTGTATGTTTCACTATTCACGAATTCCATCTTTTACGTCTTGAATCGACGCTGTAGTCGGCTGTAGCTGGCGTAGACCATATCTTTCACGTGGCCCCGAATAGGAAGAAGTCGCAAGAGTTTAAATCACAAGATCGCGGTGGCCAATTGTGATCACCTCTTCGAGAGATTACACGGTCCGGAAACTTTACCCGTGTGGCACGTAGCGCCGTCTTGTTGAAAGTAAACGTTGCCCAGATCAATACCATCCAATTTCGGCTATAAAACATTATTAATCATCAGGGCCCGGCATATTTTTTGTTGGAAAGTCTTAGAAACAAAAGAATCAGATAGTTTTTCGAATTAAGAAATTTGCTTTAAAATGGCATTCAATCGTTAGTGCATATTTTTGCATATTTTGATATAAATGCATATTTTGGCGTATGGAGCATATTTTATCAATAAATGCATATTTTTTCTGTATATTTCAAGAAAATAAACTTTGGCTTTCATAAGTTCAAACTATGGGTTTCTCAGTGAGACTATAGTAAAATTAGAGGGTTGGAACTCGCTCAAAAAAACAAATAAATTTAATGGACGAAGCAGTTTCAAAAATGAATGCAGAAGAGGGTCCAATGGGTCAATCTATTTGTAAAAAAAATAGAAAATGTATGTTCTTAAAAAGACGAAGGATATATGAAAATGAAAAATATCTGCACATCCTTAAATGGGAATGAAGAACAGTGCTTCGATATTCAATAAATGAGATTGTTTCATTAAAAAACGCTCCACTAACGTCTGTTAACGTGGAGAAGTCATTTTCCATGTACAAACATTGTTGAAAACTTCAGAAAAAGTTTCATGATTCATGCTAACAAAACCTTCTAACGAATATAATGCACATACTCTATACTATTAAAAATACTATTTATTTTTTGTTAAACCTACCTGAATTTTATGTTTTATGTTTATTTTATTTACTTTTTGCTGTGAAAACTTTCTATGGATAAAACACTGTATTTTGTTTTTTTTTTTTATTTAAATGGTTTTTCATTGACTTTTTGAATATTTCTGCAGCATATTTTGAATTTGTATGGTATATTTTGGATATTTTATAGCATATTTTGTACTTTGTGTCGCATATTTAGTAATTTTAAGTGCATATTTTGTGTTTTTTAGAGCATGAGAATCCGGGCCCTGTTAATCATCTATCGATAGCGCAATCCATTCACTGTTTAGCTGTTGCTCTTGCCTCATTTTCGAAAAAGTAAGGTCCAATGACGACGCCGGACTATAAACCGCACACAAACAGTTACTCGTTGAGGATGGAGAGGCTTATCAGCAATAAATCATGGGTTTTCCGAGCCCCAGATGCAAATTTAGCTTGTTGACGTAGCCACCGAGGCGAAAATGGGCCTCATCAGTCAAGATGATTTTCCTATGAAATTCAGGATCATTTTCATGCATTTTTTATAGTGAATTTTAATAATTTCAATGCGTTGTTGAAGCGTGTATCGTTCCAATTTTATTAATGGTGTAGTTTCTACTTGTCAAAAATGTCAAAAAATTACAGTTTCAAAAGTGACAACTACCGTGATAGCGGGCTGTTCAAAATAACACCTCTTATTGGAAAACCCTTTATATACAGAATATAACAGGTTTTTATGTATAGGTACTTTCTTTTAAGATATAACAACTAAGTGCAAGGTTTTTGCAGATGTCTCGACTCATAGTAAAAGTGTGAAAAATATTAAGTAAAGAGAGAAAAAAGTTTTGTATGATACTGAAATTGCATGGTGCTTACAAAATGTTTTGTTTTTGGTTTAAGAGACATTCCTGTTCCTGATGTGGTACCGCAACATGTCCGACTACTTTTTATTAGGGAAAGACTTACGAGTGTTTGAAAAATTTCCCTCGTCTAAAGTGTTGGTACTGAAATCCAGCAAGGGCTTGTTAAGTATCTGACGAGTTTTCCTCGTCCAGATTTTCCCTACTGAAAACATACTAAGACCTTGCCCAAACTAGACAGCACTTGGAATTTTTTCATCCGGGAATGTTGATAAAACAAAAATCGTATGACAGCTACCAGTTTTGGATGAGCTTAAATTTGTACTCTAAGAAAACATATAACCAAATTTGAACCAAATCGGTTCACGTCATGAATAAAATAACTTTGTTTGGTCTCCTCTATCATCGTTATGTCACCACGATTTTTATTGGTACGAAACCAATATTCTCTATGAGTAAAAATTAATTATGAAATGTGAGGCATATGTAGTCATATAATCATAAAACTACCACACTGCATACCTACTTGAAAACCATCATACATTTTTCAGTTATATATGAAAAAAAAAAACATATCTGTTATTCTAAAAACTAACAAGTATATTTGACAGACCCTTCTTCGTCCAGCTGACAGGTCATTAATCTTACCTATAACATCAACTACTTTGTTCATATTCATTATGCTGACAACGACACGACGAACATTTCAACACTCATAATGTTTCATATTTCCCAAGAAAAATTCGTCTTCTCAAATTATGATAATCATTAATAGTAGGTATATGAGTCTGTTGCTTTCTTATCTCTCTGAAATTCTGAAACCGGAGAATATTAAAATAAAAAAAGTAGGTATTGAGATCATCTTAAACATAAAGCGCAATCTTACACAAAAAAAAGACAACAAGAAACAAAATTAATAGAACCCCATCATAGCCATCTGAATAACCTCACATGCTTCTTCTTCTTCTAGCGCACAATCGTCTGTAATGTTGCATATAAATTGTTCTACACTAACCATCCACCCAACCCAACCGAACCACCCACCCACCCTGCTCCCCAGCTTCGACCTAAATTCAAATAAATAATTATTCTTTCCCCTCCCGCTTGTGAATGTTCTAGCGCAGCTCAGCACAAGCGAGTAGCGACAAACTGATAAATGGACTCAAACTCTATGCAACAGGGTGATGCTTTTGCATCTCACCATCAACAACAACAACTCATGAATATAAAAATAAAAAAATGTAGTATATTTATGCAGTTCATCTTAATTTCTATTTTTAAGCACACAAGTGCAGTTGTTCATTTTGCAAAAATCAAAATATGCACAGACAAAAAAAAACAACAAAAAATTAAACTCAAATTGTTAAAATAATATTAAGAATTAAGATCAAGCTAGAATGAATGTGTGTTTACATTTGAATAGGATTGTGTCTGGGATAAGCCAATTAACGCGCACTTTTCTCAACTGTCGAAATATGTAGGTACAAAATCAAAAAAAAAAAAAAACAATCGGGACGTACAATAAATTTATAGACAAGACAGACAGACAGTAGTAGTTGCGACTTTTGTTGAGGCAAAGAAAAAATAAAAATCAAGACAGTAAAGAAGTTCCATTTGTTCTTCTTCCTGTGTGTCTTTTATATGAAAGACAGGTTCTCTGCTTGAAGAAACACTCCTCTTGCACCCAAAGAAGACTGAAAAAAAGAAGTCAATAACCTTTTAAATCCATCTAACAACACACACGGTGAGTGCATCTAGAAGATACAAAGACACTTCCTGAAATTCTATTGTCGTCAGTTCTTGGTTGTTGTCATTACCTACTTAGATGTCATTTTTAAACCTGTGTTAGAGTGAAGAAACTTACTTTGAGTATTTTGTTGGTATCCGCACGCTACGTACTGAAAATATATAAAGGTAGGCACTCCTCTGCTATCGAGAACGCTGCCCTTAGGAACCAAATTCCTTTTTTTTTTTTTAATTCCTCCACTAATGCACTTAATTCACTTTTTTTTTGTTTCACCACTGATCCCGACGCACACAATTTAGCCCGCACTCGCGCTGCGACCTGCGAAACTAAAAACAACAACAACAAAAACGAAGTATCTTCTTCCCGAGAAACACACAATTTCGCCTCTGAGTTTTATTATTTGAGGAGCACAATCTCCAAAGGTCTCTAGATGTCAGACATGACTAAATGCTCCACCAACAATCTTGAGGCAATCAGGGCGGCACAAAAGAGCTCTAATGGCTATGACGATGATGATGATCGTGACGATGTTGTTGATATGTTGTGTGGCGCTAGAGTATACTAGTAGTTCGATGTTGAGCCCCAAGTTCGAAGTTGTATGTATCTTGCGCACTGAATCTATCGATCTGCAAGAGCAAGATCACTAATCGGATTTCGTCAATCGTTTCGTGCGTCGTTGCCGGCCGTCTTCAGTCGTTGAGAAAAGTATCTTCAAATATTTGTTTAACTCTAAGAATGTTGGAGATAATTTGCCCCTTGCAAGAAATAATATGGAATGGGTATGGACGTTGTTCGAGTGGGAGGCTATAGGCGCACTAAATATAGGAGGTCCGATTGACTACCGAGGCAATGATGTTTGAACAGCCGATCCTCGCGAACTTGTAATTTATATACCGCCAGATTATATGGTTAACTTAGACTAATATATATATTTCGGTAGTGGGCTAGTAGGTTAGGTTCATCTATACTGTTATTGGTTTAATCTAAAGTTTTATAATTTTTAATTTAATTTTCTTTATCTACTGTTTCTATAGGTATAGGTTTTGGTGTTTTTTTTTTGGATTAAGTTTTAAGTGAGCCGACTTTTAACTTGTCGAAGGCAGCTAATATAATCGGTTTCAAGTGGTTAAGGTTGCCTTATAAATATGTAGGTATATATAATATTGTCACATGGCGGCGTTTGTATTAATTTAAGGTAATAGAGGAGACTAATTATTATTTAATGATAAATTTGTTGGTCATATACTTTTTTTTTGAACCATAGATAAGCGATTTTATTATATTTGTATTATGTGTCGAAGATTAAGATATAAAGAGAATTTATTTGAGGGATATATACTCTAAGAAGAGATTTTTCTATTCAAGTTAACATTTACCAACCCATTAGGGTGGTCCTTATAAGGGTCACTGTCTTATTTTGAACGATGCACTCCCCTTATTTTTTCTAAATAATTTCTTAAAAAAATGAATGTAAAATTTTAGCTCATTTTATTAACGTTTACCCGGCCCCCGAGATGTCTGATGTTTTATATTGGAAATCTGATGTATTTTTGTACACCCAGGGGCTACTACATCAAGTACAATGTAGAATTTTGACTATTGTATTAAATCAGTTCTGTTTCATAGGTACGTTCGATTTTCAGTTGTAGTACATCAGTGTAGATACGGAGAATCTAGTGGAATTACTGGAAAAATGTATGATTCTGTCTCATAGCTTTTTGTGCTACATTGATGTAATACAAATAACAGTCAATTATTGCTACATTCATACAATATACATTTTTGATGTAGAAGCGCAAAAGTTTTTTTTGTATAATAATAATAATTTAACTATATACCGGTAAGACCTCAGGTCTTTTAAATGCAATGCACGGCACTAGTTAGAAGGAATAGAAGGAAAGGAAAGATTTTTGTTGGCACAGTGGATTGAGAATTAGATCTTAATTATCTCATGAAATTCCACGGGTGGCATCCAGTTGAAACTGGAGAACATAGAAAAGAATGCTGCCTAGACTGGGGCTCGAACCCACACGTCCAGGTTAGCAGTCAAACACTATATCCACTGTGCTATTGCCACCCGCAAACAATGTTTGTATACAAAAGAAAGTATACAAAAGTAAGTAGTTTAAATAAAACTATAAGTTTAACATAAATCGTTTATTTTTGTATTTTCAATTTACATCGTACTATATTGGTGGCATTCAATTTGATGCGCAAAAAATGCACCCAAGCATAGAACTAAATACTCCAAACAAACTCTTGGCATTCTAACCTTTTTTTTATTGCATTCGAAATCATCATTAAAAATATTAAAAATGACAAATTCCATTATTTTTTATCATTAATTTTTATTAATTTTATTAGTATAAGGTATGAGTAGTTATACACATCCATAGGAGACTGATTATACCTCTTTTTGATAGGTACGTACGTCATGATTACAGGGTACGCGAAAATACGTACGAACTACTTTCTTTCGTTATTTTGACGTTCATGGATTTTGGGGTTATATTGCGATTAAATAAACAGTAGATATAAGTAAAAAAATTTTTAATCACTTCATTCTCAAATACACTCGTATATAAATTATACTCAATTAGGAAAAACTATTATCCAATTCAATCATTTTTATTCAAATCGTGTTTTGCTAACTTATGGTCGATTTACATGTATTTGCGTCTGCATAATGCAGAAAAGTAGAGCAGGACAGATGTATACACAAAATCCGAGCGAGTGAAAGAGAACCATTAAGAAGATGAACATGTTCGTCTTCATTTCTGTATTATGGCACTTTCCTATAATGCAGAAACGAAGTTCTTCTGCATTTTGATCTTTTCTCTCTATCAAACAATTATACATTTTGTATTTGGCATCCTTTTTTTTTGCAGAAACCAAATGCAGATACATGTAAATCCACTATTAAAGACGAAAGACGAAACAATCGAAAAAACGAATGGTGTAATCGGGGTCTAGGTCTACATCATCCAGCTACATCATACAACTCTTCCAGTGTGATATGTGAAACAGAAAAATCTAGCTGGTGTAGTTGTAGAAAGTAGTTGTATTATGAAGTTAATGTAACTGATGTAGTAGCGGTGAAATAGGCCCCAGCTTTAAAAATTCATATATTTAGTAATGATTTTAAAAAGGAAAAATTGAATTCTTGCACACATGTAGCTACTTTTGTCATGTTTACAAAAATGTATTAAACAAAATTTCACAACAAATTAGGGGAGTGTGTCATTCAAAATAAGACAGTGGCCATTATAAGGACCACCCTACTACCCATACATAACATATGGAGTTCCCTTTTAAGATTTAGTTAGTTAGTTGTTTTTTTTTTTTTTTTTTTGTAAATAGTTTATTGGTGCAATTAAGGATGCTTTTTTTTATTATTATTTTTTTTTTTTTTTTTTCTTTTTTAATTGCAAAATGTCACTTGTGACTGATGATCAATGGACTTGGGAGACGGGCGAGTTAATTAAGAAATGTCATCAAACACATACGTATACATATTTATTTTGATAATTTAAGCGGAGAATTTAATAAAGATGAACATTGTTAATTTAATAATAAAAAAAACACACACACATAATTCGAAACAGATGCCTTAAATTAGTTTGTAGAAAGACATTAAACTGCGGGTTCAACGAATTATTGTTCTTGGTTTTGATTAGAGTGTGAACAAAAATATTTGACAAAGACCTTGAAGAATTAACGTTGCGTCGTGGTGCAGTTCATCCAGAAGAAAATGTATATGTTTTGAGTTCGTTAAAATTAACTCAAAAAACTATAATTTTCTAAGGCATTATAATAACGCCTTGTGCACACTTCTGTTGTTATGATCTATATACCTAGTAGGTTAGAAGAAATTAAATGTTGTGAAAAACCCTCCCTTTTGCCGAACCGACCGATGCACGATCTTTTGAAATTTCAAAATGACATGAATCTGTTCAGATGTTAGACTCTTGTAGTGCAGTCAAATTCAACAATAAAATCGCAAAGTGCGATGAAGTTCTGCATTTTTGATAATGTGTTGGGGCATGTCTAAGTAGTCTGCAGCTAATTTTGCTTCGAAAAACGTGAAAATCCACATGCATCCGTAACAATTATTCTAATAATAGAAGTGTAGATTAAAAATAATTATTGTTTTATCAAAGAAAATATGGGCCCCGGAAACCATTAAAACCTGCAGAAAAGGCCAAAATAGAAGTACCCGCGGAAAACAAGCTTGCCCTACGCACAATTGCCAAAAAAATAAGTAGAAGTGTGAAAATTGTTTGGTCGAACCTTAGTAATAAAGAAAACTAGGGAAAAAATGTGAAAGGTAGGCAATCAAGAGCCACAACAGAAACAGACAGAAGATAGATAATCAGACTGGCTTCAAATTAAATAGCGACTTTGCTGCAAAAATCATGGCGAAAAGTGGCATTTAAGCGAGTCTTAACACTATTATAGACATAATATTCGTGTGTCACAACATTTAAAGCGCCTAAAATTGAAAGAAAACCCACCGTAAAATCCAATAGAATTTTGCAGGAATAATACGACGTGGAAGGAAGAGTGGACAAAAGTGGTATTTTCTGATGAAAAATATTCAATTCAAATGTCCCGGACGGATATAATTACTATTTTCATGTTATGAGGAAGGAACCCAGGCGTGGGGTGCGATTTTCTGGCTTGGAGGAATTGATCTGGACTTTCCCACATTGAAAATGACGGCAAGATCCTACAAGGAAATATTGCGAGAAGCTTTCCCTTAGTTTACCGATATCTTTGGACCAATATCATGGACATTTTAACAAGACAACACGCCAGTCCTCAACGCAAGGATCATTAACAGTTAGATATATCCCAGGTCTCCGGACCTTAATATTATTTAAAACGTATGGGGATGGATGGTTCGTAGAGTTTACGATTCTGACCGACAATATGAGGACAAAGAATCACTTCTGTGGCAATCAAAGAAGCATGAAGTGCAATTTCTTTTAAATTATAAAAAATAACTGCATAATTCAGTCTCCCAAAGGGTTTTTCAAGTTATTTCAAATAAAAGTGGTAGCACACATTATTAAAATATGATTACAAATAAAAAACTTCCCTCTTTTACTGATTTTCTTTCAATAGATTTCCTTATTCAAGAGAATGTTTCTATTCACGTGGCGCAAAAAAAATCAGTGCATTTAATGAGGTAATTACAAAAGTTGGAAAAAATAACCTCTAATGGTATTTTCATTATTCTGTCTCTACAATTTTATTCACAATAAATCCCTGTTATAGGAACTAAAACCAAAAGGAAAATTTATAAAATTACCAAAGCGCTTCACTCGCAGGTAGTAAAATGTTTGATTCTATTCAAGTGGAGCGGAGTGTATGATACTGATGTGATTCTCCTCTAAGAAAAATCAGTGAAAAGCAAAGTTTTTCTCTACAAAAATAATATCAAAAATTACCTACCAATTACCTTTGAAACCAATGTAATGTACGTACTTGCCTTGTAGAGCAAGTTAACGTAAATGTAAGATTGTCAGGAGTAATAGCTGGAAATGAAAAGAAAAACATCGGTATTTTACATAGGGGATCTGTTCATTTACACTTTTCATTTACACTGAATTTCTGTGATTTTCTGTGCATTTTAGTCCCAAGTTCTGTCAATTCCATTTTTTTTATAAGAACTTGATAGGACTTCGGACTAAAAATCACAGAAAATTACAGGAACTCAAAGTAAAAGAACAGACCTATAAAAACGCCTTACACCAAATTTGAACCAAATCCATCTTACCGTTTAGGCTCTAGCTCGATGCCCATCAGAACATACATACAAACTCCTACATCATAATGTTATTGTCATTGATTTTTTTTTACAGAAACCAATACTATGGTTATAGCTAAAAGTAAAAATTCTTTCTTTATTTTGCGAAATGGCTTTTATCTACAATATGCTGCCAAAAAGGTAAAAGAATGAACGGATTCACACATACAAAATAACATACAAAAACTACAAATTATATGATATGATAAAACAGTTGTATGTACAATCGGACGTATACGCACTTTTCTGCCATGTAAATTGAAGTTGTTTCGTCAGCAAATACCACTTTTGTCCACTCTTCCTTCCACGTCATATTCTTCCTGCAAAAATTCTATTATATTTTGAATTTGAAGCCAGTGTAATGTTTTTTCTATACAAGCCCTAAGCTATATGGCGTAGCACGCTTTGGATTGCTTTATTAAGCGCAGCTCGCTTCAAACTGTGGCTAGGGAACCGCAGTTAAAATAATTCAACAATAACTTCAAGTCAGGAATTAATTTTATTTAAAATTCTTACAGCTATTTACACCTAAATTCTTCTATAAATTATTTGGGATATCCCCACTTATTATAATAAATATTCTTTTCTTCTTCTAATATAAACAAATTATTTGTAACAATTTTATTACTCATAACCAGGGAAAGGATTTTGCTAACTTTGTCTATTTTTTTGCGTGATCGTAAGAAAGTATTGACTTTATACAAACCCGATTCATGTCCTCCTGATTCACAATATATGCATTTTATTTTGCCTTTTTTACCCGTTAGTGCTTTTTTTTTGCCTTTTTTACCCGTTAGTGTCTTTTTTGTCAATTTTGACTTGCTTGCTTTTTTTTATCAAAGTTAAACGAAAAAATCTTCAACAAATTCTACAAATACAAACTGCATGTAGTTTTAAATTTCCAGTTGAGATTATTTCACTTAAAAACGTGATCCTAACACACTCTAAAGCGCACAGAAAACAAATTTGCTTGTCCTCAAGAAAAAGAAAGCAGGTAATGTAGACTGTAGATGATCTTTTCTCAGTAAAATTTCATGTCCTATTTTTGTTTTTTTACTCATTGAAACTAGATATTTGCATTTCGCTATGAATGATCGTGCATTTCCTTGCACTACAAATATCAATGAAAATTTGGAAAAATTCGAAAGGACCAATAATTGCAAATGAAGTTTTGAAAAAGTTCACTCCTGATTTTAATGTAAATCGTGGCCTTAAAACTTTTTAGCAAATACTGTGATATATGGCGACGTCAACTCCACACTTTTCGAGAACGTTGAAGTAAATGATGTAGAGACCAGAGAGTTTAAAATGGGCTCCACTCGTTTCTGCTCAAGTAGGAAGGCCCTTTAGCTCATTTAAAACGCTTCTAAGAGACAATCGTAGAAGGCTGAGAACTTAAAAAAGCTGTTGGTAGTTCAATGCTATTAAAATTAGACGTTAAGTTATGGTAATATTCTCTTTATTTAATAAATGCCTTTTTTTTGCATTTTTAAGAATTTTTGTTTGCCTTTTTTGATTTTTTAAGGTCAGCAAAATCCTTTCCCTGCTCATAACCTTGCATTCAGGAGTAGTGTAATAAAATACATTCTATGCCACTCATAATGCATCGTCACCAAAACGTTGTCTTTGCACTCGATTTTGTTGGTCAAAGGGAACAACAAAATTATGATTCAATCAATGAAATTGCATTATATTTGCATTATGCGCCACTGTTGACATTTGGTATCTTTAAGAATGAATGTTATTTATTACATTATCTAATTATCTTGATTTGAGTACTTTAAACATTTTTTCCACTGTTTTCTTTATTCCTGAGGTTCGAGCAAACAATTTTCACACTTCTACTCATTTTTTTTGCAATTGTGCTTGTTTTCCGCGTGTTCTTCTATTTTGGCTTTTTCTGCAGGGTTTAATGGTTTTCCGGGGCCCGTCTTCCTTTGATAAAATAATTATTGTTGTTAATCTGCACTTCTACTATTAGAACAATGTGTTTTCTTCTTACCGTTTTCTAAAGAGACAAAACGCACACTGTTTCTATTCAAGTGGCGCAAAAAAAAAAACAGTGTATTTAATGAAGTAATTAGAAAAGTGCCAAAAATAACCCAATGGTATTTTCCCAAATTATTCTGCTTCTGCAGTTTTATTCGCAATAGATCCCTCTTAAAGGAGCTTAAACCAAAAGGAGAATTTATAAAATAACCAAAGCGCTACACGCTCAGATTGTAAATTAAAAACTTTATTCTATTCAAGTAGAGCGGAGTGTATTATTATTGAAAAACCAGCAAACAATTTTACTCCTATAATATACTCATCCATAGAAGCTTCTTATAATATCTATATCGTAGTCATATAAGCATTGTTGAGTATTACTCTATATTAAAGCTGTTTTTTAGTCTAATTGTAGATATGCCTAGCCTATATACCTAATAACTCTGATATTCTGGAGAATATTCTTAAAGATATACGATAGAAATATTCCACATAAGTTTTTGCTCCCATAATGGAAATGAAGAAAACATTTACTAGATCAAAATAAGAGAACATATACGAATATGTATAGATAAATTTAAAAAAAAATGTATATATATATTTCGCGTTGATTTTTATATTGCTTACTATTCCAGTAGACCTGTAGCAGAAAAGACCTGTACAAATTTCTACTAATTTGTTTGTGTTCGATTTTGTGATTTTGTGGGAAGGTATTCAGTAGCGGATCCAGGGGGGGGTATGAAATTTGATGGACAAAATAACGTGGTTGGGGCTGAACTATTTGCATACATGTTATGTAATTTTTTTTCTAAGCCCTAAGATTGGGGCTAAAGCCTGAAGCGAATTGGACAAAAACTAAGTTGGGGGCTATGAATATGGATAGGATATGTTTAATGCAACGATAATTTTTCCTTAAAAATAAAACCCAGACAATTGGGACGAAAAAAAAAACAGATTTGGCGCAATAAGGTCTGAAAATTTTGGTCAAAAAACCTAGCCAAGTTTAAGCAACGTACTTCCTAAAAGCCTGAATCGAATTGGACAAAAACTAAGTTTGGGGCTATGAATATGGATATGTTTAATGCAACGCCAATTTTTCCCTTATTCCAGAGAGTTTTGGGGGCTCAATTTTAGGGACTGTCAAAGTCCGAAGTTGGGGCTAAGGCTTGAAGAGATAAGTAAAAAGGGATACAAATGGTCGGGCTTTACATTAACGTACGTGTCAAATGCCCCAAATATATATACTAAAAACAAAGCTAATTTACCGAAAGAAACGCATTTAAGGCTTAAACCATTGGAGAACAACGGGATGCCAAGTTTAGTGTATGTTTAATAATTGGCTGGGCTTAGAAATTTTGAGGCTATGTTTTCAAAATTTGAAAGGTCCAAGGCAATTGTACATACAAAACATAGAAATTCTCTAGTCAAGGAGCCAAATTCCAAAAGCGTGTGTTTTCTCTGTGCGCGCTCAGAAAATCATGCAAAAGCAAATGAATATTTGCAATCCCTCTAGACTCTAGAGTGACGTGCAAATTTGTCGACATATTTTTTTAGCATGATTAGCTATAAAGCGTATGCAGCGTATACACGAAAACTCATTCACGTTGGCAGAATTGGGCCGCGGCTTATTTCTTAGAGCAGCTTTGTCTTATGTCGTAAAGTGTCAGTTTGAATAAAAAAGTTTCTCTCTGATTTGGCTAATTCAGGAAAAATGAGATCTTAGAGGACTAATACCGTGTCAAAACACTTATATGAGCTTTTGCCAGTGCGAACACTTAATTTAATTTTTCTGAACTAGCCAATTATAAACAGTTTTTAAGTCTTGTCAACAATGGGAAGTTCAAAACATACCCACAGCTAATTTAAAAATATAACTACATAACGTAGGTACCTAATCAATTTTTAAATAATATAAATAAACGAATTTGTACGCGTGGTTCAAGCATATATGGCTAAAAATTATTGTGCACTTTTGAATTCGCTTCTATCTCCGCTACAGCAATTATGAATAATTGTTATTGTACTTTGTATTGAAAACATTTTAAAGCGCAACAGGAGCGGATATAAAGGCACACAAAAAACGGATATCATTAAAGGAAAAAAAAATAACTGAGCCTTAAAGGTTAGACCGCACTCGCCGGAACTGCAATGCATCGGGACTACACTTCACACGAATTCGTATTAATTTGTATGAAGTTCAGTTGCCGCTTAGTGCGATATAGCTACTTAAAATTCATAAAAAATAATGTTTTGCCGCGTTGTCGTGAAGTTTAGTTCGACTGAAGTTGAGTACGGTCTTGCATTAAACCTAAACTGATCTCTATTATTTGTTATAAATTATAAAATTTATCTTGGGACAAGCAAATTTTATTGCTTAAGGTCTAAAAATGGATCTCCAAACTGCAAGCCCCCCGCCACAGCCAAATCCTAAATCCGCTACTGAAGGCTTTGAAAATATGCAAATAAAATTAATATTAAACAAAAACTTCAACAAAAATTATGTATTTTCAACTCAAAACTAAAATTTGAAGTCACATTGAATCTCAAAATTTTATTTGCATTTTAATTTCATAGCTTTAAAACCACCATTTTGTGCATTGTAGTGTGCTCTTTGTTATTCAACAATTATTATTTTGTCTGTTTATTTGTTTGAGATAAATACTTACAACCGAATAACAATTAATTAATGTTTCATTCAGTCATGATATAATACTTATTATTAAAATAACCAGAGTATTTCCTAACGCGTGCCGTGCACAAAAAAAATGTTAATGTTGTTACAAATGCAATAAAATAAGAATAGTGCGTATACGCCCTAGCGTACATACAAATGAGTTATCATAACTTTTAGAGATAATAGATTATCTCAAAATGTGGCATATTAACTGAATTATTTTATGATTTGTATGTTAATTCTTGGTTGAATCTTTTAGCTGCGTGAAGGCAGAACGCCTCCGACCCCAAGCTGTCTGGGTAGGGTTTATCAAGTTTGTTTGTTTAACCAAAAAAATGGTTTGTTCACACTCCAGAGAAAAAATATGGTTTCTTTTTATAGCAAAACCATAATCACAAAAATTCATTTTTAAGCCACAACTGATAACTTAGGAATATGAGACTATAAGGCTTTCAATTGTCCACAGCAAAAAACAACAAATAACCGTAACATTTTCGATATAAAAAGCAATTCTGTTAGCAGAGGCTGCAGCACTATGCTTTATATTTATTGTACTACAATTTCATTTTAGTACGAAAATATGGGAAACCGATGCAAATGCACGGCACTAGGAATGCACTTAAAGGAAAGGATGGAATTTTTGTTGGCACAATGGATATAGAATAAGGTGTTAATTATCTCATGAAATTCCTACATGAACATGAACAATCTTCATCCTTAGTCATAGACCAAAATTTATACTTATACCATATCACTACAAATAACGCCTTGTTTAGTTAAATACCAAAAAACAATGTTCTCTTGTTCTCCCAAAGTTTTTTTTTTAATTAAAACTTGCTTCACTATAGCCTTTTTTCAAGATCATTGAACAAAATTGTGCGATATTTACAATAGAGTCTAACATCATAGAGCGATAAATGTTTCCATGCGCAGATTTGTTTCATTCTCATCATACTCGTATCATAGATAAACAAAATATCTATTCACATTCAAAAACAAGTAAACACTTTGTTGCAACCTTCAACTTATAAGCTATATCAAACAATCATGCATCTACTTTCCTGCAATCAAAAAAAAAAAAAGCCCACACCTTTTTGTTAAAAACAAATTTTCTGTCTGTGATCTCAAAACTCATCACAGAGTAATAAAAGTAAAAGCTAAAAGCAAACAAATCGAAAGCGTTGCCGTTGAGTGTCTAACCTGAAGCTTTATTATTATAGTAACTTTAAGCCTCTTGTCTAGCTAGTCGAGTATTTTTGTTCATTGAGCAGAGCCCCACTTAATGTTTATTAAATCATCGATTTTTGCTAATATGTTTATCAATATTGAAGTGTAAGATTGAGTAATAAGTCATCATTCATAATATACCTACCTTACCTATTGGGATGTGACACACTTCCAAATCGTGTCTGAATAATGATAAAAAAAAGATAGTTGGGAGGAAAACTCAATCGTCTCTAGGTCATACACATAGCAGATACGTAGGTACACCTATGTTATGTAGTAGGTACCCATCAGTTAGTTGTTCAGTTCATGTGCGGATTCAGTCATGCGTTTCGTGCAATTAGCCAATTGAATGATATTTCGCTCTCTGATGTCTGATCTAATGGCAAATTACTTTCGTCGGTGGTGGAGGTATTCGTAGGTAGTCTTCCGGTGATCAGATTGGCTTTAGTGGGAGTGCTTTTCCGACCAAATAAAAAAAAATAAAATCAGTTTCGCACAGTTTTATTGTGATTTTTGAAGAAGTTCGCGGGTGTGACAAAGTTTAAGCCGTTTTTTTTTTTTTGACAACAGAAAATATCATGGGATTATTTTTTGATCTAGTGAGTGAATATTAATTTTTTTTTTTAATATTTATGTGTTAAGTTTTAAGTTTTTTTTTTAACTTGTTTATATATGTTTCATCAGAATTAGACCGGAGTTTAGTTACCACGTAGATACGTTTAGGAATATTAAGCAACAAAAAAGTTTTATTAAAATTTTTATATTTTGTGAAGATATATGAAAAGTCAATCGTCTGGTGTAATATGTTTTATTAAAACGAATCCTGACATCGAACATGCATTTTCCAAATGCTTCATTCTAAATTCTGAAGAATTATTTCATTTTCAAAGATAATTCAAGGATTCATCATTACGAAAAATTACATGCTAGTTTATCTCACGTTTATATGCTAGAATATTTTCAGATTTTTTTAGGAATATTTTAAATTTTCTGGAGAATCCTCTCTGGATTATTAACTCCAATATGTGTATTATTGCCTTTTTGGCGAAAATTTTTGTGCGTTTGACTAGCACATCAAAGGAATATGTCTGGGATTGAATGCAATTTATTACTCCTAATAATATTTTTTTTTTTCTGGGTAAATCTCTCTTACAAGAAAATGACATATCCTCCCATCATCTGCTCATGCCAAAGTGCTTCTCAGCTCAAGGTGTTTTTCATTGGTAAACAAAGTCAATTAACTTGTTGACAATTTCTGAAGTTCATTGGGCAAATAAATTGATTTTTTTTTTGTTATTTAAAATCAATTTTGCAGATCTATACCCATTTATTCATATTGCAAATGTGTTTTTTTGATATAGTTTGAAATTTATTTAGATAGTGAAAGTTATGTTTCTCTGGTGGTAAAGAGTTTTTTGAAGTTATTCCACAGACATACAATTATACGATTACAATATCGAAAATATATGAAATTGAAAAAAACAAAAACAATTTTAAGACTGAAATCTGAATTTACCAATGGAAAACATCTTTAGAATTTTTCTTTTAAGAAACTGCCATGTTTTTGAAATTTCTAAAAAAATATACAACATGCCAAGAAACCAAATCTGTTTTAGAAATTAAAAGTTATAAAACCATTTCAACCTAATAAAACATTGATCTAAAACATATGAAAATCATGTAGATTTTTAATCCAAAAAGAAATCCGATTAAAGCTGAATTTTCTTGGACAGCTTTATTCTAATGACCTGAGCATTTTTTTAGTCGTGTTTTTAATTTTAACTTGAAATTTTTATTTTGTTGGGTGAAGGAGGCAACATTCTTAGAAAAACCTTTACATTTTAGAATAAAATGTTAAACAAAAATATTGAAGCTAACCTACAAAATTGTATACAAAAAAATTGAAACACTTTTTATTTTAAGAGCAATTTATTTTTGCGAGAACTATCCACAAATTTACATATACAGGGTGTCCCTTAATTCGTCAAGAGTATTTTAGGATATGATTCTGGAATATATTCTGAGAAAAAAATTGTTCTACAGTAAGGGCCTATCTCCAATTTTGATGTCATTTATCGGGAATTTAAGAAAAGTCTTACTTTGGGGTACCCTGATCCATGTTACCGATAATTGCGCCGTAAGTACTTATGATAGAAACTTCGTTTAAGCCTTTATTTTTAGAAGAAACACCAGCCTTTGTAATTGCATTTAAATACCTTGTCTCAGTCTTAAGATATCCAGTTTTTAGCCTGTTTCATTTTTCTTGCCCATGCTAATTTTTTGACTTTGGGGTCAATTTTCTCCAAAAAATGTGTTGTCAACATGATGTTTTAATCATTTTTTTGAATGTATGTTATAACACTAAAAATAAAATTCAGCAACAAGTTTGCCGAAAAACCCATAGATTTTATGACAATTTGGAAAAACAGCGGCAGGTACAATTAAAAAAAAATGTTTTTTAGCTTTAAGCTCGAAAAGCCATGAATACAGATTATTTGTGTGGTTTTAGATAATTTTTTAAGTATGTTTTTTACTAAAACAGCTATAACGGGAGCACTTTGACATTACTTGGTTTGAAAAAATGCTAATTTTAGTAGCCACTTAAGTTGAATTCTAAAAACTATCTGCAGTTGTTGCAAAATGATTTATCAGAACTATTGATGGACATTCCATTGGTTCAACTAGCTTCATCTTATTCATAACTTGATGGTGCTTCCGCCCACTTTGCTTGAGAGATTTAAAATTGAAAAGATGACGAGTGAGCGGTAATCGTTGGATAGGAAAAAGTTGGAGCAGTTCAATGGCCTACAAGATCTCCTGAGCCTACAATATTGGATGTTTTTGAATGGGGAAGAATGAAATAAGTCTTTTATTCAACCAAAATAACAACTTAAAGTAAATTAGAAGAGCGCATGCTCAAAGCGTCCTCCGAAGTGATGCAGTAGCTAGGATCATTAATATCGGTATCAGTGAAATACAAAAACTGGCTATAGCTTGCATACAAAATCAAAGAGGACTCATTTTTACACCTGTTATAACTGTTTTAGTTCACACATAAAATAAAAATTATCGATAAGCACACATATCATTTTTTATTCATAGCCATTCGAGCGTTAAGCAAAAAAAAACCTTTTTATTAAATTTTACCTGCCGCTGGTTTTCCAAATTATCATAAAATCTATGGGTTTTACGCCAAACTTGATATGAACTTTTATTTTTAGTATTGTTACATATATTCAAAAAAATGATTAAAACATCATGTTGATTACACATTTTTTGGAGAAAATTGACCCCAAAGTCTAAAAATTAGCATGGGCAAGAAAATGAAACAGGCTAAAAACTGGATATCTTAAGACTGAGACAAGGTATCAAATTTATTTAAACGTAATTACAAAGGTTGGTATTCCTTCTAAAAACAAAGACCTAAACGAAGTTTCTATCATAAGTACTTACGGCGCAATTACCGGTAACATGTAGTAAGACCGGTAACATGTAGTAAGACTTTTCTTAAATTCCCGATAAATGATTTCAAAATTGGAGGTAGGCTCTAACTAAAATACTCTTCACGAATTAAGGGACACCCTGTATAAAAAATATTGAAAATCTTATTGCACTAAACAATTGGCTTAACAATAGTTTTTGCGAAAAATATGGACAAAAGTTTTACATTAAAACAAAAACTGCTATAGTAACGGCCACGTTTTTTCTCCAAATTGCTTTTATAAGAAAAATTGAATAGAAAAAACTAGAATTTTTTGGTAGGTTTGTCCTTAGATTTTGTAAAAATTTCATAAACCTCCATTTCGAGACCTAAACTTGAGTTCTTATTATTGATAGTACATAGTTTACAAATAAAAGCGATTTGTCAAAAAACTCATATTGAAGAAGTATGTGAAGATAGCTTTATTTGCATGTCGATTTTAGGACTATTTTTCCATAGGTGTTATTCCCCAATGCCAAGTTAAGATATTGACACCCGGAATAAGAAATACCTCCATTATTTCAACGACAAATACATTAAAAAAAACCGCTATAATAACAATCATGTTCAGTGGATTAGGTCTTAGAATAGAATTTTAAATTATAAATAGAGACCTTATCGACAGCACTAGAACGCGAATCAATATAATACTAATACAAAGAGGAATATGTTCTTGGATAAGAGAAAAATTAAAAACAAAAAATGGAAATGCAGAAAATTATCTAATGTATGTTGCAGCTGCATTTGGAAACCA
This sequence comes from Melangyna quadrimaculata, assembly GCA_949320155.1. Taxonomy (NCBI): domain Eukaryota; kingdom Metazoa; phylum Arthropoda; class Insecta; order Diptera; family Syrphidae; genus Melangyna; species Melangyna quadrimaculata. Next base: position 21,615,274 of record OX439485.1, read on the forward strand.
TCATTGAAAATTTAAATTATCGACTTTTAAGCGCTCAATAAGCGTATTTAATGAGTATTATAATGCCAAAGGGATACTTATATGTTTCAAATTGAAACATATTTCGTTTTGGCTGAACCAAACCAAAAGCGTTTTTATCATATCAATTATTGAACTACCTTACCATTCATCATTTGAAACCTTAGAAGACAATTTAAGAATTGCTTTTCACGGACAACGTTAATTTCCAAAGGGAACATTTTAATCTAGATCATTGAAATAACAAAATCACTGCAAACCAATCGACAAAATGGAATTTACTAGCAGAAACGTTTCAGTTGCCCTCTTTGCATTAATTGTTTTCTTTGAATTAATTATGTTCCTATTGGACATAATAATTTTGTAGCTGATGCCGAAAAGGAAATCCCATCAATGACAAATAGTTGGCGGACCTACTTTGACTTTTAATACTGCTATTCGTGCGGATATGGAAACCCCTTTGATGACTATGTGAATATTTTGAGTGAGAAATATCCACAGATAAGCATTGAGGGTGCAAATTATGATCCCCCGGCTTTAACATTAGTACAGGCAACGGGGAGTCAAATAAGGGCAATCTGAAAAAAGTTTTGACGTCTGAAGAGTTTGAATGCAGTTTTGAAGAGGGGTTGCTTCTTAACGTAAATCTCGATTTGTTTTTTTTTTTTTAATTTTGAGTTTGAAAATTATTTTCTCAAAAACTTTTTGCTCAAACAACTTGATTAAAAAAGTTAATTAAAGAATAGGTTTTTGGCTTTCAAAAAAGCTATAACATGATATTTTTAAAGTTGCCGTTGATTTTTAATATTTTTTTTTATATTTTAAGTCATTTTTTTAGAAAATTGCCCCTTCTGCCTAACTTACTTACTTTACTTTTGATGGCGCTCACAGCTCAGGATGGGCTTTGGCCTCAACTAACAAGCCCCTCCAGCCAGCTCTGTCCCTAGCTAGCCGCTTCCAGTTGCGCACACCGAGTGCTTCGATGTCGTCATTCACTTGATTGCGCCACCTGTTACGGGTACTTCCTCTGCTGCGTACCCCATCGGGGTTGGATTCGAAGACTCGTCGGGCAGGTGCGTTGCTGTCCATACGCTCCACGTGCCCCAGCCATCTCAGCCGCTGTATTCTCAGCTTTTTGACCAGGTCAACGTCGCTGTATAGCCCGTATAGCTCGTCGTTGAATCTTCTCCTCCATACTCCTTCGATACACACCGGGCCGAAAATCACACGAAGAATCTTCCTCTCAAAGCACCCTACCAGATTTTTATCCGAATCTTTCAGTGTCCATTCTTCTGACCCATAAAGCAGGACCGGGATGATTAGGGTCTTGTATACAGTCTCCTTGGTTCTCTGAGAGAGGGCCTTACTACTTAAATGCCTTCTTAGACCGCAGAAACAGCGGTTGGCAAGAGTAATTCTTCGCTTGATCTCTGCACTGATGTCATTCTGCGATGTAATAGTGGAGCCCAGGTAGACAAAGTCCTTGACAACTTCGAAGTTATATCTGTCCATCGTGATATTTTGCCCGAGTCGACGTTGTTGAGATTCCTCTTTCGATGACAGCATATACTTCGTCTTGTCCTCATTAACCGCCAATCCCATTCTAGCCGCCTCCGATTCAATGCTCGCAAATGCCCCTGCCACAGCTTGCTTCGTTCTGCCGACAATGTCTATGTCATCCGCATATGCAAGCAATTGAACGGACTTTTGATAGATTGTACCGCTGGTGTTGACATGTGCGTTGCGTACAATGGCTTCAAGAACGATGTTGAATAGGTTGCATGATAACGCGTCGCCTTGCCTCAATCCTTTCTCAACATCAAAGGAATCGGTGGTGTTCTTACCAATTTTGACGGAGCAGCGAGATTACTCCATCGTCATCCTGCACAGGCGGACGAGTTTGGCAGGGATGCCGAGGCTCGACATGGCTCTGTATAATTCGTCCCTTTTCACGCTATCATACGCGACTTTAAAATCGATAAAAAGGTGGTGTGTATCGATCTGGAATTCCCGGGATTTTTCTAAAATCTGTCGGAGTGTGAACAATTGATCGACGGTTGACTTGCCTGGCCTAAAACCACACTGATAGGGGCCGATCAGATCGTTGACAAAAGGTTTTAAGCGGTCACACAGGATGGCCGACAAGATTTTATGAGCGACACGTTTAGGAGACTAATTCCTCTGTAGTTGGTACATTTCAGAACATCTCCCTTTTTATGGATGGGGCACCTTCTGCCTAAACGGGGGGAAATAGATCCCCCTCCACATACGATTTTTTTCTTATCTTAAATCAACTTATACGCCCTAGCCTTTTGTTACACCTTATGCAAATCACACTGTATTATCTTCAAAAAGGTATTTAAGACTAAGCCCGTAAGGCCTAATTTTGTACTCGTTTTTCATTAATAACTTTTGAATTTTCTACACCAGAAAAATAATTTATATACCGATTTGTAGGAAATTTAAATTAAAACAAAAAAGTATGTAATATTTTTTTCATAAAAAAGCACAGGAAGTGAGAAAAACACAAATTCTCAAAAGAAGTCGTTTTTCCAAGATGGCGGATGCCCACCATCTATGCCCACTAGCTAAAAAGCAACCCCTTTTCAAAACTGCATTCAAACTTTTCAGACGTCAAAACTTTTTTCAGATTTTTCCCCATTGCCTTTACTGCATGTACCTATCCAAAGTTGTATTCTTCCTCGTATCGTATCGACATTTAATATATGTATTTGTCGCTTTTGGACAACAGGCACCTGGTGGAAACATTTAATCGACAACAAGTTGTACGCGTGTGTGATGACTTTCTGACTTTCTTTGTTGGAAACATGCTGGGGGCACAAAATGGTATCTTCAGGAGTGTTTGAGATTTTGTATCAGCAAATGGGCCCTGGTTAAACAAATGTTGTTCTGCTTGAATTATCAAAATTTGAATTTCTAAATTAAATTCGAGATTGCGTACACTCTGGCGAATACGTCCTTTTTTTTAATAGAAAAATATGAAAATATGTTTCCACTTAGTAAGTTCAAAATATACAATAAACCTGATTTGTTGCCTTTTTTAAAGTTTGCAATATTTTGGTCAAGCAAACGTTACCCTTACTTTTAGTCTAGTCTAGTCTAGTCTACTTATTGTGCTAAATTTTTATTTTTTTTTTTGGCGAATACACATAATGTACACAAACAATTCAAACAACCATTACTCTTTTTAATGCTTGAAATGAGTTGCATGCGCGGGATAGAGAATACAAAAAGGGAGTTTAAAACATGTCCAAACAAAATTGTAAAACTTTCAACATTTCAAACTTTTACCAATTTTGAATTCTAGAATTTAGTCTTAGTGAAAGTAAATATCCCCAATCACTAACCCATTCAATTCCAATTTGTACAAGCAAATAATATGGTCCTTTTGGAATCTGTTTTGCTCTTTGTTTGCTCTCAGCAATAATATCAATTTTTAAGTAAAGAATCGGACCTATATATAACGTTGAAGGCTCCCACAAGAAAACGCGAAACATCCGGCGCGGCGGAGAAACATTGGCCATTGGTGTGGGCATTCTCATTTATCACCATGTAAATAAATTTTGGAAGACGAATGTTTCTCCATCGCGTTTGTGTGGGCTCTCTCAATTATTAAAATAGTATTTAAATAAATTTTGACTGGCGAATGTTGCTCCGCCGAACTGAATTTTTCGCGTTGGTTTGAGAGATTCTTATACATATATTTGGCGGCCTTGGTAAATAAAAACTATACAAATAAACTTCCAATTCACACAAACTAGCCTTTTTTTCAAATACTGTCAAAACTCGTACATACAAAATATTTATTTTTTTAATTTTAAAGCTTAGGCTGCGCGTACAGAAGTGCGACAAAGCGATGCCATGCGAGAAGCGATGCGAGAAGGTATTAGAGATTCGAGTTAAAGTGATCAATAGAGTATGTGAACGTGATGCTTGCGATAAAGTATGTGATAAAATCGCAACACTCGCAGCAAATACCGCTTCACTGTTCCCATGTTTATAAGAATAAATGTAAATATTTTTCTCGCACGGAAACATTTCTCGCATCGGGTCGCTTTTTCGCACTACTATACGCGCAGCCTTAGTCTACTGCACTTCAATATTTATGTATTTCTTATGGAAGTTATTTTTGGTCAAATAAATGGTCCGCCATCTAACGTTTTTTTTCAACTAGTGCTTATTTCGTGAATGGTAACACTTAGCTCATGTCTGATTTGACAGGTCCGCTGAACGAATATGGTTGTGTATACGCTTGAACAACGCTGGGAAATATTGCGACATTACTTTGCCCATTTTGCCAAAAAAATCATCTTTTCAGATGAAGCTGATTTTGGTCTTGGCGGGCAAAATTGTCGCATTTGGGGCACAGAAAATCCGCACGCATACATTGAAAAGCCGATACACCCAAAACGAGTCACTGTTTGGTGCGGATTTTGGCCAAGAGGCATAACTGGGCCATTTTTCTTCAACTGAGCGAGGAGTGACCGTTACAGTCATTGGCGATCGTTATCGGGCCATGTAGAACGAATTTTTGTTCACAAAAATTGAAGAAGAGGATATTGGCAACATTTGGTTTCAACAGGACGGTGCTACGTGCCACACAGCCGAAGCTACACTCGATGTTGATGATGCATTTTCAAAAAAAAAAAAGTTATTTGGCGGACCCTTTATATATAAAAATATAATTTACTGTGCTTAGCAGTAAAATATGAATTACAAAAAATCTAAATTAATAATGGTCATCGTCTCCTAAAATTTCAGACTTCTAAACCCAACCCTTAAAATGATAAAAATCATTTATCTGGAAAAATTCAAATGTCCATTAAATGCTTTAACAGCTACATGGTACATACATACATAATGTTTGGTTTCTGCACATCTGTGGGGCACAACCTTTCCAACGTTATATAATTTATGCAGTTCCGTTGAGTATTTACAGAGAAAAGTGTACCGTTAGGTTTTGCTTAGCGTATTAATATACAAGGTGTCCAGTAAATAATGGATAACCTTGGAATGCCTCATAGTAGACTTTATGACCGTCCTGAAAACTAATAAAAAAAAGTCTATCCCAACCACAAGAAAAGATATGTGCAGTTTTTTGTTCAGTGCATTATTTTTTGCTTTACTTTACGTTTTTGAATACCACGACTACGAGTGAATGAATTCTACCGTTTTTTTTTCGTAGCAATATTTAGAATTGTTTGTGCCAAAACATAAAAAGACAAAAATTATAATAACTGTGGACTAGGAGTTAACCAAAGCAAAACTCAACTGATGCTATTTACTACCAAGACTAAGATACACCCCTTCACTCTACCCCGACTCAACGGCCAAACACTCTGACTCTCCTGTAAAGCTAAATATTTAGGTGTTATTCTCGACCCCAAATTAATTTGGAAGTTGAACATTGAAGAAAGGGTCAAGAAGGCCTGTATAGCATTCTATGCCTGTAGTAAAAGTTTTGGTAAAAAGTGGGGGCTTCAGTCGAAGATGATCCTTTGGACGTACAGCTGTGGTACAACCGATCCTCACATACGGTTCGATTGTATGGTGGCCTGCACTTAACAAAATATATAACATCGATAGACTTAGGAAGGTTCAAAGAACTGCTAGCATTGGCACAACAGGGGCTATAAGATCCTGCCCGACTGATGCCTTAAGTGTTTTTCTGCACCTTCTACCACTTGATTTACACATTAAATATCTAGTATCTTGCAGCGCTTTAAGACTTAAAGAATCAAACTCTTGGTTTGCCAAGCCCTATGGTCACAGCAATATCACAGATTGATTCCAATGGAAATGTTTTCGACTCCCACTTACTACTGCACCCCTACAATGAGTATCAGTAAGGATTTCAAAGTTAAATTTCCATCCAGGAAGGATTGGAATGATAATATCGTGACGAAAGATTTCGACACAACTATCTTTACTGATGGCTCAAAGATGGAGTGTGGCGTTGGTGCAGGAATCTTCTCTGAGTCTCTAAATGTATCTAGGTCCTTTCGGCTACCTGACCTTGCTAGCGTCTTTCAAGCTGAATTGCTGGCAATCAGGGAAGCTTGCAAGTTACTAAAAGCAGATCCAAACCAAAACCGTAAAGCAGCTATTATAACAGACAGTCAAGCGGCTGTTAAAGCCATTAATTCAGCTACAGCATCCTCCAAACTAGTCCAGCAATGCCGGAAAGAGCTTGCGGGTCTGAACACTGACCTCAATGCCACTCTTATCTGGGTCCCGGGTCACAGTGGCATTGAGGGCAATGAACGGGATGACGAGCTAGCCAGGCAAGGTTCAGACCTTCATGGCTCACTTGCGGAAAGAGTCAACATTCCGCTTGGAGTTATGAAGGGCAACATTCTCTCAATTTATCTTACTAAAGCAAACCGTAGGTGGAGCAGTTTATCAAACTGTATTATATCTAGGAAGATTTGGCCCACCTATAACAAGAACCGAACAATTGATCTAATACGCAGACCCAGGTAAGACATAGCCAGGGTAGTTGCAACCTGTAGCGGACACTGGCCAATTGGAGAGCATGCAGCGAAGCTGGGCATACCGCACAATACTCACTGTCGGAGCTGTGAGGACCAGCAGGAAAAAGAAACAGTAGTAGTTCATTTTCCTGCTCTGGACAAAGCTAGAAAACAGTCACTCGGAAGAGCATTCTTTGACGACATTAACGAACTTTCTGAAATGATGATTGTGCTAAAAGCTACAACAAAATCCTATTCTAAACTAAATAAAAAGGGACGATATCCTGAGGATATGCCCATATTTTCTCTCTTCAATTCCATCCACAGGTTCAATCGAGTTATGGTATCAAAACGGCGCACTTCAGCGCTAATTGGGCTACGGGCTAGACTGCCCGTGGCCGCCATTTCTACCTACCTACCTAGAGCCAATTTAGCGAAAACAAAAGTTTTCAAAATTAGCACAGTAAACGTGAAAATAATACTATGCGTTGAACATGGTAGATTTTTGATTGATTGCCTGTCTTTATAATGTTGTCCTAATGATAAATCCAAGCTTCTAACTTCTAGGGCCGAATGCAACATTACCAAAAATGTTAACAAAGTGCAAAAAAACGGCTACATTTTCGAGCTTGTTCTGAATTATACCTCTTCAATGGGCCTTTTAAAAAACCATCAAATATTTTGGTAGTGGTTATTCCCAAATTAATTTTCTTATAAGAGGTGCATTAAATAAATCGAATACAGCAAGCCGATCAGCTTCTCAGAAGAGGTATGCAATCTTGTGCAAGCCGCTGCATTACAAATATGCCAGAGATACAGGCAGATGGACATGAGGTCTGGGGCCAATTTTATGGCCACCCCGTTCACCAGACCTAAATCAACTTGGCTTTTTTTATTGGGGCTGCATTAAGAAAATCGTGTACAGCAAGCCCATCAGGTCCTTAGAGGAGATGAGAAATCTTGGGGAGGCAGCTGTATTATAAGATTCTGAGCAAAAATTAACAAGATTTTCATTTATTCGGAGGTGCGGACAGGTTCTGGAATGGGTGGAAAATAGTTTGAGTATTTGCTTTAAATTAAAAAAAATATCTACTTTTGTTTTTGTCTTCTAACTAAGTGATCAAGTGATTGAAAGTTGGCCCAAAACTCAAAAGACTATTTGTTTGAAGAAAATAACAAATAAACTTAAAGCAACTGCGAAAATATTTTATGGTTTTGTTAGGGCCCAATAGACCAGGTATAATTCAAAAGAAGCTTGAAAATGTAGCCGTTTTTGCACTTTGTTGACATTTTTGGTAATGTTGCAATCGGCCTTAGAAGTTAAAAGCTTGGATTTATCACTAGGATAATATCATAAAAACAGGCAATCAATCAAAAATCTACCATGTTGGACGCATGCTATTATTTTCACGTTTAATTTGCTAATTTTTAAAACATTTGTTTTTATTCTCTTGTTGCTGATTTTCACCAATAACTTCCTATTGGTTCAAGATGCAATAATAAATTATACCATTTTGAAATCCGCATTTAACGCGCATATTTTTAAAACAGTTGGCCACTTAGGTATTCATGCATTTTTCCATACCAGAGATGATTTAACTTTTTCAAAAATTATTTTCTTTCACATTTAGCATCGAAAATCAAAGTTCAATAATTATTTCTCTAAGTATTCCAACAGTAATTATAATTTTTGTCTTCTTATGTTTTGGCACAAACAATGTTTAATTTGGCTACGAAAAAAAAAAAAACGGTAGAATTCATTCACTTGTAGTCGTGGTATTCGAAAACGTAAAGTAACGCAAAAAATAATGCACTGAACAAAAAAATGCACATATCTTTTCTTGTGGTTGGGATAGTCTTTTTTTTATTAGTTTTCAGGACGGTCATAAAGTCTACTATGAGGTATTCGAAGGTTATCCATTATTAACTGGACACCCTGTATAATCGTTTTATTTTGTTTGGCGAAAAGAAATAAACTGCTATTTCTCGGTATGTACTACAGTCATTGAGAAGTTTTTTCGAATGAACATTACACTTTTTATTGAACTTTTACGCATATAATTTTTTTTCTAATTGTTTTGTCATTTGAGCTTGTAAATAGCATCTTAGTCACTAGCACTTCTTTTCATTTGTATTTCTAGTATGTGGTAGAAAAAAAGTTCTTACAATTTTATTAATTTAATAAGATATCGTTGAAAGACAAATAATTGAAGTTGAAAGACAAAGTTCACATCCATTGAAACAACTTACTCTTGTTTTTTTTCGTCTTCCATGGTTTTGATTTTGATTTCATTATAAAACAACTGACCGGATTACCGTTAAAAATCATATTTAAAATGCGATTGTCTAAAATTAAATAAAATTCAATTAAAAAGTACAAGTGACCTCAACTCCAGAAATTATTGAGGTCACTTGTACTTTTTAATTGAATTTTATTCATTCACTCCACTTAAAACAGAAGTAATTTCAATATTTTAATATTTAAATTTCTTCATCTTCTTATTATAAAATTAAATAAGATTTTGAGAACGAATTAACAATTAACGAAACCCTTGACCTTATATTATGTATTTGTATAATTGATATGTTGGATTGGCATTAAGTTGCTTCAACAGGTTCTTTTTAATTTGGCGTTAATTTTGAACTCATCACAAGCTATTTATACCCAGCAAATATAGCGGTACTCCTTTATGTTCGTATTTAAAAAATTATTTGTTATTTTTTTTTTTGTTTGAACTAAAAACAAAAGTACGATAAAAGTGCATAACTTTGTTTTTAACTTTAGGTACCTACATTGAATTTATATCATAAAAACTCAATGACTTTAATTGCACTGCAATGATCGAATTATTGTCTCAATAATTTTTCGCTCATACCTCTATAAGGTTATTTATTTTTAAATTATTTCTTTATAACCTTATTTATCTTCTTCTATTCAATCAAGGTTAAATTCTGTTTTGAAATTTAAAACATAAAAAAAAAAAAAATTGGTGGTTAAGGGTGTATGAGTCTTTTAATTCGCATTTAATTACACAGTCATTTATACTGTTTCCCACTTATCGTTAGTTCAAATTGTGGATAACATTGTGATATAAATTCATTATCAAGCTTGTTATCCGATGGAAATAATGATAAGAACCAACATCAAGTTGATTTTTAAGAACATAGAAAAAAAGTGCTGCTGAACGCACATAAACGATAATATCTATCTTTTTACAATTTCAACAGGTTGTAAAGATAAATTCGTACAAACGTTTACATATAATGTATTTTTCCATTTGTTTAAATGTACATGTGTGTGTGTGTGTATGTTAAGTATATATTAATGCATATAAACTTCGTAAACACACTTAGAGCACGCGCTAAGGACATAAGCGCGGTAGGTGGTGGGTAAAACAAAATGCAGAATATGGTGCAATTTAAAATGTTTTACTATATATAAGTGGTCTGTAAATTGCTTAAATTTAGATAAATTTTTGCAATCAATATCGCTTACGGGAATTCAGATACCAAAGTCATTCAATATAAGCTTCAATTTAAGCTGAAAAGGCCTAGAATACGGGTTGAGTTTTTTTAAGTGAGGAAATCGAAGCTTTTGAGAAGCAAGTTTTTTAACATTATTCAATATTAATTTTATAAATGAAATTATTTTTGTTTCAACCAAAATGAACATTTAAGTTATTTTTTTAAAGTTTTAAATTATTTTTTTTTTTTGTGAAATGTGCTACACAATAATTGCATATCCTTAAATTGAACGAAACAATAAACAAGAACATAGAGATACACATACCTTACATAGCAATCTCTACTCTCTAAAACAGTTAATAATTTTAAGAACTTTATACAATTTATACAAATTAGTATTTTATAAAATGGATGCAGATAATGTAAGTTAAACATAGATTATGTTAAAATGCAGCTTCTTTAAATTATCATCCCGTATATTTTCCCTGTCTGTGACGTCTTTAAATAATTGCGTTGTATTTTATATAAGATTATTCAATTACTTCAGTAGGGCCGCTTGTTCTTGAACGTTTTAAATTCAAAAAATCTTCCATACGGGATGTAATTTTATTTAAAGATCATTTTTATACCAATAAATCAAAAAGAGGAACCGTATAGTGAACGCAAAGTTCTAATAGCCGGATAGAGCGATGTTACAGTGATAATTTATGATTTCGCGAGTAATTAAAATGGTTGTAAGATTCCCACAGCCCCAGCGTTCTGGCATTGTACTTATATATGTAAATATATTCGCCAATCAATAATTTTATAATATTATACTAAACAGCATATTTCGAAGGATGTCCTTTGTGTACCAAATATATTAGTTTATTTACTAAAATTAAAATCACAATATGGCTTCATTAACTTTTATTTATTTCTAAATCCATATATGGCAAGTCATTTTTCTCGAAAAAAAAATATCTTGCCAATTTTATTTGAAATAGTTGATTGTCTTTTTTTTTTTAATGATTCCTAATTGTTTTTTAAAGTAAATAGTATTAAATATTTTCGGAATACGTAGATTTCGATATGTTTATGAAGACTCAACTTTGTGCACAAAATTGCGAAGTCTTATGTCAGGAGGAAATCCTTTTGAAGGGCTGGATGATGGAAATCCACGAACGAATTTTAAACCGTACGATTCCAGTTTGGTGTCAAATTAGATTTTCTTTTTTCAAATCAGCAAAAAACCTTATAAATGAACATGTAGTTCATTGGAACAACTTGTGGCCCCAATTGCGGTAGTCGATTTGCTGATCGATGAACGAATTTTATCGATCAACGATCGTCAATTTTTGCATTTCAAATTGTGATTGTTATTTTTGATCGGAGGGAGATTGAACAAAAATGTATGAGACCTGGTCTACCTAGTACCCAGAAACGAGACCTCTTAATAAATGGTAAGGTACTATGTAGTGTACCAACGTACAAGAGTATTTTCTTTTGCCCTAAAAAATAGGAGTTGGCTAAAATAAGCGACCAAAAAATAAGAAAACACTGCAAATTCGAATAAACATAAACATGCTTAAACCCCATGGCTTACAGTTCTGTGTACATGAACATATTCAAAAATGATGCTCTTGAACTAGCTGCAACTAAGCCAATGTTGTATACCTCTATTGTGTGCACTAGACGCACAATAATTATTCTCATTCATTAAGTTCGCTAAATCGAATAAAAAGAAGTAGAATGTTTATACTGTTAAGCGAATTATTGGCCAACCATGATATTATTCGCTATAACTGGCCATTCGAATAAAAGTTCCTTTATTTTGGGGTCGATTCAGTTCATCAAAAGTGACAAATACTGTCATTTCAATGGAAGACTATTGCAATTAATTTGTGTTCTAATTGCTATCTTTGCTTCTGTCCATACAAAAAATGATGTACTAGGGCTAAGCTTTTCAACGATATATGTGTATCTCATTATTGGGCAATAGGTAGACCAAAATGCCCATTCTGCTTTGTCGATTACAATTTTCTGAACGATGCGCCAGGATGGACTCGAGGGTTCCAGGATCGACTCCTTCTGGCACACAACTTTTTTTTTGTAAAAATATAAAAAATATAAACATCGAATACTTATTTTGGGTATTTTGGGTTTTGTAAATTTTGGGTTTCCATTATTTGAATAAACCACTGCGTAAGCTTTTCCATCTGTCCTACTCTACTGGTCTCTTTCCGAGTGGATGGAAAACAGCATTTATCCAGCCTGTCCCTAAAAAAGGCGTGTCTTCTTCCCCCTCCAACTATCGACCAATTGCGCTTACGTCCCTTCTTTCCAAGGTCATGGAAACGCTGATTAATTTTCAGCTAAAGAAATATCTCGAAGAACGAAAGCTTCTTAATGACCGGCAGTACGGCTATCGTAGCAATAGGTCCACTGGTGATCTGATGGTATATCTCACCGAACAGTGGCACAAATCTTTACATCGTTTTGGAGAAAGTAAGATTATTGCGCCTGATATTTCAAAAGCATTTGATAGAGTTTGGCATCAAGCTCTTTTATCGAAAATGCGTGCATTTGGTATCGATGAATCTCTTCTTCGTTGCATTAGAAATTACCTTTCGGACCGCTCAATACAAGTTGTATTGGATGGTTTCAAGTCTCTGAAATTCACAAAATAAATGCTGGTGTGTCCCAGGGCTCCGTTCTGTCTCCGACTCTCTTCCTTATATTCATAAACGATCTTTTATCTGAAACTTCTAATCCATTAAGTTATTTCGCTGAAGACAGTACCCTCAGCTTTTCATATTCATTCTTAGATTCACATCCATGTCCTTCGGATGTGGAACTTGAACGGCAGCGTATGATAAGCTCATTTAATTCTGATCTCGACAGCATTGTTCAATGGGGAATAACAAATCGTGTAGAATTTAATGCTTCAAAAACTCAATACTGTCTACTGTCGTTAAAACGAAACCCACCCCCTCATGCCACTATCCATGAGTGGCACTTGCATTGGGGAAACCGAAAAGCTTTCAGTCCTCGGTATGTGTGTCACAGACCACCTTTTATGGAACGACCACATATTCGACATCGCCAAGAATGCTGCTAAGTGTTTAGGTTTTCTCCGTCGATGCAAGAAATTTGTCTCCCCTTCTGATCTGGCTGTGATCTACAAAGCCTTTATTCGTCCAAAACTTGAGTATAACTCTCACATTTGGGCAGGTGCTCCAATAACCCACTTGAGTTTATTGGATAGAATTGAAAAGAGAGCTCTTAAAATGATAGGTGAAAGAACTATAACGGAAACATTCTCATCTCTTGAGCACCGTCGAAATGTTTCATGTCTTTCGTTATTTAACCGTTATTTCCTCAAACAATGCTCTAGTGAAATAGCCAGTTGCATTCCTCCCCTTAAACAATTCAACCGTAATACTCGCGCTTCTAGGAATGCCCATCAGTTTACCCTTGAGCCCAATTTCGGACGTACTGTTAAGTACAGAGATTCTTTCTTTAGTCGCACTACTCGAATGTGGAATGATCTACCCAGCTCAATTTCCCCCCCCCCCCCCTATTGTGATCTACTGACGTTCAAAACCAATGTGCATCGGTATCACCTTTTAAATCCCCTCCAATCTACCTAATCGCTCGTGCTGTGTATATCATCTTAAGGGTAGTCACAACCCCTTTTGCACGCGCTAAATTAAAAAAAAAAAAACCAATAACTTGTATAATAAAATAGTACGTCTTATTTTTGTTTTTGTGCTCACCTTAACAAATAAAATTGAAAATTGAATAGAAATATTAATATGTATACTGTATGTCTATGTACAATACATTGTACACCGTCAAAGTCTAGCAACATTCAAGTTGTCGTGCATTTCATTTCATTTGAATTCTTAAGTCTATTTTTATTTATTTAATTACAAAGTTTTGAAATCACTGAAATTTTAATTTATGTTGTTATTGTTTTTTTGTTAACTTTTTATGCTCAGATTTTTATAAAGGTTTTAAACCAAAAGCTTAGGTTACACAAACAGTCACCCTTGAACGCAATAAATTGCTCCTTACTTAAATATTTATTCGCTAGTATCCCATAACATGTGTAACCATATTTATGACATGAATTTGACCGTTCAATGTTTATTTTGATTAAAATGTACATTTTAAATGCAAACAAGAAGTCAGAAAAGATTTTTGTTTATTTTTCGAATCGTTTTGTAGGTGTTTTTAAGTACTTAGTCTTAAATTAATTAATTTCGACAAATACTGCCTTTGGCGCTGACCGCCACGAAAATTCGTTTATTTTCAACTTTTTACTTAAAATTCACTTAACAAAAGTTGTTGTAGAATGAATTTTTGACATTTTGTATCATAATAGTTATTTTGTCAAAGATTTATAATTTGTACACTCAGTCCGAAAAAAGGCTTTCTGCCTGGGTTAATCATCGATCTTTTTTTTCTGAAGGTCCGCTTTATAAGATCCTCAAAGAGTTGTTTGATGCTTGCTTGCATTTAATGATATCGACAGGGTTATGTTTGTATTTATTATATCATTATTTTATTTTATTTTTGAAACCATTATTCAATTCCATTTCCAAACATTCGTTTCTCATTGGCTGAGTATACAACCTCACAAACAATCCAAAATTAATCTAAAACTATTACCGAATTTGTATGAATTATACAAGCGCGTACTTAAAATTAAATTATAAATTATTCGAATCCACAACGAAGCATACTAATTTTTCGTTTGATATCTTTCTGACTCATGTTTTATGTATGTACATTAAATTGAAGTAATATTTGGCAACAACCATGACAACTTTTTTATTGAACTCTACCTTTTAAGTTTATCTACCAAGAACCAAGATGTGTAAGCATTTTATTGTTGACGTAGGTACCTACGGCGCGCGGCTATTATTGGCACGAGCATTTTTGAATTTTGTTTTAATTATTTTTTTTTTGTGCACATAATCACACATTTTGTCATATTCATAACACACTAAAATAATTAAAAAACGATTTTATCTGCCCCTTCGGAAATTGGCTACTTTATTATGGCTTATGACTGTGTTAGAATTTGTTTTTTAATCGGAAGAATTTAAAACTTTTTATGACAAAAATCAAAGAGATCAATGTGCAAACTCATGAAAATTATAAATATTTATCAACAAAAATATAAAATCCATCAATCTAGTTCTAGTTCCCTGAAGATAGGGCTGTTGAATTATTTTATTGTTGATAAAATTATTATTTTTTTTTTTTTATTTTATGTTCATTACAGGCTCACATTTTAGATAATAAATCTAAATATCGTCTAAACGTGTCCTACAGTATACCAAAAAAATTAAACTGGTGGTTTGCACCCATTTTTGTCGCCATCTGGGTCATCCTCTATGTGACGGTTGTTTTGAATTTATCGATTTCACTGCCAACACCATTGACACTGAACGATGAACCCAATGCTCCTGATCGCTTCATTGCCGAACGGGCCTACTCAATACTTGAGGGCTTGGTCAGTCTTGGACCACGGATTGTCGGTAGCGAAGCCAATGAAGTGAAAGCTGTTGAGTATTTGCTTAGCGAAATCGAGAAGGTTCGCGATCAGACTAACGAATATTTCGATATCGAATCAGATGTACAAACGGTTTCTGGCAATTATATGCACTGGACCATGGTCAATATGTATCAGGGTGTGCAAAATGTTGTTGTTAAGTTAAGTGCAAAAAGCACCAATAGCTCATCGTATTTGCTTATCAATAGTCATTTTGATTCTGTTCCGGGCAGCACTGGAGGAGGTGATGATGGAAGTATGGTAGCGGTTATGTTGGAGATAATGAGGGTAATAGCGAACTCGAGCGGACCCTTGGAACATCCAATTGTGTTTCTCTTCAACGGTGCGGAGGAAAATCCGCTTCAGGCATCACATGGATTTATAACACAACATAAGTGGGCGAAAAATTGCAGGTAACGTGAAGAACATTTGTTGTAGTTGGGGAAAAATTGTGTTTTGATTACCTACTTGAATATTTTCAACATGTTCAGGGCACTTATAAATTTAGATGCTGCTGGTAATGGTGGGAAGGAAGTACTCTTTCAATCGGGACCAAAACATCCATGGCTTATGAGGGTAAGAAATGAAAATTAATGAAATAATCAGAGCTTATATTTAGAACTAAAGGTCAATTTCAGGAACAGAGGTAAGTCACTTTTACACCGTTTTATACCGTGCAATACGTAAGACCTAGTTCGAATGTGCTGCTATCGCATTCATACAAATATGTCGAAACAATTTGTTTAATTCAAGCTTAAAATGTCAAATTATAGCGTCATTCTCAGAACATTTTATGACGGCGTTGACTGACTCCTCCGACTTTTTTGACTTTACAAAAAACAACGTTAAAAAAACGACACAAATTTTAATTTTTTTTTTTCAATTTGGATATTTTTTTAACTTTTTCTTTTCTAAATCAAAAAAAGTCGAATGTGAACACCGTCTATGAGCCCTTCATGGCTCACTTGCAGAAAGAGTCAACATTGCGCTTGGAGTTATGAAGGGCAACATTCTCTCAATTTATCTTACTAAAGCAAACCGTAGGTGGAGCAGTTTATCAAACTGTATTATATCTAGGAAGATTTGGCCCACCTATGACAAGAACCGAACAATTGATCTAATACGCAGACCCAGGCAAGACATAGCCAGGGTAGTTGCAACCTGTAGCGGACACTGGCCAATAGGAGAGCATGCAGCGAAGCTGGGCATACCTCACAATACTCACTGTCGGAGCTGTGAGGACCAGCAGGAAAAGGAAACAGTAGTTCATTTCCTCTGCAAATGCCCTGCTCTGGCCAAAGCTAGAAAACAGTCACTCGGAAGAGCATTCTTTGACGACATTAACGAACTTTCTGAAATGAAGATCAAAGACTTGATTTCTTTTCTCAACGCGACGAAATGGCTCTAGGACAAATTTCGGCTTCTTCTGCATTATACCTTCCGTCGATTCCCTATGATCACAAGATAGTGGACTAGGGTTCTGGTGGGAGTTTGTGGTGCACAGCGGCCGGATGATCATCCAATCAGGTCAGTGGACGCTCCAGTGCCAGCCAACGAACTGCCTAGTGGGCTAACTGTGGTCTGTGGATGGTGCGGTTGCGGGTGCTGATCTGGTTGAGTGAGTGATCCACTTTCTGATGATTGTGCTAAAAGCTACAACAAAATCCTATTCTAAACTTAATAAAAAGGGACGATATCCTGAGGATATGCCCATATTTTATCTCTTCAATTCCATCCACAGGTTCAAACGAGTTATGGTATCAAAACGGCGGACTTCAGCGCTAATTGGGCTATGGGCTAGACTGCCCGTGGCCGCCATTTCTACCTACCTACCTACACTGTCTATGAATTAAACTTTTTTCAGTTAGTTAATTGCTTAGCAAATAACCGCTTTAGCACACAAATTGCCTTGCAAATATTTTGTAAATAACTAATATGTAATTAAATATTTGTTATTTCAGTATTATCGACAAAATGCAATGCATCCATATGCGTCTACAATGGCTGAAGAAATCTTTCAAGCTAAGCTCATTCCATCCGATACTGATTTTCGTATTTTTCGTGATTTTGGAGGCGTTCCAGGTAATTAAAAAAAAAAAAATAACAGATCTATGTAGTTCATCAAATAAAACAGTTTAAACTCAGGCCTGGACTTTGCTTATACTTACAACGGTTACGTCTATCACACTGAACATGATCGAGCTGATATTGTTCCAATGGGAAGTTTACAAAATACTGGTGATAATATCCTAGCTGTTGCAAAGGCCATTGCAAATGCACCGGAAATGTTTAATACAGATGTGAGTATTTTTTTAAAAATTTAAGAGTTCCGAAGTATTGCTTTTTGGTCAGACGATGAAATAATATCCTATGATGGAAAGTCCTACAAATCGAAAATTATATTATTTAATTTCAAGGAATTAAGAAATCCTTTGAGAAAAGAACTAATTCTAAAAATCTTGGTAGTAGGTAGAACTTTACTTCCAAGCTTTATTATTGAACAACTATAACAAATTCGTACTTACTATTTCTAAAGCGCCTAGCTAAAATTTTTGAAAGTCGATATCGATATGAATCAGAACAGCAATTAAATTTCTTCATAAGGAATCCATAGAAGATTTCTTTAGGGAACCTTCGTTTATGGAAATATCAGTGCGAATTCTGGATATTTTGTATTTAACAGTTGATATCCTCTTCTTCTGCATAAAAGTATAAGTAATCCCAAGACTGATATCAAGATTGTATAATCTTATTCCCCATTTCTTCCTTCGTAACATGGAGTAGGGTTTGAATCCTTATTCCATCCTCTGTCTGAACTCACTTTCTAGAAGAGCACAAATTTTGATAGGAAATCCAATTAAAATAACAAATGTGTAAAGTCCCTCAATAGGTGACCGAGAAAATTAATGGTTGAAAATCGCTGTTTTCTAAGCAAAGAATCCTTTGAAGGCGATAGTGCTATAGTTTAGAGTGAGGTCCCCTTCCACTTAATCACCAACTAAGATAAGGTCTTCTACTACGTTGTCCATCCGCGTTAGGATCAAAAACTCTACGAGTCCGATCGTTGCTGTACATTCGTTCTGTATTTCCTGACCATCTAAGATGATAAATCCGAATGCAATAGACTTTTACAATACTAATATAAAGCTTTGAGGGCCTTTAATGCAAACGGGATCATAATGTCTTTCGAATTTTTCACTCGAAGCGACCAAGAAGTTCTTCATTCGCCTTTATTGAAAGTTCATGCATTTCATAACTCAGTGCTATAAGGCAGCATTGGGATTGTTAATGTCTTATCAATCATTTTGAAGAGAGAAAGACAGATATTCTCTTACTGCTCGATTGTATGTAACATCCGAAGAAACAGTGTATGGGAAGTGTTATTTTTAACTTGATTTTTGCCATGGAATTATTGTCAGCTGTTTGCTTTTGAGATGCAACTGTTCGATTTGTTTTTCTGTCTGATTCGTTCATGTTGTATTACCCTTCTTGTTGATTGCATATTTTTATTTTCGCCAGCTATATTTTTCCCTCCTCTGCCTAAGCTTCAAGTGGTTTTACTACACACCGAACTAAGAAACTGTCAAGATCATGTTGAATAAGGGTCCTCTCTTCATGTCCCGAAGAAATGGTCTTGAAGAATTTGGTATCATCGGCGCCAAGTGAGATGGAAGAATGTTTTATGACCCTTTCAATATGGTTGATTTTAAGAATGAAGAAAAGAGGGCCAATGAGGCTACCTTGGGGGAAACCGAAGCTAGCTAAGAAAGGGCAAGAGCTTACAGATCTGAAACTAACATTGTAACAATAGTTTGTTTTCTAGGTAAGAGGAAATTCAAAGAGGGTTCAAAACCAAAATTGGACAATTTGAAAAGTCTATATGAAATTTTGTCCAAGGCATTGCTAAAATCGGTTCAAATAACATCGATTTCATAGACTTTTTCTAAGGCAGAGAGGGTAAGAGAACACAAAAAAGCACGTCGTAGACATGCCTCGCAATGTGACGATAGTTGTTAACAACACCTTTTGGACCCTTTTTGTATATTGGGATTATGGAATAGATTTTCCAAGTATGAGTTAATTTAACCTGACTTAGAGATAGCCTGAAGAATTGAGTGAAAGAAAGCCATCAGGATGACTACCCGCTGTCTTAGTGGTCTTAAGTTCTTATACTTCATATTGGTCATGTGAACAAAATTTTGTTCTACCTGACAATGGTGTTTGCGGTCTTAATTACCGTTAAAAGTATATCATCTCTGTTTGCAGTACCAACTGTAATATGGCGTTTTCACTGGGACAAATGAGGTAATTTCGTTGCAAATTTCCAAATGAGATCCGAAGTTACCTAATTTCCCATACAAAATCACATTTCGAAATGAGGTAATTTCAACCTCATTTGCACGAAATTAGGTTGGAAATTAGGTGAATGCATCCAGCGGGAATCAGTTTTAAAAGCTCTTAAAAGCTTTTGCATGAAAATATCAATACACTATACTCAACAACATAAAACACAAAGAGAAAACAACAAAAATAAACGGCTAACTGCCATTCCAAATTCAAAATGAAATGAGATGTCAAACGAAATTACCTCATTTCGGCTCTAATGAAAACGTAGTATAACTCTACTACAATATTTTACTGCTCATCTCTATTCTCAAGTCGTCTTTTGGGGCTTCATTTTCGTCGCCCTTAATACTTACGAACACCATTCTTTATTGTCAAGCATGTGCTTTTCGTGTACCTACTTACTCATTCTTCCGAGGAAACCTGCTGTTTCCATTCCCTTTCTTTTTAAAGTCATTTTTGAGGTTTTCATTTTGTTGCGGGTATTGTTAAAACCCAGTTTCAGATTTCTTGATGACTTGTTGGAGACGTTACAATTTGTCTTCGATGTCTGCCTGGTTTTGGATAATTTTCGATAGATTAAGGGATCGGCAAAGGTTTTGACAGTTGGTTTGCGTATACGAATTTTGATTCCGCGTTAAACCTAATTTATTCTTCGTTGTTTAGTCACTAAGCATATCTATCCGTATTTGTACCCTGCCTACAACAATAAAGTGCGATTCTATTTTCGGACAATCAGAAACTTAACTAATGTTTCGCCTTGATTGTAACCTCTTCAATTTTTCTATCGATATTCTAATCAGAAGACTGCCATGTTCAATATGAGTATCAAGGTGTGGAAATTGTGTATTAGGTTACGTATCATCTCACCACAAATTATTATATACTGCGATATACGCCCAACTAACAATTTAACTTCTGTAAGGGTCTATCGAAGTTATTTCCTAATCAGCAAATTTGACTCTATAAGGCCTTAGAAAAACACATTTGGCCCACATTGAGAAGCTCGAAAGGCTTTTAAGCAATCATTTACAGATTTATTGGAAGTACTCAATTTATTTCGCTAAGGCCTTATAGAACAAAACTACATTCAAACATTGCAAATGCAGTAGTGTAGTTTTGTTAAAGTGTTTCGATAGGCACATCTAAAAACCCTTATAAAAGGCTTTTTGAGGCCTAGGAGAAGCCTTTTCGAAGCACAATGCAAAACAAAATAAAAACAATTTTTTTAATTTTATATCTACAATTTCTCCTTTATTTTCATGCAAGTAATGATTTTCTTCTGAAATTTTATGCACAATAATTATTTATATCTGAAAAAAAAAACATTACTTACTTGATGGATTTTGCGGGATTTGAACCGAGGATGGTTGGGTTGAGAGTCGAGCACCTTATGTATTGAGCTAGCCTGGCATATGAAAAATGAGTGTCAAATTGGAACCACTTGAAACCGAAATTAGCTTCCTAAAAACTTCCTTGGGACTTCCTGATGAATTGAACTAATTTAAAAAATACAGGTGACCATTCGTCTGTTGCTTGCAAGGGAGTTTTTTTACTTAATGTTATTTTTTTTTTTTTTGTTTCCATGATTACTCATCAGAGAAAACATGGAAGTGGTCACACAAACATACATTTTGTAAGACAACAATTAAAATATATGTAAGTTCCTTTTTCATTGAAATCGATTGTTTTAAGAACGAAAGGCTTTGATTTGAGAAAAAATATAAAAAACTCTTTTATGATCCATAAAATATATCTTTTTTAAAAACACTAGGTAATTTGCCAAAATAAAAAACATAAACAATAACGACCATCATTCATTTTTTTTCAACTGAAAGTAGCTATATAGTATAGATATTAAAAAATGTTTAAAATGTAATTTAAAAACTACTGAGTAATGAAAGCTTCATATTAAGATAATTTTTGAAAACATTCGAATTTCTTAACGTGACAATATTTTTTAACGATGAAACAGAAATTATACTATGGTCACCTCGTTTGTGAATAATTCAGCCATCAGTAGCTTATTTTCACATCAATACTACTTTCCATGCGAAATACCAGCTTTTAATGCTTGTTGAGTGTGCAACACTTCGCTAGGACCAAATAATCGGAGTTATTACTTCCCGCACATGCGCCTGAGAGGATGATTAAAATTATGTTTGCATAACTACCTCTTCACAGGTCCTATAGAAACAAATTAGGCTGACATTACTTCGCTGAGGCAAATTCATCGAAATAAATGCTTCTCGCGCAGGCGTCTGACAGAGCTCACACAATTATTATGCTTGTGTCGGGCTTGTGTTTGATGGGTTATAGAAACAAAATTGGATGTCATGCTTAATCAGAGTTACCACTGCGATCAAATTTAATTCTGAGGAAATCATTTTTATTGGTGGGATCCGGGGTATTATTTTGTTTTATAAAAATTAAAAAAAAGACAAACAACGAATATGAATAAAGTATATCTGTTTTTGTTAAATCATTTCTAATAAAAATAATTAAATAATTTGTATTTGTACTGCAATACTGAATATAAATTACATAATAATTATAGTTCCATTTAAAAAAAATAAATATATTTTTTTTTCTTTTTTTTAAGTGAATTTAAATTGTTTTCTTTTTCCATATTTATCTCAATGCAGAAAATAAATGTTTGTTCCGATTTTGTTTTGCAAAATTTAAAAGCTTTACCTATACTCAATGAAGCGGTTTAATTTAAATTTTTAAAATGATACAAATTAACCTATTTTTATTTTTATAAATAATAAATAATTTGACCTGTGATAACCCTCTCTCAGCAGTAGAAACACACGTGCGCCGAACAGTACACAAGATAATGCTTGTATCGGGCTTTTCCTCACACAAACGAAATAAATTGACATAATAATAATTATGCTTCCACTAGACTTTTGTACACATAATAGCTTGTTTCAGGCCTTTGTAAGCTGGCCCTTCCAGAGCTGTTGGCAGTGTGCTTCCTAATGAAAGCTTTTTCTTTGCTTTTATTTCACATGCCTCTCAAAACTTATTTCTAAGAAGCCTTACGAAAACTATAACCAAATTGTAAATAATCAGACTTGCAGAAAATTAAAGATTCTGCTTGTAATAAGTTTGTAGGAAGCTGTTTTCAGAAATATAGCTTCGAAAATTTGCAACTTCGATGTCAAAACTAAATACAAGCCTTGTAGAAATAATAACTTATAGAAATTCAAAAAATTAACCTTATAGAGGAAAAATTGTTAGTTGGGCGTAGTATAGGGCAAGTTTAGGATTCGTGCAGAAAAAAAAATTGAGATAATAATTTTCCCTAACGTTACGATGATAGAGAACGCGAAAAAAGTGAGTCAGGCAATTCTGTCTGTCAGTACCTCGACCTGCAGCCTAAACGGCTGAAGCGAGTTTCTTCAAACTTTGGACTTAAGGTTCTTATGAGATTCCCTAGAAGGGAAATTGAATATTTTTTTTATTACAAAAAATAACGGTACCTGTCATACAACCAATATACAAAAATTGATTTATTTCAAAAACAACTCTAATGATTTTCAAAAAAAAAATTACGAGGGTCTTAAATTACTAAAACAAATATTTTGGTAGAAAAAAAATGTTTATAACAGTTATTAACGGTACCTGTCATACAACCGATTTTTTGGTTTTCAAATTTCTCGTTAACTACTAGTGTAGTGTTATATGTTGTTTGTTAAGTGGTCCCTAAGTTTTTGGTATTTTAAGCTTACCATGCTATCAGTAATTTAAGCGTACTACGCTATATTGGATAGAGCGATTACTCGCCGCCAAATTAAGAAGTGATAGTTTCCGTGTTCAAAACACAAGTGTCTTTATTGAATCTTAACATTCCTTATATACTAATTTGTCTAACTGTTATAATACTTTTCTATCTTACTTCTACACATTCAATCGCACATTCAAACGTTATACTATTTTCTTATTGGCTACAATATTTAAATAAGGATCTTATTACTAATGAGTGACGATCAATGCAATCGAGTAGAATGCTGATGTTGTGCTATGACTAACATACTCGATTTCACTTTACATGTTTTGTCACTCATTTGTTAAATGGGCAGTGGCGGCGCAAATGTGGATACACTACACTAGATCGATTTCAACCAAACTTTTTATACAAAAGGTCGCTTACAATTTTAACAATTTTACATATAAAAATTTTCGAAAAATTAATTTTAAGATTTAAAAAAAAATATTGATTTTTTTTTTTTTTGAAAATTCAATATCTTGAAAAGTGGCTTATGATTTTTTTTTAATTTTGTGAAAAATTGTATTTTATTAAATACTAAAAGCTGGCATACCAAATTTTATTTTAAAAAATGTTCAAGATTTTATATATATAAAAAATTAATTTAAAACAAAAACCGCTCTAACGATTTTTGAATTTTTTTGTTTTCATAAATTAATATTTATTAAGCAAATCAGATGATATACTTTTTTTGAGCTATATCTGTTTTTGCTATTAAAATAACTAATTTATAATAATTCATAGTAATTATTTATATTTAAAATTGTTTTTAAAACTTTTGGAACCAATAAATAAGTACATTGTCTATTTCAAGCTACGTTCAAGTTGTTAGCTACGAGAGCAAGTTTTGTGCGATCCAGTCGTGCCCATTTTTTTATTTTTTGTTTCGATTACTTAGGAACATGAGGATGGTCATGTGGTTTTCTACGATTTCCTCGGATGGTTTTTCATCTTCTACACTCAAACAGTCAGCACGATCATCAATCTCGCCGTTTGTTTTGCTGCACTCGCTGCCATTGGCGTTTCTATATTCTTCATGATTGTTCGTTCAGGACTTGCAATAAACGAGATATTAAAACGCTTCGCTTCAACAATCGGTCTTCAGTTATTCTCATTGATTTTAGGAGCAGTACTGTCACTTTTGGTGGCAGTATTCATGGATGCAATCAATCATTCGCTAACGTGGTTCTCACAAACGTGGCTTCTCATTGGCTTGTATTTTTGCCCAATGTTCTTTGGCATGGGAATTGTGCCTGCTATTTACTCGCAATACAAGAAACGAGATCAACTTAGTCTGGGCTTTAGAATTCAGATGTTTATGCATGCCCATTGCATATTCTTGGTAATTCTAACTTTGGTTCTAACGTGTTATGGTATTCGATCAGCCTTTATGCCAATGCTGGCAGTACTCTTCGATATAATTGCTTTGATAGTTAATTTGGTTACCAAATGGCATAGGCGAGGTAAGAACAATCACAATATTGCACATATAACATTGGAAATAACGAATCTCTTACATCTTCTAGCCTACCTTTTTGCTGTGACTATTATCGTCTGTCAAATCATGCCGTTCATATATTTTACAAATATCTCCTATTCGTTTTTTTACACTTTGGTTCCGATGATGGGTCGCAATGGATCCGGAATAAATCCTGATTTATTGATGGCAGCTTTGGCAATATTCATGTCGATTTTGTTTGCTGGATTCTTGGTATAACAGTTTTATATAAAGGTCTTTTAAAATTGTAAGAATTTAAGAATAATTGTATATTTTTCTTAGATGCCACTGTTTCTCTTCTTCCGCAAAACAAGGATATTGGTATCGGGATTCCTTGTTGTCACTGCTGTGTTCATCATTATTTCTTTGACATCAGTTGGATTTCCTTATCAAGAAAAAACTGCTGTTCAGCGGTTTAATTTAATTGTAAGCCTCAATGCTAAAGCTATAATTTTCATAATATGGTCTTAATTTTGGAGTTTTTTTTGCCTTCTTAGCACGCTAGACGAGTTCTTCACGACTATGATTTATCGGTAAGACTAAACGGTTCTGGAATTTATGTTTATCCCCAGGATAGAAGAACTTCAACTGTTAATGGTAAAACTTAAAACACACACCTTAATAGTTTTGCTACAGTAAGCTTGTATTTCTTGGCTTGAATTTCCAGATTTAGTTCCGGTTATGACGAAGGGAGAAAAAGTTAGCAACT
Organism: Melangyna quadrimaculata; assembly: GCA_949320155.1. Taxonomy (NCBI): domain Eukaryota; kingdom Metazoa; phylum Arthropoda; class Insecta; order Diptera; family Syrphidae; genus Melangyna; species Melangyna quadrimaculata. The sequence continues at coordinate 21,641,122 of OX439485.1, forward strand.
TGTGTAAAACTGAGATGTTTTGTGGTGTACCAGCCTACAATCACAGATGGAATAAGGAAAGGTAAGCGTAGTGATTATTGTGTTCAATGTTCAATGACCAAGCTGTTATACTTCGATGTTTCGTTCGGTTGTCTCCACTTGGGAAACTTTTAAAAGAAGTTTTGTGTTAACAAAAAAGCCACATTTTCTTTCATTTATTGATAAAATATTCAATTTGTTTTCAGAGAGCATAGTTATTGGATTGATTTTAGCGAACCAAATATTCCCTCCGTTCCCATTTTGGAACTACTGGCGAAAGAAGTCAATACGAATTCAGCACGATTTGTCTTCAAGCTTTTCGGGCCCGATCACATGACAATTTTTATTGGAACAAAAAATGATGTAAAAGTGAAAAGTTGGACATTTAATGACACATCGATTCGAGAGAATTGGGACCAGCCATATTTTGTTTACTTTTCATATGGCAAGGATCCAACACCGTTAGAGTTTTTCATTGAAGTTGAGGTAATACTTTTGTATATAATTTTGATCAACTACTCGTATTTTTTCAATAAAGTAGATAAATATTGTTTAATGTTTTTTTTATTTTCAGAAAACTAATGGAAATTTTTCAGAGCCAAATCTCGAAATTGGAATTGGAGCACATTGGGTGCATAAAAATGCAGAACCTACGCAAGAATTTCAAGAATTTTTGGACTCATTTCCGGTGTGGGCTTATGTAGGAAATTGGATTGCTTCATATGAGAGTTGGGTGTTTTAGGAGATATGATTATTTTTTTGTTCTTCCTTAAGTTAATTTTGTTGGATTGTAACAATCTCGTTATTTATTAATTTAAGTTTAAAAAAGAAAATGTTTTAGTTGTAAGGAATAATGGTTATTATACCTATGTACGTCCTTTGTTATGATATTATAAAATAATAAATTGTTTATTAGCAAACCAATATTACATGTAAAAAAAAACTGTTAAAATTTAGCTTATCATCGAACATAATGTATCAGCTTAACTATACATACCTGCCAATATGTAATAGGGGATGTGTTTGAATCGATTTTCTCAATTTTCTATGATATTCTGTACATATTCAAAAATGTGTAAATCTATAATTCTGTAGAACAATTCTTGATTTCAAAACTCTGTAAAGCTAAAATTATGTACAAGTTCGTACGGAAGGGTTGACAAGTGGTGTTTTCTCTCGTTTCAGCAAGCATTTTTCTAACAGAATTTCTTTCAATGATCAACTCTAACCACGGAATTGGTTTTTGTATAAACATGGAACAAGTGGACAATAACAGACATTTTCAATGATTGCTATAAGTGTTTCAATGGTAGCTTATAACTGGCGGAGCGCCATATCTCTGTTAAGTATATCAATAATTATAAGTCTTTTGGGATTAAATTTTGTTGTGGAAGGTGAACATTATATAAACTAGTACTTAGTAGGCTTAACTCAAACATTTCCATTGTTATTGATTCACGCTTATTTTACACTGACATATACCGAACCAATAACATTTTCTTGTAGAGTACCTCCGAGCAAATACCTATGAATTAATGAAGTGTTGAAGTTAAACTTAGGTGGACGAGGCTGGGATCGCTTCCCAGCCTCGTCCACCTAAAAACTAAAAAGTTTTTTTACAGGGCTACTGTCTCTTGCGAGGAATTGACAAATCCTCCGAGAGTTTCACTTGTCACGAATAAGTGCTTCTCATCTAGCCGTTCAGATTCGGCTTAAAATTGTAGGTCCCTTCCATTCCTGTCGAAAGGCGCACACAGGAATGGTTGCGAGTTGTTAGTCACTAGGCCCTGGTTCTTCATGGGCCGTTGTGCCACACGATTTATTTTTTTTATTTTTTTTTGAAGTTAAACTACCATTAAACGTCGGCAAATCATTGAGAACTAGTCTGTTCTTTATTGAATCGGATCTAGAAACCTTGTTATTTAAAAGATCTGAAATTTTAGACATTTCTAATTTCAGAAGTAAAAAAGTAAGAAACTAACCACAATTGATTTTCATCGTCAAACGATTTGAAGTGTTCCTCAAGATCTTCAGCAAATTATTTCTTTCTCAACATATTCCATCTTCAGTTGGTGAATATATTTGGGGTTTTCCAGATTTAAAAAAAAAAACTAATTTAGTCTACAATCAGGTGTCAGACCTTCGACGTGAGTTAAACTTCGGGAGTTTTTGATTGAAATTTTTACCTTAACATCATTCGGGTTCCATCATATCGTTTATCTTGTCGAATTTTATAATTGCCTCGCCTTTTGTATTTCCATAATTCGCTTCGGGATATTAGCACCTCATATGTGGTATATTCACCAAAAAAAAGGTATGCCATCTAAAAGGTCAGTAATTCTTCAAAAAAGGTCGACTAGTTTTAGAAAGTGGTCAACTATAGACAAATTTAAGTCGATAGTTAAAGTTTTTTAAAGTCACTCTTGATTTTTAGTACCTCATTTATGGGATATTTGCAACAAAAAAAAAAAGTATACCATTTCAAACATTTGCGAACCTATGTAAACGTAATCGTTTGCGATCGTTTTTCGAACGTATGCGAATTTATGCGAATGTTTGCGAACGGATTGCGATATGTTTTCATGCTTTTTCGTTGTTTTCATTTGTATCATGTTTTGTTTTTCGATTTTTTCATGATTTTTTATTTTTTTAATGGTTTCCATTTTTATCGTGATGTTCAATTTTGTTCATGTTTTTTTTTAAATTTTTCATGTTTTTATATTTTTTCGTAATATAATTTTTTTTTTCGTGATTTTAATGGTTGTTAATTTTTTTAGTTATTTTTCATTTTCCTTTCGTTTTACTTGCCACATAGGTACCAGTGGCGTAGCGTTCATATAACACGATTCCTACCGTCTTCCCTTTTAAAAATTGTACGAAAAATACTATCGAATAAAAATAAACATAAACTATGCAACCCTACCAATTGAATTATAAAATTCGCACACACAAACATAAGCTTTCGAATAAACACGCACCATCAATTCATTCTTCTCTTCGCTCTTTGCTCAACTGCTGAACATACGCTCTCTTTGAAAGAATTAATTTATAAATAAAACACGGTTTCACCGTCCTATAAAATTTGTTTTGTATTCCTTTCTTTCCTTAGCATTTTTATTTCTAGAGCCTCTTTGTCCAACACGCAACAACATGGGAAAAATAAGATGCTGTTCCTCGTGTTATACTGGCACTTGGTATGGAATGAAATGTTTTTTATTCCTTTGCTTGACTTCGTTTCTCTTAATATTCGTTCTGTTGGGTGAAAAAATAACACGCTCTTCTTCGACTTATTTGCTATGAAAGTTGTAAAATACATTTTCTATTTTTGTTTGCGTGTTTTTTGGTTAAGCTTAGGTATAGTCGAGGAAAGATTTATGGGCAAGCGGTGAAAAATGAATTTATAAAATATTATTTTAGGTATAATTTCAGAATTTCATCTTCTACAGCATATGAAAAGTCTCGCAAAATCACAGCAGTGGCTTTTTGTATAAAGGCATTTAAAGTGGGGCAAAGGGAAGAAGGTATGGTTTGTCAATCTGACATATTTGGTATGGTTAAATGTAAGAATATGGCACATGATTTTAGGGTACTTTTTAATACAACAATTCTTTTTTATGGGACTTTCTTAGAACAACAAGTTAAATGTTAAGACAATTATTGTTAATTTGTTTGATTTGTTAAACAAGAATCAAAAGAGTTCCTAAAAGCATCTGTAATGAAAAAGTGCGTTTATTTAGTTAGTTGTGAAGTTGGGTTTTGTTCTTTATTTTTGTTTGATAGCAATGTAAATACTTTAGAGCTAGGTTTTTAGTTTTGGTTTTTGATTGCTTTTTTAATTTTTTTCAAAGCATAGATTGTTGCTAAACAGATTTTCTCTTGGAGGAATCAAATGAATTAAGCAAACTATGTATCTTTTATTAATTACATGTTTTAATGGAAGGCCACTCTATGTGTCCTATGAAAATAGACGGAAGAGTTGTTTTTTAACTTATTTTAATGTATCTGTTTGTTTTTTTGTTTTTTTTTTAAGAAACAAAGAGGTAAGTTTTGTTTACTTTCGCAGATCAATCATTTTCGTTACGTCTTCCCATTTCAAATTATTGACGCCACGCCACTGATAGGTGGCTCGAACTCCTTGACGGCTGCAGCGATTTCAACCAAAATTTGTATGCAAGAGCACCTTCACAATTCAAAAATCTATGAATACACAAATTGTCAAAAAAATAATTTTCCTTAACATTACGATCATATAGAGAACTCAAAAAAAGTGGGTCTCGCAATTATGTCTATGTCAATTATGTCCTCGCCCCTACAGCCTAAACCGCTGGAGGGATTTTCTTCAAACTTGGTACATAATATTTTTTGATTAATATGCCCACACGTTATTTTAAATTTTTTTATGACCAAAAATAACGGTACTTGCCATACATTTTTTTTTTTCGACAAAATGAAAAGTGAGGTTTATCTCAAAAATGGGTCTGAGGAATTTGTTGAAAAAAATTTAAAAAAAAATAAATAAAGAAAAACTACTTTTTGATAATTTTTTTATTTTCAAAAATTGGTTATTTTTGGTACAGCCATTTTTTTGGTTTTTGATTTTTATTTTTCTTTATGGTAAAATGTCTTAAAAGTATAAACATTACTATGAACCAAAATTGAAAAAAAAAAATTTGAAAATTAAAAAAAAAAATTCAAAATTATTTTTTTGAAAACTAAATATTTTGAAAACGACTTAGTCAATATTTTCAAAACTAGATGTAAAATAATTTTGTATTATTTTGTAGGATACTTGAAAATATCACGTTTTTCAATTTAAAAAAAACATATTTTTCTCGAAAACAGGCCAAAGAGATTTGATACAAATATGTGCGTTTACTATTTAATGTATGGTCAATATTTTGATGAAAACAAATTTTACCCATAACGAATTAATAACGGAACCTGTCATAGAAACGACTTTTTTATTTTCAAATTTTGGCACATCAGATTTTATTTTTTAAAAACGAGCAAAAAATTTTATATGTATCGGGTTTTTCAATAAGAGCACTACAAAAGTTTTTTTAAATAAAACAAAAACGGTTTTGGATATCAATGAAATTCTTTATTGCTGTGGAAGTACGTTCGATGCCATTATGTATGAAACTCGATTTATTTTGCATGACCACCACGGCCACGCTTGCAGAAGTCCATACGGTGAACCCAATTTTCGACGGTTTTCAAGCATAAATCGGCCGATACTGCTGCAATTTCACGTTCGATATTCGTACGAAGTTCATCAATCGTCGCTGGCTTGTTGGCATAGACCATAGACTTGACGTAGCCTCACAGGAAAAAGTCTAACGGCGTCAAATCGCACGACCGAGGCGGCCAAGCGACTGGACCATTTCGTGAGATAACACGTTCTCCGAACTTGGTTTCCAATAAATTGATTGTGACATTCGCTGTGTGGCTTGTGGCGCCGTCCTGTTAGAACCACATGTCCTCTAAGTCCATATCATCCAATTGAGGCCAAAAATATTCGGTTATCATTGAACGGTAGCGATCCCCATTCACAGTAACGTGCCGGTCTTGATCATCACGGAAGAAGTACGGCCCAATGACGCCGCCGGCCCATAATCCACACCAAACCGTAATTTTTTCGGTATGCAATGATGACTCTTGGAGTACGTGTGTATTGCTGCCTGACCAATACCGCATATTTTGTTTATTGACGAAGCCATTCAGCCAGAAATGAGCCTCATCGCTGAAGATGATTTTTCGATGAAAATCCGAATCATTTTCAAGTTGTTGCTCAGCCCAATTCACGAACATACGACGCTTCTGGTGGTCAAGCGGCTTCAGTTCTTGCGTCAATTTAATCTTGTCAGGATGTAGGCCAAGATCTTTTCGCAAAATTCGCCACAACGACGTCACAGAGATGCCCAACGCTTGAGAACGACGTGTGAGAGACACATTTGGGCTTTCTGCAACTGAAGCCTCAGCGGTAGCAATATTCTCGACACTACGGGCATTTCTTCATTTCACTGGCACGTGAACATTTTGTACTGTGCCTGTGGATTCAAATTTGTCCACTAGACGCTCAATTGTTGATCTGCTAGGACGATTATGACGACCATAAATTGGACGTAGCGCTCTTAACGTTGAGGCCACTGACTCCGAATTTCTGTAGTAAATTTTAATAATTTCGACTCGTTATTGGCTCGTATATCTTTCCATCATAAAATGACAAACCTTACTGAAGAGAAATGTCAGAAGAGCGACAAGAAATATGGCGTCATTTACTGTTCCTGTTACTCTACTTTTGTAGCGTCCCTGTTGAAAAACCCTTTATTATAAAAGATTAATTTTTAAGAACGATTTTTTTTTTTTTTTCATAAATTCATATTTATCAAACAAATCAGTTGATTTTGAACTCTTACTTTCAAAGCATTAAAATAATTAATTTATCAATAATTTTTAGTAATTTCTAGCAATTGTTAGCTACGAGAGCAAGTTTGTGCGATGTCGTGTCCAATTTTTTTCATAAATTTTCATTTTTCTCATGGTTTTTTATTTTTTATGATTTTTCATTTTTTGTAGTCTTTCATTTTGTCATGATTTTTCGAAGGTTTGTGAACGCATACGAACGAATGCTAACGCTTGAGAAATGTTTTGATGATTTTATAATTTTGTATGACTTTTCTTCTTCTTCTTTTTGTTTCATGTTTTTTTCATGATTTTTTTTTTTTTTTTTTTTTTTCATTTTTTCATTATTTACATTTTTTCATGACTTAATTTTGTTTATGTGATTTTTAGTTTTTTATGGTTTTTGAAAGCTTGCGAACACTTGCGAGTTGTTGCAACTTGCGAATGTATACGAACGACCTATTACTGAAGTTAATTGACCATTTATTTTATTAACCTTTCAAATGGTTTTTAAATATTTTTTCGAATACATATCTCAGAAATGCGGTGCTTAAATTCACTTAACCTTGAAACAAACTTTGAAATTTAAAATTAAAAAACTATGGCAAACCAATTCATACCTAGTTGACCATTTATGACGATTTGGTGGCCTTTCAAATTATATTTTTTTTTTTCTGAAACTTGTTAGCCTTTTTTGACCAATTGCTTATCTAATAGATGGCATTTTTGTGAATATCCTATATATGAGGCAGTCTAAAATTTCCAAAATTATTATTTTGGATTTTCACGTTACGATTTTCATGCTTCATTTAATTATTCAACACTTAAAATTCCTCGCCTTTTATTATTAAAAAATCGCTATCTCCTATCTTTACAACACTTATGATTTGTCTACGAAATTTTGTTTTAATTTTGTCTAAAAGTCTATCTAGCTAAAACAAAAAAAAAAAAAACAAAAATCATCTTTAGCAAGCGTCATATTTTAATAAATACCATTCAAATAAAAAATTATTACCTACATACATAGCTTAATACTAATTGTTGGCAATGCTTAAGGAATGAATCAATAAATTAGTTTACCTTCAGATGCACAATGACTTTTTAAATCGATTGGCGTTCAATTTAAGTTGTTTGTTTGTTCTTTAGTTCATAAACTTAAAAAAAAAATAAAAATAATTTAAAATGTATCTAGATAATTTAAAGTATTTGTTACTATTTCGTGAAGAAATGACGTGTGAATGTGTAAGTTGGATTTGTTTATATTTAGAAAGAATGATTATGTTTTTAAAAATGTGAACGATTTCGATAGGTATTTTTATGTTAAAATAACACATCAGTTACGTGATCAACGCAAATTTAAAATGAAAAAAATAAACTGCATATTTATGGGAAGCTTATGTTTGTTATTAAAAAACATGAAAATAATGTAAAAAGCCTCTTGATATGCAAAGTATTTTTTCCAACTCTATACAAAATTAGTTTAAATTTGGATATTTTGTGGATGCACGTATTGTAGCAAAAAAAAAGTGTGTGACGCTTGTTTTGGGGCACTTAATCGTCTGCCGTTACCATAATTTATTAAATATTGTTAGTATCAGTGAGTCAAAAGTGTGCAGTTGTGATGTATTTGAAGTAAAAACCTCCACAAAATCATTATTTCCAGAAAAGTTGTACTTTTGATAAACTTTCACAAATTCTTTGTTTACAGAAAAGTTGTTCTTTTGATGCACCTCTTATCGTTAGCGGGGCCGGGTGCTGTCAGGCGAATGTATTAATTTTTAGTTTCAGCAGGACAATCAAACATACCTAAATATGTTTTCTTCAAAAATCTGCTCCGATCTCTAAGGCTTTCATTTAAAATAATAAAACTACATTAGACATTATAGTACAGTAACTATATACATTCACGTATGCGTCAAATCTGGTATTTCTTATTTTTTTGCTGAGTTGTTCAGGATATTGTCCTAGTAAATAACCTATGTTTTCGACCTCGAGCGGCTACCGCTTCATGGTCAAACAAAAAAATAGACGATTTTAATCCTAAAGAAGTAAAATTAAAGAAAAACATTGTTCTACGATTTCAAAGTAACCTACCTTGGTCCAATTTGAGCCCAAAACCATCTCTGTAGACGGAATGGTTTCCAAAATACAGCATTTCAAAATTTAGCGATAAAAAAAATATAACAAGTATAGTACTATCAAACAGTAAAATGGAAAATAAAGAATGGTTGACATAAATGCATTAAAGCACTGGAGCGTGTAGGTTGAGCCAAAATAATAGGACAATCATACCGGTGTTGTTCTTACCTTAAGTCATTTTTTTTTAGATAATTGCACCTCCCATCTTATTGGGCGTATATAGGCACCCCTCCGGTATGATTGTACGATTATTTTGGCTCAACCTACACGCTCCAGTGCTTTAATGCATTTATGTCAACCATTCTTTATTTTCCAATATACTGTTTGATAGTACTATACTTGTTATATTTCTTTTCTTTATCGCTAAATTTTGAAATGCTGTATGTTGGAAACCATTCGGTCTACAGAGATGGTTTTGGGCTCAAATTGAACCAAAGTAGGTTACATCGAAATCGTAGAACAATGTTTTTATTTAAAATTACTTATTTAGGACTAGAATCGACAATATCTGAAAAAAGCGCGAAAAAATCGCTCTTGACCATGAAGCGGTCGCCGCTCGAGGTCGAAAACTTAGTTTATTTACTAGGACAATATCCTGAACAACTCAGCAAAAAATCAGAAATACCAAACTTGACGCAAACGGTGCCTTCTTACTGGACTATTAGACATACGAACAAAATCGGAAAAAAAAATAACAAAGGGTTCACGTAGGGTTGATGAAAACAAGAACAAAATTCTGTATAAGGGTGGGTCTTTTTCCCCGCCTTTAAGGGAAAATGGTGAGATTCTAAACAATTCATAATATTTAAAAACAACGGCATTACTTACAATATTATGCTAAGGCATTTATACGGCCATAGAAATCCATTCTCTTTTTTTATTTTTAAATCAAGTTCTTTAATCTGATATGATGTGACGTAGGCGCACACAAGTTGGCAGCAAGTTGCTTTCGAGATGTTTAATGGCGACGTCCAGCTTATTCTAGGAGCACCTTTCAAGGATTGGGAACACACATTTTGATTGAAATTGCTAAGACCTATGGCAAATCGTTCTTCGATTACGAAAATGAAAATAGAAAGTTGCAATCTTGTTTCAACGTCAACGCAAATTATCAAACGCAAGACTCAAATGACGTAAAACTCTACCTCATCCGGGGTTTAGACAAGCGAGTAGAACTAGTAGCGTTTATGTGTGTTAGTGTATCAGAACACGAGGGAGCCCACTAGTAGCCCAAATAGTATATTATTTTTGCTTGCGAGTAGCCTGCCAGTTATCCTACTAGTGTAGTATATTTTTTTCATTTATTTGTTTTGTTTCCATAGTTTCCATAATTTGTATATTTTTCTGTATGAAATATTTTTAAAAAATCATACTAGTTGACAAAACGCGCAGAGAGCTACTAGTCACACATACATACATCCATAAAACTAACACTATGATACAAATGCTACTAGTTCTACTCGCTTGTCTAAGCCCCGGGTCAAGTCTGTCAGGGTGCGATCGTAAACACAGAATAATATCAATGTGTTGATAGACTTTTCTGACACATCAAAATCACATGACACTTTCATATAAATCAATAATGTCGATTCTATAAACAAATCGGATTTCTTAGAGGTTGCTCAATCCAACTTTATCGTAGCCATCCTTCAATGAAATTTGACATTTCATAACAAACTAAATTTTGGCGTACACAGAATATCTTTTTTCAAACAATACTTAAAATCACCTTTTCCCCGAGCAAAAAATTAAATTAAAAAAAAATCGAATTTTGAAGAGAGATTTTTTAATTCATTATAATCATATAGCCATCCTTCAATCATATTTTGTAAATGTATACATTTCTTGGTCACTCCTCCCCTTAAAAATTGGGGCAGAACAAATATTTTATTTCAAAAATTTCACCAGAAGCTATTAAGATCGTTTAATATCCAAGTCTACTTTCTTCTCTTCTGACTTCACAACTCACTTCCAAAAAGGTGTTGGTAAAAAAAATTGAGTGTGTTGCAACTGGCTAGCCAGTATTGGCTCGTGTGGTGAGTAGTTTTAGTTTTAAACTGAAAATGCTGGTAAAATAAAATAATTCTTTTTTTCTGGATTTAAATAAACTCCGCTCTTATTAAACCCTAAAAACCAGATGGTTTAGGACTCTTACTTTTAAAAATATTTAAAAATTAACAAAATAAAATCTTCACAAGAACCGAGCAAAATCATTTTACCCCATTTTCCTTCTTTTTGTCACGAAGCTGATTTCTCAATATTTTAATATTTTGAAAAATAAAAGCCCTAGAAAACCATTGTAGTAGCCCGTAGCGTAATGGTTAGTGCGTTCGACTGTCACGCTGGAGGTCTGGGATCGCTTCCCAGCCTCGTCCACCTAAAAACTAAAAAGTTTTTTTTCAGGGCTACTGCCTCTTGCGAGGAATTGACAAATCCTCCAAGAGTACCACTTGTCACGAATAAGTGCTTCTCGTTTAGCCGCTCGGTTTCGGCATAAAATTGTAGGTCCGTTTCATTCCTGTCGAAAGGCGCACACAGGAATGGCTGCGAGTTGATAGTCACTAGGCCCTGGTTCTTCATGAGCCGTTGTGCCACCCGATTTATTTTAATTTTTATAGAAAACCATTTGGTTTTCAGTACGAGTATTTAACTTAAAATTAATAAGAGAATTGAATGTCTAAATCCAAAATAGTGCCTAAAAGAGTAAAATTGAATTTGAAAACTATAATTGTTTAAAAACTGAAACAACTTGATTAAAAAATAAAATATTAAAAAGGGTACAGTATTTTTAGTGTTGCCCGTTATTTTTAAATAATATTTGTTTTTATTGTAAGTTAATTTTTGTTTAGATATTCCCCCATTCCGTACTTAAACGGAAGAAAAGATACCCCATTCCTCTCTCCCTATAAGATTTTGTTTATGTCTTAACCAAACGTACACATTATAGCTTTAGTCACATCCTGTGCAAATCATCCCATATGACAAAAAAAAACGAATACAAATTAAAAAAAAAAAAAGTACGCATACGCCACAGTGCACTTTTTCACAAAGTAACTTTCTTCGTAATTGATTATTATTTTGAACGGGTATATCCAAACATGTGAACTTTTTCGATTAATTGTTCATACAATGGCAAAATTCGTATGAGCATCTGTGCGTCGCGCCGCCACCGCGCCGCCGACCGCCGCTTGCCTGTGTGTCTGTGCGGCCTGATATACATCGAGTTAGAACATAGGTGGTTGAACGGATTGGCTTCAATTTGGTGTGAAGCATTTTTATGTGATTCCCTAGAGTTGAAATTCAAATTTTTGTTTTAGCTCATCTAGAACTGGTAGCTGCCAAATAATTTTAGACTCTAGCTCGATGTAAAGTGGACGTCAAAAAAATGTATGGAGTTATAATGTGTATATACAAAGGGTGGCGCTTATTTTGGAAAAATTGGAATTTCTTCCCCCCCCCCCCTGTAAAAGTGATCAAAGTAATAAAATAAAAATCTGTGCAAAATTTATTTCAAATCGGTTGACGTTCACACGTGCCACCGAGCAGTTGAAAGTTCCCATACAAAATACATGGAGATTTTTAGCCTTTTACTAAAAAAATCAGAAAAAGTGCAAAAATTAATGAATATTAATAAAACTTACCATTTATCTTAATTGTTATATGGACTAAAAACAAAAAATATTTTCAGAATTTTAAACATTTTTCTAACCAGTTCAAAATCGAAATGAAAATGAGCAAATTTAGCAAAATAAGAAAAATTTACTCATTTTAATTTCGATTTTTAGCTGGTTACAAAAATGTAACATTAACAGAGTTTATGCCCATACAAATTATTTTTGTAGGTGTTACCGATTTTTTAATTTTGTTCATTATCTGCCTTTTGTGTAGAAAAAAGCTACAAGTCCAAATCACTGATGAAACACAAATCATAATAATGTGCATGTGTACATATGATTTTATATACAAATTTTTTTCAATAAGTCTTGTATTGTTATAGTTTACTCTTTACTCCATTGTTTTCAATTTGCGTTCGCATTTTGGCTCATTGAGTTTGTCAGGGTCAACATAATTTTTAATGATCTACCTGCCAAAAATATTTGTGTATTTAACTTTTAATTTCTCTATAAAAGAAACCATAGTACGTAATATTGTTTATCTGTCCCAAGTTGCTTTAAAATTCATGATTGTGATTTCTGTTTCCATAATGAGTCAATAAAAAAAATTGATTAACACGAACATTGATGATTGCTGCCTACAACATCAACTTTATGTTTGTATCGTTTCTGGTTTTCTCATTTGCATTTTTAACTGCGAAAGAGCTACATATTTGTATCTGCATTCAGAAGAGTGTATGCATGAGTATAATACTGTATACATATGTACATATGTATGTATACAGTATATCTTAATTTGTATCTACTTCTAATGTCCAAGTTAGCCTAATGTTTGAGTCACATTTAATCTTGTCATCCACACTCCTCCTTAATTGGCGCAAGTTACCAATTTAATTAATTTATTGAAATATTTATAGGGGATACAGGGGCATACAAGTGCTCTGTATCTGTATGTCATTATTATATTTTCCCTTAAATTTTTTTTGTTTCTGATTCTGATGCGAGTATTAATATTTTATTATTATTCTGTACAGATACAAAGCAAAATATGCATTTTACTTACCCTGAGGCTACACGGTTAAGTACTGATAAGCAAGTTGGCTACATAGATTGACTGTCTAATTCCTATACGTGAATATGCTGTGACGTTGGTGGCAAGCAACTTGCCAGGCAAGTTGCCGGGCAAGTTGCTTTCAAGTTTTTTACTGTCTACGTTCTGCTTATAAAAGGAAAGCCTTTCTAGGGTTCGATATTATATTTTTATTAAAATTGCTTAAAATATGCTAAATCATACTTCAATGACGAAAATAAAACGACAAAGTCGTAATCTCACATGGGTTTGTCCTTCATCTGAATCATAAATTTCGGTTCTTTAATTTAAAAATTTAATTTCCAATATCAATAATTCATTAAAAAAATCTTTTTTTTTTTTTGTATGTTTTTTAATCCATCATTATCATAGCCATCCTTTAATGGAATTTGACAATTCATACCTTGACAGATAGGTAAGAAACTAAATTATGTCGTATGAGGAATATTTCGTTCTAAATGTCACCCAAAAGCGCCAAAATCTTACCGCACAAATAATGTAATCTCAAAAAATTCAGATTTCTTTAAGTTTTTTCAATGCACCAGCTCCGTAGCAAACTTTTAATTTAATTTGACAGTCTATGGCTTGACAAATTGGTAACAGAATGTTCTATATGTCACCCGAAATTCCCAAAGCAAAAAATACAATCTCAAAAATATAGAATTTTTAAAGAGATTTTGTATAATTCATCATAATCATAGCCACCCTTCAATCATATTTGACAGTTGTTCCGTATTTTGGAAATGTTTAAATTTCTTGGTCCCTCCTCTCATTAAAAGTTGTGGCACAAAGAATAATTAATTCCAAATATTTCACGAAAAGCTATCTAGATATCGCTTTATATACAAGCCTGAACGAGTCCACTTGCCTTTCAACTTGCTTCTCTACTGGCTTCAGAAACTACATGCCAGTTGACGAGCAAGTTACTTAGTTGTTTGTTGGTATTAGTAAAAAAATGTTTGTGTATAGCAACATGCTTGCCAGTACTTGCCCGTGTAGCCTCAGAGTTACTTCCTTGTGGAATAAGTTATCATTTTAAAGTCTTCTTCATTTTTATTTTCTTTTAAATTAAAAATTCTATTCAAAATAAGTTCTATGTCTTCAGTTAGCCCATTTGTAGGGTTACTTTGTTTAAAGTCTTTTAATAGTATTTTGATTGCATTTTTATTTGGAGCACTTAAATCTTATATTGGAGAGCAAACAGCAAAATCTATAAAATCCAATGGAAAAGCTCAAAATAATCACCAATTCCAATAAAATGCTAATTTTAATGTCGTTTTCGATTGCATGTTCAGAGTTACTACTTTTTGACTGCTATTAGTCCAAGCGACTTTGATCGGCTGTTCCGAGTAAAGTTTTCGGAGTGTTCTTCTGTTCCGAATTTTATGAAGGAGTAGACCCGGAATACACCTAAACATATTAAACTCTCTTTCCTCGAATTACTTGTCAAATTGATTTAACTGAACTGAACTTCTAAAATATACATAAATATCAGACAATTTACGCACACATACATAATAAGCAAATTGGCTTCGAACAACAAACCCAGGCTTGATTTTTTCTTAAACATGGAAATCGAAATTTTGTTTGATTAAAGTTACTTAGTTAGAGTCTGTGAAAAAGTCATATGACAAAAATTTAACCCATTGTGAATAAACTGACTCTTAGGCCGTGTGTCAATTGGGTTCAAATTTTGGTTAAATTTTATCCCAGTTAAATTTGAGCCAGTTTTATAGGGGTTAATAAAATTGAAGGGTTTTGCTGGGTCAATTGCATTAAATGAAATTTTTTAAAACATATATTTCCCATTGACGTTCCTTGCGTTAAGGAACCTATCCGAGACGGTGTCAACCTATCCAAAATTGTTCAGATACCTTGATTTGTTGTTGCAATAGCTTTTTTTAGAAGGAATTACAACACAAATCTATCCAAATCGCTTTGGATACGATCTTGAACGCGGAAATTGCATTTTGGCAGTGGCAGTCATGGACCTAGTATACCTGGACTGCTAGTCGATCATCATTCGAATACAAAAGTTGCATTGAAGATGGTTTTACCGATTAAAAGCGACAACAGTGCTAATTGTGCCGCGCCGAATGTTTCGCATTAGCTTGGGATAGCCTTTAAGGTGAAAAATTCGCTAGTCAAAATTTATTTGCATGCAGATAAATGAGAGTGCCCAATCTAACGGCGAATATTTCTCCGTCGCACCGAATGTTTGGCGTTGGTTTGGAAGAGGCTTAAGCGGGGTACACATTATCAAACCTGTTTGACAAATCTGTTTACGTTTGATAGTGTGCACTCTCTTGTTCACAAATTTTGGTTATACTGTTGCGTGTTTGACATCAAACAGATTTGATAATCAGCCTTATCGGCATTTCCGGGGGAGATTGTTCTCCCTTAACCCGAAAGTGTTAAGTAAATTTGTTCCAAAATGTTTTAAAAATGTATAGAAATATAGATCGGGTAAAACAAAACCAATTTCTCCTCCAACCCGGTAACCCGTTTAGTATCTAGCTTGTGGTAGAGTCGACGTACTACCACACATACCAATACCGATGGATTTCTCAGTCAACGTAATGTTGGATTTTATTAAAATGCCTAGTTTTTTCACACGAAACCAAAACTTGTCCTATAGAGCAAACACAAAATTATAAAACCCTCAAAAATAGGTAGTAATATGCTTCTATTTGTAAAATTCTCCAACTAAATTAAGGCGAGTTTTTTCCAGGGAAACATCATTAGTTTTCCCCCGGAAAATAGATTTACGATATCTACTTTTTTCACTGGCAATTTTTCCCTATTTCGAAAATTGTTTATACGGTTGGAGAGTATCATATGGGGGAAAATATCCGGGGGAGATTTTATTCCCCATAAGGCTGAATGTGTACCCCACTTTCATCTATGATTATTGAAACTGAGAAATCGTCGAATGTGTTTATTGTTGATCAAATTGTTTTCGAAAAATCCAAAGTGTAAGCTTCTAGTCATGGATATCGCTAATAAGACAATTTCGGTTGATAAGCGTTAGTTAATTAGAGCGTGTGAAAGTCACATACCAATGTCGTTTTCGATTGGATTTTGGAACATTACTACTCCTTTTTGATTCCAATCGAACTATTTACTCTAGTTCCGAGACGAATTTGCAAAATATTTATGTGTGTGAGTAAATTGTCTGATATTTATGTATATTTTGCATGTTCACGCGAGTAGAATTAATTTGGCAAATAATTCAGTAAGCGGAGTCAAAATAAAGGAGTAACTCCGAACCTCCAACCGAAAACGACATAAATTTAACCCACTATGAACAAACTAAGTCGTTTTCATATTGCAGCTAGTGTACCGATTTTTTTTTAATAAAGGGAACCATCGTGATGTTGCCTCCTAGCAGTGTATAATAGGTGTAGGTATAAGTAATGTGCAAGAAACTTAATGCAAACTTTAAAATGTATCCACTAATTAAAATTTAAACGAGCTCCTGAGCAGGTTAAATTTTGCCGACTGTATACACCTCAGTAATGTCAAAATTTAGCCATGGTATCAAATTTAACGGCCTTAGTCTTAAAAATGTCAGTTCGACAACTTAAATGATTTTAAATATATTTTTGTGCACTGGACATAACTATACAAATACAGTTTTAACCCAATTCACAACTTTGCTCCCATCTTTCACTATACTTCCTCAGCTACTACTGCTGTTTCGCTAATTTTCATCCTTAAAAAAATAAACAATGTCAATGTTTACACTTCTGTCTAAGAGATATTATTTTTTTTTTTTTTAATTTTACAAAAACAAATATAGCTAGTGCACGATCAGCAAGCTTAAAGTTCGTGACCTACAAAATATATTGCTTCGTTTTGGTTGATGTTGTTGTTGTTGTTGTTTTTCAAGTCGCACAATTTTTTTGTTGTTGTTGATATTTTTTTACTTCTTCCTAAATTTAGATTTTTAGATACATTTCTGTCGATGCAAACGACCAAATAACATGATTTGGCGCTGGCGCTGTTTCCTTCTAGACTTCTACTAGTTAGCCGGTGTGTGGAGGCAGTAGAGTGTAGTGTTGTGTTGTGGCGCTCTCCAACTCTCGGTTTCTATACGAGTATAAACGCAATCGAATGTATCTGGCTGCTTCTTGGAGAATGGTTCATCCATCAGTTTAAGTAGCAAAGTAAGATCGCAATGGTCATGCTTATTTTCTAACTTTGTGGTTCTCCCGTAGTAATTTTATTGTTTCTTTGTATTTTAATTTAAATAAAATATAAAAAAAAAAAAAACAACAATTCGCGCCGCGTTCGTCAAGCTATTTTTGGATATTTTTTTGGCGAAAATTTGAAAATAAAAAAAATTACGCAGACAACACAATACATTTAATTTACGCACCTAAAATTTAATAAGGTAAAACATCGAAAAGAAATATAATGACAACAACAACATAATACACTAAAAAAAAACTTGTTTAAGATCTTTAAAGTTATAGATACTACTTGTTTAATTTTATTTATCATCTCAATTAATGCAAAATGTGATCATGCATTGTGATATTATTCGATACTATACCCACGCGTAGATATATGATCAATATTATAGTGGTGACATTCATAATAGCCGCTACTAGTTGATTGAAAGTAATTCAAATATCTTTGAGGTTGAAATGGAATATTTTTTTGATAGATTTATATTTTTTTGTACGGTTTGAGTGTTTTCTTTTCATATAAGCGAAATACATATATATTGTAAGGTGCTTCATATAATTTTAGTTTATCGTTTTTGAACGAGTGTGTGTTGTTATTAAATTTAATGTAAACAATGACGGCCGGTCTGTTATGGAAATAGACTTCAAAAAAGTTTATTGCGATAACAAAATATTTCCAGTGAAAAGCTAAGGAACATATTTAAAGTCAAAAGAAAATTGTTTGTGTACCTAAACGAATTTAAGAAAAGAAGTGATGTATTTTAAATTTGAATGGGCTTCAGAATGATCAATATTTTTAGTAAACATTTAGAGGTTAAGTGAATTGTTTCATTAGTTGTATTATGAATAATTTCTTGTTTGTGGTAAGGCTTTTTGTTTATCTATGTTCCTAGTTTTAAAAAATGCATTTTCAATAAAAAAAAAGGCTGAAGTGACAAAAACGACTCAGTGAAAAATAAAATCAAACCTAAAATGCGATTTGACCCAGAAATCTTCAAAATTGCGATACGACATTTTTATAAATCAGTAATGCAATAATTCGCGTGGAGAACTAGGTCCTTGCGACTTACACCCTCAACCGTTCTTGTGTACCAGTAATGTTGTCAATCAGCAGAAATATGTAATAGAAGGGAAGGGAGCATTAATTTTCTGTTGAAACTTAACGGCTAAGATGATTAATTTTCTGCCAAACCTAAACGACTAAGATGAGAGGATATTAGTATTGACAAGAGATATTCTTGAGGATTAGTTATTTCCTCCCTAGAGGCAGTACCCGTAAAAAAACCATTTAATATAATTATGTTGATGGGATTAGAGCCCAGACTTCGGGAGTGATAATCCAACACTCAAGAACGTCAAGGTGTGTTTCTGATATATAATGAAAAGAAAATTCCTAACAACATTACTGTGAAAGATTCAAAGTTACGAGCTGAATCGATGAAAAAATTCAAATTTTAGAAATTTATTTTCCCCAGGCACGAACATTATTTAACAATACGAATTATTGTTTATACGAACGCTATTTGTTTATGAAAACTTACCTTTAGGTACGTACCTTTTTTATAGGTTCATTTTATAATTTTGCAATTTTTATAGCGACTTTAAGTGCTATAAGTAATAGTTATTTAATTGGAACTGGAGCTATAAATGTGTAATTTAGTTTGGAACAAGTCAATTTAGCCATATTTATGACGATGAGCAATCTTTGAAATAGTGTTAATAGGCCGAGAGCCCACAGCAATTTTTGGGTGTGAACGATGCGAAAATTCCTTTTGTTTTAAGATATGTCTATACTATTCATATGCAAATATGAAAGTCTGGAATGTCGGGGTTGGGGTCTTTGTACGTAATGCTGCATTGAAAATGCATTTTTTTCTTATTTTACCGATATTTTTGCAAACAGTGTTCTAGTGAAATAGCCAGTTGCATACCTCCCCTTAAACAATTCAACCGCGAGTATTACGCGCTTCTAGGAATTTTGAATGAAATATAAAAAATTTTAATTGATTTGAAAAACTTTAATTTTTAAAAATAATTTAAATTTATTTAATTATTTAATTGTATCACAACATTTACTAATTTTAAATTTTAAGCGACGCGTTTCGGTTTTAAAAAAACATCTTCGGGCTTTATCTCTTTGATGTGTGGTATTGGTCGTGCAAAGTTCACTTTCTTTCTGAGCCCAACTTCGGACGTACTGTTAAGTACAGAGATTCTTTCTTTAGTCGCACTACACGAATGTGGAATACTCTACCCAGTACCCAGCTCAATTTGTCCCTCCCATTGTGATCTACAGACATTCAAAACCAATGTGCATCGGTTTGTCCTTTAAATCCCCTCCAACCTACGTAATCGCTCGTGCTGTGTACATCACCCCTTT
Organism: Melangyna quadrimaculata; assembly: GCA_949320155.1. Lineage (NCBI taxonomy): Eukaryota > Metazoa > Arthropoda > Insecta > Diptera > Syrphidae > Melangyna > Melangyna quadrimaculata. The sequence continues at coordinate 21,660,961 of OX439485.1, forward strand.
AGCGGGCGCTAAATATTAAAACATGAAAAATAAATTAAAAAAAAGCCTAGGTACCAATTGTATGAACTTGAAAATTGTATTTAATTAAAGAGCTGAGCGCCCTAGATTATGATTATAAGGTTCAAGACCTTTTCTAGGGGTCGGAATGTCTGCAAGACGCACTCAAAGATTGAAGCTTTGAGCGCGTCTTGCAGCCATTTGGCTCTTTTCGATAGCACTAAAACAAAATTTGAAATTCGATGTTGCTGCATCGGCGACCTGCATCGTGCCTGATCGGGAAACTATTGATTGCTCAGAACTTGGTCTGGGCCAGTAGCGCAACAATCAGTCACGATGAAGTGCTTGTTTTACCTCCTCGTGGTGGTCCCCGGGCAACTATTTATGTATCCCAATATACATAAATAGGCTAAAATTACAAGTGCGAAAAGGCCTAGCTTTCAAGGATAGGTTACGGAGGTTAGCATTCTCCGTAACTGAAATCAACCCGCTACCGAAACCAACACTACGCCTCGGATAATTAATGATAACTCGTTGACGACTTTTGGCTATTGTACCCGGACAAAGATTGGTTTCTGGAATGTGAAGACGCTTCTTGACAATGGAAAAGAAGGTCCTCAGAATGCCAGATTCCTGCAACTAGAGAAGGAATTCATGCGGTATAGGATGGACATCTTAAGGATAAGTGAAGTTAGATGGCTGGGTTCGGGGAAGTTCAAGTCACCAACCCGTAACACTGTACTATTCTATTCCGGAAAAACACCTGGAAGCGCTCGGGAATCTGGCGTTGGATTGCTGCTTTCCAAAACAGCTCTCAAAAGTCTAATTTCCTGGGAGCCTTTAGGTGACAGGATCCTGAAAGCCAGGTTCCGGACTAGAGTACGTCGCGTCACCATCATACAGTGTTACGCCCCAACTTTGCTCTCTTCTGACGAGGAGAAGGAGGCCTTTTATAACCGGCTGAGTGCTGCTTATGATAGCGTTCCACGAGGTGATATAGTTATGGTGATGGGAGACTTAAATGCCAAGGTTGGCAATGACAACACTGGGCTAAGGCATGTCATGGGAAAACATGGTGTTGGTAACCGAAACGACAATGGCGAACGATTTGTCGATTTCTGCAACGCCAACGGCCTTGTTATTGGAGGGACCATGTTCGAGCATAAGACGTGCCACAAAGTCAGTTGGGTGTCGACTGACAGACAAGCAACTTCCAACCAAATTGACCACTTCGCGATCAGCCGGCGTTTTAGAAGCAGTCTCCAGGACGTCCGTAACAGAAGAGGTGCTGACTTGGGAATGGCCCGGGACCACCATCTGATAATTGCTACCGTAAGATTGCGTACAGCTGCAGTTCGGAGATCCCAAGGAAACACTCGAATGCCCAAGTTTAATACAGATAGACTAAAGGATCCTGCAGTGCGCCAACAACTAGGGGACCACCTTTCACAAGGATTGAACGCAATCAGCAGCACGGAAACCACATCCATCGAAAATCATTGGTGTGCTGTGAAAAATGTGTTCATATCCGGTGCTGAAAGTATAGTCGGCCGGGCGCAAGGAAGAAATAGTGCTTGGCTTTCCGACGAAACTTGGGCAAGGATCGAAGAAAGGAAACACCTTAAAGCTCGCATCGCAGCTACCCCAGCAGCAGGGAGAAACGAGCTTGAGTCTACGTACCGCATGAAGATGAGGGAAGTTCACCGTAGTGTGCGACGTGATAAGCGTAACTACATCAACGCACTGGCTACAGAAGCAGAAGAAGCCGCTAGTAGGTGTGACAGTAGGACCGTCTACAGAATTACCAAAGAGCTCACTGGTGTCCAGAGCTCTAAACAACACCTGGTTAAAGACACAAACGGATCCCTGCTAATTTCGGATGAGGACCAGCTCATAAGGTGGAGGGAACACTTTTCTGCGGTTTTAAACCGCGTTTTCGCAAGTGAAGTGAACCCTATTCCCACTGAGCTACCCGAAGTAACAATTTCCCGAATACGCACCGTACCCCCCAGTAAAGAAGAAATTATCACCGCCATCAAAGCACTGAAGAACAACAAAGCGGTTGGACTTGACGGTATTCCTGCAGAGCTCTTAGGAGCAGCCCCAACGACATCGAGCGAGCTACTGCACCCACTTATTAAGAGAGCTTGGGAAGCAGAGAGCTTTCCTGAAGAGTGGAAAAAAGGAATGATTGTCAAGCTCCCAAATAAAGGAGATCTCACACAGTGCGAAAACTGGAGAGGAATATGCGTTCTGCCTGCAGTAGCCAAGATAATAGCAAGGATAATATTGGACCGAATTAAAGACCACCTCGAAGACACACTCGACGCCGAACAAGCAGGTTTCCGCACTGGATCTTCCTGTGTTGATCACATCAACACCTTGAGGATCATCATCGAACAGTGCGTTGAATATCGATCAAGGCGTTCGACAGTGTCAATAGAGAATTTATTTGGCTTGCTTTGCACAGGAGGGGCATCCCAGATAAATTGATTGCTATTATCAAGGATACATATGATGGATCCAGGTGTCACGTTTTGCACAAAGGTAGGCTGTCAGAGGAGTTTGAAATCCAAAGTGGAGTTAGGCAAGGCTGTATACTGTCACCAATACTGTTCCTGTTGGTGATAAGTGACGTACTGCACGCAGCTTTGTCAAATGGAAATGGAGGAATTCAGTGGACTCTGCAATCTCACCTCAAACATCTGGACTACGCGGACGACGTATGCTTACTCTCTCATAGGATCATGGATCTCCATCAAATGACAACAAGGGTGGAGAGAGAAGCAGAAATCGTAGGGCTTAAGATCAACTCGGCAAAAACTAAAAGGATCAGCCTTGGAACTTCCTCATCAATCCAAGTAAATATTTCTGGACAACCGGTAGAGATGGTAGAGGATTTCCAATATCTTGGGAGTATTATCTCTACGGGTGGCGGAACTGAACTGGACGTAAACAGCCGAATCAGAAAAGCAAAGGCTGCGTTCGGAATGCTGTCCAAAATATGGAGAAACAACTCTTTTAGCTTAAAGACCAAGCTACGACTGTTCCGCTCCAATGTTGAATCCGTTCTGCTTTACGGCTGCAGCACTTGGAAAGTCACTGAAATTGTCACTAGAAAGCTGCAAACCTTCGTTAATAGATGTCTACGAAACATCTTGAGGATTTTCTGGCCCAACCGTATCTCCAATGCCGAACTTCATGCGAGAACGGGTCAGGAGCCCATAGACTCCATTATACGAAGAAGAAAGTGGCAGTGGATTGGCCATACGCTTCGAAAAGGCGATCGGTGCATTGCATCTCAAGCAATGCAGTGGAACCCGCTCACACAGGAGGGAAGACAAGTGGGCCGGCCTAGAAGTACATGGCGAAGAACGGTCGAACAGGAATCGGCACGACTGGGGAAAAGTTGGAGAGAGCTGAAATATATTTCAAGAAATCGTACACGATGGCGCGTAGGTGTAGTGGAGGCCCTATGTCCCGTAAGGGAAACATCACGGACGTAATAGGTCCGAGGACCTAAGTAAGTAAGTAAGTTTTATTAATTTAATCACAATATGTCAGTTTTGAATGAATAACATCATTAGGGGTTTAAAAAGAAGTTAGGATGTATTTTGGTGTTTTCAAATAATCCATGATTTCAAAAATCGATGAATTCGTTTTTAAAACAAAACCTAATCAAATTTATAAAACTTTTCGTATTGTGGTTTTAAGCTTTATACTACTTGAAATAACAAAACTTTAAAATATTTGACTGACTTTTGATTTTGATTTATTTTGTGTGCATTTAAAATAAAATAACTGCTATTTTTATATATAATTTTTTTTTAATATTTCCCACCGTCTGGAACATATTTTAAACCTCTTGAACCGAAACGTCATGGTGCCTGGCTGAATCACATGTTTTGATACACTTATAGACTTATTCTGCCAACCTCACTGATGCCTCACAAGTCACAATCACCTCATAACTCGAGATGAATTTACCTCATAAAAACTTAAAAATTATTATCTGCTAATTGGCAGATCACAACTCACGTTGTCACTCACAATTGTGACCGCCTTATACAAAAACAAACTCAAACAAAATTGTGACCTGTGAGCCTCACAACGGCAGAATAGGGTTGTTAGTTTTGCCACGATCGAAAACAGCTACACATCAACAGTGATAGTTCCATGTATGTACTGTACATAGTTCATAGTTTTTCGCAACAGAGCGTGTTCTGACCACCCTGATTTTGTTTGAAACTCACTTAATTTTTGTCTGTTTAGGTAGTTGTTCTTTTTTTCTCACTACCTAATCATATTTAGAGCTTTCTAATTTGTTGACAAAAAAAAAACACTTGAGCATATTTCAATATGTTTTTATATCTTCCTATTTATTTACCACTTTTTCAGTGAAATTTGATGTGTTCAGCTTTTGCTCAGACTGCTAGGTCGTTTTTTTTTTCTTGAGCTCGTAGAACATGCCCTGAGTATGTTCAGATCATGCGCTGACCGCTCTGCGTTAAATATAGAAGCACAGGCTTTTTATTTTGACGACTCAGAGGCTCTTCTCTGAACTAAAAAAGAAAAATGCCAAAGTAAACCTTTGTTGTTGAGCTTTACAGCCCTATTCTGCCGTTGTGAGGCAGAGGAGATTAATTAATAGTTAGAAATAGAAATCCTTTCGCAGACAAAATACGCTTTTCCCGACCGTGAGCATACATCCAGTGCATATTTACCTTTTCTTGTATACCATGTAACATGTTTTTTTTTAAATTTTACTGCCAACACAAAGTGAAATATTCGTGTAAAAATTAATTTTTCTGCATTTCACATCTACACAGTATTTCTTGTGTATTACGTCATTTATAATAATTGTTACTCCTACGTAAATAGAATTTGATTTGGGGTTTTCCCACAGATTTACTATTTGTCTACTTTTTGTTTGGCAACTTATTAAGAATGCTTTTAATATAATAATAAATACTGCAACAACGACTTACTTGTACACTTACATTATAGGAACATGTACCTAGGTACATGAAATAATGTTAAACATTATAATATAATACAAACAAATAATTCATGTTGTTTCATATTTGCAACATGCTTATAAGATGTTCCCAACTGAAAGACTTATTTGAATGGATATAATATTGAACAAGGAAATTATTACCTATACACATACACCTACTTTTATTATGTAAATTACATTTTTGGAAATGATTAAACAAAAAGTTTATTTTAAATAATTTTATCATAACCATCATTGCTTGATCAGAATAGATTTTAGCTGCTGTTTCTATATTCTCTTTTGTGTTCATAACTTAAAAAGTATAGTGTCATCGGTTAATAATATTTGAGTCGGACAATAAATTAAAATCATATGGCTGCACCCCTGGTATTTGAAAAATCATCTTCAACAAACAATCTTACTTAAATTCTATTCATAAATGATTCTGATGCTATTTAATGTTTAAATAGTGATTGTCTCATCACTCATCGCACCATACAGAAATTTATATTTATATTGTAAAAATAACAAAAGTTTGAGTGTCCGAAAAAATGAAATATAGGTATCACATTGTCCATCAATTACTTTGATTATAATCGAATTTTTGAAGATAAGATCATTTCAAGGTCTTCAGTTTGTGTCATATTGGTCTTTTAGAGGACGACGCATTAAATTTGAATAAATAAATTAATTAATATAGTTATGATCAGTTAAAATTATTAAGTTTGTACTGTTTGTCGTGTGTTTATGTCAATGGAAATATGTTAAGAGATTAATTTCAAATTTGACAGCTCATTTTTAGTTGTGGAAGAATTCTCACAAATTTCAAACATATTTGGATTTGTTCGTATTAATCGAGACTTTTGCATTGTCAAAAGCGAAAATGTTATTATTTTTCTGGACAGCTTCCTCGAGTACGAATTTTTTTGACACTCTAATTTGATCATACGCCCTCAACTAGGACTAAATTTTAATTTTTTTTTTTTATAATAATTTTAACTATATGCCTGTAAGACCTTAAGTCTTTTAAATGCAATGCACGGCACTAGTTAGAAGGAATAGAAGGAAAGGAAAGATTTTTTGTTGGCACAGTGGATTGATAATTAGATCCCTTTCACACAGGGAAACCAGTTGCTAGAGATTTTTTTGACGTGTTTGTTTCCATATAAAGTCTTATGGCTGAACGCACATTACGGACAGTGTGAGAAGGAATGTGCAAAAATCTCTTCAATCGTTGATCGGGGGGATTTTTTTCATTCCCCTTACTTCTTGCCATTCTCGCCAAGAAGCTCCCAGTCGCCGGCAACTCAGTTTCCTTGTGTGAAAGCAGTCTAAACCTCGATTTCATAAAGCCCTTTTAAAAATTTAACAGGCTTTTAAGTCTTAAATGACGTTTATTCCATACAAAAAACGTCATTTAAAAATTTAAAAGTCAGTTAAATATTTATGAAATTGACCGTTAGCCTCCAGTTATAGCTTTCATTGAAAACCATAATTGAACATTTTGTCTTTCAATTTTGATGCACTTAAACAAATAAAACTGATGGCGTTTTGGTACCAAAATGAGTGTTGTTAGTTTTGCTTTAACACTTTCTAATAAAATCACTTTTAGTTTTTCAATGATGAAAATCGTTTTTAATGAACAGATGATATTTTGTTCCCAACATTGGAACACATTCGTCCCAATGAAATGTGTTCCTTTCTCTTCCTGTTCTCGTCTGTCAGTTTTTCGTTCAATGATCGACTCTAACCTCAGAGTTTGTTTTTTTTTTATGGGGAATGGAATTTTCAATGAAAGAAAATTTCATGATGGCTATAATAACCGACTTGTCAGACAATATTCCACTGTTTCACTGATTTGTGTTTCAATGATGGTTTTCAATGAAAGCTATAACTGGAGCCTTAGATGATAATTGTCTCATGAAATTCCACAAGTGGCATCCAGTTAAAACTGGGGAATATAGAAAAGAATGCTTCCTAGGCTGGGGCGTGAACCCACACGTCCAGGTTAGGGGCCGGTTATAGCGATCAAGAAAATGAATCAGGAAAAACTTTTAAATGGATTTTTTGCACTATTTTCATTCGATTTGAAACACAAATGCTACACTAATCGATGACAAATAACTCATAGAATTTTTTGATCAAATAGAATTTACAATTAAATAATTATCTTTTGTTAAAAATGTATATGTATATTTATTTTCCTGATGCAAATTAATTTTTCGTGCCAGCTGATCGTAATTTCCTACAAAATGGAACAAAACATTCCAATGATTTGAGTTCTAATTTCACTCATTCCATCTCTCACTCACTCATTCAGTCAAAAACTTTATCCACTGTACCAATGCGACCCGCAGGGTGGCTCAATACAAAAACAAAATAATTTTTTAAGTTTAACACGACTTAACAGAAAATATTCAATTGCAATTTTATAACCTCTGTTTGTACGCTTTATCGAAATACGGGTATACATACAGGGTGATGGGCCAAATACAAGTTTCTTTTTAAAAATGCAAAAGAATGAACAACATTCAATTTTGTCCATGTGCAAACATTCCCATTAATTATGGAACACAACGTCGTTCAATTAGTTGCCTCGGCTGGCTTCGCAGTGGCGCATTCATTCTGTCACTCCAATTTTCCAAGACCTTGTTGATGGTTTCGGGATTTAATGGATGATATCGGCCTTAAGCGCTTGAATCGTTTCCGGATTGTTGACATAACATCGGTCCTTCACGGTTCCTCAGACAAAAAAAAGTTCAAAGGGGTCAAATCGCAGCTCCGACGCAGCCAATTGACATCGCCAAGACGACTGATAACACAATTTTGGAATTTGGTGCGCAAGAGTTCGATTGTGGCATGGGCTGTGTGGTATGACGCGCCACCCTGCATGAACCAGAGGTCGTCCATATCCATGTCTTCAATTTCAGTAAGCAAAAAGTCGGTTAACATGGCTCTATAACATCACCGTTGACCGAAAAGTTGTACCCAGTATCATTTTTGAAGCAAAATGGTCCAATGATGCCACCACTCCACAATCCGCACCAAATGTCAATTAGTGGATGCAATGGAAGTTTTCAATATTTCCTAAACTTGTTCAAGCGTAAATAGACTCATTTCGTACCGCGGAGTTATGATACTGAATTTCTATCAAGATTTCTAGTGGGAAACAGCTGTCAGAGTCAAAATAACTTTTGATTTAAAAATAAACCACTACATGGCCCACCTGCTATATGTTGTTATATACAAACATTTTTTCTATCAAATTCATAGAAATCGTTTTCAAGAAAAGTAAAATTTTCTTTCACGTTTATTTAACCATGAATGATAAATACCGTTATATTCCGTTATAAAATAGACAGTTTTTTTTTTGAAATTTTGTACTGAGTACTTTGATTGGAATTTTCCATTTAATTCATCAGGAAGTATAGTGATTTCGTTTTTTTTTAATCAATTTTTTTTAAAAATGGCTTTAACAATTTCGATTAAACTTTTGTGGAATTTCCAATTTGATTGATTTTAGTTTTTAACCGCTCCTTGCCAAGTAATGAAAAAAAGAAAAATTCTTCTCGAAATATTGAATTTCCAAAAAAAAAAAACAAATTGAAACTTTTTAAAAATCCGAAAATTGTTGGTTAAAACATTTTTATTTGATGATTAAATTTTTAAGACATTTTTTTACTTGCGATATACGTAGTATAGGACAATTTTTTTTTAGCTCAAAAAATAACGGTACCTATCATACAACCAATATAAAAAAAAATGATCTATTTCAAAAACGGCTCTAACGATTTTCAAAAAATAATTACGAGGTACTAAAACAACTAAAATAAATATTTTGGTAGAAAAAAAATTTTATAACGGTTATTAACGGTACAACCGATTTTTGGGTTTTCAAATTTCTCGTTAACTACTGCACCGATTTCAACCAAATTTTTTTTACAAAAGGTCGCTTACAATTTTAACAATTTTGCATATAAAAATTTTCGAAAAAATATTTTTTGGATTTTTAATAAAATATTGATTTTTTTTTTTTTTGAAAATTCAATATTATTTATTAAATATAGTAGTATTTTATTAAATACTAAAAGTTGGCATACAAAATTTTGTTTTAAAAAATGTTCAAGATTTTGTATAAAAAATTAATTTAAAAAAAAAAATATCGCTCTCACGATTTTTGATTTTTTTATATAAATTCATATTTATTAAGAAGATCAGATGGCTTACTTTTTTTTTGAGCTCTATCTGTTTTAGCTATTAAAATAAGTAATTTATAATAATTCATTGTAATCATTTATATTTTAAATTGTTTTTAAAACTTTTTTTAATGATATCTTATTGTTATGGAACCAATAAATATGCACGTTGTCTACTTCAAACTACGTTAAAGTTGTTAGCTACTAGAGCAAGTTTTGTGCGATCCAGTGGTGCCCTTTTTTTCAAAACTAACAAAATCAGTTGAACATTACAACTGAGCCGAACGTAATGATAAGCCCTTTCAACTATCATATTAGACCCTGTCAAACATAAGCATCAGATTTTTACTATTTCCTTTAATACAACATTAAAAAAATCTGTGCTTCATTGTAGGAATAGGTTTACTTTTTTTTAGTACCACTGTATTATTTTTGAATTTACAATCTTGATGATTTTATCTTTTCTGGTAGCAAACACATAATCAAGTGAGTAGACTTTGCGAAAATTAAATAATAAAGTAAAATATTACACAAACACACTCGAAGAAAGCACTTAGATAACATCCAACATTATAAGCACCTAGATAGTTACCAGTACCTATACCTATAATTATAATTTTAAAACAATATCCAAATTATTTTACCATAATATAGTAGTTTTCAGACATCACACATAGTTGATCATAACGTGAGAGTTAACTCTATTCACCACAATAAATTCAGCTGCCTTCTAGTCAAAAACAATATTCAAAACTGCCATGACATCATAAGAGAAGTATCCAGTATGAATTCAACGAAATATAAAAAAGTTGCTCGCATACCCGCTGTACGCTATTCATTGTATCAATTTTCGAACAATATGTAAGCATTTGTTTTTTTTTTTTTGGAAATATTTCACAGGTGGAATGCGAAGGTGAAATGCGATACAGTAGAGTATCAACCGGCACCAAGAGGAAGAGCCGGCGGTTAGGATGGTATTGGGCTCTTCCATTTCTCGGTTTCTGGGTGCTTCTCTATTTCACAGTGGTCTTACCAATTTACCATCATCTACCTGAAGCCCTTAGCATTAAGGACGAACACATTTACCATGACAGATTCATCGCTGAACGGGCTGAACAAACTTTAGCCAAACTCGAAGCTATCGGACCAAAGGTTGTTGGCAGTAATGCCAATGAAATAGAGACTGTTAATCTTATTGTAAGCGAAGTGCAAAGAGTGCAGAAGATTATGAACAAAGAACTTTTTACTTTGGATCTTGATGTGCAAGAAGTTTCGGGAGCTTATATTCACGGCGATATGGTGAATATGTATCAAGGCTTACAAAATATCGTCGTTAAGTTTGCATCAAACTATTCGAATAGCTCGTCATATTTGCTAATTAATACGCATTTTGATACGAAGCCTGGGTCACCTGGTAAGTGAAGTTTTGGCTAAGGTCATTCAAGTCTAACCTTTACTTACTTTTTTAAGGATCCGGAGATGCTGGGATAATGGTTGCCATTATGTTAGAAGTAATCAGGGTATTAGCTGTTGGCCGGCAGACATTTGATCATCCGATTGTATTTTTATTCAATGGAGGAGAGGAAAACCCTCTGCAAGCCTCCCATGGATTCATAACACAACACAAGTGGGCCAAGAATTGCAAGTGAGTTGGTCGAGTCCTTCTTGTTAAAAGATTCACTAACTTTCCTTAATTTTTTTTCCATAAAGAGCACTTATTAACCTTGACTCCAGTGGTAGTGGCAATCGTGATCTTCTCTTTCAAACTGGCCCCAACAACCCTTGGCTGATCAAGTACTATAAGCGATATGCAGTTCACCCGTTTGCCAATACTATTGCTGAGGAACTCTTCCACGCTAATGTGATTCCTTCCGACACTGACTTTAGAATTTTCAAGAATTTCGGTCGAGTGCCAGGTAATATACATACTTACTTTAAACCCTTCAATTCATAGTCACGAAAATTTTTCTCACCCCCCTTTAGGTCTTGATATGGCACACACCTACAACGGTTACGTCTACCACACAAAATTTGATAGAATGAGCATAATTCCACAAGAAACGATTCAAAACACAGGCGACAACGTTTTATCCCTAGCTAAAGCTTTTGCTAATGCCCCAGAGCTGGAAGACCCATCGGCAAGCATAAACCCAAAGGCTTTTCGCCATCACTTGTAGTTCCCTATTGACAATAGTGTTTCGTCACTATATTTTCTTTTACAGATATACGCCAAGGGGCACACTGTCTTCTATGACATCTTTGGAAAATTCCTCGTCTATTATACCGAATCCCAGGCTGAGCAAATCAATTACGTGCTGTCGGCATTGACACTTTTAGCTGTTGTTCTCTCCCTTTGGGGTATGGCCAAAGTGGGTGAAGTGTCCTTCGGCAATATTCTCGGTACATTCTGCTGTGTGTTTTGTGTGCATGTTATTGCTTTCGTCTTGGCTGTTGGGCTGCCAATTTTGCTGGCAGTTGGATTGGATTTGCTGGGATTATCAATGACATGGTTCACCAGTAAATGGATGATTATTGGTCTTTACAGCTGTCCGACACTCGTTGGCTTGGGCATTCCGACAGCAATTTATATTGGCTCTTGCAAGGTTAGTGTACCTACATCAAATCCCTCATCAGAAATTGTGGAAGGAAATAGTTATTTGTTTTTGTTTTTTTTTTTAATAAAAAATGTTATTTTGTCCCAAAATTTTAGGACAAACTGAATATCTCATTCAAGACCCAAATGGTGCTTCATTCACAATGCATTTTGTTGACCATACTTACTTGCATTGGAACATATTTCGGAATACGGTCTTCGTATTTGCTGATGATAGCAGTGCTGTTCTATTTTATTCCTTTGGTTGTTAATATAGTGACCTGTTTATTCCAAAGAGGTATAGTGGCTCGTACATATACTAAAAAATGTTATGTGTTCTTAAAGTTTTATTATTCCTTCTTTAGGATATCAATGGGCGATAGTTTTGGTTGCATGTCAGATACCAGCATTTATGTGTATAACTTACATGTCGTGCATCTTTTTCATGAGTCTCATACCAATGATGGGACGATTTGGATCGAAGTATAATCCTGACTTGATTATAGGAGGTGTTGCTTCGATAACAACACTGTTGGCGATGGGATACATTGTGAGTATAAAAGGATTTGCTTTGTATTTATTAAAAAAGGCGAGTTTTGAATGGTGTTATATTAAATTTTAGGTCGTATGGGTAGGTAATGTTTGACTACAAATTTCAATATATTTCTTATTAAGATAATGAGGAGAAATTTTGAGTTCAAAAATTTAACGTTGACGTCATAGGGTGGCTTATAAGTGGGTGGATTACAAGTTTAAATTGAAATACTAATACATTTTAGCTTGCAATAAGGTTGGGTTTTCTTGACAATAAATTAATTGTGTGTATATAGGAGATGCAAGGGGTAATGTGCTCTTAACGTCTATTTTCTAATTTTGAAAATAAGTGCTGGAATATGTGTAAAAGAAAGAAACAATTGAGTTCAAGGTGTTTTTTTATTATCGAATATATTTTTGTGTGACCTAAGCATGCTTAAAATCCAAAGTGCTAATAAATTCACCCTTGCGTTTCTGAGACTGAGACTGAGACAATATAGTCATACTTAAACTCTTAGCTTTTCAATATTTTTGATATAGCTCGAAAACTAAGCTGAATTTATCATTTTAACTTTTGAAACTTTTTGTAGAATATTAAATTTTCTATCGAAACACATAAATTGTTCTGAAATGTTCATGAAGAAATCTTGGGAGAAACAAATAAATAAATAAATTGAAAATGGGCCCTAATTGCTTAAACAGCACCCCAAATAGTTTGAGCTAAAAAGATCGAATAGCATCTGCTTTTTGTGCACAAAAAAAATTAAATTTTAAAATCGTTGAAGCGGCTTTAAAAGATGTATATACAATACATACATACATTATGTATTTATGTATGAGCATTTACATTGTGCCATACATCATATAAAATTTAAATACAAAATGTGCGTAATTGTATGTTCAATTCATTTTCAAAAAAAAAAATAATGAAATCGTTTTTGAAATTATCGAATTGTCGAAAATGTTATAATTATTTTTTTTTTTTTTATTTCAATTTTGTTTTTGAAAATTTTAACATACCTGCCTCCATTCAATATTAACTTAACAATAGCCTATTTGTATTTAAATTGGTTAAGCCATTTAATCATATGCGCCATTTTCGAGAAAAATAAGTATTTTTAACCGATGTATGCGGGGAAAATAATCTCGTATCCCAAAATCAAGAATAGAATAAAACTGAGCATTTAAAATTCCATAATTCCGAATGACCAAAATCCCGAACGCCAAAATCTCGAATGCTAAAATCTCGAATGCCAAAATCTTGAATCCCCAAATCTCAAATGAAAGAAATTTCGAGAATTTCAATACTTTTAAAAAAAAAATGTATTAATATAACATTTTCTTCATACAAGCCATGCATGGCTCGTACTTATAGTCTTTTTTAATAGATTTCACTGTTTTGCAAATTAAATAAGTCCCTTTGCAAATTGATTTCACCTTTTTCCAAATGAAATTGCCCCTTTTGGGAACAAAAATAATGCTTTTGGAAACCAAATTCACCTTATGTGTAGTTGGTTTGCAATAGGTGAATTTGATTTGCAGAAAGGTGAATTCCATTGGCAGAGGCATGAATTTAATTTGCAAAAGGGTGAATATCATTTGCAAAAGGCGGGTGAATTCAATTATCAAAAAAGAGATTAACAAAATTAGCAACGGATATTTAATGAAAATACTATTTTTAAAAATGAGAATCTAAATATAAGAATATAAACTTTTGTTACCCATTTTGAATGACATAACCAACAAGTTTCTACTTTAAAGCAAAACAAATAAACTAAAACACTCAGAATCCTGTGATTTTGCGCGAAAGATCTTGGGATTGGAAATCCTTACCCGAACTTTTTTTTTGTATATATTTTTGAAAAGAAAAATTTGGATCCTTTTTGAAAATAAAAACTTTTACGTTCACACTTAAAAATTGTATGTAGATTTTTTGGATTTAATCTAAAAATCACACATTTTTTGACGATTTTTAAACTTTGAAGACCGTTTTAGGCACCGTTTTAATTTAATTTTAACGCTCTTTTTATGCAGAATCAAATGGATTATCATTTATAAAAATAAGTTAAAAATTGTGGCAGCTATGATTTTTTAAAACATAACATAATATAAACATAACATACCTAATAAGAATAACACTAGGTCACTTCAAAAGTAACGGTGTGTTATATGACAGTGTTATTATGACCTCCAACTCGTGTATTTAATAGCTGCAAGCAATGTTGAAAAATTAAATACAAATACCATGAATTTAAAAAATAAAAAATATTAAAATTGTTACTTTTTTTTAGATTCCACTGCTCAACCTTTTCCGCAAATCACGAATAATCATAATATCTCTCCTGACTATCACTGCCGTTTTCCTAGTGTTTTGCTTAACACCAATAGGATTTCCATTTCGAGAGGAAACTAATGTGGAAAGATTTCACTTACAGGTATGTTCTCACATTGAATTTTCTTATTTTCAATCAATTCAAATAAGTATAATTATTCTCATCTCAGCACATACGCAGATTATTTCACGAGGCGGATTCATCCATTAGTCGTAATGATTCCGGATATTACTTTGATCTTCAAGACCGTAGACAGTTCCGTCACATTAAAGGTAACTATTTAGTTTTCTATATAAATATCCCATAAAATAGAGAAAGTTTGTTTTAAATAAATCCTTTTTCCAGATGTTTTCGACACATCAAAACTGGCAGATATGTCTGAAGAATGCAACAAACATATTTTCTGTGGCTTTCCTGTGTTCAATCATCGTTGGAATAGAGCAAAGTAAGTCTGGTGAATCCTTAAAATAAAATCCTATGCTTTATTATTCCTATGATATTTTATCATTCTTTAAGGGTTTTATCACAATGGCTTCCATCAGATGACTATTCAATTCCTGGATCTCCAAAACTTACTCTCATCAGCAGAAATGTCACTGTGAACAGTTCCACAACAGTTCGTTACGATTTCCAACTAAGTGGGCCATCTCATATGGGTATTTATCTGAACCCACTTAATGGATCAAAAATAATCGAATGGTCTTTCTTGGACACTATGCTTCGAGATAAATGGAACCCGCCCTATTTTATTTACTTCTCGATGGGAAAGAATAAGTCTCCTTTGGCATTCAATGTCATTCTAGAGGTAAGACACATTTATTTTTGTGCCAAAAGAAGCTCATTTTTTGTCATACATTCATTTTCAGACCCAAACCTATACGAACGAAACAAATAGCACTATTCCTATATTGGAGCTAGGCATCGGTGGACACTATGTCAGCTTTGAACACACACGAAGTCTGGCCAACAAGGCGTTCATTCAAAGTTTTCCTTCATATGCTTATGTCATGGAATGGCCAAGTTCCTACGAGCGCTGGATCTACTAAAACAAATGTTTTCTAGTTTGTAGTCTTTTATACGCATAATAATCATTATATTTATAAAAAAAGAAACAAATTACAAATAAATTATTGATGTTGTTAATTATTATCATCAGCTTTATTGCGTTATCGATTTAACCTATCAAGGATTTCATGAATCCTTTTCACTTCACATTGTTGCGGTTATCATGTGTGTGGTTGTGCAATAATGTTGGTATGCCCTCATTCTCGCTACTGGTGAACTTCCTGTTGTTTCCTGCTAGAGCACTCCTACTTTGTTCTACTTCTGTGATATGTTTACCTGAGAACCATTAATCGTTTGTCCTTTATCCATTCATGCATTCATTAAACCTCCTGATGAGTTTAAATGTTAAACGGAAATGACTGTAAAGTGAAAAGGTAGAGATAGCCCCTGACCGAGTTTTTTTGTATATAATGTATGTACATGTAAACAGTTACGACGGAAAGGGAAAAGGTTGGCCTCATTAGCATAAATATTATAACCACAGAATTGACTGGTTGTTGTGGATATTTATGAAATATTATTGCGTTTGCAAATTTGTATGCAATATAATGGAATTCATGCTAATTAAATTGGATGGAGTTTAAACGACACGTTGACGTTCAACTTAATACTAAGAGCTACGAGCTACATACATATATATACATCTAGGCCACATAGTATAAGGCCTGGTTTTGATTATGGCTAATTTAAATTTTGTACCAACAAAATTGAATCTAATTTTTTGATTATTTTATGCAATCCCTGACAAATGAATAATGTGTCATAATGTCCATTTGTGTATGAATGTAGTATCTCGCAAGTAAGCAATAAATCGAATGAAAATAAATTATATCGTTTATCGCTAGGTTGTTCATCGTCATCAGTAAATCCGTCTCATATCCGTGCTCAGGAAGTCACCCCGATCACTTCCGAACGACCAAACCCTTAGTATAAATTTAAGAACGGGGAGCCGAATAAACTACTTATAAACCGGAGAGAGAAATGAAACACTCCTCTCATCCGTCACTCGTCAACTTCCCCAATAAAATTTCAAAGCGATCCTAACCTAATTATCAATTGAGACACCTGGCACCCAATTTTCAACGCGGGGAGATGATACTAAGATTTGATAGACAGAGTTAGGATTTAATTCAAACCTGTACAATTTTAATTATTTAATCCTTTTTACAAAAAAAAAAAACAATTCTTGTCTTTTTTCTCTTGTTTTCTTTTATTATTTTTTTAATAATTTATTTTAAGCTTCAGTAAAATCAACAAAAATCTTAAACGATAATAAACTTATGAATTTCCACTCATAATATTCCTCACAGTTTTATCAAATTTTCTGAAAATTGTTAAAAGTTTAATTAAAAATAAAAACTTATTCAAAAAAATTATTACCTTGAAGTAAGTTGTTCTCCTGGGGCATAAAATGGATTACACACAGCATCAGTATACAAAATATGAAGATTACGAAACATCTATAGAAATGAAAACGCAGTTACATACAACATACAAAATTATTCAAAACGCATATTCATCTTTGCACACATCAACTATGGGCCATCACACACTGGTTCAATTTTGAGCTGAACTAAAGCCAGACTTACTTTTCCTTTAATCGCACACGGGCTCAGCAAAGCTGGCTGAAAATTGTATTAGCTTTAATTGTATTAGTACTCTCAGTTTGAGAATTAAAAAAAAAAAAAAAACAATTTCCTTTAAAATGTTCAGTTTTGCATGACAACAGATTTGTTTATTTTGCCTAGAAACAAACATCTGTGTATGTATTAGTAATTATACTTTGTTAGTCCGCTCGAAACAAGGATGAACGTTTTAGTCCTTTCATCCTCATTTTCCTCACTCTTCACCTCCCTCGCCTACAAACTTCCATTTCCCCAGTTTAGTCCGGCTTAAAATTGATCCAGTGTGTGATGGCCCTATCATAATACTATCACCGAGTTCATTAGTGGTGCAAACATTAAGAATGAATGCTGTCAAAGAGTTTGGAGTTAGCAGGATAAATGAATTTTTATGAATTGACGTGATTATGTTAAGTGATAACACGGGGCAACAAAATTAAACCAACTTTTTGCGGCAGATACCAGAATATACCAATTTTTGAAAAGTTCCTACAATATCTTATGAAAAAACCGTTTTCTTTTTTTTGCTTTCATGTATGGTAACGAGTTTTGAGGATACCAATTAGACTGTATGTAACATACCCACTGGCGGACTAAGGTAGGGGCGGGGGGAGGCCGTCCGCCCCGGGCCTCCGGTGTCCGGGCCTCCGGTGTCCGGGCCTCCGGTGTCCGGGCCCCCAAATCCAATTCAACCTCCATAACTGTTCATTGAACAATGAAACAAAATATGTGTAGAATTTGTGTACATTACATAGGTATATATTTTAAGAAAAATACGTTCATATGAACCTACTACCTACTAATTAAATTTTTTTTTTCGTAATGTTTCTATATCAAACATGAAGAAAAAATTGATCGGACCCCCTCGAACTCAAAATTTGTTTTGTTCAAACTTAATTTTTTGACAGGAGCACTCATTCCACTCAATAAACATTTATGTATTTACATATTCTATAAAGACATATATGTACCTAATATACAAAAATCGATGTTTGTTAGTACGTTCCACATAGACTCAAAATAACAAGACAGATTTTTATTCAATTTTCAGGAAATCTTCACATTAGCCCAACTGGATCAACAGAGTTTTTATTTGGTTAAAGTAAAGTGTTTCCTATACAAGTTTTCTATTCATTGTTTTTTGCACTTTACCATGTTGGTTGATATGCCTATGAAATTTAAAAAAAATATTTAATTTTGTATACATAAAAAATTATTTCAATATTTGTTGAATATTTGAGTATGGTCACCATTTTGTGACAAAATCTTTACATTAGAAGGCTTAATTGAATAATTCAGATTTTTTTTTTAAATAATCGAGACCCAGTCATCACTGAAAGCTTCTTTTAAGACGTCATCATCTTCAAAATGTCTACTGAGTTCAAAAACTTTTTTGAAGTAGCCAGGTCCAAACGTTTTCAACGAAGTTCAAGCCAAGTTTAAAGGTCGGTCCCGGTAAAAGTTTCATTTTTGTATTCTAAATCTAGATTTTACCTGACTTGGAAGTGTGGAAAGGGGAGCAGCCTTGTTGAAACATCGAAGGCACAAGTCTAAAAATATTGGTAAGTTTTGGAAATACACGTGCCAGCAAACATTAATTTAATATTTTCTATTACTGTAGTAGGTCTAAATTTCGATTCGAGATCGCCATATTGGGTTATAACAAAGAATATAAAGTTAATGAGAAGTATTATCTGCATCTGAAAATAAAATCTAGCTTTTCTAAAGAAGAATAAAACAACGAAACAAAAATATGTGAGCAAAAAGCTCTACTCATACAATCTTGCCAAACAACACATACAATGTTTATAAGGAGATGGGTAGGTATAATAAGGACAAAAACGAAGGCTGTGTCACTGTGTGTGGTATATCATTGTAAAAGCGAGAGAATTATTGAAAAGCCCATAAAAAGGCAAAAGCTCTGAGAGCGGTTCGCAATATTGGAACCCGCAAAATTTGCATGAGATGCGTCTTCTTGGTAACTTTATATGCTTTGGTTATAATTTCTCACGCCATAACACCTGACGTACGGCTGTGATGTCTAAACGTATAAAGTTTTTCTCTTCTATAAAATATTAAAATTAAAAATAACAATTTAAAATCAGAAAAGACAAATATATTTTCATTCGTAACTAGAACCGACATTAACAATAGGAAAATTCATTCGCAATCTCATATAACCTTGACTTTGGAATTGTTTCGTTAACATTTTTAAATGGTGGGTATTTTTGCATATCATTTTTGGTGTCGTAAAACTGGCTTAAACATCAATTTTGACGTCATTTAAGGGACTGAGAATGTTATTTGAGGCAAACCACAGTTTTAACCTCATTTTTTCGTTCCTATCTTATTTCTTCCACTGTGTAAGTTTTCATTATTTTGCAGCATTTGTTGATATCCGCAAGATAATTGTTAAAAAAAAACTGTGTTACTTATTTTCAGTTTGTTTGATTTTTCTCGGCAGAAGAGTTAAAGTTTTTTGAACGCATTAATGTATTTTTACTTTTTCTGCTTCCGAGACGTTTTTCTAAACTTCATTTTAATATAAAGAATACAAAATATAGTTTTTTGCCCTTTCTTAAATATTTAAAATTTTTTTTTAGAAAAAATCCATTCCGTTAAATTTTCAAACCCGTAATTCATCGTGGCCTCAATGAAGTGACACAACTTTGTTAACCTATAAAATCCGTGATATTTCTTTAAATATACCAAGATACTCATTAGTTTTGCATCTTTATTTTTGTAAAATATGTATGCACCCACAACTAGTAAATTTATTTTGAAACACAATTTGTTTAGTAGATATCTATTGTATGCAATATAAATAGCGAATAAAGATTAGAATATATATAATATGATTTATGTTTTCTCTGTCGTAAAAGCTGACGTTATTAAAACTACAAAAATATCTGAACTTACAAGGGGCCCCATTTGGCATTGCCGCCCGGGCCTCCAACAAGCTTAGTCGGCCAGTGAACTTACCCTCAAATTTAGACATACCCTCAATTTAAGACTATTTTACCCCGATTGCATAAGACATGGAGCAATTATTCATGAACGGGAAGTTGAATTCGAATTCAAAGCACGACTCTCATCACGTAACTTTTTGGACGACTATCATCCAGCCGATAGCTAGAAACGATATCGTCAACTGCTTGCTTCACAATACGTCTACTCTCGTGTTAAATAGGTAGTTAAATTTATTTAATAGTTAAAATTATTATTATTAATGTCAGCCGCAGGAAAATTTGTTGCCCTGTTATTTCTTAAACCTTTTTTAAAGAAAAAAAAAATACTTGATAAAAATTAACTTTCTTACCGATCTCACTTCATTTTCTCTTAAGGCAATGTTCCCAGAGTCAACAACAATAATAAATTTTATTTTAGTATTTGTCACAAAACCATAGCTAAAAAGAAAACGAAATTCATTGTGCTAACCAAATACAAATTTTAAGGTAAGCTTTAAGAACAAGCACCAAATTGAAGAAAATTGTAATGCCAGCTTAAAATTATATAATCATTTAAAAATTTAATTACACATAATTACATTTTATGAGTCTCAGTCGTATATAAAAGTCCAAGATAAAGTTCTTTAGATTCAGGAGTAGCTTTTGGTGTTGGTAAGCATTTTTCTTCAACAACATCTAATGCCGCATGAACTTGATATTGAAGTTCCAGTTCTTTATCCAAATCGGTTGTTGCCAAATACAAAGGTGCATTCTGCAAAATAAAAAAGAAAAATATTAAAATCTAGAACATCGCGAATTCTTTATTCACATTAAATCATAGACTAGCATGCAAATAGTCTCAGTCTAATTTTGTATGAGAAACCCGCAAAAATGAGCATTGAAAGGGAGACAACAATAGGCGTGTACCATCAACTGAGCGCTCAGGGATTTTTTAAGTGAGACAAAAAATCTCAACTGATCACTGAGATTTTTTGCGGAGATTTCTGATCCAAAAAATTCTTGGATTATTTATTCAATTTTTTTTTTTCTCAGTTGAAACAGCTGTTTGTTTGACAACCAAGTTATAATTTTTTGAGGGTGTGCAAATAAGAAAGTGGTAAAAAAATACAAAATAAAGATGGAATGTTGGTGAAAACTCAAACTAACTGAATAAGCTATAATCATTTTCATTAATTTCAATAAGTGTTTTTGCTTTAACAATTAAATATTTAAAGAAAAGTTGAAATCTTATTTCCAAACTTGTATTAGAATAATAACACATGTTTTTTTTTTTAAGAGAGCGGAGAATGTTGTCCCACCAAATGATTCTGCCTCTGTGAATCTGACATTGAGCGCTCAATTAGCGCTCAGTTTGTGGTACATGCCTAATAATCTCTAACTTCAAAAACCTTTCACAATTCACAATTAAGGCTCTCCCAAACCAACGCGGAACATTCGCTATGCAGGGGAAATCATCCACAATTATAACAAAATGACAATCAAACAATGTCCCGATCTACACTGCCCGATATTTCCACAAAGATTTTTCCAGAAATCGTGTGAAATATACACACAGAACGATTCTTTCCATGAGATTTTTTCCTTGTCTTCTTCATTTTTTATTTCTGTGCTCTTCATTTTACATTGATATTCACTCACACCATCAACCCAATGGCACACTGACACCGAACACACACAAAAAACTGGAAAGAGGGCGAAAGAGAACATAAACAGACTGGAAAAATCGTTCGAGTTTTGTGGTACAAACGATTTGATCCCTACCCCTCACTCTTCACTCCCTTCACCTACGAACAAAAGATCGGCACTGGAAAAATCGTTCAATGTAGACCGGGACTAAACAACAAAAAAAAACTGTCGTCGGCGAATGTTCCGCACCGCTTTCGCGTTGATTTGGAAGAGACTTTAGTCAGTTCACGTTTCTAAGATCTCAGAATTTTTCCTATGTCAATCTGACATTTCTTCGGAGGAGAAATTTAAACAAAATTTCTCTTCAAGAAGTCAAAAGCACTCTATTTCTTTTTTTTTTCAAATTGATCAACAGCGACAAAAAATAATTGAGCGAAAAAAAAGAGTCTCAGATTTTTTACAGCAAAACTTAGGAATTTAGCTGAGAAGTTATTTCAGAAGTTCAGATTTCTGAAAACCAAATTTGTATGAGATTTTTTGTTTAAACATTTTGTACGCATACAAACAAATTTGCATGCTGTAAGTGAATCCAAAAGATTTTTGCATGCCAAACAAAATTATAAGGTAACTATCAATTTCTCCTCCTTAAATGATCCGGAACAAATATCATACTGTACTGCACGCCAAGGCAAACATCTTTTGCATCGTCTGAGGTATTATGGAATACTAAAAACAAAAAGACTTGCCCAAACCGACGCGAAACATTCGCAGACGACGGCTTTTTGTTAGTCCCGATTGACATTGACCAACTTTTGTCTTTGATTTGTTGCTGTAATCGTGTGCGATTGAGAGGTACAGCCACCATGTTCCTCCCGATTTTTCCATTCAGCACTGGAAAAAGCGGTAAATGTCAATGACGACTTATTTAATATTTTGTAATTTTGTTGCGATTGTTTCGCGTTGGTTTGGGAAATCCCCTAATTTTTATATACAATGCCCTAATGCATAGAATAGGTCGGTGAAATTGTTTTTTCGCACATGAACTGTAAACTAGGCTTTATGACAGAAATGGCGAGGATTTCTCAAACCAACAAGCTAATTTCAAAAAATATACATTTTTTTCGGTTAGTTCGTTTTTCGTCTTTTTGACAGATTGGGTGAGGGGTGTAGCAGGAATGAAAATTTCTAGACATTTTCTGGTTGAACTTTGACATTTCTGATTTGGCAACCACAATGCTCCTCGGTGTTATCAAACAACGATTTGAATAAAAATGATTAAATTGGAAAATTGTTTTTCATAATTGGATATACCTAATATACGATTTTATTTGAGAAATGAGTGATTAAAAAATATTTGTATTTATTACTAATGATTATTTTCTTACAAAACAACCAAAAACAACCATGAACGCCAAAATAACGAAAGTACGTACGTATGTCATAAACGTTCGTGTCTGTCAAAAAGACGAAACGAATCGTTTAATCAGGCTCTTAATAAACAATTTTGATTTGTTTTTCAATTTTAAATTTCACGAAAAAATAAAATACGTTACACCCTGTGATATGTAACACCATGGGTAAGGTAGTGCAGGAAAACAGATGTCGCGGTGACAGCATCAAAATTATTTTAATCAAATTTCTAAATTAAAATGTTGATAGGCACCGAAAACAGTTTTTTTTTTTTTATTTCTTATAATAACCCATTTTGATTATTAAACATTTAAAACAAACAATACAAGAACCAAAACAATTTTTCAAACACCAATCCAGAGAAAACATAAACAAAACACCCCTGCAGTGCACATCATACTTTCTCCTTCTTTTCTCATAATGTCACCGCGACCGTGAAGTAATGTCAAGAAAAACAGCATCAAAATTTTACACTTTTGTTATCGTTGAAAAATCACTTATTTCTTATCAAAATCAATTATTTTTACAACCAATCAATTCTTGAATTGGTAAGTTTATCAAATATACTTTTATTAAAACTCAATATCTTACATCTTTGCCAATAATTGATATACAAACAGCCATTTCAATTTTTTCAACTCTTCGTTTCACTTTATTTTTTTCCTGTTGGCTGTTGACAAATTCACAATCAGCAGAGAGAAACAGAACTGTCAAAAACTTCAAGCTCTTCCTTACGCCCCATCTGCCATCTATGCATTGACTGCTTAACTAATATGGATCTAATATGGAATTTGGAAGACGGAAGCGCAAATTCAAATGAAAAAATACGTTCGTTAGATTCCACCGACAAATCGTTTTTAATGTTTGTTAACGGCACATCACGCAACATAACGATATATTGGCTAGATTTTAATGGAACACCACAAGTCTTTCAACGTCTTCGTCCGCGTGGAGCAGTTGAAGTAAACACCTACCGATCACATGCATGGACTTTTCGAGATGCTTATAACGGTGAAAGAATGAAGGTTTTAAATCAAAGTGTATATGTTGCGGAGCCTTATTTTATGAGACACCCACGTGACCCGGGGGTTTTAGTTTCAGCACGAAAAGTTCTAACTGTACATTTTCCGCTAAGATCATTGCGAGAAAATATGCTTTGGCATATTGTTCGTGAAATGAATTGTCGCTCGGAGGAAATGATTGGTCAACTTGAGTTACCCAAAGTATTGAAAAATGATTTAATAGCGATATTTAGGCAAGTTTTGGCATTTCGTCGGAGTACGGGTAATTTGGAATTTTTAATGTTTTATAATAACTAACTATATGTAATGATAAAAAATGTGCTTTTATATTAGAAAATAAGTTTAGTGTGCATAAGTATTGTGATCTAGGAATTAAAATTATTGAATAAAATGGAAAGAAAAATATGTTTAAAAAGTCAATTAGTCGAATTTATTAGATTGTTTTTTCATAGTGGGTTGGTCCGTTTTCTACGTATCATTTGGATTTTCAACCAGTCGGAAAACCAGGGGTGGAATCGGCTAAGCTGATGATTGGTTATCAAAATTTTGATTGTCGTTTTGACGATTTCTTTCTCTATCTTTGTCTATATAATTGATAAGAGACATCTATTTTAAAATCACAACCAACAAAAATTTATAATAAAATCGGCTTAACCGATTCCACCCCAGGAATCAAATTAGTTGCGAGCCAATTTTGGCCTCGCCAATTATGATCAGCTTTTAACTTTCGGAGGGACACTGTAAAGTTTTTTTTAAGAAAACGAGGGAATTCAAGAAAACCATATGATTGATGAAGACCCTTAATTTGAGATTGTAGATTTTAGTCTATCTCACTTTTATTTTCTATTTTTTCATTTTTGAGGTTATCGATTTTAAAGTCGCGTATGATAGCGTGAAAAGGAACGAATTATATAGAGCCATGTCATATCTCGGCATCCCTGCCAAATTCGTCCGCTTGTGCAGGATGACGATAGAGAAATCTCCGTGCTCCGTCAAAATCGGTAAGAACATCACCGAATCCTTTGATGTTGGGAAATGTCTGACGCAAGGCGACGCGTTATCATGCAACCTATTTAACATCGTTCTTGAAACAATTGTACGAAACGCACAAGTTAACACTAGCGGTATAATTTATCAAAAGTCCGTAAAATTGCTTGCGTGTGCAGACGACATTGACAGTGTGAGCAGAACGAAGCTAGTGGTTTGGCGCAGTTGCGAGCATTGAATCGGAGGCGGTTAAAATGGGATTTGCGATTATTGAGGACAAGACGAAGTATATGCTGTCATCGAGAAAGGAATCTCAACGTCGTCGACTCGAGCAAAATATCACGATGGACAGAAATAACTCCGAAGTTGTCAAGGATTTTCCACTATTACTTCGCAAAATGACATCAGTGTAGAGATCA
This sequence comes from Melangyna quadrimaculata, assembly GCA_949320155.1. Taxonomy (NCBI): domain Eukaryota; kingdom Metazoa; phylum Arthropoda; class Insecta; order Diptera; family Syrphidae; genus Melangyna; species Melangyna quadrimaculata. Next base: position 21,686,733 of record OX439485.1, read on the forward strand.
AACGAAGAATTACTCTTGCCAACAAGGCCCTCTCTCAGAGAACCAAGTAGACTTTATACAAGGCACTAAGCATGGAAATTAAAAAAAAAATTGGATTAAAGTCTGCTTGGGTACTATGAGAGCAAGATTCTTCGTGTGATTTTTGGTCTGGTCCGTATCAAAGTAGTGGTTCAGCTTAACGGGCTATACAGCGACGTTAACCTGGGGCCCAACTATGTAATTCGATTCTATAAAAAAATGCTCGAAGTCGCAAAATCTCAAATAGTTTGTTCTATAGCAAGGACCTTAAAACTTAAATAAAACAGCGGTTATTGGAGATTCTGTGACAAAAATTCAAAAGTACTAACGTTTTTCCCCTAATTTATTGCATAGTACCACTTTAAATAAGCATTGAAAACAACTTTCGAATGGATTTGAAAGAAGTACAATAAAGTTACGTAGTAGGGCCCATGATCAAAAAGCTGAATTTACAGGCCACTCACTGAGATGGCTGGGACACGTGGAGCGTATGAACAACAACGCACCTGCCCGACGAGTCTTCAAATCAAACGCAGCTGAGGAAGAACCCATAATATAGATGGCGCGCACAAGTGGAGAACTACCTCAACCAACTTTGTGATAACAATTGGAAGCGGCTATCTAGGGACAGAGCTGGCTCGAAGGTTTTGTTCGTTGAGGCCGTAGTCCATCCTGGGCTGTGAGCGCCATCTAAAGTAGGTATAGCCCGTATCGTATTATCTTGCTGGAAATATCACATAATAAAAACAATTCTATGGTATTTTTTCTTTTATAAACTTTTTTAAGTTCATTTTTTGTTTGTATTAATTTCATAGCTTTTGTTTTGTTTATTAAATTATTAAATGTTTTTTTAAGTGTGAATATATCACACTAATCGAGAATGACATTTATGATATTTTTTTGTTTTTTTCTTCAACTGAAAATATTAAATGCTATAAATGAACTTTTACACTTTTGTTTTTTAAATCAGGTTTGGTTTTGCATAGTTTGTATTATAATATTTTTCTTTTTTTGATAAAGTATATAATGGAATAATGAAATACTGGAGTTTATTTTTGTTTTAATGTATAACAACTTAAACAAGTAATAATTTTGTTTTTATATAAGGGAATACGACAAACAACAGAAATTATTAAACTATAAAATTACAGTTCTATTTTTTTTTTTGTATGTCTTAATTGTTTTTTTAATGAAAGGAGAAGGTTTTTGTTTGATTAAGTTGGTTCTTAGAATTTGAGAGTTAGTCTATAGGATATTGGCAGAATGTTAGATTACAATGCAGTCTAGGATAACAAAATTACAACGACAACACAGAGGAGTCTATAAGAACAAAAAAAAAATAAATCCAAGCTTGGCTTGGTTGATTTTTGAAATCATTTTGAAAAAAACTCATACGTAATAATAATATTTCAACTTGAATGAACTTTTGAAGGCCAGATATAGTAGCAACTTAAAGTTGAGACCTTAACAAAATAATATAAAACAAACATAGACTTAAACGTTAACAACAACAAAGAGGGCTAGAGAGAGGGTGATCAAAATATGCCATCGTGCTAAGCTCAGGGTTATCTTTTTGAAGGATTCTAGGAAACCTCAAATTTCATCTGAATTCATGTGTATATTTGTACCGAGAAAACAGTTTTTTGTTTTGTTTTAATGCTTTCCCTAAATGAGTGTATAACTGAGGTTTTGTTTTTAAATGATTTTTTTCTTAAATCTTAGCATCGTAGCTGAAGTTTGGCTTGGTTTTGTATTGGAAAGTCAGGTCGGCTGATTGCTTCCATATGAAGTGACGAACTGTTCGGAGGTCCATATTGGGATCGACAATCTTAAATTAAAAACAGTATTAAATTTGATTTTATACAAGAAATTGTTTTTTTTTTATAAGTACCACATCATTGCATTGTAATTCAATTCGATCTTCTGGTGGAATTTGTGAGCCCTCAGAATTAGCATCACTTTGACTATTTTGGGATGAGTTTGAGGCATTTCCACCACTTGGAGTGGTTTCAGCGCCAAGCACCTTTTCCAAAACATGCTCACACACTTTTCTACACTGAATGAATTCATTCGCGACTAGCCGATCCTGGAAGAAGATTGAATTCGATCATAGATAGATAAAGGGATTGTTGAACACAAACTTACTTTTTTAATACGTTCTGGTTTGACCATTGAAGGATGTGGTGTCAGGAAGAACGATATCTTAATAAATTTAGGAGTATTCTTTTCAATGACGACATCTGTAACCCATTGCGGGACAGTCTCGTGAAGGCCGGTGCTTTCATTTTCACCAGCTGCGTCGCGAACTAACAGGCGACATGTAGTTCGACCAGCAACTTCACTGTTACGTTCAAAAAAAGAAACGACATTTAAGATGAAAAATACAATCAATTCGGCATAAAACTTACCTGAATATAACAGGCGTGTGTTTTGGAACTTGAAAATAACCATTACCCTTGATATCCGAATCTAATTCATCGGCGGGTAAGCTATGCGGTGGTCTCCAATATTCCAGTAACGCTTCCAAAAGTAGCTTGCCATAATTTATCTTTAAAAAAAAAAAACAAAAAACTCACATTTAAGTTTCGAAAAAAAAAAAAATCAAAATCATTTGATAGTTTACTTTGATATCAGATGTGGGTTCAGCCAATTCAGGAAGGCCAGCTTCTATGGATACCCAAGCTGCAAAACAATCGACCTCATCTTGTCCTAAGACAATTGTTGGCATCTATATTTTGTTGTTGTGAACAAAAGATTCTTTCAATTGAAATAAATTTAGAAAAAAGGGATTTGATTGAGTCTTACACCAGTTTTCAGATCCACTGTGAACCAATTTGGAATGTACACTTTATAATTTCGTTTTTTAATCTCCTCTTCGTAATCGACTTTGCCAAGATCTTCTTTCTTGACAACACGCAGCACATCATAAATGGATACATTTTCTTCTGTGTCTTTTGTCACTATATGCCGTTTATCATTTAACACAGTTGATTTTTTTATTGCTGCTCCACCTATCGGAAGCAAAAAAAAGACTTTAAAAGATTTTTCTTAAGATTTCCAATAATTCGCCGTATTTACCCTTGATGCATGTGACTTCGACTCCCTTTCCACTTCCATCGGCAGGGGTTGAGTTTTGTGAGCTTTTGTCATGATGCGGCAGTTTCCAACATCGAATATCTGAATTCCATGTTGTCGCCCACACTCCCGTCTTGTCAATGTCATAGCACAGACTCAGAACGGGAGCCTTTTCTTCACATACCAGCACACTATTGCTGGGATTTCGTAGTTCGGTTAGGAAAATTTTCTTATCCCGGCTGCCTGATATTACATATTGAAAATTCTCACTCATGAGTAGCGCCCAGACGCCTTCTGTGTGTACATTTATTGTCTGTATGCAACCCTGTTGTCCTAGATGCCACAATTTTATTGTGCCATCTGAGCTGCCTGACACAACTTGAGTGCCATCGGGCGACACGACTAGAGCTCTAACGTTCTCCGCATGGCCGCGTAGTTTCATCATTTTTTTGCACATACGAGGATCCCATATTCGAAGTACATTCTCTGTGGAACCACTGACGATTACGGTGCCCGAAGGATTCATAGCTAAGCTGTATATTGAATCTCTAGATCCTAACAGATTTGATGCTTTGGGAAATAAAAAGTGTTAATATCTGTTTTTCGATTTATAATAAATGAACTTACTTGACACGGTGTTGTTACTGGCAGTCAGAGCTGTTAATGTATTGACATCCCATAAGAAGATCGATTTATCTAGTCCCGCACTGGCCACCTTATTAGTTTTTTTTAATATTTCAAAAATTGTTTTAAAATCATTTTAATATGAAAAACAATATGAAACATCTAACCTGCTCTCTGTCTTTGGCGTAAGCCAGTGCTTGCACATAATCTCGGTGAGTTTTAAGTGTTGACATACAGAAGCCTTGGTGGGCATTCCACACCTTAACGGTTGTATCACAGCTGGCACTTATCACTGCAAGATATAAAAAGAAGATAAATGTACATTATAATTCGCTATATGTTTTGGAATTGTCTAAGGGCCGTTTGTTGATACAATAGTATGGATAGTTCAACAACAAGGTCGGAAATATTTGTATCTTAAGTGTTGTATTCTGGTTCAAAGGCTTATAAACTCAAATTATTTGCATTGAAAGTTAACTTCAGACAAGTGATAACATAAATATTTTAACTGTGCATATATTTACAATTTCTCCCATTGCAGCACAAAACTATGTCGTTAACCCAATCGTTGTGATGCTCCATACTTTTGATATATCTGTTTTGTGATTCAGTTTCTTTTGTATTCCATACTCTGATGATTGCATCTCTTCCTGCAAAATAAAAGGACACACGATAAAAACAAAAGAAATTCTCTTATGCAGCAGCATCAATATTTACCAGCTGAATAAAGTTTTCCATTATTTTGATCCAACTGCAGTGCATTGACTCCATTCCGGTGTTGCTTCTCTTCGGCATCTCGTATGACAAATGATACCTGAACAGATTTGAGTATATGAACAAAAAAGAAAAAAAATTGTTCACGAATATGTTTCCCCCCCCCCCCCCCCTCTTGATTTTCTCAAGGACAGAATCAAGGGAATTTTAATCAAAATACCATCAAACCCCAAAAAGCAAAAAAAAAACGAATACAGCAAAATGATAGGGGAGCACCCACAATCATCGCACCATAACCGTACCGTGGGTCAGGTTTCTCTTTTGCTATTGATCAATACGAAAGCTAATTTACATTATGTTCTAAATTAAATTAGTCTTTCAATTAGGTATTTTGGAATTGTTTAGGAAATTTAATAAATTCTTTAACTTTTTGCGTTAGATTTTGCTGCATTGAGAGGTTTTTGCGAATTTTCTTAGTTTTTTTTTTTGTCTCTATTTACCTGCATTTTCTTACGCGCCCCTTGACAACCTTTGTGCGTCAACATAATACAAATGGGAGGTTTTTTTATAAGGAAAAACTAAAAAACTTGTTAACTATGAGTTTATTTTTCATTTATTTTGTGTTTAATTTATATATTTTTGCTTTAGTTTTTTTCGTAAGAAGCACAATTTATTTTTTCTAATTCATCTGCGATCTGTCAACAATAAACAAGAATTACACTAGAATGAAGTTGGTTGGGGTTGATTTGTGAGAATTTTGATGGAAGATGTCATTTGGAAATGGCGATGCCGGTAGATTTTGTTGGTCTTCTGATTTGAAACGAGAAACGAATTAGTTTACTCGTTGTTTTATTTATTTTTTGTTTGCGAGCAACTTAGCCCCAGGCCTAGAGCCATTTCTTAATAGGTAGTCATTTTGTATTAATGACTGTTGGGGGAGCCTTAACTACAGAGCTTTAATTTTCGTTTTTTAACTCAACAATACTTAAAATTAATTAAAACTCTGTTTACTATTATTTTGAAAATAGCAATAGCAACCTCGAGCCGGTTCCACACATCGCCGGCTGAATACTTAAGTGCCCCATACACAAAAAAATTATTCCTCTGAAAACGAATTTTAAGGTTTGACAAATAATTTCGTTAATTTTTACTAGATAATTACGACTTCTGAATTTGTATATATATTAAGTGAAAATTCCTTTTTTGTATTTTGAAGTCCTGATGTCAAAAAAACGTAACGGTTAATTAAAAAAAAAAATAAAGTTTGAAAAAAGTCACAAATGGATATAGAACCCTCTTCCATACGAATGCGAAATCTATGAAAACCAAACTTCAAATTTCCTATGGATATAGGAATTTTATGCACTGGACATTCTGAAATCAACCAAAGCAAAAATATTAAAAAAAAAAATCAAAATTTCTGGCATCATTAATTTTTATAATTTTACTTTAAGTGATAAAAACATAAAACAAAAAGTAAATATGCTTTCCTTTATACCAGATTGGATTATTTTTAAATCGATAAGAATCGTATAAAAACGATAAAGCATTTTAACAATTAATTATGAAAAATACTGAACATGCGTAACGCGTGCATAGCGCGTGCGTAACGCGTGCGTAACGCATGCATAAAGATAGAGTCGATTTTTCAACTTAAAGTTTTCCTAGAGTATGACTAATTTCACACAAGGAAACTGAGTTGCTGGAAACTGGAACTTTGTAGGCGAGAAGGGCAAGAAGTAAGGGGAATGAAAACAATCTCCCCGGTCAACGTTTGAGATAGAGTATGATATGGAAAGGTGCCAGCTCCTAGATCACGAAAATGATAGTTTTAACCCTCTACGATGCTTAGTTCTCGAGATAACAGAGTTTAAAAATAAAGATAGAGTCGATTTTTTAACTTAAAGTTTTGTAGATACATGTATGGAAAGGTGGCACCTCCTAGATCACGAAAACGATAGTTTTAACCCCCTGCGATGCTAAGCTCCCGAGATAATCGAGTTAAATACTTCGTTTCCACCAACCACTAAACCGAGATTTAGGTAATGAGGTTTGTTTGGTGTTTCCACTGCACAAAAAGATCAAAAAGAGGACTATGGCAAAACATTCAAATGGTGTTTCATTTTTTTGATATGAAGTGGAAGTGAGATAGATAGTTTTTGTTTACATTTACATCTGTCAATAAATGAAAATGGCGTTTAAATTCTCCGAAAAAAAGTTTGTTTGATTTGATAAAATAATGTTTTCAAGTGGATTTGAATGAGTTTTATCTGAAATCTTCATTTGAGGAGATTAAAATTTGTATGGTAAATCTTCGAGATTTCAAGGAGATTTGTGATAATCTTGCTTAATCTAAGATCTACATAAGTAAAGATAAAGATAGAGTCGATTTTTCAACTTAAAGTTTTCGAAAAGTATGATACATCTATGGAAAGGTGGAGAAAATGATAGTTTTAACCCTCTACGATGCTTAGTTCTCGAGATAATCGAGTATTAAAATTAAGATAGAGTCGCTTTTTCAACTTAAGGTTTTCGTAGAGTACAATGCATCTATGGAAAGGTGGCACCTTCTTACTTACTTACTTATGCTGGCGCTAATGTTAATGATAAAGCCTTAAAGAATCAAGATACTGAAAACAATAATCTAAACGCGTGCGTAACGCATGCGTAACGCGTGCGTAACGCGTGCTTAACGCATGCGTAACGCGTACGTAACGCGTGCGTAACGCATGCGTAACGCGTGTGTAACGCGTTTGTAACGCGTGTGTAATGCGTAACGCATGCGTAATGCATGCGTAACGCATGCGTAAAGATAGAGTCGATTTTTCAACTTAAAGTTTTCGTAGATTATGATAGATCTTTTGAACGATGGCACCTCCTAGATCCCGAAAGTGATAGTTTTATATGGCGTTTTCACTGGGCTAAATGAGATCCGATATTACCTAATTTCCCATACAAAATCACATTTTGAAATGAGGTTATTTCAACCTCATTTTCACGAAATTAGGTTGGAAATTAGGTGAATGCATCCAGCGGGAATCAGTTTCAACAGCTCTTAAAATCTTTTGTATGAAATATCATTACACTATACTCGACAACATAAAACAGAAAGAGAAAACAAGAAAAATAAACGGCTAACTGCCATTCCAAATTCAAATAGCAAATTTGGCAGGTCTTAAAAAGGTCTTATGAAAGTTAAACCTCATTGACTGCTATATAACTTATTCTAAAAGGCCTTAAGGAAATTGTTTTGGGTAAAAAACAAAAATGTTTGATTTGCATAACTAAGCCTTGTGCAAATTATTTACAAGCAATAGCTTCCCCAATTATGAAAATCGTACCTACTACAAGCTTAATTGTTAATTGGGCACTTTCTCAGCATTGATATTATTTATATGGAGTACTGCCGATCGTCTTTGTCTGATGAAATTTATAGAAGTTTGCAAATTTGAGATTTTTCGCAAAATAGGGTTTGCATCCAACCATTTTCCCAAAAAGTATAACAATTGTACAAAGCATTTTCGATTGTCTTAAAATAAATTAATAAGGAAATAATTTAAAATTTGAAACTTTGCATTCAGGGGCGCAGAATCCACCCACTTTTTGCTGAAAAAAGGTAACATCACACCAAAAACATAAATGGTAAATGTTAAACATATTATACAAAATCCTGTATGAAATAAGTCAGCAATTAAAGGTAGTGAGATCTAAATGTACGTCAAATTCTTTTAATCATGTCGATTACAGAATCGATTATTCCCAGGGAGTTGAATTGATCCGCAACGACTTTGGTGCGGATTTGAAATGTCAAAAGTTATATTGAAATGCGGATATGCTTTTTCAAACTAAGTAACCGACATTCCTGCAATTTTTTACAGCGAATTCTCTTACTCTAAAATGAACAAAATTGTCGGAAGCCATCGCAGAGACCATTATCGGATTTTGTTATCGGGGCGAATATGAATGTAAAATATCAAAGGTAGAGTTATATCGAAAAACATCAAAGATATAAGTGAAATTTATTATTTTATAATTACTGTCTATAATTTGGTAGTAAAAATGAAATCAGGAAGCTTAAAACACTATCAAAATATCACTCTTAATAGCCAATTGAAGGCTTTAAAAGTTTTGAGTAAATGCGAAATGATTACAACAGTAGTATATGATTAAGGTGACCATAAAAGAAAACAACATTTATCTAAGATTAAAACAACACTTTACAATTTTTTCGAACAGGGTATAAGATTATGGCTATGGGAGAGAGAAAGACCTTAAATATTTTGATTAAAAGTTGTATTAAATTGTAAATATGTACTTTTAAACATAAAAGAATATTTTTTTTTTGTCTATAACACTTGACACCACTGTAATATTTCAAAACTATTTTAACGAAAAGAAAACTCTTAAAAACTCGATTTGTCTTTTAGTAAGCTTTATATTAAAAGTAACATATAATATGCACATATCTATTTTCAAATAAGCTTTCAATAACTTTCTCTTCTCTTTAACTATCATTAGTCATTCATTTCTTTAAACTTACAGCAAAACGAATTAAAATTAAAATCTAATGGTTGGTATCTCTTCAATTTTATACTAAAAGAATAGGTACCATTAACATTATACTAAACGCAACAATAATAAATTGAGAAAAGAGCCAAAACTTCTTAAGAGCATTATTTTGTATTTTACAAAAACAATAAGGTTGGTTTCATTCAAGAAATCACCTGCCTCAATAAAGAATAAAAATGTGCTGACAAAAATATAAGTAGGAAAAAAAGCAATCAAGTATACCTCTACCTAGTTAAATCAAAACAAACAACATTTCTATTTCAAATGTTCCGAACACAATTTAACCAATTAACAAATTTAAAATGTTTAAAATATATAGAGTGCTATAAATTCTTGACATTATACATAGGATACGATTACTTAATTTAATCATTCACACTAAATTTTTTGAACTGCAAAAAAATTTCATGGGCAGACAAGTTACGTATTAAATTGTTATTTTTTTTTTTCTAACCGCACCAACACTAAACAATGTGTGTCGGAAACGGAGTGGTATATAGTTTGTTTTTGGGGATGCGCACTTTTATTTCAGTGGTGGATTTTGTAATTAATACTTATATCAAGGCGACGATAATGTATTTTAGTTTTATCATTATGTCAAAGAACAAAAGTAACAAAAGGTTTACATTGGGATATTATATGGGCACCTGTGGCGTATGAGTGATATTAATAAAATTAATATTTTTATTTTTCACTCTCTATTGAATGGGTATTACTATTATAGTATTTTATTATAATACAGTAATATTGGTATTATATCTTTATGCAATTAATACAATAAGGGATGAACGTTAGAGCAGAAGAGCACCCACGTGAAAAATGTAAAAAGTTTAACTGTACTAAAACCTTACTTGGTTTGGGCTCTCGTACCTAAATGCTTAAGATTTGATTATAAATCTGAAGTTCAATTTTTATAAAATGCCCAACCTTCTACTCATATAACCTTATTACATAAAAATGTAACTGACTCTGTTTTATACAAGATTTTGATTTTTCAAACGATGTGCGAGAAAAAAGTGAGCATAAATTGAAATAAGTTTTATTCATGTGTAGGTACCTACACATAATGCTTTTTCAATCAAAGTGCCTGGTAAAATTCTGGTATAAAAACACTACTAATTTTAATTGTTTTATTATCAGCATTCAATTCAAATACAATCTACTTTTATCAAAACGATCGAAATCAATATATTAACGTTGTCAGCCGGAATTCAGTCAGTTTATTAATTTAGAATTGATTGTATTAAATTATTCATCAAGAGATAAGAATAACTAAGTATTTTCTCTTATCAAGTACAAAAATTAATCACCATCAGTGACGTAGTTATTTGTTTTTATTTCAAATTTCTAAACACATATTTATTAAGTAGCTACATATGTACATACATATATATACTTTCGATTTTTATTCGACTTCTCTTTTAAAATATTAAAAAAAAATAAGCTCTTATAATACGGACCTGAAATTAATTCAAAACAAAAACTAACGTTCGACCGAGAATTTCGCGGTATAACGAGGTCAGTCAAAGCATTCATGTCTCAGTACCATTTTCTAAGGCATTCAGATTGGAACGTTTTTCACAATCGCTCAACCCTATAATATCCGACGTAACGCACGTGCGCGTTTAAGTAAACCGCTTTACTCTGGAGAAACAACAACAACAAAACTTTACTCTTCAAAAGCCAACCAAAAAGTAGATATCCCTGCATTTACTCTTGGTGAAGGTGGTAAAGCTGGTAGCGTGCTGGTAGGTAAATTGAGTGTTTTGTGTCTCTTTTGATATCCACGGATACGTCTCTTCATGGTTTTCATCGCAAACAATTCCATCTGTACATCCAGTATTCTCTAAGTACTCGTTCGGTTGAATCGATAAAGATCCATAGTCGCATAATATAGTTGAGTGCGGTTCAACTTGAAGCACCGACTTCCTATACACATAATTTTTTTTGGAGTGAAAAAAAGAAAATTAAATTGAAACAAGTGCAAAAAATTAAATAAAGAAGAAAAATCATATATTACTACCTGTGAAATTTGTGAAAAAAAAAATATTAAATATTCATATCCGTTTTCGTGGAGAAGTCCTGCTTCCTTTTTCATCTCCATACCAACGAACCTCTCTTCATTGATTAAACTTCATTTTAAAGCTCTGAACAGAAGGTAATATTTTAATCAGATGGTCTTTTTTTGTTATGATTAATAATATCTGAATGTTGTTTTGTGTAGGTATCCTTATCTACCTATAGCCTTAGGGGTCCTTTTGCATGAAGCTTTAAAAAAGTAATGACTTAATAGCTACACTGATTATTTGTTTGTTTTATGACAACATCTTGAATTTCAAATCACACATATACCACACTTCCCTATTTAAATTCACATCACAAACTCACAACGCACAAAAAGGGTGAAACTGGTTTTAAAATTTAATAAAGTCGAATACATTTTTCAGAATCATATGGGAATACAGATAGAATCTGATGGAAATTTTAGAGGGCATTCCACTCAAATTCAAGGTCAAGTACAGCGCAGAGGTTGACAGGGTAACATTCCCAGTTTGTTAGACTCAATAGAAATACATACATTTTATATAGGTCGCTTAAAAAAAAAAAAATACAACTACCTAATCCCAATCACACCATTATTATTGTATAGAATGCAAAAGAATCTTATAGATACTTTTAAAAATTTCTTTTCTCTTTCTATGCATGGAGAAAAGTTCCGCTGATATAAATGTCGACGCAGTCAGTTGAGTTGGAGTCAAATTATTTCAATTGACTCTGGTTAGTTACATTATAATGGATTTTGGCTCGGTATAACGGAATGGGTATAGGTATGCTATTCTAACAGAACTTTAACAAAAGATAGATGCATTACACACACCATGGTTAAGAGACGCTTAATGAAAATGAAAGCACTGAGTTGATTAAGTCAAGAAATTAAACACAACACTAGGTAGGTATAATACATATCTCTACCTTGTCCAGTGCAGCCTTTTGCTCATATGAATCTTAATAAAAATAGACACAAATTTTCCAGGTGAGGTATAGGTATAGTACCTACCTGCTGACGGAAAGTCATTGATTATTTAATGTAATTACCTATTTGCACTGGCATATTATTTTATCCCATATATCTTGCAACAATGATGGACGTTCCTCCACAATATTGTTGATTGATGGTTCTTGCTGCTACTGCTGCTGTAGCTATTGTTGTTTGCGTTTTGAAGACACCATAGCAAATAAAGAAGGATGTTAAAGTGTACAGAAGAATGTGATGAAAAAAAAACACTTTGTTTATGTAGGTACCTTCTACATTATTTCACATTAATGAAATTTCTTTTTTCTTTGATAGAGTTGATTGTGGATACAATACCTATAATGAACATTTATTATAGGAGTAGTAGGTGTTGCACCCACCTACGTCTTTTCTGAGAAAAATAATTCTGAGAATGCAGAAGCTTTGAGGAAATAAAACAATTACCTAAGAGAAATCGACATTCCTGAGAAACCTGTTCTGTTTGAGAATGAGCAATCCTACCTACGCAGAAAAACAATCTTGTTTTCGACAAGGCACTAGAGAGATTTAAATACATTCTGGCAAGGGGATAGCAAAGGCTAGAACAAGGGCCTTGGCGATTATGAACCTTTTTGCCTCGTCAGCCAAAACAAAAAGAAAACAAAGTTGGCATGTGTGATACTTGATTCCGCTATCTTCTGCTTATCAGTCCAATGCTCTTCCCAATCTGCTAACTCGCTATACAAAAATTCAATGTCAGAAGTGAATGCGAGTATGAACTCTAATGTTTCATACCATATAGTAAAAATTGTGATACGTGTGATTGTTTTTGGTGTACAAAGGAAATTCCTGATGGGGTACCGAAACATTTTAATCAATTTTTACTAGGGAAGTTCTCATGAGTATTTGAAAAGTTTCCCTCGTCTTAATTTTTGGAACTGTAATCCAGCAAGGGCTTGCCAAGTATCTGACAAGTTTTCCTCGTCTAGATTTTCCCTACTGAAAACTTACTACGGCCTTGCCTAAACTTTCCACAATCATTTTAATTTATTTTTTTTTTCAATTATCGCCAGTTAAGTTTCTGAAATCTCAAACGTTTTTCTACGTCAAGAATCCAAAGGAATTCAATTTTTGCATTAAAAAGAGCAAAACTCAGAAATGGGTGTGGTAGTAGGCAGACTTCCAAAAATATTACATAGAGGTCATACATATTCAGAAGAGCTTGACTTCAAAATGTCAGCTTAATTAGAACATTAAATAAGCAGAAAGTTCAAACATTAAACACATTTCTTTGTGGTGAAGTCTCCATGTTGTGTATTATTTTGAATAAAAAAAGAAAAACAAATTTAAATTTTTTTAAAAACTTTAATTTTGAAAATAATTTAAATTTATTTATTAATTTTATTAATTTCTCAACATTTATATTTTATATATGAAGCGACGCGTTTCGGTTTTTAAATAACCATCTTCGGGCTTTAATTTTTAGATACGTGGTTGCGGTTTTGCAAAGATTTTTATTTAATAATTAAATAAAAATCTTTGCAAGAGCAACACCACGTATCGAAAAATCATGGTTTACAGTTCTGTGCCCATATTAAAAAATTATGCTCTTAAACTAAGCTTTCCAATGTTGTATATTTCAGTTGTGGGCACTAGATACACAATTATTCCCATTCATTTCATTCGCTAAATCGAATAAAAAAAGTAGAATTTTCATACTGTTAAGCGAATTATTCGTCAACCATGATACTATTCGCTATTATTTGTCATTAATATAAAAGTTGCTTTGTTTTGGGGTTTATTCAGTTCATCAAAAGTGACCAATACTGTCATTTCAATGGAACACTATTGCAATTCATTTTTGCTCTAGTTGCAATCTTTGTTGCCGTTTACTGCCTAAGTCCCATGGTTTACAGCTTTGTGTCCGTACACAAAAATGATGTACTAGGGCTAAGCTTTTCAACGAAGTATATCTCATTGGTGGGCAATAGGTAGACCAAAATGCCCATTCTCCTTTAGTAAGTTAACTCCGGATTAACTCGAAAATGCTTTTGATATTTTATGTTCCATGTTTTTTAAGACATTCTGCATTCATTCTTAATTTAAAAAAAAAACTCCTTATTAACATAACTGTCTACAGATTTATTTTCAGAGTTAACTTACTCCGGTTTAACTCAACACTGAAAAACTGGGCCTAAGAAAGCAGTAGTTTTTGTTATTTTAAGAGCATTCGAATCATATTGATAGTAGCATTTTGAACATTTCAGCACACTGTAGATATTTGACATCTAAGAAATCTAAGTTGTCTTAGGGCCAAATTTTTCAGTGCGGAGTTAAATATAACCCAAAAGTTAACTCACCAAATTTGGTGAGCTAACTTTGGATTAACGTAACAAATATTTATGATATTTTATGTTCTGTTTTTTTTTCTGCATGCATCATCAATTATAAAAACAGCTTCCTGGCGTTACTGTAAGCATATCTATTTCCAGAGTTAACTAACTCGGGCTTAAACTATCACTGAAAATCTGGTCCTTAGTGTCATTTAAATTTAGTGATATCCACTTCACAGTTAAGTACAGGATTACTATACTCATACGTCGAAGATTTCTATTTTCGTTCTCTTTTCCTCAGAATTGATGCATTTTATGTATCAGAATCAATGTTCTTAGAATGGCAGCGTTCTCAAAACTTATTTTCTCAGAATTGAAGTGGAACACGGGAGGATACACACTTAAGTATATACCTAATGTTTTCTTGTAGTTAATTAAACATTTATTTAATATTAATTAAATAAATAATTGATTCATTTCAGCTTAATAAACAAAATTGAATGTTTTTCACGGATAATTTCATAATTTTTACTTTCTGGTACATTAAAGTCGAAACATTCCATTACTTAAATTTGTTAACTGTGGTATATAAATAAATCTGGCTCATTTAACAAAAACTGAATATTTCCAAATGATTTTCCTTCCAGTCTACTGCTTTTTATATTAGGTAGGTACCTATTTATTTACACAATCATTTGTGTATATAAATTAATATTTAACTTGAATTTGATTATTATCTCAAACAATAGCTATGTACCTACTTCAATATTATTATAACTCAATTAGTTTCAGATATTGTTTTTTTTTTATGAGATGGACAAATTTTATGAATCATTTTTACGAGTAGGTTCAGAGAAATCACATAATATTTTTGTCAATGTCTTTCGGAATTGTAAGGTGGCCCATAAAAACGAAATAAAAAGTATGTTCAAAAGAAGAAACCTATTAAAATAAAGTGTTTGTGGCTTCACCATTATCATCAAGTTGGCACTTTTCTATCAAAGTGAGATGTAGGTTGATATGTATGTATGTACATAGGTATATGAAGATTTAGATTCGATTGAAATGAAATTATGTTTCTACAAATCAATCCATTGAGAATGTAGTCTTGATAAGAAGTGTATGTATACATGATTAAACTTATATTCCCAGATACACGAGTACTACCTACTTATTTGTTTATGCTATTGACACTTATTTATGCTATTGACATTGTTCAATGTTCTGAACATACACTCCGCTCCACTTGAATAGAAACAAACTTTTTTTTTTAATATCAGAGCGTGTGGCGCTTTGGTAAATTCATACATTCACCTTTTGGTTTCAGTTCCTAAAAGAGAAATATATTGCGAATAAGACTGCAGGGACAGAATAATTCAGGAAAATACCATAAGGTTATTTTTTTTGCGCCACTTGAATAGAAACGGTGTGCGTTTTGTCTCTATAGATTACGGTAAGAAGAAAAAATATTGTTATAATAATAGTAGTGTAAATTAAAAATAATAATTGTTTTATCAAAAAAAAAGATGGGCCGCGGAAAACCATTAAACCCTGTAGAAAAAGCCAAAATAGAAGTACACGCGGAAAACAAGCTTCACCTACGCACCGTTGCCAAAAAAAATAAGTAAAAGTGTGAAAATTGTTTGGTCGAACCATAGAAATAAAGAAAACTATTGAAAAATATGTAAGATAGGCAATCAAGAGCCACAACAGAAGCAGGCCAGAGAAAGATAATTAGACTGGCTTTAAATTCAAGCGACTCTGGTGCTAAAATCAAGGTTAAGAGTGGTATTACAGCGAGTCTTAACTCTATTAGACGTGTTATTCGTGGGTCACAACATTTAAAGCGCCTAAAATTGAAAAACCACCGTTAAATCCAATACGAAGATTGGCCCGGACGGTTATATTTATGATTTTCATGTTAAAAGGGATAAACCCAGATTTCTGGAGCGCCACCATAGCCAAGAAGGCGGTGTAATGGCGTGGGGTGGGATTTTCTTGATTCAAATAAAGATGGTAGCAAACATATTAAAATATGATTACGAATAGAAAACCAATTTTACTGCACTTTTTCAATTTGTTTCCTTATTTAACAGAATGTTTCTATTCAAGTGGCGTAAAAAAATCAGTGTTTTAAATGAAGTAATTAGAAAAGTGGTACAAATTTACCTAATGGTATTTTCCTGAATTATTCTGTTTCTGCAGTTTTATTCGCAATAGATCCCTCTAATAGGAACTAAAACCAAAAGGTAAATTTATAAATTTACCAAAGCGCTACACACTCAGACAGTAAACAAAAAGTTTGTTTCTATTCAAGTGGAGCGGAGTGTATGAGAATTATTGTTTTTATGTGGGTTCAATATGTTTACAAATCTGCCTACTCTAAGAACCAATGGTAATTGTCTACTAATGCTGCTATCCTATCAATATTCAATAAAATTATTAAAAATATTATTAGATAAATACAAACAGAAATAAATAAAATAAACCCTGCTCAAAAAAATTGGCAACAAAATTAAGTTGTTATTTCGGAGTGTAAAAAACTAGACAAAAAGATTATAAGATTAAAGGTGGTGGAAAATTTAAGTCGATTTAGAACGATGTTAAATCATTTTTTGTATGATGATAGGTTAAATATTGTTAATACTGGTAGTAGCCCGTAGCGTAATGGTTAGTGCGTTCGACTGTCACGCTGGAGGTCTGGGTTCGCTTCTTAGCCTCGTCCACCTAAAAACTAAACATTTTTTTTTATATATATTTGTCAATTTTAATTAAAATGCAAATAAAAACTTTATTCCATCTTATCCCAACGTTTCGTCCACGACTTCTTCAGGGGTTTTTTATTGGATCTTTAACATTTGAAGATATGTTACAGTTTAAATTATGTAGGTAGGTAATATGTAATTTAACTTTAATAATTGACTTACTTTTTTCAGGGCTACTGCCTCTTGCGAGGAATTGACAAATCCTCCAAGAGTATCACTTGTCACGAATAAGTGCTTCTCGTCTAGCCGTTCAGATCCGGCATACAATTGTAGGTCCCTTCCATTCCTGTCGACAGGCGCACACAGGAATGGTTGCGAATTGTTAGTTACTAGGCCCTGGTTCTCCATGAGTTGTGCCACCCGATTTGTTTTTTTTAAGACTGGTCCTTAGGCACCTAAAACAAAACAAAAAAAAAACACTCTTCTCCACCCGTCAATAGTTTCTTAATAGTGAACAAAAATCCCCTAATTTTTTCAGGTTTTTCCCCTCCCCTTAGTCACCCTGTTTTCAATTAAAAATTGATATATTTCATAATTCAATCAGCCTTAGGTTAGATTAGGTTGAAGTGGCTGCCAGAAAGCAACTGACACACTTAGACCCTAAGTTGGTCCCTTGTGATACCCCGTGAATCTAGAGAGATTTTCTCCCCACTCGTTAAAACCAGTTGGAGCTTCTAATGAGGCGTGTGAGACTACTTATGTCTATGTATGTTAGATCACTAGGATCATTGAAGAAGAAGTCTCCGAGATGGAGCCTACGTCTTTGGGATAGGGCAGGGCATGTGCAGAGAAGATGGGGAACAGATTCTTCCTCCTCTTCGTCCATACAGCTCCTGCAAAAGTCGTTTGCGAAAACTCCAAGCCGATTTGCGTGCTTGCCTATTAGACAGTGCCCGGTTATGACACCAATTACGGAGCTGATATGCAGTCTGTTCAAAGATATTAAACACTTATAGCGCCTCCCATCTAGCGTAGGCCAGATATGTTTTGTTGCAAGGCAAGTGGTTACGTTGTTCCACCTAAGGTTTGTTCTCCTTAAAGCATCTTGCTTCAGCAAAAATTTGCATGTAGCTATAGGCATACCGATATTTACCTTTTCAGGTAAAATAGGTAGTCTTGTTCCACCTTTGGCGAGTTCATCAACTTTACAATTACCCAGAATGTCCCTATGGCCCGGCACCCAACAAAGGAGATTATTGAACTGCTGTGCTGCGTAAGAGATGATCGACAGTTATAGAGCTGTTATAGAGTTTGTAGAGACACAGTCTAGAGGTTTTATGGCAGCTTGGCTGTCTGAGAAGATGCGGATATCAGAAGTAGATATATCGTTTTCCTTTAGCCAAGATAAAACTTCCTTTATCGCCAAAAGTTCCGCCTGAAACACGCTACAATGGTCTGGAAGACGAAATGAGAGACTTAAATTTAATCTTTCTGAGTACACGCCTCCACCAACCCCATCATCGGTTTTTGAACCGTCCGTCCGTATAGAAATGAATAGATTCGTCTTCCAAAAATGTCACGTCCTCCCATGTGGATCTGGAAGGTATGGCAACTTGAAAATTTTTATCGAAACGGAATTGTGGGATGGTATAGTCAATTATACTTGGAAGTGATCTGTATGAGTTCAGAATAGCTGAGTGGCCTATTTCATTATTGGTCCACTGTGAAGAGGCTTTTAGACGGATTGCCGTACTTGTTGCCGTTTGTTTACTAAATATATCGAGGGGTGTAACATGAAGAAGAGTGTCCAGTGCCGCGGAGGGAGTAGAACGAAGTGTTCCACTTATACACATGCAGGCTGATCTTTGGACTTTACTAAGTTTATCGCGGTTGACCGCTTTATCTAGAGCTGTCCACCATACTGCCACCCCGTATGTTAAAATCGGTCTAATTATCGAGATGTATAGCCAGTGAGATATACGAGGTTGGAGTCGCCATTTACTCCCAATGGCTTTCTTGCAAGAGAAGAGTGCTACTGTGGCCTTCTTGACCCTTTCTTCTATATTAGGTTTCCAACTTAACTTCTTATTTAAAATAAGACCCAGATATTTAGCTTTGTCGGAGAATGTTATTGGGATTTCGTTAACGGTGGGAGGATCTATGTCTGAAATTTTATATTTCCTGGAGAAGAGGACAAGTTCAGTTTTGTGGGGGTTCACACCCAGTCCACACCGTTCTGCCCAGTTTATTAGCTTGTTCCAGGCATTCTGTAAGAGATCTTTTAATACAATAGGATGCTTACCTGATACGGCGATAGCAACATCGTCCGCATAGGCAATCACTCTATAGCCCTCCGCTTCCAGGCTTGTAAACAGTTCGTTTACTACCAAGTTCCAGAGAAGGGGAGATAGAACACCACCTTGCGGCGTACCTCTACTGACTGATCTTTTCGCAGAGAAATCGCCCAGTTTTGAATTGATAATCCTGCTTGTCAGCATTTGTTTGATCAGTTCACCAAGCGAACTGTCTACCTTCAGACATAACACCGCAGATGCGATAGCAGATGTGTCGACATTGTTAAAAGCGCCTTCTATATCAGGGAAAGCAACCATTGTATATTCTTTATGGTGGAGGGAGTATTCGATGGTGCGTACCAATGTATGTAGTGCCGTTTCCACCGATTTCCCTTTGCAGTACGCGTGTTGAGCCTGAGACAAGAGTCTCGTATCAACACTAGAACGTAAATGGATATCAATCAGTCGTTCAAAAGTTTTGAGAAGGAATGATGATAGATAATAGGTCTGAGATCTTTCAGATTAACATGGGAGCATTTTCTTGCTTTGGGTAAAAAAACAACTTTTACTTCTCTCCATGAACTAGGAATATGAGTCAAGTTCAAGCAGCTATTAAAGATTATTTCTAAAATAGGAAGCATTATACATGAGCTTATTTGAAGTTCGGCTGGTATTATGCCGTCTGGTCCTGGACACTTGTAAGGTTTGAAGCTGTTGATGGCCCTTGTTATCAGACCTTGTGGAAAAGTTAGATTATTGTTAGATCTTATGTGATCAGTACTGTTAACAGTTTGGGAGCTACCTGGAAAATGAGTATCTAATAGCAGATTGAGCGATTCTTCGCAAGTATTGGTCCAAGAGCCGTCAGCATTTTCAGACAGCTGGGCATTCCTGGACTGGTTGAGAGGATTTTCCTAAGTCTTGATGCTTCGGAGGTTTCTTCTACTCTACCACAGAAGGCCCTCCTCAATCAGCCTTAATACGATTAAAAATTTCAAATAATTATATTTTTTTACTCTCCTAAAAATTAACAAGGAAAATATTTTTGGTATGTGGGGAATTCTATTTTAACAGACATTTAAATAGTGAATTCCTATTCACTGAGGGAAAAAATGCTTTCTAAAGTTAAATACGAGCGTATTTGATCTAAAGTTTTTTAAATGAAGTGGAGCATTTTCATTTTTACGTTGAAACAATGTTAATTTGAATACGCGACGTAATTTTAAGAGATTCAACCTAGTTTCAAAGTAAAACGTGTTTATTTACACATCGAAATCATTTTTTGTACATTTAAATTTCGTTCAACGTTGTTGTCAAGTGAAACGTTATCATTTTTAAATTGATATCCTTATTTAAAGTGCGCTCAATCTTGTTTCAAAGTGAAACGTATTCATTTTTACATTGAAATCCACATTTTACTTTGCGATCCACTTTTATGGCATTTAAAGTGTCATCAACGTAATTTCAAAGTGTTGCATAGTTAAGTAAACCTCTATTTTTTTGTATTTGTAAGCTTAATATAAATAATTTCGAGAGCGCGTTGTTGTTTTTCGAAGTAGCTCCCTAACATTTGTGAACAAATTAAACGCGCACTCAAAATTCGTTTCATATTATCGGAAAACAATATTTAATTACTTTTTCTATATCTATTATTATGAAATACTCATAGCATCAAACGATTCACTTAAGACGCCACAAATAAACGATTCACCACAAAAATGAAATGCGCCGAGCATGAACATATACATTTGTCTTTGTCTAACATATATTTAAACAAAGAAGCGTGGCGTGGGTATCCATTTTGAATCAATACCTAACCGAGCGAAGTTCTATATACGTTGATTCGAAGTAGATAAATGTTGTCTTAAAAGATGGATGAATTTGATTTACCTATGATTCCACTTTAAATCAACATGTAAACGTAGTTAAATCTGGTTCGTTTTTAAGTATGGAATCACTTTGAAATAAAGTCGCTCCACTTTGATTTAAGAATTTTCGGCGTTGGCGCCAAATCGTTCCGAAAAATATTAGAATCAAAGTTTTTTGCTTTGATTTTACGTTGTTTTTTTCTCTGTGTTATTATTTTTTTTTTTTTTCAAATTCAAAGAAAAAATATAGAAATTAACTATTTAAATGTCTGTTAAAATAGAATTCCCCACATACCTACCTATAATTTTTTCCTTGTTAATTTTTAGGAGTTTAAACTACTCAGTGACAGTAAAAAAAAATAATTATTTGAATTTTTTAATCGTATTAAAGCCTAGTACGCTGCTGATGCGAAAAGAAATTTTACTGTGGTCTCCAAAAAGACAACGAAATAACACAGCGGAAAAATTTTCATAGAGATTTGCAAAAATAAAGCAATTGCAAATAAATAAAACAAATTTTAACGAAAAAATCAAACAAAAGCCATGCTGTAATGAAAGTAACACCAAATAATAACACGCACAAACCCAATTTTTCCACACACAATTAATTAATTGTACTAAATCCATATGACATTTTGAACTGAATTAAATGTTTTATTGAGACTTTAAGCCCAGAAGGTACTCACCTCTGCGGGAAATGAAAAATAAAAGCGGTTGCAAATTCACGTGAATAACCATTGTGAAACCACAATAAATTCTCCACGTAAATTTTCAGTCCTCAGTTTAAAAACTTTTAATACTCACTTTGATTGAAAAAAAATTATTTGATTTATCTGATAGTTTGACAAAATCTTGAAATACTTGAGAAGACTATTTTAATACCATAGTTTGGTTTTTGGCTTGTCGGTATCACTTAATATTCAAAAATAAAGCATAATAAGATCCAAAATAATTCCTAAGGCTTTTTTATTCAATTATTACAACTTTTATTTGAATTTATATTGACAAATGTCACAATTTTCCACAGTTCTTTTATTTTTTCCTAGTGGTCGTACGTTAGGAAATGAAAATTATGAAATGAAATTGATTTTGAATCGGTTCATATTTCGCTCTCACATTTGGATACTCAGCTCTCGTTATGAATTTCATCGCTGTGAAATAAGTATCACTTTTATATAGAAATTTCATTTTCACTTGAACTGAGTAGGTACTAGGCTTTAAGGTAAATTTTACAAAGTGTTACAATTCTTAGAAAATTACTTTAGCGATGTTAAATGTCAACTGCGGCTATACGTATTGCCTGGTTTATCTAGTTACAAGAAAGACACATGGTTGTGTATTATATTTTTTCACTCCTGCTCAAAGAACATTTGACAGTTACTTAAAAAAATCCATATGACACTCACACTTTTATAAATGTCAAAATCATGTATTTTTGTGAATTTTTTCATCTGAATTTTTTGAAGAAAATTTTGATTTAGAATAATACTATAGTTACAAAGTATTTAAAATTTTGAAAATTTTTAATAATAGTGTTTTAAAATTAGAAAAATGTTAAGTTGTTTCATACTTAAGGTTAGACCGCACTAGGCGGAACTGCTCTGCAGCGGAACTGCGATTCACAATTATTATTTGTATGAAATTTTATGAAGTTCAGTTGTAGCTTTGTGCGATAAAGATTATACAATTTCAGATAAATAATAATTTGCCGCGTCGTGAAGTGTAGTTTCGCTGCAGTTGTGTGCGGTCTTACCTTTAAACCTTAATATACTATGGGGCATATTCATAGTCGCAGATAGACCCGGGTTTAACTTAATTACAGTTCAAGACAATTTTGGCTCAATGAATACAGACCGATTTTAATAACAAATTGTTGGTTTTATATTCTTATGAGATAGTTAACTTGGTATACAACACAAATATATTCAAATATTTTGAAATGATAAACTTAAAAAAATAGAATCAACGTCCGAAAATTCAACTAAAGCTATGTTTAACTTAGACCCAGGTCTAAAATGACTATGAATACGCCCCTATGTGTTTAAAAATGTTCGCCAATTCTCATTTTCTGCAAAAATGAGTTCATATTTATTGTACCCATAATGTTTTAAAACAAATTTAATTTTAGACTCTTTCTTAAAATGTAGATATTCACCTTACTATTATCTTACAGAAATATCAAAAATGGCTGTAATCTGTATATAAATATTCATATACTTGTATCTTTCTCATTAATAGCTTTAGCCTACTACTTCTTAATACAAAATATCAAAACTATTTCCACTATTTTACCTTTTTTTACAATTTCTCGTTTTTTCCCGTAATATTATTTATTAAATAGATTACTTACAGCATCTGGGGACATTGAACCGCATTTGATTATATTTATGTACATATGTACATATCAGTGGCGTCTCGTCAGGGTGTGCAAGGTGTGCATTGCACACCGTGATCTAACGACAAAAAATCCCTCACCGAACGTTATTTAATTTTACTCAACAACATGCACAATTATACAACCTACCAACAGCCTACCCATTTGCATCCTTCATTTTTTTTTCATCCTCATTGAAGGTTATGTAATAGGTAATACACACAAATACATATGCCCAATATCACAGCCCGTAATACTCACTTCCAATATTTTTTCTTTCAAAATTCCTTCATCGTTGCGTCAAGATAAGCAGAACAAGTAAACTCGTACTCGTACGATTCTGTTTAATTCCTCAAATTAAAGGCTTAACTACATAGGCCTACTTTTGTACAAAAGTTAAAAAATGAGAAATAAATATCTATTGTGAATACACCTTTTTGCAAAACAACAAAGGAATATTGTGCATGGTGGTTTAATTTATGTATCAGAACAATTTTCGTATGTTTTTTTGCAAGCATGTTTCTTTAGCGAGCATTTTAATTTCTCACTTTTGTACTTTTGTACAAAAGTAGGTCTATGTAATTAAAGCTTAATTCATCCAAAATGTACAAACTGGAAAGACGCTTTACGGAAAGGGAAAAGATACAAACAAGAGAATACACAACAAAAACAGAGACTGAAGTGCACAGAAAACTTTCGAATGAGTTCACTCCAAATTTATCAGATGGGTGACAAATGACGATGGGCATGGCTACTGTTACTGGGAAGTGGCAGTGGGTACCTACCTACAATCTACCTACAGGTTTGCAGTTTGATCATTTGGGATGAATTCATTTGACGAATATAACAGAATAAGTGCAAAGTGAGATTTCGTACGAGTTTACTTGTTATGTTTATTTTCACGCAACGATGAAGGAAATAGGAAGGCTGTGTCTTAGGAGGTAGTTATTATGGGTTGTGTAATTGATGAAGTTTACGCGTACGAAGGATATCTATGCACTTCAGTCAGAGCTTCTGTTCTGTTTTATGTTATCATTTAATTTTCTTTTTGTGTATTAGTTTTTAAGTGCCTACAGTTTGGTGCAGTGCTTTTACTTTTTTATGCGATTGTTTTTAATTTAATATTCAAGAAAAAAACGAAAAATAAACAATGAGTGAAAGTGAAGACGAAGATCTTGTCAATGGTTAGTTAGAAAAAGCGTATGTATGTCGAAAAAAAACAATTATTTTGATTTAATTTTGAAAGATAAAACAATAAATAGGAAATTTTTGTGTGCAAGTTATTGCCAATATCGCAATTTATTGATATTTAAAAACAATTATATTATTTTCACGATTTGCACACCCATATAAATAATCCACGCCACTGGTGCATATGTATGTATAGGTACACGTGCAACTTTATAGTTCACTTTGTTATCAAATACTGCTCTAGTTTATGGAATAAAATAGCTTTTTTTGTTAAACTCCCCCAACTACTCTTCTGTTGTATCCCTATTTGCAATCACCAAAGCTCTGGAAATCCAAATTAAAAACACGGCTTATATGTTAATATCTATGTATATTCTACATTATTATGCTGCTTGTATTTTTTTCATAAAATACTGTACGCTAAAAAAATTAAATTAAATATTCTTTGCCCAGTCAAATGTTTTTTTTTTTTCTACTAACATTACCATATCACTTGAGCTTAATCAATTTAATATAATGTTCTTCACACAAGGGGTTAGAAGATGATTAAAATTTAATATTATTATTTCTCTTTTAGTATTCAATTTTCATTTCAAAAGCATTAAATAATTTATTCTAACTTTTTAATCTTTTAAGGAAATGAATTAATAAATTTAACCATAAATTGAAAAGCAAAAAAATATTAAGATTTTTCTATATATGTAAGAGTCAAGAAAAAATATGGTAACTGAAAAGGCACAAATTTACCCTTAAATCTATTCTGAAGTTTAAAAATACAAATAAACATCAGGTTTTTGTTTGTAACCAATATTTTTAAGATGTGGGTGGACATTCTGATTTTTAATTATTTTCTTTTAGGGTTTTTCCTTACCAAGAAATTATAATTAGAAGAAAACTTAAATGGATTTTATGCAATTAAGTTAATTGGATAAAAGACAGATTTCTTTTGAAATTCAAATAATATTAAAATATTTTAATCAAGACGGTTCTACCTCCTTCTTGATGGTGACTCCTAAGGGGAATTTCATTTTCACAGACATGAATTAATTTTATTTAACCAAATTTGTGAATTTAAAAATTAAATACCCATTTTGGATTGCACGTATTTACTCGATTCGTTCTGGTGGGCAATTTTCTGGAAAAAAAAACTTCAAAGACCTACCTATTTCCGTTTAGGGAATTTTTTGACAGAAACCTGAAATACAGAGTTTCCTTTCAAATATTTCAAACATAACAAGTACAAAGATTAATTAAAATCTTTTGAGGAGTTTTCAAGAATAAAAAAAATGAGATTTTTTTTGATCGAATTTGGCTGTAACTCATTTAGAGACCTCTACTGTCCCAAAGATTTTTTTTTGACTCGAAACTAATATACATATGTAACTACAGTTACTTTATAAATCAAGTAAAAATAGCATTATCCACAACATTTGAACTTTAGTCAACTTTACTTTAAGTTCATGTTTTATCAACAGCTCACAGATAAATTTCCTTTGAGTTCTTGTTTTATCAACACCTTACAGACAACAATATTTTCTTTTGTCGTATCTATTAAATTAGTCTAGCAAATAAATCAACACGGTTCAATACACCTTTTGCCTCTTATTTCTTTATATTCTAACTAATTCGTTGAATTTGTGTGTGACATGATGTTAACCTATACGTAATTTGCCAAAGGATGAATCAATTTTGATTGTACCTGTTAAATCAAATGTACAAAATAGAAAAATCTTACATCAAGCACGTAACACAGGGAACGGGGTTAAGGCCTTTGGCCTCTTTAGTTGTAGTTGAGGGTCAACATATTTAGAAAAATGCCAATGATTTCTGATTGAAGTTTAACATTTTGTATGCAAGAAAACAGCTTCCCATATAAAAGTCCATCCCGATTGTAAAATAAAACAATAAACGGTGTAAGGTACTAAAGTTGTAAAATGTTATTGTAGTCCAATCAAATTATCCAAAAAATAAACAAAAAATAGGGAGGAAAATTGTATTGTTTAATTTTAAAGAGTATACCTCTTGGAGATTCTTAAACCACATTTTTCAAACCAAAAAAACCCCACTGCGTCGTACACCATTTTGAAAAGTTTAAAAGCCGACTCAATTTTCTCTATTAGCTATTAGTCGTACAGTAGTTGTTTTTGTTTACTTTTGTAGGTTGACATGTTTTCTACAATTTTTGTCTTAATATTTTTGTTGATAGCTCCTTCCTATAAAAAGTTATTGTTGAAAAACCAGCAAACTTTCGATTTTTCATCATATTTTGATTTTAAAATAGTATATAAATATAACGTTGACGGGACAATTACACACCCTTTTAGCACGAAACTTTTTGCCCCTCCCCAATAATTTTTATTTAAAAATTTAGCCGCATTTTTAAGCTAAATTTTGAGATCTTAATTTTAAAAATCTGTCCAGAAGAAATGAAGTTAGGATTTTTTAAAAAGATCCACTGTGGGTGGTAAGACAAGCTTAAAATGAAGAGTTTGATTACTGAATTTTTCGGTGCTTTGAAGGGCAATATCTTTTGATGGTTTAGAGCTTTACGTCAATTTAATTAATTGATGTACAACTTTTCAACGATGTATGACACATTACTGTTGAGTAGGGAGACCACTTAGCCCGTTCTCCTTTGTTTTGCGAGATAGGAATTCAAAAAACACTGTTTTGACGATGATACATATCAATAGGTAATAATTTCTCAAGTAATAATTGCCGACGAGAATTAGTATATAGTTTAATTTTAAGAAGAAATATCAGCCTTTATTTGCGTAGTAAAATAAAATTAATGAATTAAGCCAACCTTAAGATATTTGATTTTTAGCTTTACCATTTTGTCTTGCCTACGCATTTTTTTCAAATTTAAATGAATAAAATGTTTTTTATTATTTTGTGTTCATTTAATTTGTATATTTACTATAAGACCCTTTGAGTGCAATCAATAAAATAAAGGTTTAGATCTGAGAAATTCCGCTCATTAAATAAAATGCGTGATAAACAAAGTCTAGATTGCGATTTAAACTGTACGCATATAATGCACATTTTGCAGAATAACATTATTAATACCACCGAATCTGAAATTTGGTTATATGATAGTTAACAACTAATATTATGCAAAAACAAGTCAGCTGGCTGTATGTGGGTGGAAAGATCGTCAGCTGACGTAGTGAATTGTGTGCATAGTGCATGGCTTTTAACCGTGGTCTTATGCGTGGGCTTATCTGTCACGGGCTCCCGGACTATTATGTTAGGAACAAATTATTGGATTTATTTTACAAATGCATTTTGTAACTGTTTTAAATATCAATATCTTCCCTTAAATATAAAACTGATCTACGCTACGGCCCTGGCTGGCTCTCAGAAAACTTATACAAGTTCATTCAATTTTCTTACTGAATGCTTTCTGAAATAAAATCACCACCGAATATGAAAGGAAATTAAAGTATTTCTGTGATCCATAGCTAGAAGATAAAGGACAAAGGAGCAACGTTTCTGGTTATTTCTTAACAAAATAATTTTGTTTGTAACTTTTGTATGTTTTTATGGTTAGAATGTTGCAGGCACTTACATATGATACTTTTTATATTTGTTATTCTGCTACACAATCAAACTTATTATTATTCTATTTAAGTGCCCTCTTAAATTTCAGAATATGTATGAATGTATATTTATATGCATATCAAATTATAAATGCCTACACATTCGAGTAATATACCCGTAAGATATTTTCGACACCATGTGTATCGGTCTCTTGAGATCTATGAACTTTATATAATAAAAGCCAAGTGTCCAACAACTACCCACAGTATTGTTATGACATTTTGACCTAACCGAAGCGAATCTCCTGATGCCTGAGGTGAAATTGTACATTTTGAGTGTGATTACATTTGAAGCAAGATAAATAAACAACAAAATGAACATCACAAACGGTGAACACATTTTTTGCCTATTGAGGTGCATATTCATCAAAGACCGTTAACTAAATTGGGTAACACAGTTTGATGAAATGTCAATGTCAACAGTGGTAGGTGACTGGTGACATAAGTGAAATTTAAAATATTGATAAACACCTTCAAAAGAAGAAAGAAATTTTTGTGTAGTCGATTAGAAAGTTTTGGATCATATTAGTAGAATTTAATTGAGACATGCGGGTGAAGCACTTATGAATGAAAATTTAAATAAAGAATACTAATATGTAAATGTTTTTGATTTTTTTTTTCTATTTTTCTTTATTTTTTGAGTTATTTCCATACATTTCCTTAATATCTGTAAATTTTGTTCCAACTTTGCACGCAAATAGTTCAGAAGAGAATTGTTTATTGCATTCAAAATTCTTATACAAAAAAAGCTTTTGGTTAAACATGTGTGAGAAAAAATTATTTTGATTTTGGCCCTGTAGGCCAAATTATTAGTTTCGTGTCGAAAAAAAAATTCACGAACGAGACAAATGGCTGGAGCTAATTGGGTTCGAACATTTCCTTATGGATAAATGTCAGAATGTCAGCCAGCCGGCAAATCATGAACCAAATTTGTTCCGAGTCGTTCAGTTCGCTCGTGTATGGCTTAACATAATATAACGATAATATAGTAGTACAAAAACACTAATTATGTCTCGATTCTTAAAGAGAAGTTGAGCAATTTACAAGTTTTACATCTTTAATCTTAATTAAAAGGCGGTTGAAAGATTACGCGATACCCTCTCAGGCAAAATGTGAATAAATTCCCCATTCTCTGCCTCTTTGCATTACTGCAGCAAAAATCATCAACAAAAAGTCACAACTTGAGACAAGCAAAAATCATACTTCTAGACTCTAGAATACCTACTTAACTTACAGTATCAGCTGTCAAAGTCAACAATTCCTCTCTTATAATAACAGAGACAAACTATTTATTTTTAATTGATAACTATCTTTTATATCAAAAATAAAGCCAAGTTAACAGTTAGCATCATATTGTGGCACCATGTTGACCACTCTTATGTCTAATTCTATTAAGAGATTAGTTTGAGTAAGCTTGTTTGTTTTTCTATTTATTCAATCTTCAATTGAGTTATAATCGATAAAATGCATCAAAAAAGTTAAAGTACAAAATATTTCAAATATTTAGAATTCCATGGGTTAATAGCTAAGAACCAAAACATTTTTGATATTTTTTTTATTTGCATATTCAATAACTTAAAATGTATAGTTAAAAGTTTGAAAAGTATTTTTTAATCGTTGCACTTACCTATTTACATATAGACAAAAAAATCAATATTTTTGATAACGATTTACTTGAAACTTTATTATAAAACTAGATGGTTGCTGTACGCCAAAGGTGGCCCGTCGAACATGTTTTGTTATGGCATAGCAGAGTTCCCAGTCAGCGAGCCAGTGAGTCAGTGAATTAGTGATTCGTGAGTCAGGGATGAGCGTAAATATGTTTAGAGATTATAGTCCAGGCAAAATGTACAAAAAAATGGACAATCTGTCAAAAAAATCCAAGAGAAGGTTTGTAAGGCAATTGTCTTTATTTTGGCATTAGGAGTTATAAGTGAAAAACGACCATTTTCTAAATTTTATGTTTTTTGAAATGTCGATATCTTCTTAACGGTGGGTCGTAAGAAAAAAAATGTTATAACTTTTTTTTGGCAAATGACATAATCTATGCAACACTTTTCGATAACAATTACTGTTTCCGAGTTTTAGGCAAAAAACTGATATTTTCGACATTTAACCTTGAATAACTATTGACACGCACACGATTTGGCAATCGACTTTCACGACAGTATTTCTTATGCCAAAATAAAGACAATTGCATTTAAAAACCTACACTTGGATTTTGTTGACAGAAAAAGTACAATTTGCCTGGGCTAAAGTCAATTCCGCTAGGAATGCTCATCACTTTATCCTCCTGTGTTCAATCATTTTAAGGGGAGTCAACCCTTATTAAGTGCAGTCTCAATATAAAACCTATGAAATAAATAAAATGAAAACCAAAAACAAATACATATAAAACGATCTTTTTTTCATCGTAGGTGGCAGATTGACAATTTAAGTCTCATAAAAATTAAACCACAAACAAAATTATCAGCGAAATTGACACTGATTATACCAAACAAATATACAAATAGTTTATAGTCATTCAATTTATGAAGTGAACAATGGATCCACGAGGATCAATGCCCCCCCCTTTCGTAAACTGAAATCCTGGATCCGCACCTATGTGTGACACTAAAGGCCGTCAAACATTTTTACTATAAGCTCTGTTAAAAGTAAACAACGATTTATTTTATATTTTTGTATAGTTTATTAAGATTTCCTTATATCGTCGTAAAATCAAAATATAAAAGGGAAGATATGGAAAATATTTTGACATATACAAGTTGACAGCTGCTGTTCTTTAAAGTATAAACACATTAGGCGTATTAACGATCCAATGCAAAACTGATCTAGTATCATTGCAAAAGTGCAAAATTTTCGTCCTCTATAACAACAACATACACTGACTAAAATCTTGTAACAGTTTTACACTTTTGCTATACCCTTACCCTATTGTAACAGAGAAAAACAATTAGTGTAAACTTTGCCTGATGTCGTTGACAGTTTGGCAGCTGTCATTTCTTTCATTTTCTGTCATTCTCTGTCAGAAATTGTATTATATTAAAAAATGTGTGTTCACGATTTACAAACAAAAAATAAAATTTCGCAATTTTACACCTTTTTTTTCCACCGGACCGTGAACACGGTATTTCAAATATTTGTTTAAATTTTATGTCCTCATATTTACTGACTTGGAATCTATTAATATGTAATGAACTGATGAATTTACTTATGGCTAGAAGCTGGAAAAGGAATATTGTTAGTATAGATTCCATAAACATTATTTTTTTTAATATTCTACCAACATTATTTTGATGCAAGCGTAGTAACTGCGTAATACGTCCCGCTAACCATTACACGGTCAATAAGACTGCACGGTAGGTACTTGATATTGAGTAAAAATATTGGCGTAAGGCCCACATAAGACAATACAATATTGACTTTATTGACATAAAAATGTATTACCCTAAAGAAAAATCATTTTTTTTTTAATATCAAAATAAACTATAATTACAATTGATTAGCAACTTTAGCTACCATCTTCTATCTGTGCCAGCCGTTTTAAGCATTAACCAGTCGGTAGCACTGACTTTGCAAGTGTTTTATTCTCTTTTGATTGATGATAATAAATCAAAATCAAATCCAAAGAGAACCAATCATTTAAAGTTACAATAAAACAATAATGAATTCAGTATATCGCAAACAGTGTGGCTTTTATACCTCCTTCGAGTTATCAGTGACTCTGCCTCGTTTATATTTTTATTTTTTTGGCGCCTTTCGCTTAGTTACTCGTGCTCGCATGATTAAAAAAAAAAGAGGTCATTAATTCTACCAACAAAAAAAAATTGAAAATAAAAATTAAATAAGAAGACAAAAATTCAACATTTGACAGAATATTATTTGTCTATCCGCATTAAAATCTGCCAACAAAATTTTTGTTTTCGTTTGTTTTAAATTTAGACGAACAAAATATCATGTATGTAGATAATTTTTATTTATGTATGCAAAATTTTAACAAAAACAAAAACTTTTTCTTATTCTCTTTTTAAAAAAAAGAGATAAACGTGATCTTGATTTTCTCTCAAACCTTGATTTTGTAATCTGACATTGACTGGGTGATAAAATAATCAAAGCACTAAACATTACACAAAAGCTTAATATTAACATAAAATAACTATTGTAAATAAAAATAAAATAAACAAAAGAAAAATTATTGTTTAAGAGAAACTATTGCAGTTTTTGACGCACTCAAATAGCAAAAGCTGTTTGTTTTAATTTAAAATACAAAAACAAAGCCAAACAAAACAAAAATAGCTGCTAAACGCAAACGCTCATTGGCTTTCGAAGTGGTTGCATTTGGTTTATAGCAATCTCTCCTCTTTTACTTGTTAATTGTTTACAAATTTCAATGTTAATTTTTGTTTCGTTTTCCTTATTATTATTTTAAAGCGCGTCTGCCTTGGATAAATGTTGTGCTATCGCTCTATATAAACGAATAGTGAATAAATTAAAGTTAAAAAATTAGTGTACTCCAAATCCAAATGCATTTCACATTATTTGCAAGAAGTGTGATTTAAATTTATTGCAAGCAAATTAATGATTAGTAAAATAGTTAATATGCATAGATTTATTTTGTGAGTTGGTTTTTGATAAATTTTCAATTTCAATGAAAATGCTAAAATGATTACTTAATTTCTTAAACTAAGAATAGTTGTTTGTGTTTAACAATGTGAAGAAAAATGCTCAAAATACAGCTTTAGTTGTTAGTTTATTATTTGTTTAACTATATTGGCTTTCTATACATGAAGTTGTTATATTTTTTTTGAAAGGAAAATAGTTAGAAAAAAATTGAGAATGAGGCTTTGAAGACAAGTGGTTTGAAATTAAGAGACCTCCTTATAGGTTATTTTGTTTTCAAGGTTATTTTTGTTTTGACTGTTGTGTACATAGTATTTAAACATTTTTCAAACTATGTGCTCTTATGTGTTTAACATTACAAAGAAAAGAGTTGTTAAAAATGATTCCCCAAAATTAAACATGCTTCCGATATTTTGTTCATTCGAAGTACATGAACATTTGTTTATAAAAATGGCAAATATAGTAGGTACTTGAGTCAGAGTAATGTGAACTTGAAAAACAAATAATTTAATCTATTATGAGTAGATACTTGTACGCATTGATTGTTTTTTCTTGTTTTGACTGCCGGTCGAGTAGAATATATAGTAGAGAGATAAGGAACTGTGTAGTTTAACATTAACCCCGTATAATTATTAGATTTCTTAGACGGACTTTATTGTTCAAAATAGTACCTACTATATAAATATGCTATTTTTATAAAAAACAATGGCACTTTAGTGATGATTAAGACAACTGATTGTGTTGTTAAATGTTGACAACTCTTAAACAACCACAACAATTTTATTAATAACTTTTTTGAGTTGGACGGTTGTGTAAAATTTACTGAATGTGTGAATATTTACTAAATACATGATAGCATGAAACTTATGGAGAATTTTGAATTGAAGTTTATTACGCTCAAATTCAAGTTCTGTTTTTTTTTTATTAATCTTGTCTTTGGCATTATACACGTAAATAAGTTGTTTTGTTCATAAGGTTTAAATCAAAAGCAACATAAAAGTATGAGTAATGTATACCATAATAGCCAGAGGGCTGGCTACAAATTTGTCGACCTCATTGGAACATGGATGAAACTTTGGTCACAGAAGGATTGAGGGCGTCAAACACAAAAAAGGCTGTCTTACACTCCTGGTCAGAGGATTAGGTCTTTTATTTTAAAAATATTAAAAATAAGGGTCTAATCAATCGAACCGGAGTGGCAGACTGTTGTTTTTGTATTTGATGGTCATAAATCTTTCTGTGACTAAAGTTTCAACCTTTTACGAAGTGAGGTATGTAACTTAATCGGTCGCTATAGTTTTCTGAATAGAACTAGCAATGGATAAACTTACATACTTAAATCAAAATTTTTCGAAATTGCTATTTGAACTTTTTTTTCTTGTTAATGATATAAAGATATTATCGAACCACTACCATATACTCCGTCACTGTCTAGCTTAATTCCAGTTGTTAGCTTTCAGGGGAAGTTATACTACGTTTTCACCTACCACCATTGTATATAATACCTATAGTACTATTAATGAGTCGAATTTCGGGACGATAGTCTAGGAAGGTAGTAGCCCGTAGCGTAATGGTTCCCTTCAAGCAAGCGAGCTCGTTTTCGGTCCGCAAACGTATCAAACAACGTATGGACGACTTCGCATTCGGATCCAAATACGGATCGAAAAACTGCGTTTTGCGGCTCAAATTAGTATGGAAATTAGAATCACCACGGAGCCATTATGTGAATGTATTGTGAGAGAGAGAGTTTTACAATTCACCATACTCGGAGAACTAAAACGGTTCCAAAAAAAATTAATGAAAAATGTATTAAAAAAAACTTCCCATCTAGCCCAGTTTCTCCATTGCCTACAAAAATAAAACAAACAGATTTTTTTTCATTTCAAGAGTTTTTTTTATTTATCATTCATAAAAGGTTTTCTAAAGACTATTTCGCACAAATAAACATGACATATTTCCACAAATATAAATTTACATTTAATAAATAGAAACTTGCATTTCTGATTGGAAATGTTTAAAAGTTTTAACAAGAAAAGAGATAAAAAAGCAACCGTCTCGTCTTCGCCACGCTACCTACAAAACTGAACTAAAAAAAAAAAGTGGTGGAAATTAAGGCAAAATGATTGTATACTTCACCTATACTCTCTCTATTTCTCGATGCTTGAAAAAAATACTCTCGATTCTCGTTCTTTTTACATGCGTACACAGAAAATTTGCTATTGTGTGTGAGACACTCATTTTTTTTGGAGTCCCAAGTGAACCGAGAAATTTGGGTCCGCGATTTTGCTGTGTTCGCTTCCCAGCCTCATCCACCTAAAAACTAAAAAGTTTTTTTTTCAGGGCTACTGCCTCTTGCGAGGAATTGACAAATCTTCCAAGAGTATCACTTGTCACGAATAAGTGCTTCTCGTCTAGCCGTTCGGATTCGGCATAAAATTGTAGGTCCCTTCCATTCCTGTCGAACGGCGCACACAGGAATGGTTGCGAGTTGTTAGTCACTAGGCCCTGGTTCTTCATGAGCCGTTGTGCCACCCGATTTTTATGTTTTTTTTTAGTCTAGGCCTATAGGTGGAGTGATTATCGCTAGAGAGATTTAATGAGATTTTCAATGTGTTTTTAACTCTACATTATCTACAGAGTAAATGCCCTCCCAGGCCAGTGGCACCGCCACCGTCGTTTTGGATTTTTGATAGTACTATAGATATTTATTGTACATTGTACAATGCTACCACTTAATCCGGATTTATGAGGATTTACCACAAATTTTCTTTAAAATCTTCTGAAATCTTGAAGATTTCCCATACAATTTATAATCTCCTTAAACAAAGATTAGAACTTAATCTCATCGAAATCTTCTTGGAAGTAGGAGACTGTCAAAACAAACAAACCTTATTTCGTGGAACGCACCTATCCAAATGACATTTTCTCCATTGAGAATAAACAAAAAAAAAACCTTTCAAACTTTATTTTGATGATGCCGGTTTTGGAGGTGGGAACATAGAATTTTAAAAGTTTTTTGGGAAATTTATTAAATTTTCCTTGAAAAATCTACGTCATTTTTTACAACATCCTTTTCCAAAAAAATGCTCGTTCGTTTTATTATTTTGGAGGATAAAATGTTGGAATAACAATATTTTTTTACTCATTTTTATTTATTGAAATTCTTCACTGCGCCGAAATTATTATCGTCTTGTTTGCAATTATTTTGTTTTACTCTTGTGACTTTTGAATGGAAATTCAGAGTGAAAATGTCAAACTAATCTTTTTTTTTCTCTGATAAAAACACTTCAAGATTAATTTTTAATCTACTCTTTTTAATCCGGATTATCTTTAGGTGAAAACGTAGTATTAGTGCGATCCGGTCGAGCATTTTATTTTTCTTTTTTTTTTTTTTTTTTTGAAGCATTCAACAAGAAAAAATGAAGGATGAAGAACAAGGAAGTACGAAGAAAACAAAATTATACAAAACAAAACAATAAAATGCACGTATTTGTCAACATTTTTGTAACTTTTCCTTTAGGAAGTTACGCAAGAAGTTTGATTAATAAACTTGATAACATCCAGGCTAATAATAGTCTACTTGCGATGGCATTTTGTTTTCTTTTTCATTAAATTGCATTAGAATATTTTGTATTTAGAACAAACTGTTGTTGTTTTGTGGGTAATATTAAAATTTTTTTGTAAGACTGTATAGACTAAAAACTAGGAGAAAAATCTTGTTTTCTTTCTATAATATACAAATCTCGTGTCAGCGGTGTTTTTGGTCGAACCGATTTTTTTGAAATTTTGTTGTGATATTTGGTAGGTATGGAAATAGGTCATAAAGTTTATTTCATATCGCTAAGTGATTAGGATGTCCCTATCCAGATTTTTTTAAATTTTTTGTTTACGAAATTTTTTGTTTGTATTTTGTTTCGGCATCAAAAAATACCTATAGACCCAAATATCCACCCCTCTTACAATACATTCGTTTTTTTCTTATTTAACAACCAAGTTATTCACTAGAAATAATTTATATAGCAGAACAACGTTTTCCGGGTCAGCTAGTAAGAAATAAAATTATACGTATGGTTAGGAATGTGTTTTTTTTTTGTTTGTGGTTTTAAAAAGTTTATTTTACAACAATTGAAGAGTTATATACTCATTCTAACATTGCATTTGTTGTCAATAATTCATTTTAATTAGTAAGTCTCCTTGCAATGCATTGGTACTATATGTGGCAAGACCGGTATCTATTTTTTTTCCTTACTAAATTGAATAAACTTTTCGACGGGAAACTTTTAAATAACTTTAACGCAAAATTACAGCAAAATTCTGAGTATTTCTATTTTTTTGTTTTTTTAATCTAAAAGTAAATGGTTTTTTATTTTTTATTATGCATTACATAATTTTAAAAACGGATCTGTGATTCTATTTTTCCATTTTGATTTTTAGTGTTTTATTTATGAAAATAAATATTAAGATATATGTAAGTATGTATGTATATCAAAAAACAGAATAAATTTCAAGCCCTTATGTGATTAAATGAATTGACCATAGGAAAGTTTTCAACAATAATTTTATTACCCACCAATTAAAATAAATATTGACCCATAGGTACAAATCTTAATTCTTCATAATACTTGTCTAAAATGCCTTATTATTATACAACTACATACAAAAATACACTAACTCTATTTTATTTGCAGAAATAGTTTAGATCGAATTTATTAAAAAAAAAAATAAAAGAAAAATTCTTATTAATATTATTATTTATAATACAGTGTAATGGCAGAAATTACATCACAATCAGGACTTCGATCTAAATTGGGAGATTTGGTTGAAAATAGCTCATCAGCTCTTACAGAAGCAACTGAAGTTACGAAAGGTCTTAAAAATGTTGTTGGATGGTTAAAACAGGTCACTTTGCATTTCTAACAAAAAAAAAAATTATTTGTATTAGTTTGTGTATATGTTTACGTGTTGTACATTTTCACTGTTTTAATTTGGACCTACAATAATTAATAATAATAAAATAATTTATTGTTAGCTCTCTCTCTATAGCTATACCTAAATCCAATTTTCTGTTTCCTCAATCCTTAATCATTGTAAATGTCTTGTCGATTTGTATTCATATTTAAATATTAAATATTGTCAAAAATGTATGATAAGGTGTTGTTTTGATAATTAATTTTACCAAATCTGCACTATATGTATCTATGTATGTAGATGTGTAAATCTATTATGCACGATTTTCTAAAGATAAACATTCTGCCACTTACCCCATCTCAGTGTCTTACATTGTATGTTTGTAATTATTATATTTTGATCCAAATTTATTCGTCACAAATTATTATTTGATTTATGTTTTACATTTCAATATCACTATAACCCTAACCTTACCATACATTAATTTGAATTAGTTGAAATGTTTTGAAAAAAAAAAAAAAAATAAGCACGACTGGATCGCACAAACTTACTCTCGTAGCTAACAACTTGAACGTAGCTTAAAATTGTCAATGTGCATTAGTGGTTCTATAACATTATGATATCATTAAAAAATGTTTAAAAACAATTTAAAATATAAATTATTATTAAACAGATGTAGAGCTCAAAAAAAAGTGTGCCATCTGATTTGTTTGGTAAATGTGAATTTACGAAAAAAAAATTCAAAAATCGTTAGAGCGGTTTTCTTAAAAACTAATTAAAAACATTTTCAAAAATAAAATTTGGTATGCCAACTTTAAAAATGTAATAATTTACAATTTTACACAAGATGTTGAATTTTCAAAAAAAAAATTTAAAATTTTTTCTTAAATCCAAAAATTATTTTTTCAAAAAATTTTACATGCAAAATTGTTAAAATTGTAAAGCACCACTGGCATAAAAAATTTGAGAAATTTGAAAACCAAAAAATCGGTTCTATGACAGGTACACCGTCAATAACCGTTACAAAAAAAAAAATTTTTTCTAACAAAATATTTATTTTAGTAATAATAGAAGCTCGTGATTTTTTTTTTTTTCAAAATCGTTAGAGCCGTTTTGAAACAAATAAATTTTTGTATATTGGTTGTATGGCAGGTACCGTTATTTTTTTAGATAAAAAAAATTTCAATTTCCCCTCTAGGAAATCTCATAAGAACCTTAAGTCCAAAGTTTGAAGAAAATCGCTTCAGCCGTTTAGACTGCAGGTCGAGGTACATACAGACAGACGGACAGACAAACAGAATTGCGAGACCCACTTTTTTCGCGTTCTCTATCATAGTAATGTTAAGGAAAATTATTATCTCGAATTTTTTTTTTTGCACGAATCATAAGCCCTATACTACGTATATCGCAAGTAAAAAATCACATACTGCACATAAGCCAATGTTTTGATTTTTTTTTGTAAAATGTTTGTTTTAACCCAAAGAATAATAAATCTTTTTTAGCACCTTTCGATTTATACATAATGTATGTGTGTCTATGTCTAATTACTAAGTACAGCAAAGATGTAAATTAAGGTGTCCGTTGTTGCCCTAACTAATTTTTTTCGGAGTCATGAACCCGTGTCTCTAATGCCGTTTTCCTTTGGACGTCCGGAAGCGTCCAGCACCGTCAGGAAGTCTTCTGAAACCATTCCATTGGCACTAAAAGTACGCTTCTGACGATTCTGAGAAAAGAAATTCAATTCTTGATTTAAAATCAGAATCAACTCAAGAAGCACTAATACATTTAAAATCAAATGTCAAAAAAAACTCACTCAATCGTTTTGACAGCAAAATGTGAGGGATAAACAAAAATTGCTAAGACGTTCATCGATGTTGGCAAAACATCGATGTAAGCCGAAAAAACATCGATGTTGGACGAAAATTTTTGTTTAGCTTTCAATGCTTTTGAAGTATTAAAATCATTGATGTTCAGAAAGCTAAGGCACCAATTTACACATGATTTTTTGTGTAAACAACTTGTTAAATGTTCATTCATGCTAAATAATTTAAGATCGATTTTCAAACATACAAATCAGCGAAATAGAGGAAATCATGGCACTTTGTTCAATCTATTTTTGTATAATTTGGTCTGTACCTTAATATTTTGAACTCATCGATGTTATGGAAGAAATTAACGTTCAAGAACATGGTTTTAATTTTCAAAACAATAAAGGTATTTTATATTTGTAATGCAGTGTTGGCGCTGAAAAAAATTAAAAAGGGGCCCGAGACAAAAAAGGTGCCAATATATAAAAACTCGACAACACGTTCACACAAAACAAAGGAGTGTACAGTAGTAAAACCGAAATTGTTCATTTATATGATTATTTCACAAAATATTAAAAAATAAATGTCCTCTTCATATTTTTTTTTTTTTTAATTTTTAATTCGATATTTTTGATACAAAAAAAGGAACTTCTTGCAACTAAACAAAACTAGATAACTGTTAAAGTTTTCCAAATAATTCGAAAATAAATTGTAGTTGTGTCCCTTTCTGCTATCATTATGCGTTGCTAAATCAAATTTCGAATTTTTGTTAACATCGATGGTTTTTCAATATTGTCCATCTCTACCACTAAATCTTTTGACGATTAGCCAATACAAAGATAAAACGTCGGAATTAAGTAGAAGCATTACAAACTGTTCCATTGGATTTCAGAATGAGTGGAACCTTGAGTGAAACCAATGGAAAATGGCATAAATATGTACATATTTACTTTTTACTATTATTTCTGTTTACATTTTATTTTTTGCTCTCGAATTAATGAAAATATTCAACACTATTTTGTTATATTTTTTTTTTGTTATATATATAATACACTGTATATTGGAAACAAAATTCATAAGCTATTTCGAATTTTGATTTTTTTAAATATTCTTACTTGAGCCTTTTATGTTTTTCTCTTGAACTATTCTATTTTTAATTTCGATTTTTACGTTTTATCTTTTTTAAATTTATTTTCCTTTCTCATAAACTCTGACAGTTATTCTAAAATTTGTTTATTGACTATTTTTAAGTATCAATTAAAAAAAAAACACATTAAAGAATTTAAATTGAAAATAAAATTTATAATTAATTCTATTTTTAAATTTATTACATAATGTTTACTTCTTAAAATCTAAACATACATACAAGTTTAAATATTAAAAAAATCGAAATTAATTCTATTTTCAATATATAAATTTTTTATTTAACAAAAGTCAACAAAAAAAAATTAAGAATAACTTTCGTAGTTCGTGAAAAAGAAAATTAAAAAAAAGGGGAAGAAAAGCAAAAATATGTAATACTTGCAGTTTTAAAATTCAAAAAAAATATAATATTGTACCTTTTTGAATACGTTTTTCTTTAAATCTCATTATTGCAACAAAAAAAAAACAAAATTTTAAAAAAGGAAAAAAGTAAAAATATTTAATATGTACAAGGCTTAATGCTTTAGAAGCCTTCGATGCAGAATCTATTTGTTTTGTAACCTAAAACTTTGATAATTTTGAATAATTCCAGCCAAATGCAGTGGTGGTAGCCTACTCAAGCGGTTGTTGAAAATTTAAACATTCATAAATAATATAAATGACGGAGCGAAAGCTATACAGCCTAACTGCGAGTGTGTTTATCATACGAAAAACTCAATTGAACAATAAAAAAAGTTGTTTTTGTGTTTCGTTATGTTATTTTTAACGGGGTTTAACAAAATTTAAAATAATCGCGTCTATGTTGTTCCATAAGGTATACTCTTATCGCCTGGATCAAGTGATGTTACTTTTTTACATTTGTTTGTAGTTCATAAACAGAACCCGTGAAATTTCATTGAATTTTCCTAGTAACTATTTTTATTATGGATCATTGTTTTTCAAAAATATGTCCTACATCGCGAAAAAAAGATTGCGAAAAGAGTGGCCTCAAACAATTGACGTGGAGTGTTTAATTTTTCAAATTTAAAGATTTTCCATCAAGTCTTACACTTTTACACAATTTTTGAGAATCTAGTCTTGTGAAAAAGAACTGTGAACAAAGGTTACCCATATAATATAATTTTCTTTTTTTGTCTTTTCTTAATTCCAACCCGTCTTTTCGTCTTTGAGATACCTACCTGATTTTTTTTGACGGTGTATTTCTACGTTCCTGTTAGGCTTATAGCAAAGATAATATAACAAGTATATATATATATATATATATATAACTTGTTATATTATCTTTGCTTATAGGCTCTCCCAAACCAACTCGAAATCAGAGCGAAATAAACCCATTGATTGAAACAAATGATACACACAATGCTGAATACCAACAATAGAAACTGACTTCAGCGTCGGCGTCGGTTTAAAAGAACCTTTAAGATGGAAGTTGTGTTGATCAGTAATTCAACTTTAAAATAATTTATCACTCAAAAATAAAATATTTCAGATTTTCTATCAAATCATGCTTTTCATTTTCCATCAGCTTAAAAGTCCCTTTCATCAAAACTTTTCAAGCTGTATAATACAGATTTGTTTCTTCGCATTATTCTATTTATGCTTTTGTGGCTGCTTTGAAAAAAAAAAAAAAATTATTTTAAATAAAATAAAATAAATATAATAAATAAAAAAATATTATCCTCATTTAGGCTTCTATTGAAGTAAGAGAGGCTGGCAAAAGAGCAGTCTCACAAATCCAAGCCCATCCAAATTTTATATCTCACGAACTCGATTCGAGCAGTGTCGAAGAACAACCTCACACTGAGAACCATCGCAATCAATCATCGACTATACTGTGTAATTCTCCAAAGCCATTTAATCGCAATAATTATATAATAAGCCAATTAGAGAAATCAAAAGTGACCAACATGAGAGATTTGAAACCGTTGACGATTTTGCATTATAATGATGTTTATAATGTTGATTCAAATTCAGAAGTTGAACCTGTGGGAGGAGCGGCAAGATTTTGTACAGCGATGAGGTCGTTTAAGGAATTGGACCCATTGATTCTATTTTCAGGCGATATTTTTTCGCCAAGCATGTGTAAGTATGCATCAGACAATTTAAATTTTTAAGTGTACTAAATACTATTTTTGTTTTGTTTTTTGTTTTAGTGAGCACATTTACCCAAGGCGAGCAAATGGTACCTGTCTTAAACGCTGTGGATACACATTGCGCCGTTTTTGGAAATCATGATTTTG
Source organism: Melangyna quadrimaculata (assembly GCA_949320155.1). Taxonomy (NCBI): domain Eukaryota; kingdom Metazoa; phylum Arthropoda; class Insecta; order Diptera; family Syrphidae; genus Melangyna; species Melangyna quadrimaculata. The sequence continues at coordinate 21,729,832 of OX439485.1, forward strand.
GTGAGTTTTAAGTTTCAATAACTTCTAGTTTTAAGTGTATTTGTGTAAAAGTACTAAGTATCTTGTTGCGAGAGTCAATCAGAAGTTTTTAAAATACAAAACAATGGACGAATAGATTTCTGTAAAACTGATAGTAACTTCTGAAGTCTATTGGACTTTGGACCTAATTGGCGAGAGTATTTTCGGAAAACCTACTCTTCGACCAAAGTCGATCAGAAATAATTCTTGATTGACTTTTTTTAATGAATGTGTGATAAGGTTCCACAATTTTGTTCGCAAACAATCTAAACAATTTAAAGACTTATTTAGACACTCAGGAATCTCAGATCTCAGATATCTATCAATTCACATTTTAATTCAGTTTCTTATCAAAATGTCTAAGTTCTGCAAACAAAGACTTGAAATAAAACTTTCATGTGCCCACTTATTTTTTGTCCCAGTTTATCTGAATCTTGTTGAGGTTTCTCCACCTGCTCAATTTTTTTGATATATCAGAAACTTTAACTGGCTGATTTACGTAAGAAAACGACCAAATAGGATGCAAGTCTCATATTTGTTGGTTTATCTTTTGCCCTTTCACACAGGGAAAATGAGTTGCCAGAAACTGTAAGTTTGTAGGCGAGAAGGGCGTAAGGGGATATTTTTATCCCTCCCCAATATGCCCTTACATGCCAACAAACAGAAAGTTACCAGCAACTCAGTTTCCCTATGTGAAGAGGGACTTATGTACTTCTCCTTTGATTGCAATTCTAATGATGGTTTCCATTGGTTAATTCAGATTTTAACCGTGGCCAATGGAACACCATTTTCAATTGATTTATTTTTGTCATTGTATTCGTATATTTTTGTGCCTGTGTGCTTCCATTTTACATTATAAATGATTTCCTTCATAAATTAAAATAAATAAGTTTGTTTGCCAAAATCTGTATTTTGACAGATCCAAATCATAGATAAATTAAGTTATTTTCCCAATGGAAAACACCAGAAAACACAGCAAAAACGACAAAACACTCCACAACATACCACAGGAGACAGGTGGGCTACATCAATTTTGGCCCCAATAAAAACGGCCCCAACGAAAAATGAAAAATGGCCCCAAATTTGATTTTTTTTTTTCATAATGAAAAATGAACCCATTTTCAAAATGAAAAAATGGCCCCAAACTTATGAAAATTGGCCCAAACAAGAAATGTAAAATTTGATATGAAAAGTAAACACAACAGAAAAAATAAAATCGTACAAAAATGTTTTGCGTAGGTTCGAGAGAGCCTTTAAAGTACCTTGCCTGACACCTCGGGTTCTAACTCTTGGGGCATCTGTAGACTTCGTCGCTCCGCTAAGGGTGCCTCTGTAGGCCGATTCTGAAAAACGTATAATGTATTTTCTTATTCTCAAAAGCCGAAATTCATTCATATTTGCATTCAATTCGAAAACAATCCGTCATCTACAAACCTATCGCTTTCCAACAAAAAATGGAAAGAGAAAGCGCTTTTCAGCATAAGAAAATACAAAACCGCCAATGAAAGCGATCCGCCGCGCTTTTCAGAAACGGCCTCCTGTTGTCAGTCGGCAATAGCCCCATACAAATTTTAAACTTTTTTGTTTTTGTTGTTTCATATAATGTTTGAGCCATATTTCATTAAGGGGGGTTCACACTCATCGACAAGTCGACCAACCTGTTACTAGCGTTCACATTCAATGACCGCCTAATCAACTTCATTTGTAAATAAATTTTCAAAAAGCAAAAACCGCGTAGATTTAACTTTTTGAACCAGTTTCAGCGAAGGAAATTATATAAACCCATTCTTTATGAATCTCACATAAAAAATGAAAAAAAAAACAATAAAATCCAAATTTTCAGACATATCAGTTGTTCAACGTGATCACATTAGGTACAGCAGGCGTTCGACCTAGCAAAATTTCGAAAAAATTGAAAAACTTCCGACAATCGTTCAATTTGTGTTCACATTACAAATAATGTGACGTTTCGACACGAGTTGATGAACTTGTCGATGAGTGTGAACCCCCCTTATAGGGGGCTTCACACTCATCGAGATCTTGTGTTCACATTACAAATTATGTGACGTTTCAACACGAGTTGATGAACTTGTAGATGAGTGTGAACCCCCCTTATCTCATCGAGAACTTGTGTTCACATTAGAAACTATGTGATGTTTCGACACGATTTGATGAACTGGTCGATGAGTGTGAAGCCCCCTATTAGGGGGGGGGGGGATTTTGATGTTTTTTTTCTTTAATTTTTATGTGAGATTTATGGAAACTGGGTTGCAATAGAAGTTGAAAGAAGAAGGGGAAAAAATGAATTTCCTTCGCTGAAAATGGTGTAAAAAGTTAAATCTACACCGTGTTTGCTTTCTGAAAATTTATTTACAAATGAAGATAATGAGGCGGTCGTTGAATGTGAACGCTAGCAAAATGACTCAGGTTGATCGACTTGTCGATGAGTGTGAACGCTCCTATCGGGGCCAAATTTCATGTAGCCAGACAGGTGTGTTTCTTGAATTACGGTTTGAAAAATGGCAGTTGAGAAAAATGGATATAAAAATAATTGAAATATGTGAAACATTTATACGCCAGTAAGCTGTTACATTTTCATTATCCGGTGTTCTAGGGTTTATGAAAATTGAAAAGAGAGTATAATATCTTTTTTTTCTCTTCACGCAGATCACGGCTTGGATATTCTCACCGAACTAATTAAAAAAACAAACTTCCCATGGCTAATGTCCAACGTAGTTGATAATGAAACCGGACGACCTCTTGGTGGTGGCAAGATTAGCCATTTCATTTTCCATAATCAAACCTCAATTGGACTGATTGGTCTTGTGGAAAAAGAATGGCTAGAAACCCTACCTACAATCGACCCAAAAGAAGTTACATTTATCGACTACGTAGAAGCTGGCAATAAGCTAGCCGAAGAGTTACGCAACGAAGGTTGTGAAATCATAATTGCTCTCACTCACATGCGAACACCAAATGATATAAATTTGGCGAAAAATTGTCCGGGTATTGATTTGATTTTGGGTGGACATGATCATGTCTATGAGATTTTAGAAATTAATGGAATAAAAATTGTGAAATCTGGTACGGACTTTCGTCAATTTTCAAAGATCACCTTGGACAAGATCAAAGGTGATAATGGAAAGATCCAAGTTGATGTAGAACCCGTCGATGTGACTTCAGCATATGAAGAGGAGCCTATTCTCAAGGCTGAGCTGGCGAAGTATTCTGGTAAGTTCTTAATTTTTGGAAAATATGTCCTTATACAAATGTATTAATTTGGAATATATAATTTCAGATGTTATTGAATCAAAAATGACAGAAGTACTGGGGAACTTTTCTGTAGAGCTTGATGGCCGTTTTTCGTCTATAAGAACTTCGGAAACAAATCTCGGCGACTGGGTGTGTGATGTTGTGTTAGCAGCAACAGGTGCTGATGTTGTTGTCATCAATTCTGGGACATTCCGATCCGATCAAATCCATCCACCAGGTCCATTCACAATGAAGGATCTTGTCAATATAGTTCCTATGAGAGACCCCTTGATTGTAGTAGAAGTTACGGGGGCTTGTATATTGGCAGCTATAGAAAATGCAGTTTATATGTATCCAAAGCTTGAAGGACGTTTTCCTCAGGTAGGTTTGTTTGAAACATTCAGGGCGGTAATTATTGAGTGAGTTTATGAAGCTATTAGCTATACTTTTTTATTTTATGTGTTAAACACAGTTTTTTGGGAGATTTTTTGAACAGTTTTTTCTCGCGAGCCGTGTCATAACTTAGGAGTGGTCCTGACCACTTACATTATTCTTATGAGCACTCATAACAGACCTTGGTGACTATGTTAAATAGCCTCATAACTTTCAATAATTATCGCCCTGATTATATTTCGAAGTGTAAACTTTTATTTTTTTTTTTTTTTTTTTTTTTGATTCTGTAGGTTTCCGGAGTGACATTTGCATTTGATCCGTCAAAACCACCGGGCAAACGGATAGATCCACAACTTGTTCAAATTGCCGATGACTTCCTAAAATTGGACCAATTGTATAAAATATGTATTAAAAGCTACATGTATGGAGGATGTGATGGCTTCACTATGTTTAAGGATGCTAAGGTTCTGGTAAGTTTTCGTTGTGAAATTATTTGTATGATGCAGATTTAACTTAAGGGTTTGAAGTCAAGACCATCATACATCAAAGCTCCGCAGCCATATTTTAATAAGTTTTTCTAATTTTAGATGGATGATGATTCATGTCCAGAGCTTGGGCTGGTGCTACAAAATCATTTCAAAGCGATCAATATGCGAACTGGAAAGTGCAGAAATTCAAAGCATCACCAATCGTTAGTTACACTCTCACGGAGACACAGCATGGTTCAAATGTTGGATAATTTAGACTTAGAAGGGCCATCACCATTGAGAAAGCTATCAATTGGATACAATTCAAAATCCATTGATCACAGCACAACTTCTTCGAAGGTAAGTTATTTAATTTTCATATTCGTATTCTGATGCATTAAAAATGCTTTACAAAAGTATATACTTGTGGTTTTGAGTTCAAAATAAATTTAAGTTGTTAAGCGCGTACTTGGCTCTTATGTACAAGTAGCTTATGTAGAATTTCAAAAACTGAACTGTACGATTTATTTGAAAACATTATGAATATCAGAGAAAAATCTTCAAAAGGATGAAATTGCTGAAGCTATAATAGTATAAACAAAAAACATGGTTTTGTTTACAGGTATGAATTTATAGAAGAAACAAAATTAATAGTCGTTGTGGTGGTTTAAAAAAAAAAATATGTTTGTCTATAAAATTCTTTAAACATTTTTCAGAAAAAATATTGGTACGTCATTGTTAACCTTTGTTATTGCACAGGTAAAAACCAGATTTCCAAAAAATTAAATAACCTGTTTTTGGTTTTAAACTTTTTTGGTAGTAAAAAAATACTGAGAGATTCGAAAATAAGAAAAATGTTGTTTTTTTTTTTTTGAGATAAAGTGTAAACTAAAGTTACTTAAGTGTGTGTGTTTACCATTTTAATTAATTAATGTTGCTACTCGTTGCACCAACAATGGGGCACAGAGGACCAAAACCACTTTTTATGCATTTTGTAATTTTTAAAACAAATGTCCTAAAGTTTCCATAGCAATTATTTACATATTCAATGTTAACACCTTAAGGTATGTGGTGATGAAATTTGAGCCGTTGTTCTTTGTCCAATTTATTTTAATGATTCGGCAAACGTTATGTGGTCGTCTGTGCCCCATTCTCCCCTACTTATTACTGTGTTAAAAAAAAAATATACCAAAGTTATAAAAAAATTACATAAACAGCAATAAAATGGCTTTTATAACAAATTGCGGGAAAACCATTATCCGCATACATAAAAGTTGGACGACGGGTAAAAATTGCTAGGTGCTCTTGTGTTAATACAAAAAAAACAAGAATACTTAGGCAAAGTTAAAGAAACGAGACCAAAAATTATAAAAACCGTTGTAAGTCGAAAAGGAAACGAAAACGAGAAAATTACCTCTTAAGTTTTTCGACTTAAGTTTTTCACTTCAAAAACCCATGATGGTTTTCGTTGGGGGACCATTTGAGTTTATTTTTATTTATTTTTTAATAAAAACCGACCTAATCGTGCTAAGAAGATGAAACGCGATGGTTTCTATTAAAAATTAAATAAAACCATATATATAAACTGTAACAAAAAAATAAAGTTTCTTAAAATGTTTGGAAAAATAAATTTCCATCAAGTGACCAACTATCGCTTTATTGAGTATATAAAAAAACACATAATTTATATTTTTTAAGATTTCACTCGAAGACAATTCTTGGACGCACATGTTTGAATTAGTTCTTTTTTTTAATATTATTTTAAATTGTTTAATGATCAAAATTAAATTTACGAGTATTACATCTTAATCTTCATTTGTGGAAGTTATTAATTTTGTTCTACATAAAAGCAACATTTTCTCAAAAATCTTTTCAAACTCTTCAAAATTGTCCTTTTAAGAAAGAAAATACGTTTTAATTTTTCTTGGTCTATTTATATGAATTAGGGTTAATTTTGATTAGTACCTACCAGTGGCGTGGCGTCCATATAACACGATTCCTACCGTCTTTCCTTTTAAAAATTGCACGAAAAATACTATCAAATAAACATAAACATAAACTATGCAACCCTACCAATTTGAATTATAAAATTCGCACAAACATAAGCTATCGAATAAACACCGTCAATTCATTCTTCTCTTCGCTCTTTGCTCAACACATACGCTCTCTTTGAAAGAATTAATTTAGAAATAAGACACGTCTTTCACCGTCTTATAAAATTTGTTTTGTATCCCTTTCTTCCCTTAGCATTTTTGTTTCTAGATCCTCTTTGTCCAACACGCAACAACATAGGAAAAAATAAGACGCTCGTGTTATACTGGCACTTGGTATGTATGCAATGGAATGTTTTTTATTCCTTTGCTTGACTCCGTTTCTCTTGATTCGTTCTGTTGGGTGAAAAATAACACGCTCTTCTTCGACTTATTTGCTATGAAAGTTGTTAAATACATTTTCTATTTTTGTTTGCCTGATTTTTGGTAAAGCTAAGTATAGTCCAGGAAAGATTTAAATGCGTAATTTAATATGGGTAAGCGGTGAAAAATGAATTCATAAAATATTATTTTAGGCATAATTGCAGAATTTCATCTTCTACAGCATATCAAAAATCTCGCAAAATCACAGCAGTGGATTTTGGTATAAAGGCATTTAAAGAGGGGCAAAGGGAAGAAGGTATGGTTTGTCAATCTGAAACATTTGGTATGGTATGGGTAAGAATATGACATGATTTAAGGGTAATTTTTAACGCTGGATCTAAAAAAAAAACTATTCTTTTTTATGGGACTTTTTTAGAAGAACAAGTTAAATATTAAGAAAAAATGGTAGATTTGGAATAAAAGTTTCATTGGGGTGTTGATAAACAAGAATCAAAAGAGTTCCTAAAAATACCTGTAATGAAATAGTGTTTATTTAGTTAGTTGTGAAGTTGAAGGTTTTGTTCTTTATTTTTTATTTTTTTATTTGATAGCTATGTAAATACTTTAGAGCTAGGTTTGTAGTCTTGGGTTTTGATTGGTTTTTAATTTTTTTTTAACGCACAGATTGTTGCTTAACAGATTTTCTCTTGGTGGAATCAAATGAATTAATTAAACTATGTATGCATCTTTTATTAATAACAAATCGTTTTAATGAAAGGCCACTCTATGCTTCCTATGTAAATAGACTGCAAACGGAAGAGTTGTTTTTTAACTAATTTTAATGTATCTGCTTGTTTTTTTTTTTTTTTTGTTCAAGATACAATGAGGTTTTGTTTACTTTCGCTGATCAATCATTTCCGTTACGTCTTCCCATTTCAAATTATTGACGCCACGCCGCTGGTACCTACCTACTATCGAGACATGCAAATAACACAAACGAAGGGAAGTAGGTAGTATTTTTGAAAGATAACACGAAAAACAATAAACCAAAATAGAATACTAAATATTGACCGAAATACAGAACAAATATTTGAAATTATTCGCAGATCGTATCTATATATTAATACGCTTAGCAAAACCTAACGGTTCACTTTTCTCTGTAAATACTCAACGGCAGTAGCGGGATCTAGGTTTTGGTTGTGGGGGGGGGGGGGTCTTGGAGATCCATTTTGAGACCTTAAGTAATAAAATTTGCTTGTCCCAAGATAAATTTTATAATTTATTACAAATAATATAGATCAGTTTAGGTTTAATGCAAGACCGTGCTCAACTTCAGCCGAACTAAACTTCACGACAACACGGCAAAACATTATTTTTTATGAAATTTTAGGAGCTATATCGCACTAAGTGGCAACTGAACTTCATACAAATTCGTGTAAAGTGTAGTTCAGATACTTGAACCTTTAAGGTTCAAGTATTTTTTTTTTTATTCTTTCTTTTAATGATATCCGTTTTTTGTGTGCCTTTATATCCTCTCGTGTTGCGCTTTAAAATGTTTTCAATACAAAGTACAATAACAATTATTCATAATTGCTGTAGCGGAGATAGAAGCGAATTCAAAGGTGCACAATAATTTTTAGCCATATATGCTTGAACCACGCGTACAAATTCGTTTATTTATATTATTTAAAAATTGATTAGGTACCTACGTTATGTAGTTATATTTTTAAATTTGCTGTGGGTATGTTTTGAACTTCCCATTGTTGACAAGACTTGAAAACTGTTTATAATTGGCTAGTTCAGAAAAATTAAATTAAGTGTTCGCACTGGCAAAAGCTCATATATGTGTTTTGACACGGTATTAGTCCTCTAAGATCTCATTTTTCCTGAATTAGCCAAATCAAAGAGAAACTATTTTGTTCAAACTGACACTTTACGACATAAGACAAAGCTGCTCTAAGAAATAAGCCGCGGGCCAATTCTGCCAGCGTGAATGAGTTTTCGTGTATACGCTGCATACGCTTTATAGGTATTTATGCTTAAAAAATATGTCAACAAATTTGCACGTCACTCTAGAGTCTAGAGGGATTGCAAATATTCATTTGCTTTTGCATGATTTTCTGAGCGCGCAGAGAGAAAACTCACGCTTTTGGAATTTGGCTCCTTGACTAGAGAATTTGTATGTTTTGTATGTACAATTGCCTTGGACCTTTCAAATTTTGAAAACGTAGCCCCGAAAATTTCTAATCCCAGCCAAGGCCGTAAGAAACAATTCCTGTTGTATTAAACATACACTAAACTTGACATCCCGTTGTTCTCCAAAGGTTTAAGCCTCAAATGCGTTTCTTTCGGTAAATTAGCTTTGTTTTTAGTATATATAGTTGGGGCAATTGACACGTTCGTTAATGTAAAGCCCCGACCATTTGTATCCCTTTTTACTTATCTCGTCAAGCCTTTGCCCCAACTTCGGACTTTGACAGTCCCTTGAATTGAGCCCCCAAAACTCTCTGGAATAAGGGAAAAATTGTCGTTGTATTAAACATATCCATATTCATAGCCCCAAACTTAGTTTTTGTCCAATTCGCTTCAGGCTTTTAGGAAGTAAGTTGCTTAAATTTGGCTAGGTTTTTTGACCAAAATTTTCAGACCTTATTGCGTCAAATCTGTTTTTTTTTCGTCCCAATTTTCTAGGTTTTATTTTTAGGGAAAAATTGTCGTTGCATTAAACATATCCCTATTCATAGCACCCATCTTAGTTTTTGTCCAATTCGCTTCAGGCTTTAGCCCCAATCTTAGGGCTTAGAAAAAAAATTTCATAACATGTATGCAAATGGTTCAGCCCCAATCACGTTATTTTTTCCATCAAAGGAGACTGCCCAAAAAAAAAACCAGAGTCGATAAGAAAAAAACATATATGGTTTGAAAGGGCATTGACTGTAGATATCAAATATGAAATTATTTTCTTTAAAAGTTATCCCCGGGGCTGGCTATGACAATTTATTTATTTTTAATAGCAAGGTGTTTTTTCATGTATACAACATTGGTGGGGGCAGTACTGAAAATAACAGGTATTGATTAAAAAACATACCTACATATCTACTCGGCACATGCTAATTCGCAAAAGTTTCGTAAAACAAAGTTTCTATTAAGACAAAAGGCGTCGAAAACTATTTTTCGAAAAAAACTGATTTTCATAAGGCAATGCTCAAAAAAACAAGGTTTAGAAAAAAAATTGTTAAAAGCGTGGCGGATGCTATATTTTGTATTTGGAATGTGAGGTAGTAACATCATAGGAAGGTACAGGAGGAAATACATGTGCCTTGAATGTTGCATTCTTTTAATGCGAAAATGTGTTAACAGTTATAAATTGGTACATTAATAGTCTCGTCAATATATCAAAAGTACGCTTATCCAAGAATTTAATTAGCAAATTCCGGAATAAACTATGAAAACAAAACATTTCGGAACTGTACCACTGCCGATGAAAAATTCTTAGTTTTACCGATTTCGTTTTTATTTCGGAGTTTTAAAGTTACATATTTATGTAATAACGAAAAGACAGGTCTTATTTATTCATTAGTATAACAGTATGCGAATGATTTATAAGTTGTTGTTAATTCTTACGCACACACTATTTCCTAAAACTGATGTCCGGCATGCTTAGGTAGGTAACTATATTTTTCGAAACTGTTGAGTAACGGTATGAGTGATAGCCGCCATTTTATGAATGAAGACATAATTATCTTGTGGCTGCTGATTTAAGTGACTTTTGGTCAGGCGCGATTGCAGGAAAAAATTTCGGGGGGGGTTTTGAAATTTTTTAAATGTTATTAAATACTATTTTTTATCACGAAAAGTCGAATTTACGACTTGAGGGACAAGAAAACATCTATTTTTTAAAATTACAAAAGTTATTCTAAAAAAAAAAACATTTTCTCTGAATTAAAACATTCCTTTGCCAGCCTGAGCAGCACAAGATTTTTTAATTTTTTTTTTTTGAAATCGACAAAAAAACTAATTATTTCATAATCATTTGCATTAAAATCTCAATTAGTTTATTATTAAGAAAGTCGAAAATAAAAAAAAAATTATTTAAGGTAGGTACTGTTAGAAGGTTCCTAATTTCATTTAAATTGTTTCCTGCCGAGAATTAGGCTGATATTTTTTGAGAAAGAAATTATTTTTTTCATATTGGTATATGCATTGTGGTCCTTTTATGAACAAATTTCTATAAGCATTTATTGACTGGTTTGTATTCGAAGACTGCTCAATTCCCATTCTTAAGAACTTTGGGCGAGATCGTATTGCAGAAATCTGCAGCCACATCCGCCCCCTGCGTTTGCGCCTGGAGTAGTATTATAGGTACATACATATAACTGAGGACATGGATATCTTCTAAAGTTACAACATATTATATCACCTGGAAAACTAAAAATTTAAAAATTAAGAGTGAAATTGTATGGCGAGGAAGGTAAATTCTTACATTTGGGGGGGGCGTTCGCGCCTGCTTTTGGTTAACCTATTTTAAACATCAATCAACCACAATATAAAGATGTGCCACATTTTACTTTTTTTCTACATGAAGAAACACTGTGTTTTTAAAAAATTTAAATTGTCATATCCAGTCCCGGGGATGACTTTTTAAGAAAATGATTCTATATTTGTCATCTACAATTAATGTCCTTTCAAAACATGTATGACTTTTCTTAATCGACTCTAGGTTTTTCGACCATACATTTTTGGGCATTCTCCTTTTCATATCTTAACAATATTTTAGACGGAATATAAGATTCTACACGTTGTAATGTATTGCTTTCTATATTTCAAATTATTTTATGATTCGGCTGTGGGGGGGATTTAGCCCCTTTAGCCACCCCCTGGATCCGCTACTGCTCGACGGACTTGCATAAATTATATAACGTTGGAAAGATTTTGCTCCACAGATGCACAGAAACCAAAAATTATGTCTGTATGTAGCTGGTAAAGCATTTAATGGACATTTGAATTTTTCCAGATAAATGATTTTTATCATTTTAAGGTTTGGGCTTAGAAGTCTGAAATATCGAGAGATGATGACCATTATTGATTTGGATTTTTTGGTGGAAAATTTGAAATCCATATCTTACCGTAAAGCACAGAAAGTACCATTTTTTATATATTTTTGACCAAAATTAACTTCCAAAGGAAATACATAAATGTTGAAGTATAGTAGACTAAGCTTTAAAATCAAAAAACATACATACATATATAATTTTTGACAGTATTTGAAACAAAGTGAGTTTATGTGAAATAAAAGTTTATTTCTTATCGTATTTCTCAATATAAACCAGTTTTTATTTCTGTATTTCCCAGTATAAAAGTGTGAAATGTTGTTTTCATAATTCATTTTGAACCTTATACAACATTTTTTTTTTGGGCATTATTACCTTAGGTGGCCCGCTTCACGGGTCCGAGGATTTTAACTCCTTTTATTTGTCTTCTGTCTCGCTCACGCAAGTCTTTTTAAGCATTAAAAAGACCAATGGTTGTTTGAATTTTTGGTAGCTATGTATGTGGGTACTCGCCAAAAAAATTCATATTTACGACAAAGATTGGTTTAACTTAAATAAAGGGTAATGTTAGCTTGAGTTCTTTTAAAAAGGCAACAAATTAGGTGACTTATATCCGTCCATTTTGAACTTACTAAAAGCCCTTCCACACTACCCCACTGTGTATTAATACATGTCAAATTGAAAGTGGGAAAGAATTCCACGCGACTGCCAAATTTGTGTGAAAGAAATGACTTCATATTTTGCTTCCACACTTGCTTGTATTAATACATTACCTTAACCTTAAAAAAAGTGTGATAGAATGTGGGATAGAAATAAAACCATTCCTAAAATTATTCATGTACTAATACATGTCAAATCGTGTGGGATAGAATGTCGGGTTGTGTAGGCTGGGCTTTCATATTTTGTTTCCACACTATTCTACATGATTTGTTCCCACTTTTTTGACATGTATTAATACACAGTGGGCTAGTGTGGAAGGCCTTTAAGCAGAAGCATATTTTCATATTTTTTTTAAAGCTATACAGTTTGGCACTTATTTAATTTACAAATTTAAAAAAAAGTACGTATACGCCAGGGTGTACGTAAATTCGTATTTCAATTTAGAAAATTTATATTTTCATAATTTAAGCAAAACAAAATTTGGTTTAACTAAGAAAATAAAGTAGTGTAATATGTGCTTTATAGATTAATTAAGGTTTAGTATTGAATAGTTATAAATGAACAAAATATTTAAAAAATAAGTAACATTATTTTTTTTTTTGTTTTTAAGTTCAAGACAAAATTTGAACGAATGCTTAACGTGTACGTATCCGTAAATGGTTTGTTTTTTGTTTTTTTAATTAGTTATAAATAAAGTATATAAAGTATATAAAGTAAGTACTGCCTCCCGCGGAATATCAGAAGATTAGAAAACCCATTGCTAGTACAAAGGGAAATAAGAAAGCATATGTCTCAAACTTGAAAAGAGAGAAAAAGAACAAGGAACCAACTCATACAGTTACATTTAGTTATTTGAAATTGATTAACACTTATTAATATTGATTATGTTTATTTATATATATTTAAATTATTTTTTTTTTTAAATCATTTTATTATTTTGTAAATAGTTCCATAAATTCTTATTGTTAACCTAGCACTATATTATAAGATATTATATCTTACTGTGTAAGGAAATCGAATTTCAATTAAATAAAATAAAAATAAAAGTATATATAAAGTAGTAAAAAGATAATCTATGACCTATCATGAATTTGGTGTTTGTTTCGCTCTCCGAATTTTCGGCCACTGGCGATACTAGTATAAATTAATAAGTTATACTAGTATCTTACATAAACCTACTCTTTGACTCTATTGAATAAAAACAAATTGTAGTTTTGCTTTCTAACATTATGTTTTTAAACGATTATTTTCAGATGCTGAGACGTGCATCCTTAGATGATTTAGAACAAATGAGCTGTCAGCTTGCGCCGAAAATTCAACATCGAATAATACAAATACAAAACCAAGAAGTAATTTTCATAAAAAAATCAAAAATATAATCATAAAAATTCATATATTATTGTGTTTTCTTTTTCCATAATAGCACTATAATCAACTGCTTCTTAAAAAAGAAACAACTATTAAGAACTCAGTAATCACTGAAGCCGATGATGAATAGTTAGCTTAACATCAACAAAACAAAAGAACTGCAAAGCTAAGCTTTTGAAAAACTATCAACTATCAAGAACGGATGTTACCGACGATATTTAGTTAACTAAATTTAATCATATTTTAATTTTACTTAAAACAAAACATAATTTTAGTGAAAATTTAACTCAACAAAAAAAGCTTTAAAAACACATTTTAAAATTAAGTGATCGTTTTCTTCCATTTCTATATTTATGTATTACGTTCACAGTTCCTTTGTATTAGCTATATTATTATTAAATAAATGAAAACTAATAATTATTATTATATTTTTCTGCACAAACTTTATTTCTTAATTTTATTATAAAAGGAATAAAAACTCATTAAAAATAATCAAAGCAATATAATTGTAATAACATTTTAGAAAAAAACAAAACAGCTTTATTTCTAAGAAAAACAATTAAACGACCGATAATTTAGTATAATAGATAAGTATATTAATCATGAATACAAAAGATAACAACAAAAGGGACGTAAGTAACTAAGAATCTAAAAATCAAAGAAAAACAATGCACTTTTTTTAATTTAAATAATTTTTAACATGCGTATGTTATAAAATGGAAATGTATCTTGCTTTAAAATTAATAAAAAAAAATTAAATTCAAATAAGTTATTTGTTTAACTCATTTTAAAAAAATTGTACATTACTTATGTCACAAAAAGTTTTAATAATTTGACAAAAAAAAATTAGTTCAAATGACAACATAATCTAGCATTTAAGATATTGCAACGAGAGGAATTTTATTTTACTTCCTTTATCATTTGTAAAACAAAAATAAAGATATATATATATATATAATTTTAAATGAAGAAACTAATTTATTTAGGACAAATTTTTCATTAATCAGTAAAACTTCTGATAGAACATATTCTTCGAATAAAACAAAAATTTGTTCCTGTTGCGCATAGTATTTGATCCTCTGATATTTTAACTGATGATTGAAAAATCGGCTCTTAGGGTACCTATAATAATTAAATCTTGTTATCTGGCAAATTTATGTCGTACCTACCTAAAAAATCGGTGCCTCGTATTTACAAAATCCATTTATTTGTGTTCATTATTTACAGATTATTATTATATATTTTTTTTAATGTAAATATTTTATTATTATTTTTATAATACCTAATCATTACCAACAAAATAAATATAAATAATATATATATATTATAACAAGTAGACTAAATAACATATTTTATTTTTAATTATTACCTTTGAAAAGAAAACATGATTTTGTTAATAATGTTTAGGCCCTTAGCAGTTCGCCTAGAAAAAAATAGATAATCTTTTATAAATAAAACTGATGCCCAGGTTTGAATTATTTTAAACTAAAAAAAAAAAAAAACAAACAAACAAAATATTTAAAAATAACTGAAAGACTCCAAGTAAACTACTAGACCTGTTATGAAAGCCAGAAGCTGCTCTTTTATTTTATTTTTATTGGGGCATATTCATAGTCATTTTAGACCTGGGTCTAAGTTAAACATAGCTTTGGTTGAATTTTCGGACGTTGATTCTATTTTTTTATGGTTATCATTTCAAAATATTTGAAGCTATTTGTGTAGTATACCAAGTTAATTATCTTATAAAAATATAAAACCAACAATTTTTAATTAAAATCGGTCTGTATTCATTGAGCCAAAATTGTCTTAAACTGTAGTTTAGTTAAACCTGGGTCTATCTGCGACTATGAATATGCCCCATTATGTTTAGGTGCAAGGAATTTTATCACCCACTCTCCGTATTCACACAACTTTGTTGCTCGCTGAAGGGTTGTCCAGTCTTCTAGTAGAAGTTACTTTATCAACAGTTTTTTTTTGATATCAGCTCCAAGTGAGTCTGGAAACGAGTCGAAATTGAATATTTGTAGGTTTTTTTTTAATTTAAGACTTCAAAAGTTTTGAGCTTCAAAGTGTTATTTTGTTCAAAAAGGTAAGATAGATATGACTTGAAATTAAGTAAAAGAACTGTCTTCTGGTTTCTATAACAGGTCTTAAGTACATATTTTGATTTTAGTATTGCTCTTTTTAAATAATCCTTGCTTTCAATTTAAGTAGTTTAAACACAAAAATTAAAACTTCCTAAACAGGGGAAGAAAGTCCCCTTCAATTGTGGAACACACGTTTTTTTTTAAGCCTGTACATTAATCGGTTAATATTTTGCACGACCTATAAGTAATCTATTAATCGTGCCCCGCATTTAAAATAAAGTCCCTGGCCAAAACTGTTTTACAAAATAAATAGGTACATTTGTTGGTACTGTAGTTCGTGGAGAATAACCGGTATAATTTAAGCTTAAGTACAAGTACAAGTACAATTCCTTGGTACTTAAAATTTTTAAGTACAAGTACAATTCCTCGGTACTTGTACTTAAAAATTTAAAATACCAGTACCGTGGAATTGTACTTCTACTTAAATTCCACAAAGGAATTTAAAAAAATTTGTATTCATTACTTAAGTAATTAAATACTGCGGTTAAATACTTTTTCAAATTCTTTCAATTCCCTTAAGTACTTTTAATTCCTTTTGATTCTTTTGATTTCCTCTTGTTTTCCTTATACTTTTTTACAAAAGGAAATTAAAAGGAATTATAAGTACTAAAGGAATTAGAAGTATTTGAAAAAGTATACAGTATTTAATTACTAAAGTAGTGAATACAATTTTTTTAAATTCCTTTGTGGAATTTAAGTACAAGTACAATTCCTCCGTACTGGTACTTACTACTTTTTAAGAACAAATACCGAGGAATTGTACTTGTACTTTAAAATTTTAAGTACCAATGAATTTTACTTAAGTAGTACTTAAGTCACATTATATTTAATTACTTTACAGCTCTGCTCTCAACCATTCCTGGGGAAAGAGAAAATTTGAAGGATCTGTCACTTCCTCACAAGAATAAGTACACAACCTACCCGTGACAAAAAACAAAAGTTATTGTCCCAGACCACCACCTCCCACCGTAACATTCCAATGCAATACAAATAACGGATAATGTACTGCTACAAACATTTCAAGTTGTGCATTCATTTTGACGGGGAGTGTATAGGAATATTTTTCCCCCCAATTTTTGTGTTATCGTGTATCTCACTCGAAGTAAGCCTCCCGCAGTAAAATTACTTTTAGTATATAATATGCAAGTACCTACATATGCTACGTGGAGCAGTCGACTAACGATTTTTATACCAAACGCTCCAAACGTCTTATGCCGCTCCTCCATGAAGTTTTGTCGCTATCGTTTAAAGTAGTCGCGTATCGTGAATAAAAACTTGAAGTAGGTAAATTCTGAACTTAAATAGAACTTTCGTGCAACATTATTCTCAAAATCAAGACTTAACAACCCATTTATTGCATGATTTTTTTTTCTTCATGAAAAAAATGTATTTGATAGTTAATGCTAAATTAAGGGACACGTGTTTCAGGAATTTTCATTTTATTTGATTAAATGCGGAAAAATTGCATTTTTCCAGTTTGGATCATATTTGGCACATTGAGCCGATAACGAACTAAAATTATCTTTAAAAAATAAATCATTTATTTTTTGCATGTAATGCGGAATTGTTATTCCGTAGTGTGTTGGTGATGTTGGCACCGCATTGTGTTTAGGATTGTTCAGTGAGGTTTTTTCAGAGGTTTTACAGAGTAGAACAGAAATGTCAGACAGGATAGAAGAGCCAGCTGTCTGACATATGTAATTGTCAAAAAAAAATTCGAGTTTGGTGGATAAGCAAGAAATACTTTTTATTAAAGAGTTAGAAATAGTATTTATTTAACTACACAATTTAATGTAATTTAATTTATGTTGTTTTTTAAATATTTATTTGTTTGTTTCCAAAGTAAAAGCACAAAGAGCCACGAAATTTGTTAAAAATATGAACTTTCAAGTGACAGCAGCTGATTTTGACAGTTGTCACAAACCTGTTCTAAGTTGTTCTACCTAAAAAGTAAGAACAGAAAATCCTGTTCTATTCTGTTCCAAACTGTTCGGAACAGCCTCACTGAACATCAAATCAGAACAGTTTAGAAAAGAAAATTCGCATTGAACAGCAAAAACTTGTACTTTTCTGTTCTAAACTGTTCGGAACAACGTCACTGAACAAAGCTTTTGTGTGTCACGAAAATAAATAAGAAAAAACGACAGTCGACCGAAAAAAAAATCCGAATTTCGTACCCTTGTTGCATGATGGTTCAAATATATACCAATGAGAAGGGAACATTTCTGCATGGTGTGCCATATTTAATCCATTCAGTTTTTACAACATAAAAGTATAACTACTTAACAAATCTGAAACAAAAAACCAATATCAATAATTAGATTACTTTCTTTACTGATATATTTTTTTGCAAGCACAAACTTTTAGTTTTCTATTTTGTATACAATTTTGAATTTCGCAATCGCGCTCCTGCCCGGATGAAACCTGTTTGACAAGTTTGACGAAAGAATTAATTGCCACAAATTATTTATCCATTGCGCTTGTTAATACAATTTTGAACGTATATTTTCATACTGCATGAACAAAATAACAAAATTTGTCGAAAATTTAAAAATATTTAGATTTATATGGTTTGGCTCATTTATGAGCCATCATGCGGTAAAGGGGATTTTCATAATCATTTGATTTTTGTAGGACGCCATTTTTTATAGACTGAGTTTAAAAAACGTGATATACGTGTTACAGCTTTTTAGTATAATCTGTATTCAAACGATTTTAAACTAACTCCTCGACAAGCTAGAGATTCGAAACTTTGCAGCGTGTTGTAATGAAGTTTTAATTTATATTATAAAATTATCTAGCTCATCGGCAAGTTAGTTTAAACTTACTTACTTTACTTTTGATGGCGCTCACAGCCCAGGATGGGCTTCGGCCTCAACTAACAAGCCCCTCCAGCCAGCTCTGTCCCTAGCTAGCCGCTTCCAGTTGCGCACACCGAGTGCTTTGATGTCGTCATTCACTTGATTGCGCCACCTGTTACGGGTTCTTCCTCTGCTGCGTACCCCATCGGGGTTGGATTCGAAGACTCGTCGGGCAGGTGCGTTGCTGTCCATACGCTCCACGTGCCCCAGCCATCTCAGCCGCTGTATTTTCAGCTTTTTGACCAGGTCAACGTCGCTGTATAGCCCGTATAGCTCGTCGTTGAATCTTCTCCTCCATACTCCTTCGATACACACCGGACCGAAAATCACACGAAGAATCTTCCTCTCAAAGCACCCTAGCAGATTTTTATCCGAATCTTTCAGTGTCCATGCTTCTGACCCATAAAGCAGGACCGGGATGATTAGGGTTTTGTATAAAGTCTCCTTGGTTCTCTGAGAGAGGGCCTTACTACTTAAATGCCTTCTTAGACCGAAGAAACAGCGGTTGGCAAGAGTAATTCTTCGCTTGATCTCTGCACTGATGTCATTCTGCGATGTAATAGTGGAGCCCAGGTAGACAAAGTCCTTGACAACTTCGAAGTTATATCTGTCCATCGTGATATTTTGCCCGAGTCGACGATGTTGAGATTCCTCTCTCGATGACAGCATATACTTCGTCTTGTCCTCATTAACCGCCAATCCCATTCTAGCCGCCTCCGATTCAATGCTCGCAAATGCCCCTGCCACAGCTCGCTTCGTTCTGCCGACAATGTCTATGTCATCCGCATACGCAAGCAATTGAACGGGCTTTTGATAGATTGTACCGCTGGTGTTGACATGTGCGTTGCGTACAATGGCTTCAAGAACGATGTTGAATAGGTTGCATGATAACGCGTCGCCTTGCCTCAATCCTTTCTCAACATCAAAGGAATCGGTGGTGTTCTTACCAATTTTGACGGAGCAGCGAGATTTCTCCATCGTCATCCTGCACAAGCGGACGAGTTTGGCAGGGATGCCGAGACTCGACATGGCTCTGTATTATTCGTCCCTTTTCACGCTATCATACGCGACTTTAAAATCGATAAAAAGGTGGTGTGTATCGATCTGGAATTCCCGGGATTTTTCTAAAATCTGTCGGAGTGTGAACATTTGATCGACGGTTGACTTGCCTGGCCTAAAACCGCACTGATAAGGGCCGATCAGATCGTTGACAAAAGGTTTTAAGCGGTCACACAGGATGGCCGACAAGATTTTATAAGCGACGTTTAGGAGACTAATTCCTCTGTAGTTGGTACATTTCAGAACATCTCCCTTTTTATGGATGGGGCACACTATACCGAGGTTCCATTCATCGGGCATACTTTCCTCCGACCAAATTTTGCAGATGAGCTGGTGTATGCTCCTAGCCAATTCATCTCCCGCTGATTTAAATAGTTCGGCTTGTAAGCCATCCGCACCTGCAGCCTTGTACGACTTAAGTTTGGATATCGCCAACCGAACTTCGGTTAGGTCGGGTGGACGGAACTCTTGGCCATCATCGTCCAAGTTGAATGGAGCGTTCTGCCTATTAGCGGCATCTTGGCTGTCTTCGCCATTAAGCAGTCTAGAGAAGTGTTCTTTCCAGATCCTCAGCACTGACTGTGTGTCTACTACCATATTCCCACTCTCATCTCGGCAGGCTTCCGTTCTAGCCTTGAATCCTTGGGTGGATCGCTTCACCCTCTGATAAAATTTTCGAACATCTCCCCTACCGCTACAACCCTCAATAGACTCTACCGCCCGCTTCTCGTGCTCTCTCTTTTTCCTCCTGAGAAGTCGGCGTTCCTCTTTTCGTTTCAGCCCGTAGAGCTCCCGGGCCACTCTCTCAGCAGCTCTTGTTCGAGTCTGCAGCATTGCCTGGTAGGCCTCGTCCTTAGCTGCATGCGCTAGCCGGCACTCTGATGGCACTTCTGATGGCTTGTTGACAGTGTTCCCACTGGTCCTCTGCACTTGATGCTGGTGGCGGACCTCCTGAGAGATTAAGAGTTACGTGGTCTGCAAAAGTTCTGGCAGTCTCTTGCGATTTAAGCTTCTCGACATCGAATCTTTTCACAGCATCTGCTCTGCGTTGTCGCGTCATGGATATCCGCATACGTAGTCTAGCTACCACCAGGTAGTGATCCGAGTCAATGTTGGCCCCTCGGAACGTTCGGACGTCCAAGATACTGGAAGCATGTCTCGCGTCTATCGCAACGTGGTCGATTTGGTTGACGGTTACTTGATCACGCGACCGCCAAGTCCCCTTGTGTATATTGAGGTGTGGGAAGTAGGTGCTTGAGATGATGACATTTCGCCCCGCCGCAAAGTCTGCCAGCCTGTGTCCGTTGCCGGAAGTTTCGTCGTGTAGGCTGTGTCCTCCGACTATCGAACCAAAGATGCCCTCCTTTCCGAATCTTGCGTTGAAGTCACCAAGAATGATCTTCACGTCGTACTTCGGGCACATATCATACGTTGTCTCCAAGAGATCGTAGAATGCTTCTTTGGTTGAGTCTTCTCTCCTTTCATGGGGGGCGTGAACACAAATCAGCGAAATGTTCTTAAATTTGCCTTTGATGCGGATTGTGACCAGGCTCTCGCTTACACTTCGGAAGCCCAAGAAGTTAGTTTAAATGGATTGCTAAATTTGTATGTAAAAACAGAAAGATAAAGCCATTTAAGAACAACGTTCTATTTTAATTTTAATTTAAAGTAAATTAATAAAAAACAAACTAAAAACTTATTTATTTGTTTAAATATTTATTTTATTTTGAATGTACATAATAGTAACATACGGCATTGCACGCTTTTACTTAACAACTTATAATTCTTAAACCATTCTCGTTGTCTACTCCGTGGAGATAATATTTCTCATTTGTCTAACAGCCGTTACTAATCGTGGCTCACATCCAGAACTCGACGATAAATAATTCTCTGGTGATGCCTTTAATAAATTCAAAATCTGACTCAATTGCAATGTAATAGACAGACCCAGTTCTTCAACAACATTTCCCAAATACTCAATATCAACTGAGAGCTGCTTGGCTGCTCCCGTCTGTAATGTTTTAATCTGTAAGATCTGACTCTGGTACATAACGCAACATTGCTCAACGACCAACGACAATAAGACATCAGCACAAGGAATACTCTGCGAATATTTAATGTTGCACATTTCTAATCCAATTTTTAGGAGAGACGATGGCGAGAGAAGCAGCGGCTCTAAATGCTGTGGCAACGTCAGTAAATACTGTCCAATCTGTGTAATGCATTCTTGAGGAGCAAAACTAAATGCTGGCATATCGACTCCAACTGGATTGTTAGAATTGTCATGTGGTTGAATGTTCCTCAGTTGCTCTTCGATTGGGGAGAGGAGAATAGTTAAGCTTATATCGTGAGTTTCAATGAAACTCGCCTTGAGAGCTTCGTAGATCGAAGGGAAGAATCCAACTGCTGAGGGATCAGTCCGTTTTTGTTGATAGTCTCTGATACTAGTGAGTAAACGCTTTAACTCTGACCTCTCGCAAATGGAGAATATTGTTAGTTCTTGGGCTGAACTAAAATTTATTAATTTTTCTTCTAAAGAACCCAATTTTTCGTACAAAAACTTTTCGAATTTTCCCAATCTGGTTTGGAAATCGCTCAAACACTGCAATAAGGACATACAATTCTGGAGCAGGGTCCAATTTTGCTCAGAATGAATGCTTAGATTCAATTGCCTTTGAGTTTTAACGTAGTTCTCCAGAACCTTCTTTAGGAAACCGTTTAATATTCCAATTAGTTTGCACAGACTTAGATCTCCGGTAATGACTTCACATCGCTGGCAAGCCTCTTGTTGCCAGTCAAAGATTTTCCTATTTGAATCCTCCAGTTGGTGGATGGAATCTCCGGCATTTGTTTGACCAAAAGATATCTTCTCAACTTGGTTGAAGAGATAATTCTCTTCGATTCGTGGATACTGTTGGATAAATTTCTGGAAATAATCGAACACTGACTCAGCTAGAGTTGTTCTTTGGTCTGTAGATAGTAAAACTGCGTTGCTGTTTAACATCGAATTCAATTGATTGACGAAAGATTTGTTGGCGTTTGCAAACTTCTCCAGTATTTCCAATTTCTCATTTGAGTTTTTGAGAATCTGAAGAATTTGAGTGTCGCGAGGTGGTTGCAGGGCGGGAAGCACCTCGGTAACAATGAGAAATGGTTGATCTTTGGAGGAATCTCCGAAAACTTGTTCGCACCACTTGACCTGCTTTTGGCAATTTTCAGCAAGATATTCGTAAAAGTTCAGTAGGAAATTATTAGAGTTGTCTGCCAGTTCAATGGTTTCTTTCCAATGTTGTTGGAGTGAAGTTTTTTGTACAGCACGATAGTACTGCTTGAGTTGAGGCAGACGGGAAATTCCATCGAAGATCTTTACATACTTTTGCGAGTTCTTTAAATCGGACATGGAGAAAGCTTGCACAACACTTGGACTTGCAAGTGCTTCGAGTCTGTTCTTGAAGTCCTCTACTTGACTGACTCTTTCCGAATGACCCGCAAGCTTCTCCTGTGCTCCAAGGGATTTCTGTAACGATACCAATTTCTCACAGACTGACATCAAGTCGTTTCTCTCGAAGCTATCCTCCAATTCGGATATAAGGTTGCCCCAACCATCTGATTCCTGAAGACTTTCTTTGACAACTTGTAACTTGGTTTGGAGTCTGTTGAGTTTTTCTAAGGATTCCATACAATCACCGGTTTCTTCTTGAACAGCTTGGACTTCCGAACGCACTTGTCCCATTCGCTGCTGCAGTGACTCCACAACCGAGTGTAGATGTTTGACATCTTTTATTATTCGGGGAAGATTACCAATCAGCTGCTGACTAGTGTCTTCGACAGCGAAGTTAACTTGCTGGACATAGAGTTGGAGTTTCGATACGAAAGATGAAATGAAAATGTTTTTGTCCTTTCCATCGAAGTTACGGCAATTTGTATTAATCCAGTCCGTGGAGTTGAAGTTTGGTTCGGATAATGAAGATATATCCATTGTGCAAACTTTTCAAATGGCTTGAATGAATATTGAAAAGAAATACCAATACAAGAGAATTTTTTCAACGTTCAGAGATAAATATTTACGAAAATTAAAAAATTTGGTTGACGTCGACATGAAATATGATATGACGTTTCATAAATGAAACTGTTCAGTACTATAATAAAAGACTGCGTTCAATGCATTCAGAAACTGAGTTGACCGCATTCGGAAACCTATGCGATAGCCTATCTAAAGCCTTAACTAAATAGACGTACTTTTGTACAAAAGTGAGAAATTAAAATGCTCGCTAGCGAAACATTCTTGCAAAAAACATACGAAAATTGTTCTGACACATATTTTAAACCACCATGCACAATTTTCCATTGTTTATTTGCAAGCAGGTGTCTTCAGAATAGATATTTATTTCTCACTTTTGTACTTTTGTACAAAAGTAGGCCTATGTAGTTAAGCCTCAAGGCTGTAAAATTTCCAAGATTTATAACCCAGACCCAGGGGCTCCATTGACAATAGGTAAAAAATTGCCCCGCTTATTGGTATTGCCTTGGATACTGCCAATGGAGACCCTTTGGTTGGTTCGCGTTGGTTTGGGAGAGCCTAATCGTGTCGATTATTCCCGGGGAATACGCAACGACTTTGGTGTGGATTTGAAATGTCAAAATTTATACGTCAGTAACATAGTTTGAAAAGCCTATCCGCATTCTATATAACTTTTGACATTTCACATCCGCAAAGTTGTTGCTGATCGAGCCAACTCCCCGGGAATACAATTTTGCGGATTCTGTGAATATTTTATTCAAGCAAAAACTGCAAATCGAACTGACAGCCCTATTCTGCCGTTGTGAGGCTCACAGGTCACAATTTTTTGTGAGGTTTTTTTTGTGAGGTTTATTAAGGCTCTCCCAAACCAATGCGGAACATTCGTTGCGGCGAAAAAACATTCGCATGTCAAAATTTATTTACATGGTGATATATGAGAGTGCCCACACCAACGCGGTGGAGAAACATATGAAATAATTTTGACTGACGAATGTTTTTTCGCCGCAACGAATGTTTCGCATTGGTTTGGGAGAGCCTTTAATGAGGCGGTCACAATCTCGTATTCTGTTTAAGCCCTCATAAGAAACCTCACAAGAAAACTAACCACACGAAGGTGAAATTGTTGTTGTGAGGTTGGCCAGCTGATTTCTGAAAACAAACAGATTAAAAAAAAAATTACAATAGGGGTATTCACGATCCGATGCAACTGGCCTAGTATCATTGTAAAAGTGCAAAAGTGTAAAATCTTACAACACTACAACAACAAAATATACAAGGTGCAATCTTACAACAGTTTCGCACTTTAGCAATACCCGAAACCTATTGCAACAGAAAAATACAACATTGTAAAATTTGTAAATTGTGTTTTTGACAGCTCACTCATTCTTGATTACGTTAAACAGATACAAAGGTATGTTCATTGGATACATCCAATTTGCTATCTTGATTGTATTGATGTGACGTCGTCATCATCTTTTGCTATTATTTTCCATTTAAAATTCGGAGGATAATTAAGATTTGGTAATATTTTCTTTTTCCGTTTTTTTGGCATCTTTTTATGAACAAAATTTAAATTAAATCAAATTGAAATTTTCAGATATGTTCGAAATAAAAACAAATAACAAATGTTATTGGATATCTTCTCCAATATATTAAATAAACTGACACAGTCGTTTAAGGATAATGATAATTTATTTATACTTAAAATGATCTCAACAAATAATCTATCGATAGTCTGGACTCTGGAATGTTCTATATTTTGTTAATTCACGAGTTCGATTAAAGCATCTCTGCCAGCTGGCTTGTTCGTTTTTCAAATGTGTGGTATTGCCAGCATGAATGTTTTTGGTCCCGTCCTAAAGCGTTGCCAGCACTTCAATATACAACATTCCTCCCCACCTAGATTTCGACCTCATATTCTTGAAAGTGACCAGGAACTCGTCTTGCACGCACTGGTCTCTTGCGGTTTGGTGTCTCCGTCTTTACCACTTCATCACTTGGGAACCCAGATAATGTAGGCGTTCCCGTGATTCGTTCAGTTTCACCATCAGGCTCGGGTGAAGTTCCTTCATCATTTTCAGTCTCTACAGCAGTAGAAAAATCACTCGAGACCTGGGGATTATATACAGAAAAAGAATTACGATCTGTTAATATTACCCTTGGAGCAGCTCCATCGACGTAGCGCTTTCGTATTTGGTTTATATGCCGCTTCCCACTTCTACCATCAGCCACCATCACTCGGTATGTCACTGGAGCGATGACTTCCACTACAGTTCCTTCTAGCCATATTTCTCCTCGGCCGTAGTTTCGCACGTATACCAAATCACCAACCACGAACGCCCTCTGCTTCCTTGCGCTTTCTTCACTTTGTTTCTTCGTCATATCTTCCAACGCAAATGGATGTATCTTATCCAACAACGATCTCAGCTTCCTTCCCATTAACATCTCGGATGGGGTCTTACCCATTGAGGCGTGTACTGTGGTGTGTTGGCGAAACAAAAATCGCTGAAGCTTCAACTGCATATCGCCCTCAGTCAACGTTGCTAAAACCTTCTTCGTATATTGTACCATCCGTTCGGCCTGGCCATTACTCGCTGGATGATATGGCGATGAAGTACGGGATTTAATCATGTTATTCTTGTAGAATTGCTTAATCTCCTCCGATACAAATGCAGCACCATTGTCCGATATGATTAAATCCGGTATACCATGTGTCGCAAACATAGTTCTTAAATGTTTTATCACTTCTGCTGATGACTGTCTACTCACACAAACAACCTCTAACCACTTTGACATCGCGTCCACAACTAGTAAAAATGTGTAGCCTTTAAATGGTGCAGCAAAATCCAAATGAAGCGTCGACCATGGATTTGTTGGTTTCTCAAATAACTGTAGAGGCGCTTTCGGTGGATTATTCCGATGTACTTGACATGTAACACACTTGCTTACACATGCCTCTATATCCGTATTCAGATTTGGCCACCAACAATAACTCCTCGCATTCATCTTCATTGCTACTATTCCAGGATGATTAGCGTGTAACAAATTTAACATCGCCTGGCGTCCTTCATCTGGTACTACCACTCTATTTCCCCAAAGTAAGCAGTTCTTATGAAGCGATAACTCTGTACTTCGTGTTATGTACGGTTTAAATTTCTCATCCACCTTGGACGTCGGCCATCCATGTAGTACCCAATACATAACTTTGTTTAAACTTTCATCTCTTTCTGTCATATCCTGTATTTTCTCAGCAGTAATCCGATAATCAGAAACTTCAAGTAGCAATACATCAGCAGGAGGAGTTTGTTCATCTTCAACACTAGGCAATGGTAACCGACTCAGACCATCAGCGTTTCCATGGTTTGCACCCTTTCTGTACCGCAATTCGTAGTCATATCCACCTAATCGCAGACACCAACGCAACATCCTTGGCGAAACCATTAATGGTATTGGTTTGCTGCTACCTAAAATACCCAACAACGGCTTATGATCAGAATAAATAATGAATTCACGCCCTGCCAAATACTGGTGAAAGTATTTAACACCATTGATAATCGACAGCGCTTCACGATCAATTTGGGCATAATTTCGTTCAGCTTTCCCTAATGTGCGTGAATGGTATGCCACTGGACGTTCTTCACCATTCACCAGTTGTGACAACACAGCTCCCACACCATACGGTGATGCATCACAACTCAAAACAAGCGTTTTCCCTTCATCATAGTGTACTAGTAGTTTATCTGATTGTAGCATCTGCTTAAGTTGTTCAAAAGCTGTTGAATGTTGCACACTCCAAACCCATTTCGCATTGTTATCCAATAACCTATGCAGGGGCTCTGCCACCGTAGCTTTTTGTTTTATAAAACTATTATAAAAATTTAACATACCCAAAAAAGATTGTAGCTCTGACTTGTTTTTGGGTTTTGGTGCATCCTGAATAGCCTTGTACCGTTCGTTAGTAGGTTTGATTCCAGCTGCCGTCACTTTAAATCCCAAAAACTCCAAATTCGTTACACCAAATTCACATTTGTCTCTCTTCACCGTCAGCCCTGCTTTGCTCAACCGCCTTAAAACCTCATGTAGCCTCTCCAGATGATCTGCTTCGTTTTTCCCCGTAATAATAATATCATCAATATACGCACCGACTCCTTTTACACCAGCGAGAATTGTATCCATTGTGCATTGAAAATGAATTGGGGCACATGCCACTCCAAATGGCATTCGTCTTACTTTGAATAGTCCTTTATGAGTATTCAATGTCAAAATATCTGCTGATGCATCACTCACCTTCAGTTGTTGATACGCATGTGATAGATCTAATTTACTATACACTTTGCCTTGCCCTACTAGTGCTAGCATTTCCTTAATCGGAGGAATCGGATAGGAATTCTTTTTTATAACTCTGTTTACCGTGCTTCGATAGTCTCCACACAAACGGATAGTACCATCTCTTTTCCGCACTGGCACCACTGGTGTACCCCACTCGGAATACGTCACTGGTTCTAGTATTTGTTCCTTAATCATACGATCTATTTCCTTTTCCACTGCTGGCTTTATAGCAAAAGGAACTTGTCTGTATTTTAAAAATACTGGCTTAGCATCTTCCGTCATTTCTATGTTTACTTCAGGACCTTTATACGCACCCAAACCATCACTAAAAACTTCTGGATACGTCATAGCCACTTGGTCAATGTTTTTATAAGCGTCAATTTTCTGTACCCCCTGCACAGAAATTTTCAAATCATCGAACCAATTTCGACCCAGCAGATTCGAACCTCTCTCAGCAGCAACAACAACAGGCAACCTACAAGCAACTCCCTTAAACTCAACATCCACCAAGGCCTCTCCGGGCAATTTCACACGATCGGAATTCCATGTGGTCAGCATCATCTTAGACGGTTTTAAATTTTCTGGACAACTTTTGATTCTTTTCCACGTCTCCGTATTAACAATTGTGCACGTCGCACCTGAATCCACCTCCATCATCACTGCTACACCATTCAGTCTAAGATCTGCCATAATTTTACCTTTCTTAGCACCAGAACCACCCACCATGGCTATCGTTTGTAGAGTGAAAACCGACTCGTCCGAGTCATCCGACTCAATTATGTTCGTCTTTCCTTTAACAGCTTTTGTCGTACTTGTTTTGGTGCCCTGAGATGTCTTCTTATCGGACTTCTTTTTGAGACAAGCTCTGGCAATATGTCCGGTCTTCCTACAAAAGTAGCATTTGGCCTCCTTGAATCGACATTCCGTTCCTCGATGAGCCTCTCCACAATGGTAGCATTTCGGATACACCTGCTCGTCCTTCTTCGCATTATTTACTACGAATACTTCTTCTTTAACCGCAACATTAGCTCGAACCTCAGCCACATTCATTCCAGCCGTCTCCACAGCCACACACAATTCCATTGCTCTTTTGAATGTGAGCTTTTCTTCCGCAAATAACCGCCTCTGAACGCTCTCATCGTAGATACCGCATACTATGCGATCACGTAACATCTTGTCAAGTTCACTAAAATTACAGTATATACTCAATCTTCGTAGGTCGTTGACGAATTCTGCAATTGTTTCTCCTTTCCTCTGGATTCTGCGATGGAAGTTGTACCTTTCAACAATTTCGTTAGGTGCAGGATCAAAATACTCGGAAAGTTTCTGGCACATCTCAGAAAACGAGTAATCCCGTGGACCCTTCGGTGTCAGTAATGAAATAAGCACTTCGTAGCCCGCATCCCCAAATTGCACCAAGAACATGGCTCTCTTCTTAGTTTCGTCCAAAATGTCATTTGCTTCAAAAAAAAATTGCAGCCGTTGCAAATAACTCGCCCATGATAATCTAATATCAAATGGGCCAACCTGCCCAATCATGTTCGACGTACCCACACCAGCAGCAGCAGCAGCAGAAGAATTTACACTGTTTTGCGGTGGATCTGTTAAGCTCATCCCCGTGCCAAAACAAAACACAACAAAGATGAAAACAGAAGATTCTAGATTTTGTCTTACCCACAAACAGCAACAGCGAACTATATATATAGACCAGCGTGCTACGCCCAATTTAAATTGATGCACGTTTCCTTAGCAACAACGTTCTCCAACGTGAATTCGTTCCTCGTCGCCAATTTATATTGGATATCTTCTCCAATCATGTTCGACGTACCCACACCAGCAGCAGCAGCAGCAGAAGAATTTACACTGTTTTGCGGTGGATCTGTTAAGCTCATCCCCGTGCCAAAACAAAACACAACAAAGATGAAAACAGAAGATTCTAGATTTTGTCTTACCCACAAACAGCAACAGCGAACTATATATATAGACCAGCGTGCTACGCCCAATTTAAATTGATGCACGTTTCCTTAGCAACAACGTTCTCCAACGTGAATTCGTTCCTCGTCGCCAATTTATATTGGATATCTTCTCCAATATATTAAATAAACTGACACAGTCGTTTAAGGATAATGATAATTTATTTATACTTAAAATGATCTCAACAAATAATCTATCGATAGTCTGGACTCTGGAATGTTCTATATTTTGTTAATTCACGATTTCGATTAAAGCATCTCTGCCAGCTGGCTTGTTCGTTTTTCAAATGTGTGGTATTGCCAGCATGAATGTTTTTGGGCCCGTCCTAAAGCGTTGCCAGCACTTCAATATACAACAAATGTCAAACTAATTTTGACATTTGCTTTAGTGTTGCAAGAAGATAAGAAAAGTGCGTTCACGATCCACTTAAAAAAAATAAAATTTCGCACTTTTACTAGGCTCGTTGCACCAGATCGTGAATACCCCTAATAAAACTTAGTTGGCGGAATTAAATACCTTATAATAATAATGAATTCTATTGGTAAGCAATTCGTTTAAACATTGAAGTTTATATTTAATATTTATTATTTTATGTTCTAGATGATCAGAAAATCAAACGAGCGTCGCGGGAGCAGGTCGAGTATTTCATCGATTTTGTTCGGAGAAACCCCATCTCCTAGCAAACTAAAACGACCCCACATTTTGAAGAAAATTGAATAAAAAAAAAGTGAAAAGACCAAATTGTGATTATACTCGGATGTCAAAGGGTAGTGACCTGTCTTGGTATTCATTTGGTTTGAGTTCTTGGATAATATCCAAGCACAAAGTTTTTGGAAACCGAAAAAATATAATAAAAGTTGTGTTTTGAAGGGCAAACTAGCATATTCTCCTTCGCTGTAATCTAAGTCAATTATCAAAAAAAAAATATTTATTTGGTTTTTTTAATATGTATGTAAATTCTTACTTTTCAATTCTAGATGATTCTTCCAAAAGATGTATTAAAATCAAATTCCATTCCATATTTCTTCTTATTTTGCTATTTTTGTAAGGTTTTGAGGGAAAGATGTGTCACGTATGTGAGTTGTGATCCCAGGACCAGATCATAACTTTCAAGTTTTTATGAGGCTCACATGTTGTGAGGTTTTTGCTAGAATACAAAAAAAGTCACAAAATCGAATTCACCTCGAGTTATGAGGTTATTGTGACTTGTGAGGCATCAGTGAGGTTGTCAGAATAAAGGTTAGACCGCACACAACTGCAGCGGAACTATACTTCACGACGCGGCAAAACATTATTTGTATGAAATTGTATGAGCTATATCGCACTAAGCGGCAACTGAACTTCATACAATTTCATACAAATTATTTTGAATCGCAGTTCCGCTGCAGTGCAGTTCCGCCTAGTGCGGTCTAACCTTAAGGCTGTGAAATTGCCTGGCAATAAAATGCCCACCCAAGAAATAAATTGCTTTTGCCAATAAAAATGCCATTGCCTCAAATATTGCCAATGGAGCCACAGCTTAATGACTGTTCATCCACTGGGCAACTTGCGAATATTTTTTGTTTTAGAATTTGACGTTTGTAGAATTTTATACTTGTTGAATTGCCTTTTGTCACCATTTGGTTTTTTCTTTGATGATTTCTGAAGTCATCGGGCACGATAGTGGTTGTCGATTCGCTGATCGACTAACAAGATCTTTTAATAATTGCTATTCGAGATTTTATAAAAGTCTGTTATGGAACTTCGAAAAGGAAGTTTATATAGGAACAGACCTATCGTACGTTATGTCCTGTCCATTTTGTCGTCGCGCTTGCCATAGTTATTACTTGCTTGCATTGTGCATATAGCTTAAACAGCCGCTGTACAAAAACAGGAAAGTAGTGTTGTCAAAAATCCATCTTTCCCATCTCCCGTCTCGTTTAAAATGTTCAATTTATCTGATCCACCAAAACACAAAAATTTTTTCATTTTTTTCATTCAAAGAAATAACCATTTGTTCAATAAGTGATGAAAGTAAAACATAAAGCAAACAAGACTATTTCAAAACAATCGAAAATCCGACAGAAAAATATTAAAAAATCTTTCAAAAAATCACACTCAGCTAAGCGGACCAAATCAAAAGCAGCTTTCTCAAAATTGAAAAACGGGAATTTTCCTCAAAATCTACAAAAGATGGCTCAGATATCAACAAATGAGGTAGTATAAATAATGGATAGTTATTTTATTTTTAAGTTCTCGACAAACTAAATGCGCGGAGTTTTATTCATTTTGTTTTCATTCATAATACGTCGCGGGTTATTCTCCTGCTGATGACAAATGCGAGGCATGTGCAGAAGACTGAACTGAAGAGATTTTAGATCAAAAAAATAAAAAACAACCCTTGTTTGTTAAGGGGATGTAAATTTTTGCAAGGGGCTTGTCACTTCAGTTTTCACTACTTACCATCACCAGTGGTATAAATCAATTTTTTACAATTTAAATCTTAGTTTTCTTCGTTTTGTAAATTCGATTTCTCGTCATCGTATTTCGTGGTTAATCCTTTATTTCTAAATAAAAGTTCAATTTTCCAAATAAAATTAATAAAATGGAAGAAATCTGGATGAAAGCATCTAGAAAGCTGGAAATATCCGACGATATAGCTCGCACATGGTATGAGAAAATTCGTCGGAAAATGGTTCAAGGTTCTGGGCGGTACTATCATAATTGGGATGAACTTCTATTGAGAAAAAAGGATTACCTTGGCGAAATGAGTACTTCTTCATCAACTATTGTGTTCGCTGTTTTCTTTCAATATTTTGAATTCGATGGCAAAAGGAATTGTGTTGAAAAAAATTGTGATGCTTTTGAAGAGTTTTGTTCTGATGCTGGACTAAAAGATGTAAGTAAAAACCTACTAAATTATAAGTTATTCACAACGAGAGATTTTATATTAATAGGAAAACACCATCAAACTTGTAAGGAAGCTTCTTGGTGATGAAACTATCGACACGGTACCTGGATATGATGAAGAAATCAATCTTCTCCAGGATCTAGATCTCGTAGTATTAGGGTAGGTAAAGCATAATTTTCCATAAATCATTACTTAATTTTTCTTTGATAATAGTTCAACTCCAGAAGAATATAAACGTTATAGAGATCTTCTTCGAAAAGAATACTCTCATTTAGACGATTCTAGTTACACAAAAATGCGCCTAAAGGTTGTTCTATGAATAATTGCCACAAAATCTGATTAGTATACAAATTTGATTTTCTATTTAAGGTTCTACAAACATTCCTTATGATCCCAACGATATTCTCAACAAATGATTTTCAGTCGAGATTTGAAGAAACTGCTCGTAAAAATATAGTAAAAGAAATTGAAGAATTAAAAAATTGATCAAATGAGATGATGCGATGACGACATTATATTACCCTATTTAATTATTTTCTCCTCTCCTCTCCTTTCCTAAATTTGTGAGAGCAACTATACTATTTTGGCTACCCAAAATAGTATCGCACATAATATAGATGTTTCCCAAAATGATACCATTTACGTATGGTATGGTCCATAATTTTATTTTGCTTCAATTGTATGTTGTATTATATACGTAAATTAATATATTTATTGCTTGTATTGTTGTGAAACTGATGATGAAAATAAATTACTTTAAAAAAAACCTTAAAATGTAGTTTTATTTAATGTAAACCAAGTTGTAAATCATCGAAAGACAACCGAAATCAAGATAAAACGTACAAAAATTATTTATAAATTATAGAAAGATAATTGTATGCATGTATGTATGTATATTATTTTTGTATCTAAAGAAAATATTTTTTTACTTTAAAATAATTTTCAGAACCTTTTTAAATGATGTAAGGAACATTTAAGGAATCGTAGAGCTAAAAATAACCATAACAAATGGTTTACCTTATTTCACAATTGTGCCAGTGATTAAGTATTACTTTGGTGTACACTGACCCATGTAAACGGTAATTCCGCTGTTAGTATTAATGATAGACACTTCGCTTTGGCATTTGTTTTTAGAATAAATACTAGCCTTTGTAACTGCGTTTAAATAAATTTGATATATTTTCTCAGTTTTAGGATAAGTTTTTAGCCTGATCTATTTTCCTGACATGTTAATTTTTTGACTTTGGGTCAATTTTCTCCAAAAAATGCGTAATCAACGATGTTTTGCCCCAAATACATCCCACCCTACAAAGGCATGACCCACTGAGTCACAACTGTGGTCGACATACCTCAACTTATGAAATAGGTATTCATCGTCGACAGCAGTTTCGCGTTACACTTACTGTGACGCAATGTTTCAGTGGGACACAATTAAAAGCCTTACTTCCAGAATGCATCTCAGTAGGTCAAAGCTGAGTAATGTATTTTGGAAGTTACTTGAAGTAAGTTTCAGGTATCTCTCTTGAAACTCGAAGAGTCCAATTAACAACCTCAACGACGACGGTTTTTATGTATTTGGGCACAACATAATGTCAACAAGTTTGCCGAAAAACCCATAGATTTTATGATAATTGGAACTAACGAAATGTTCAATTTTTTGTGAATTTGCAATCAGCTGTTGACTAAAACGAATTACCAAGAGTATAATAAATAAATGCTTTTTTGCGGCAAAAAATATTTTAATTGATTTGCCATCGTTTCGTATCATTTTTATGTTTCAAATTTTTTATAACATGAAATAATTCAATAGAAAATGATGATTAACTGATGGTTTTTGTTGATGATAATGAGATAGTAAAAGTCGTCTTACGCACTGGGATGACACCACAGAGGGCGCTGGGATGATAGAGAAAAGGCTAGCAGCTGCTTCGTATATACATGCATCAACAGCTAGATATGTTACGTACAAATACACATTAGTACTTCATTTCTCGTCGAACATGTCGGTTCTTTTAAAACTTAGTATAATTTTGACTTATTTTTACAGAACAGATTCATCATGTGCCTTAGATTCATCATGTACCTTAAACGCTTTTAAACTATCCTGGAATGTCTATTCTGGGTATGCAATTTTGTTCTTAAAGCCGATTTTTCAATCATCAGTTAAACTATCAGACGAATAAATACTATAACAACAGAAACATATTTTTATTTTATTCGAAGAACAAGTTCTATCAAGACTTTAATCGGCATTGTTTCTCCTTTAAGCCTTATCGTTCAAATT
The DNA here is from genome assembly GCA_949320155.1 of Melangyna quadrimaculata. NCBI lineage: Eukaryota > Metazoa > Arthropoda > Insecta > Diptera > Syrphidae > Melangyna > Melangyna quadrimaculata. Next base: position 21,764,960 of record OX439485.1, read on the forward strand.
TTATGAGTTTATGAACATATATCTATTGGAATAACTGTTCCTTTGTCACTTTCAGTCTTTCGAAAATGAAAATGCAAACACTTTTCCTTTAACTAAAACGAATGTCGTTTTCGGTTGGAAATTCGGAGTTACTCCTTTTTGACTCCGCTTACTCCAAAATAATTCGATTGGCTGATCCGAGTAATGTTTTCGGAGTATTTTTCTGTTCCGGAATTAATAAAGTAGCAGACCCGCAACACACGTATACATACAAACCCTTTCATCGGATTATTTGTCAAATTAATTTTACTCGACTGAATATGCAAAATATACATAAATATCAGACCATTTACGCACACACACATAAATATTTCATAAATTAAACAATAGAGAATAATTCGATTGGAATCAAAAAGGAGTAGTACTGTTCCGAAATCCAATCGATACATAAGATCGAATAAACAAAAAATAATTAAACTGTAGATAAATAATAGAAACTGAATAACTTCTTATTCTCATAAAATATAGCTTTATTTAAATCTAACGTTTTCGAGAATATCTTCTCATCTTCAGGTTTTTAAGCAAATTGAAAAATTTTTTACATATACATAAATCAAAAATTGGTGTGATTAAAAAATTATACATATGAGAATAAGAAGTTATTCAGTTTCTATTATTTATTTATAAAAGAACTCATACAGTGCCAAAAAAGTAATTTATTACTATATTTAATTTAATTAAACTGTCTAAAAATTTAGAAAAACTTATGAACTTATTTTTCTTTATAAAGTTCCCTTCATTATTTTGATAGCTTTAACATAAAATATGTATGTAATTTTTTTGTACAAAATTTAACGTTTTATCTTGATTTCAACTGGTAAGTATGTTCGTTAGGTTATTTTTTCTTTGATATTTTAATTATTTGGCACAAACACGAACTTTGGAGTAGTTGCAGATAGTTTTGAGAATACGGAAACCAATATCTTAGCTTTAGTTATGGCGCTGTATTTTTTAAACTGCACATTTTCCAAACTTCGTTCCAAAATTTAAATTAATAATGTGTATCGGACCTTATAGCTTTTTTCTATTGAATTAAAAGCTTTTTATTTGTTTAAAACAATATTCTTCTATTCATTATTATTATTTATTAATTTGTATTAAATTGTATTAAAAAAAAAAACAGAACGAAGAGAAGGCATCAACAAGTGGAACCAGCTCAACAAAAAGTCGACTTAATACAACGACCCCTAAGAAAAGAAAACCTTTTGAAAAATTCAAGGATACAAAATCACAAGAAGAACTTACTCAGGTTATTATCAAGAATATATAATTTTACTTATAATTTACTTTCTTAGTCATACAATTTCTAGAAACACATCTTGTATTCAAGAAGAAGGCCTTTGGGGTTGAATGGTTTTGGATCACCAAGTGTTAGTCAAGCTATTTCAAAAAAAATTCTTCACCAAATTATAAAACGAAACAATCAAACTAAATACAAAAGTCCGCCCAAATCCGTGAGTAGAATTATGAAAGATGAACGTGTTGAAAAAGTCGCCGAAAGAAAATCTTCATCTGAGAATTTAGATGATGATTGCATTTGCATCGAGACCAAACCGGAAGTTATACTTATTGATGACGAAAGTACTGCCCCTATAAATGTTGTAAAAGAACTAGAATTGAAGTACCTAAAATTTAAACAATACGAACCAATCGGTAAAATTCGTATGAATCAATCAAATACGAATACAACCAATCAAATGCTAACGTCAACACCCAATCCAAGCCGTTTAAATAGTAGAACTTCGTCCCGTGTGCCATTTCATGAAGACACCGGCTCTAGTTTTGGTTCAATGTCATCTAGTACAATTGTACAAAGTAATCCTGATGATGTTTCTATAGTGGAAGATGTTAATTGTCCGCCTAACGATGTTACTATAGTGGAAGATGTTAATTGTCGGCCTAGCGATGTTATTGTCATTGACGATACGATTATTCCTCCCAATAATAGCTTTCATCGACGACTTAAAAGAAATAGATCGATAAATGATGATTCAGTGATATTTGTGAGTGAAAATGTTGCTGCTTCTAACAAATCAACATCTTCGACTCCTGCCTTTATACCATTGAATACACCAATAGAAGAGGTAAGATGAACGCATTTATACATACAAAAAAATACTCTTATAAATTGAATATGTCATTTGCGCCTTGATATTAAAGGATATTTATATACAATTTAGATTTATAAGATTTTTTAACTTCTCTTTTTTTTGTCTTTTGGAAGCCCATTGCTTTCTTTAAAAAGCTGGATAGATAACTCATAATATTCTTTATAAAAGTGGTTTAAATAATTCAATTATTCAATTATCTTGACTTTTCCAAAATTACATGGTTTAGGTCAGAATTAGGTTAGCACCCATGAGCCCTAAACCACCAAGGCCAAAAAGAAAGCGTAATGAACTTTTTACCACACAAGATGAAAAACAGCTTAAGGTATACAATGAAAATGCATATAACCCCGACAAAGACACAGTCAAAGAAAAATCACAAAAAAGAATGGTCATAATTGACGGCAGTAACGTAGCCTACCAGTAAGATATTCATTACCTTTAATCAATCTATGAAATTAGCAATTAAATTTAAAAAAAAATTAAAAACAAATCTTCTAGACACGCTCTCAACAAAGAGTTTTCAGTAAAAGGCCTTAAAATATGCCTTGATTATTTCGCAAAAATGGCACATGAGGTAAAAGCTGTAGTACCACAGTATCGTTTGCAAAAACAACGGTCATCAGATCCAAATGAATTGGAAATTCTACATCGTGAGGGAAAAATTGTTTTTACACCGTGTAAAAATTTACCAGGAAAATCTTCAACGTCCTATGACGATAGGTAAGTTTGAAAACAAATAAAGTGTTATTTATTTCAATATAAATTGTTCCCCTGACAAAAAAAAATAGGTTTATTCTGCAATTGGCATCGGAACTAGATGCAGCTGTAGTGTCAAACGATAATTACCGTGATCTACTCAATGAGAATTCAGCTTTTAAAAAAATTATCGAAAATCGTGTTATCGGCTACACATGGTGTAATGATATATTCATATTACCAAAAGATCCCTACGGAAAGTGGGGACCTACGCTTGATACAATTCTCAATCGAAGGTCTTAAGAGTAGTTTAAAAGACAAATTATTCTGTTTGTGTAAATTTGTGTACAAAATAATTTAAACTCAATTTAATATATATTTTTTTTTTTTTTTCTCTTTTTTTTTTTTCTCCAAATTTTATTTTGCTTTCTTTACAAAAAAAATAACACATTTAATACTAAGGAGTTAATATAATACAAATATATAATAAAATTTAATGAAATATAAATATATTTTCTGTCTGAAATGCGTTTTAGTCTTCTATGAATAAATAATTGAAAAAAAAAATAAACGAATAAATATTTTCATATTTTGGTTTTTAGTTCTTTGAGTACTTAACTTAACTACATTATGCTCTATTATTTATATAAAAAATTATTTATTTTCATAGTCCATTTCATACTAGACTACGTTGATCAAAAGTTGGAATTGTAGCTATTTGGACTCTTACAATTCCATTGGTATCTCTTGTTTCGACGGCACCGCCGCCGCTCTCACCGCCGCTTTCAGTAGATGTTTCTCTAGCTTCAACGAAATTCTTCATTACTTCTTCGTATGTTGGAGGCAGGTCCATTTTTAAGGTCCCGTCACTAACTCGTCGACTGTTATTTGCTCCATCAATTAAGTTATTTCTATTTGCATCAACGGAACGACTTACTGTTGAAAGTTGATTTTGATGGGCTGCAATTAATTTAATACAAATAAATAAGTAGTCTTTTCTGATTACATACAAACAATCATGTTAACACAGAGCATTAGATTAAAAAATTATAATAATAAAAGAATGAATTTCTGGAAAAAAGAGATGAAAATTCTATAGCATGTTTTTGTAATTTTTAAACTTGGTGGTTTAAGTTTTCAATAATGTTAAAGAAAAGTTATAAATTAAACTGTTTATACATTAAAATGATAACCGAATTTTAAAGCGAAAATTAGTTCAGGGCTGAAAGTCATATACGCGTAGAAATCACATTTTTTTTTTGTTGGAGCGTTGATTGATGAGTTTTTCGATCGTTGCATAATTTTCAATGCGTTTGAGAAAAAAAATCGGTTAACACTTTCCATTTATGACAAAATCATCATAAAACTTGCAAACAAATTGTAAAGCATGTATTTGAAGCGTAAAAAGATCTCTGGAATCATAGATATAAAATACACACTATTTTACCATTAAGATGTGGGTAATATGTTTACTTTAAATAAAACATAATTCTATAAAAAAAATAATAATAATTCATCACAAGAATTTGTATAGCCTACCTAAAGTTCGCCTTAGAGCAGCATTTCTAGCTTCAAATCGTTTCCGGTTCAATGCAAGCTATTCAAATTGAAAATTTAAACTTTTTTTTTAACAAAAATTTTTTTGATAAAATTTCGAAGTACCTTTATCATAAGTAAAATAAAAACAAGCACTAAAATTCCAACAAAACATCCATAGGCGACATAGCCTTGGGTTTCTGCATACGAATCATTGGAATCACTAATGATTATAGGAGGACAAATAACGGAATGACAAATTGGTGAAGTCCAATTTAATGAAATATTCCCCGCCATTTGCGAGTAGTGTTTATCACTACAGTCTGAAAAGGACTATCTTTTCAAAAACAAAAGAAGATAAAATTCGGCAGCATGTTTGATATTCATTTTATATCTATATATAATGGTTGATAAGTGTAAGAGAATGAATGTTTGATGAATGATTATTGTGTAATCTAAGCGAGGGAATTTTAGTAGATAATTAAATACATAAACAGTTTAATACCTGCAATGCAAAGAATTTGAAAGCGAAATATTGACTGGAAGTAGTTTTTTTTTTAAATTCTAACTTTGGTCTTAGAATGAGTTTTTTCGGTTTGATGCCAGAGTAAATGGGGAAATAATCTCTTATTAAAAAATAATATGTGAGTTAATAGGCGAAAGCTTAACACATTTTGCTTATGTGTTTAATGAAAATGTTGACAATTTAATGAGTTTGATTGTAATTATTCACCCTAAATAGGTCAGGATTGCATGATTAATGATTATTCTATAACAAATCCTATTGGTTTTAAATCTAGAATTTCGTACTCAGTATTTTATTCGCGTTATCATACAAAATTGCATCTATCCATAAAGGTGTTATCATAACAACTTTTTTTTTGAGATTCAATGTATTCATTCATTTAGATATATAATACCAAAACGTAATTTTGTATTTTTTTTTTTAATTCGGTTGAAGGTAATTTTAGCTGGGTCATTAGTCGAGTTGGTTATCTATTGTTTTTGCTTTTTCGTTGCTAAAACTTCACTGATCGACCTGATAAAGCGGCTTGTTGCGCCGTTAAAACTCAAACGTAAATATATAAAGGTTAACCCAATCTAAAAATACAAATCAAACAGCAACACATTTAAAAGTGCGATGCACTTGTAGAAGGGCTAATATATTTGAATAAGGAACAAGGTTTGATTTTTGTTGGTAATCCATAATATCGTAGTAGATAGTAGGGATAATGTACGATAGTACATTTGTCATGCAAAAATCGAATGTGGGGTGAAATATCAAAATCAGAGTAACGCAAAGCCTTCCGATGTCCTGCGATGTGCCACTCCGATTTATCCGGCACCAAATCGTTGCGGAACGTAAAAATTGACAGCCCGAAGAGATAGACATACAAAAAGCAGTTAAAATAGAACAATGGCTCATTTAAATCTGAGTTACTATATGGACTCTGCTGTTGGGGTCGAACACATTAAAACAAAATTGAACTTTCCTCATAAAACAAAAACATGCTATGTATAAGGATTCTTTCTAGGGTAAAGCGTAGAACCCAAAGCTTTTATTTATTCAGAAGCCTGAACATTCCCCCACCAAAGCACTTATATTTGTATATATGGTATTATTTATTATTATTGGATATCATAATTTGCGTCAGGCTTTGGTAACTGTGCTTAGCATAATTAAATACTGTTTATTTTGATATGTAACTGTAAGATCCCGAAACTGAGAATGAAATTTATTGGCAAATAGCACCATTATTTAAAGTTCTAAATATTTTGTTTTTATAATTGATTTCGGATTTTTACAACCATGCATTTGGTAAGCGGGCCAACCTAGGTACTTTTTTCCAAGAAAACAATTGACGGCACATACTTGGGGGCTTAATATACTCCAAGTGGAGCAACAAAGGAGAGTGCCCAAAGAAAACCCAGAGTCGATAAGAAAAAGTTATATAGTGTTTGAAAGGGCATTGACTGTAGATATCAAATATGAAATTATTTTCTTTAAAAGTTATCCACGGGTCTGACTATGACAGTTTATTTATTTTTAATAGCAAGGTGTTTTTTCATGTATACAACATTGGTGAGGGCAGTACAGAAAAGGACAGGTATTGATAAAAAAAACATACCCACATACTCGGCACTTTGTAATCCGCAAAAGTTTCGTACAAAAAAGTTACTAATACGACAAGTCTTCGAAAACTATTTTTCCAAAAAAACTGTCATAAGGGAATGCTCTAAAATACAAGGTTTTCAAAAACAAATTGTTGCAAGCGTTGCGGACCCTATATATTTTTTTGGAATTTGAGGTAGCAACAGTATAGGAAGGTATAGGATGAAATACATGTGCCTTGAATGTTGCATTCTCCTAATGCGAAAATGTGTTAACTGTTAAGTATAAATTGGTACATTACTAGTCTCGTCAATAAAAAAAGTACTCTTATCCAAGCAATCCATTAACAAATTCCGAAAAAAATTATGAAAACATTCGGAATTTTACCACTGGCACTGCCGTTAAAAAATTCTTAGTTGTCCCGTTTTCGTTTTCATTTTGGAGTTTTAAAGATACATAGTAAAGAAAAGGCAGGTCTTAATATTATTCATTAGCATAACAGTATGCGAATGATTTATAAGTTGTTCTTAATTCTTACGCACATACTATTTCCTTAAACTGTTGTCCGGCATGCTTAGGTAGGTAACTCCTTTTTTCGAAACTGTTGAGTAACGGTATGCGTGATAACCGCCATCTTATGAATGAAGACAGAATCATTTTGTGGCTGCTGATTTTAGTGACTTGTGGTGAACCTATAACAACATGGATCAACCACAATATGAAGATGTGCCACTTTTTACTTTTTTACACGAAGAAACACTGTTTTTAAAAATTTTAAATTGTCATGTCGAGTCCCGGCGATAAGTTTTAAAGAAAACGATTCCATATTTGTTATCTACAATTAATGTCCTTTCAGACCATGCATGACTTTTCTTAATCGACTCTGGGTTTTTCGCCCATACATTTTTGGGCATTTTCCTTTCCTTAAAAAGGAGTTTAAATCCTTGCAACCCGTTTTTTTTGTTTGTAAAAGAAAGAAAACTTTAGGCAAAAATCCGAAATGAATTAAAAAAAATGTCTATTTTGACCTTTTACCAACATCGATGAAATATTCTTATTTGTACCGGTTATTCTAAAATTGTCTTATTTCAGAGTCTTACAGCAACATATAAAACACACCATACCTACAACGGGCCCTATCAATAATCAAATTTAGTAACGACTTAAATATTTGAGTAAAATACACCACAATGGTGAAAAAGATGAACCATACATGTTATGTTTCATATTCTAGTTTTAATGAACTCAATAGAGCTTTTTGTTGGCAGTTGGTGGAATGTATGTATATGTTGAAAGCATTATGTTAAGTAAAACACTTGTTTGATTTCCACTTATATCATAGTTTTTGTTAATTTTATCGACGCGTTTCGTCTTATTAGGACATCATCCAGAGACAGGCAATAAATATAAAATGAGTCTCCTGATGATGTCCTAATAAGACGAAACGCGTCGATAAAATTAATATAAACAATGATATAAGTGGAAATCAAACAAGTGTTTTGCTTAACGTAATGCTTTCATCATATTTTAGAGTCCATACCATATAATATTCATTATTTTTGGGTCCACCTAAATACTTAAGTCATACCATGGTTAGTTTATTATTTAGAGCTCATACAATTATGACTGATTTTACTTAAATATTTAAGTCGTAACTAAATTTGATTATTGGTAGGGCCCAACAACTTAAAAAAAAAACACAAAAAATTTAACAAACTAATTTTTGACCCAAAAAAAAAAACAGTTTCAGACCAACCATCGAAATAAATTATATATAGCAATGAATGTATTTTGTCAAAAAAAAAAACGCTCCAACCGCTCTGAATTGTACAATAAAGTCAACATTCATAGACACGTGGGTTTCGTTAGTACATATATTCATATGCAATAAATATAAAATAGCTCAAGCTATTTCATAAGTTATTAACAAAAAAACATCGTGACTTACCTTCTATTTCATCTGAGAGATTCTTTATCTTTTTTGTATACAAGAAACTTTTCCACGCCATTAACAGAATCTTAGCGCACATATTTATAAAAATTGATTTCTCATGTATAAAATAAAAAATGCAAAACTTATTTCCAGTATTTATACTTACTTTCCAAAAGAACAATAAGAAAGGCAAAAACACTAAAAATAGAAGCCATATAGCGATTCCATCCATTGTTCACAAAACTAAATGTTTGAATTATTTTCGATTATAATAAAAGGCTCATTTTTGAACAAAAAAAAATGACTCTGCCAGCTTGAGGGATTGAAATGTTCTTTCGAAATGGTTCAAGAAAAACCAAAAATGTTAAATAAATTCCAAATTAAGCCCTAAGTAATTTAAAGTTGATAAGATAAAAAAAAGACGCTAAAGTGTAGGCAACCGTTATATTTTAACACAATCATAACAAAAACCTTATTGGGTTTGTTATCTTAGGCCTTAATATGCGTCGTGTTGTGAATAGATCACAAGTAAAATATGTAGATATGCAAATGCAAATATGTAGATATTTGAGATGATTTTTGATATCGAGTCTTCCTCTTCAGAGTGTCGTTCTGTACTTTAACATGGAACACTGAAATGAATTCAAAGTGAAATAACTACACATGACTTTGTTTACCTTGTCTTCAAGTTTAAATAAATACATATGTATGTAAGTACATATTCCGATATATGAAATTAACAAAAATAGTAAAGTTAAGGAATTGACATACTCAGACTTAAGGGCTCTTTTATTACTTCCTCTATTTACTTTAGTCTGGTGAGTAAGAGATTGCAACTTGATTGCCTTGACGATTTAAGATAAAAATCAAAGGTGATTGAAACGCTGAATTACAGATACATATTAAAGTATCTAATTAATTACCAATTGGTATATAATTACGTATGCATGAGTTGGAGGCAGAATATGATATGCTAAGGGCTATAGAATCAAGTTCGAAATCATTGTTATCAAGTTCATACATTTAAAAAGTATTGCCTATTACATTATTTTACATAATACTATTGCTTGCAGTTTAGCAATATTTTAAATAACAAGTGATAGCCAGGTACAGTTACGGCCAGTTTGCTCACAGCTAATTATCTTTAAAATGGAACAGAATTGTAATTATGGAATTACTACAAACTTCATTCGGTAAGAACATTTTTGTTTGTAATCGTCAGAGTACCGCACTGAAAAAATAAAAGAAGAGACCATAAGGGTGTTATTTCAGAACTCTTCTATTTCACTTTTTACCAAAAATGAGTTAAGTATGAGGAAGTGTTCTTTAGAAGTGCCCACTTATTACTTCTTATACTTTTAAGTACATGAAAAGTTGTGTGTTTTTATAAAAACTACACTATTCCTTTCAATCGTTTAATTCAAAACTCATCTATTCCCATACAGACAAAATAGCCAAAATTCAGCACCAAAACTCTATGCAATTGTTTTGCAGTCGTTTTCAAAACTCTTTTATTCCAATGGACTGAAACTTTTGGAGTTACTTATTAGCTTTTTTCTCTTTTTTTTAATAATTTAAATACATTTCTTAGACGTTATTTTAAAGTTTTTTATACTTAAAAGCTTTTTTTTCAAATAAAGCCTAGTACTCACCTCTGTATGAAATGAAAAATAAAAGCGTTTTAAAATTCACGTGAATAAGCATTGTGAAACCATAATTAATTATTCACGTGAAATTTCAGTCCTCAGTATGAAAATTGTTAGTACTCACTTGGAATGAAAAAAGTAATTTGATTTAAATGACAGTTTAACAGAATCTTGAAATGCTTAAGAAGACTATTTTAATTCCATAGTTGGTTTTTGGCTTGTCGGTAACACTTAATATTCAAAAATAAACGATCATAAGATACAAAATAATTCTTTAGGCTTTTTTATTCAGCTACTACAACTTTTATATTAATTTATTTACAAATGTCACACTTTTCCACACTTCTATTGTTTTTTCCTAGTGGTCGTACGTTAGGAAATGAAAATTATGAAATGAAATTAATTTTGAACCGGTTCATATTTCGCTCTCACATTTGGGTAATCAGCTCTCGTTATGAATTTCATCACTGTGACATAAGTGTCACTTTTGTATAGAAATTTCATTTTCACTTGAACTGAGTAGGTACTAAGCTTAAAGTGAATAAAGTTTTCTGAATTTTCAAAACTCATCTACATCAGTTACAATTGCATATTTTCAAAACTCTTCTTTTTCTTATCGTAATTTTCAAGACTCTTCTTTACCAATTTAAATTGATTTTTTTATAATTTTTAAGTTCACCCGCCATAGGTTCAAAACCATTAGAAAAGGATAAAGGTGATTCCAAACTTATATTTTAGCGTTAAAACCGATCGCTAAGATTATTTTAGGATCTTTAACAGTTTTTTTCGATTAACACAGTATTTTCAAAAGTAGGAAAGAAGTGTTTTGAAATAATACACCTCTATATTTTTAATTAAAATTCGTATGCCGATTCGAAAAAATTAGAATCAAGATTTATTATTATATGAACGTGAGGCAAGAAATGGGAAAGTAGACAGTTATGAAATAATTTTCTATTATCCAGGAAATTTTTGATTCATGCAGGATTTGACTTATTAAATACATTTCTACAAATTCAAAATTGTTCAGGGTCAATTTTGATTTGAACCCTTTAAAATAATTTCCATGTAAAATACGTTTGCGAAATTGTTTTGTTTTTTTTTTTACGTAGGGCGAGTTTATTAGAGTGGGGTTAAAGTTTAAACTCCCAAATTTTGTGAATTAACTCAGGATTAACTCAATAAATGCTCTTGATATCGTGTCTTTCTTGTTTTTGAGCATTCACCCTCGCATTACACTTATGTATACTTCGTTTTCATTGGAATGTCATTTCCCATACAAATTTGACGTTCCAAATGACCGATTTCGAAACAATTGTTTTGCGCGAAAAATGTTCGTGGTGAGCAGTGGTGAGTACAAATTTTTTTGTCAGGGTTTGTTCACAGCTCGATAAAACAAAAATCAAACGTCAACCTTTTTTTTCGCCAAAATCTTTCCCATAAGAAATGCATGTAGTTTTTTTTTTTTGTTGAGGAACTGTATATTAGGCTATAGAAATTATATTCAAGCACATATAAAAGTCCAGATTTACATTGATCGATTTTTCCAGTGCCGATTTCGTGTTACTGTAATTATGTGAGGTATCGATTATAGGGAGGCTCTCCGAAACCAACGTAAAACAATCGCTCTGCAGAGAAAATGTGACAAATAAACAATACTAAATAACAACAAAAACTGCCGTCAGCGAATGTTTTGCGCCGCTGCTTCTTCGTTGGGTTGGAAGAGACTTATACCATTCCATCTCACACGATTATAATAATTAATCGGCACTGGAAAAATCAGTTTAAGAAAATCAGGACAAATCGAAGATAAAGGGGATTGTAAAGGGTAAAAGTTTGTCAATGTAAATGGGGACTTACCAAACTGGGATTGTGTTTAACGCTTAAAATTGTACAGCGGCCCAAACAAAACCTCTGCGTCATGCTAAAAAGCAAAAATGTCAAAATCAAAACATTCCCAACTACCTACATTTTATTCTAATTTTTTTTTTACAAAAATGAGCGAAATAAAGGTAAAAACAAATGTTAATTTTTCTCATAATAAATAAAATAAAAACTGTTACTAATTTGTATATCTAGATCGAATTTGCAGTACAGATGTCGGGTGAAAAATGCTCAGAAAAAGTTAAAAAATCACTTGAGGGTGTCGGGGAAATAAGTGTAGATTTAAAACAAGGCCGGGTTGTAGTGACCACAAAACACCCATGGTCTGATATTCAAGATAGAATCGAACAAACAGGTAGAACGGCAGTTCTCTGTGGTTTCGGAGGTATGTTTTAGATTTTTTGTTTGGAAAACGATGCAGATGCATAATCTGTATTTATCAGGAAAATCTGCGGTTGCCATGATAAACAACTCTGATTCAAAAGTCCAAGGTGTTGTTAGATTCTCGGCAATAAACAATGACGAATGTGGCTGTGTAGTGGATGGTGTTATAGATGGACTCTCACCTGGATTACACGGAATTCATTTACATGAATGTGGTGATATATCCTCTGGATGTGATTCACTTGGTGGACACTATAATCCTAGAAGTTCCCCTCATGGTTCGCCAGAAAATTCTGCAGACAAGAGACATGTTGGCGATTTGGGAAATATAAGAGCTGACGAGGAAGGTCGAGCAACATTCCGATTTCTTGATCCTTTGGTAGAGGTGTGGGACATTATTGGCCGATCAGTAGTTGTAACTGAGAACCCTGATGACTTCGGTCGAGGTGACGATAAACGAAGTCTTATTGATGGCAACAGTGGTGATAGGTGAGTTTTGTACTCTTTTTAAGTCTTAATCAAATTAATTTTGGGTTATTATTTTATTGTTTTTTAGAATTGCGTGTGGAATCATTGCAAGGTCAGCGGGTATTTTACAAAATTACAAGAAAATTTGCGCTTGTGATGGAGTCACATTATGGGACGAAAGAAATAAGCCTCTTGCAGGCGGTAACCGCAATCAAAATGAAAAAGTGTAGTTTTTGTTCAAAATAAAAAAATTGAATCAATTTCTTTTTCTGCAAATTAGGTACACGCGTATCGTATCTACGAGCTTATATATTTTCTTTTATTGAACTGAAGTATAAACAATTGGCTCTTAAATCTAATTTACATTATATTACATTGATGTTTTGATTTGTTTTGGCACATAAGGGGTCTAATTTTATACATTGTTTTTTTATTTATATAAAAATTATTTAAAAAATTGTCTTTGTTTGTCTTACACTATTTACATTATCGATGGTTCATCTCGGGTTGTTCATATCCGGTTGTCTTTGTGGCGGGATGCGATGTTAGGGTGGCTACTAGACACGGTGGTAGTTTGACGCTGCGTCCTCGTACAATTGGATAGCTTTGTCGCCGTTGATAGAAATAATTCCTTCGTCCAGTATTGCTGTTACATCTAGGTATGGTGGTTCAGGGGTGGAATCGGCTAAGGCGATAGTTGACTGTCGCTGATTTGATAATCAATTTTGATTAACAACTTTTCTTTGTTCTGCGTAAACTGATCATTAAAAAAACCAGAAAATTTGTAGGGTTTGAATTTGATGAACACAATTATTGTTTTTATGCGTTGTAAATTAATTATATGGAAACCCATCATGAGCGTTAAATAAGTACCCGATATTTATATTTTTATCATTTTAACTTCATTATTTACAAAAAAGAAAAAGAAAGTTGCGTACCAGCAGGACTCGAACCTGGAACCTTCCGGTCCATCCTGGAGAAAATTTCTCAAAATTTCTGGATAAAGTACGATACTAAAAAGATAAAATAAAGAGTTGGTGATTTTAACTTAAGTAAAATGTTAGGGGATAGTACGATGCTTAACTCGTTTAAAAAAAGCAAAACACAATTTTTAACCTAGCTGGAGAAATACTATGTACATGCCTTGTCAAGCTCTGGGCGAACATCCCTAAAGCATCAAGGGGACCAGCTGGCGCTTTAATTCAAATGGATTGCCAATAAAATTGTTTTCTTTTTAAACACTTTATTTGTTCGTATGGTATTTGAATAAAATGCTTTATATGAGTTTCTTTTTATTTACTTAACAAATATTATTTTAGGTATCATAGGTAGGTACATTGGGTAAGGATGTTCCAGAATATTTCCTTTATTCCTTGGTTTCTTCCTGAGCAATTACATTTTTTTGTAATTTCTCGTTCGTTCGCATAGAAACTTTGCTTTGGAGTACCTATATATATATACAAACAATACTGTTATATTTTATTTTTACTTTGATAACTTTTTTCACTTTTTTTCATTTTATTATCGATTTATTGCGAAGCTTAACTAACAACTTATTTTTATCAAAAATATTAAGCAAAATGTATGAAAACGACACCTAAATAGCTGTCACCCACAAACTATAGCAAAAAAGTGATAGTCAATTTGATAATCACCTTACGTGGAGCAAAAGCATTTAATTTGATGATCAACTATCGCCTTAGCCGATTCCACCCCAGGGTATCTCTGCTCGCTTGTTAAGCCTTAACTACATAGACCTACTTTTGTACAAAAGTGAGAAATTAAAATGCTCGCTTAAGAAACATGCTTGCAAAAAAACAAACGAAAATTGTTCTGACACATAAATTAAACCACCATGCACAACATTCCATTGTTTTTTTTGCTTCAGAATAGATATTTATTTCTCACTTTTGTACTTTTCTACAAAAGTAAACCTATAAGCTATGTTCCAGAAATCACGTGAAATGAAATCGGAAATCGAGTGAATTTATTTTCCATGTTTCACATTTCCATCGATTTCATAATTTGGAAATCACTTTTTGTGAAATCAAAAACAGCTTACATATGTCACGTTGATTGATACTCGTTCTTCAATTTTTCAATTTTGTTTTTAAAAATTTAAGGCTCAACTTTCCTTTACACCCCGACTCCACAGGCCATACAGATGTCCAACATCACAGCCACAATCCAATCAACAAACAGTGCATTTTTACTCACTGGGCAAATCATCCCAACTAACAAACTCTCCAGAGCTAAACTCTTGAAATTTGAAAAAAAAACTCCCATAAGACTGTTTTGTCCCATATTTATACTTAAGAACTAACATCTTGTTAGGAAATTAAATTGATCTCATAACCTCTTTATTTTAAGAGTTGAACACTTTTGCAGCAGAGAAATACTAAAATCTTTTAGCTGAACCAATTTTTCTTCTTGGAATAAGATTATATAAACTTGTAGTCTTATAAGAATCCTTTGGTGAAAATTCAACTCTTAATGTAGTTTTGTAGTCTTTCTTATCTCATAACAACACATATTTAAGAGTTAAAATCATTTTATACTTCTATAAAAACTCTAAGTTCAATACCTCCTATACCAAGAAACTATCAGGATTTCAAATAACAAAATTTGTGCAATAGGATTCTTATAAGATCCCTTATGTTTGAAATCATGTTAGAGGACTTGTTCTTTATTATGGTCCAAAATTACTTTTTTCGTTGCAAATATCATATTTTTTTAACGTGTTTACGTATCTACTTTAAGAATAAGAAAAATAATGATTTACAATAACTTAAGTTATTCGAAGAAACTCAGTTACAACAAACCTCAAAAAACCTTTGGTTTAAGAGGAATGTATTCAAAATGGGTCGTTCAAGTGGGCGGATCACAAAAATTGAATGTTCAATACAATAATCAATAGTTTGTTTACAATTTTGTATAATTTTATTTCGTAAAAATTGGCATTCGTATAAAAAGTGGCGTGGAAATCGGCGGATTTTTTTAAGAATCAAAATAATAACAGAACAGTTTTTAATTGATATAAGAAGAAAATTACACGCGTTCAACTATTGCAATTAATAAAAAAATTTAAATATTCCATAATGAAATTTGCTTTTAACACCGAAATTTCAGCACTGGGAATACTACTTTTTTTTAAACAAATTACAATCTCCGAACATTCAAACCAATAAAATCTGCTAAAACCAACTTTGAAAAGCTTTATAAGTCAAATTTGTTAGCGGAAAATTATTTTGTTTGCGGTTTTTGAAGTTGTGTTTATATTCCTATTATAAATAATAAACAAAACTTTAAAAATAAAACATCGAAATTAATATTTTTGCCACGAAATTAGCCGTTTTGGACCACAGTGCACCGTTTATGGTTTGCTTACAATTCTGTCAAATCTTAGTCCTAAAAAACATTTGATATCTCATAAGAAGTTTTAGAGTTTCATAAATAAACTTTAATTCTTCGCTTCTAGAATCTATTCTTTTAGCAATCTTATTCAAAGCGTTAATATAATTAAATTCTCATAAAGATGTTTATAGAAGAGTTAGCGTCTCATAAGCAGCTGCCATATTTAAATATACAAACCGAATTTTCTGAATGTTTTGGGGGTTACCATAATTTAAAAAATTATAATTTCAAAACTGATCAAAACTCAATTTTTCAAGGCGCAAAATAGAAATCTATTTTTCAAAGATCAAAATAGCGTTTCCATTTTTCAACTAAATGAGAATTTACGCAATAGATAGCTACGATGTCAATGGAAATTTACATTTTAGATTAGAAATAACTAAAATAAACTAAAAGTGCACTTAACAAAAAAAAACAAAAACAATTTTTCTATTGTTATTGTTTACCTTCTTCTGATTAGAAATAACTTTCAAATAAATTTTTTCACATTCCCGGTTTCATATTAAATTCCACTTTAATTTAAAAAAATAAAATTGAGATCAAATTCATCGCGATTTATAACCAATGGCTCATTGCCTAAATTTGAAATTTATTTCGTTGCAAAATATTTCCATGGTAACCCTTCTCCTTATTAAAATTATAAATTAAATAATTTAATTAAGCATTCTTTTGAAGGCGCTTCGTTTTTTTTTTTGAGGTAAAATGTTTAAATTAGTAGATAACATTTCAACCGCATATATTTTTTTGATTTCCCATACCGTGAAAAACATAATATAATGTATCGCCTTTATGAGTATAATAATTAATTGACTTACGAAAAAAATACAACACAAGCCCATTATTTTGTTGGCATAATGCATTATGTATATGTATACACACAAAAACTAAAAAGCATATTTGTTTTTTCTTTTTAAAAATGATTAATGAGAAAGAAGAGATAAGAACACCTCCCATTAGAAGAGACGCATTCTCAAAGCAAGATTTAAGGTTAGACCGCACACAACTGCAGCGGAACTACACTTCACGACGCGGCAAATTATTATTTGTATGGAATTGTATGAGCTATATCGCACTAAGCGGCAACTGAACTTCATACAATTTCATACAAATTATTTTGAATCGCAGTTCCGCTGCAGTGCAGTTCCGCCTAGTGCGGTCTAACCTTTAGCCGAGCTTTACAAGATTTTTTCGAGAGGCAATCGACAATACAAATGTCATCTCATAAGAAGAATGCAACTCGGATAATTACATCACAAGTATTGCAAAGTCCCGATCTACATTGCCCGATATTTCCACGAAGATTTTTCCAGAAATCGTGTGAAATGTACACACAGAACGATTTTTTCCATGAGATTTTTTCTTTGTCTTCTTTATTTTTTTATTTCTGTGCTCTTCATTTTGCATTGATATTCACTCACACCATCAACCCAATGGCACACTGACACCGAACACACACAAAAAACTGGAAAGAGGGCGAAAGAGAACATAAACAGACTGGAAAAATCGTCTGAGTTTTGTGGTACAAACGATTTGATCCCTACCCCTCACTTTTCACTCCCTTCACCGTCGAACTAAAGATCGGCACTGGAAAAATCGTTCAATGTAGACCGGGACAAAGAAACATATGTTATTAGGCGTGTACCACAAAGTCCCGATCTACATTGCCCGATATTTCCACGAAGATTTTTCCAGAAATCGTGTGAAATGTACACACAGAACGATTTTTTCCATTAAATTTTTTCCTTGTCTTCTTCATTTTTTTATTTCTGTGCTCTTCATTTTGCATTGATATTCACTCACACCATAAACCCAATGGTCCCGGTCTATATTGAACGATTTTTCCAGTGCCGATCTTTTGTTCGTTGGTGAAGGGAGTGAAAAGTGAGGGGTAGGGATCAAATCGTTTGTGCCACAAAACTCAGACGATTTTTCCAGTCTGTTTATGTTCTCTTTCGCCCTCTTTCCAGTTTTTTGTGTGTGTTCGGTGTCAGTGTACCATTGGGTTGATGGTGTGAGTGAATATCAATGCAAAATGAAGAGCACAGAAATAAAAAATGAAGAAGACAAGGAAAAAATCTCATGGAAAAAATCGTTCTGTGTGTACATTTCACACGATTTCTGGAAAAATCTTCGTGGAAATATCGGGCAATGTAGATCGGGACATGGCACACTGACACCGAACACACACAAAAAACTGGAAAGAGGGCGAAAGAGAACATAAACAGACTGGAAAAATCGTTCGAGTTTTGTGGTACAAACGATTTGATCCCTACCCCTCACTTTTCACTCCCTTCACCAACGAACAAAAGATCGGCACTGGAAAAATCGTTCAATGTAGACCGGGACAAACTGAGCGCTCATTGAGCGCTCAATGTCAGATAAACGGAGGCAGAACACTGATCTCTATAATACACTGGATAGTGGGTTCATACAAAAATCTTGAAGCAAATTGAAGGAAAATTATAACAGTGCAAGGATACAACTGTTGACAGTTGTCAATTTTTTTTTAGTTTATAACAGTTTAAATTGTATTAAAATGGTGGTTTTTGTTTACATTTTTTTATTAGCTGATGTTTTTCGCGAGTGAGTAAGTAAGTTATTTATAATAGATCATAAAACAAAAAGATTTTAATTGATTTTTTCATAGTTTTCTTCGATATAAAACACAAAACTAAAAAATAGAGATCATCAGTGATAGTGTCCCATTATCCTTACATGGTGAGATTGCTCTGGTGAAATGGACAGAACAGGTTGGCTTAACACTATTCGCAAGAGATATGAATTCCATGACTCTGCAACTGAAGGCACCCAAATTGCTGGGGAAGAATATTCCATATCTGCGAAGAGAACAGTATTCGTATCCATCAACCAGCAGTGCAAGTACTGCGTCTGTTGATGTTGCAAAATAAATAGGAATAATCAAATGTCTGTGGTTTTTGAAATTCATAATTTTATTTTAAATAAAGATATTGCGACGAATTAATGAATCTTGAAATCGTCCTTTGAAATCAAATCACCCTTGTCAATATCTTCTGAGAGACCATCCCAACAATGATATGTTCTGCAGATTCTTCAATGATACATTGTACCATAGGATCCGTTTTTTTTTTTTTGCCAAACGCTTAACACCTTCAACAAGTTTTGGAAAATCTTGTTGGTGCAGTTCTTCAGCCTCCAATTAAGAGCACAATCCATCTGTCATGAACAAGACTGGCTAAGATAGTTTCAGTCTGTAAACACACGCATACAATATCTCGAGATACTTTTAATTTAATTAACAATTTTAATTTTATAACATTTTATAAGACGCGTACTACGGAAAACGAGCGCTCGGTATATATTTTATCTGTTAAATACGCAGAAACAATTCTTAAACTGAATTTCTTCAACATGTATTTAAGTTTGAGAGAAATATTACAATTTTTAATGAACACTTATTAAAATTAATGGAAAACAATAACAAATTAAACAATTTTATTTATGTTGTGTTTTCGTTTGCGTTTGTACTACAAACAAACCAAACCAGTGCTGTCAAACAAACAGCTGATATCAATGCACGATTTTTTGTGATGATAAAAAACTATCTCTTTCTTTCCTTCGGTAAAAAAAAGAGATAAAAGTGTGCAAGGATACAATTGTCAGATTCAATTTGCTTCAAAAAAACTGTTATACGTATAGGAAATCCACTATCCAGTGTATTATAGAGATCAGTGGATACACCTAATATGCGTTTGTATTTGCGAAATAAGTGATTAAAAAATATTTTTATTTATTACTACTGATTATTTTCTTACAAAACATATTCCAATTCCATGAACGTCAAAATAACGAATGGAAGTACGTACGTATTTTCGCGAACCATGTAATCATGAACGTTCTTGCCTGTCAAAAACACGAAAGACGAAACGAACGAGAAAACGAACCGTATAATCAGGCTCATAGTCATATTTATGGCAGCATTTAATGCAAAATAATTTTGGCAAAATTATTGCCAGTATTAAGAGCGTTTACACGATGAAAAGAAAAATGGCTATAATTTGACAGATATAATGGCATTTTGCCATTCGTGTAAATGCAGCATAACGAAAATTAGCTTATGTTCGCAAAATTACCCCGTTTAGCCATAATGGACCTATGCGCGCATAAAAGCCCTTCCACACTACCCCACAGTGTATTAATACATGTCAAATTGAAAGTGGGAAAGAATTCCACGCGACTGCCAAATTTGTGTGAAAGAAATGACTTTTCATATTTTGCTTCCACACTTGCTTGTATTAATACATTACCTTTACCTAAAAAAAAGTGTGATAGAATGTGGGATAGAAATAGAACCATTCCTAAAATTATTCATGTATTAATACATGTCAAATCGTGTGGGATAGAATGTCGGGTTGTGTAGGCTGGGCTTTCATATTTTGTTTCCACACTATTCTACATGATTTGTTCCCACTTTTTTGACATGTATTAATACACAGTGGGCTAGTGTGGAAGGCCTTTAAGCAAAAATTTAAAAAATACCTCTCCGCTTTCGTCCCACATTCGATTTTCAGCTTTGTGTTTTGTTCCGCATTTTTAAACACAAATGAAAATGCGGCAACGGTACAACAAAAACTACACATACTCGTGCACAACTCCTGGATTGATTCACAAAACAGCTGTGGCTTTGTGTTTTTTGCTGCATTTGTAAAATATACTTATATGCTGAGCGACTGGGATCGCTCTTGCTTATGCTCGGTTAAGTGAACAAAACTGAGAAAAATTGAACGAATCGTAGCTAGACTCCATTATGTTTACTCAAATGGGAGTGTTTGCTTTGACTGCTTTCACACAAGGAAACTGAGTTGCTGAACCTGGGAGTTTGTAGGCGAGAATGTAGCCCGTAGCGTAATGGTTAGTGCGTTCGACTGTCACGCTGGAGGTCTGGGATCGCTTCCCAGCCTCGTCCACCTAAAAACTAAAAAGTTTTTTTTTTCAGGGCTACTGCCTCTTGCGAGGAATTGACAAATCCTCCAAGAGTATCAATTGTCACGAATAAGTGCTTCTCGTCTAGCCGTTCGGATTCGGCATAAAATTGTAGGTCCCTTCCATTCCTGTCGATAGGCGCACACAGGAATGGTTGCGAGTTGTTAGTCACTAGGCCCTGGTTCTTCATGAGCCGTTGTGCCACCCGATTTATTTTTTTTTTCTCACACTGTCCGTAATGTGCGTTCAGTCAATAGACTTTATATGGAGACAAACGAAAATCTCCGGCAATTTTTGTTTCCTTGTGTGAAAGCTACACGGAAATTAAAGGAAACGTCAAACGAATCTCCAGCAACTGGTTTCCCTGTGTGAAAGGGGACTTTCGCACTTTTGCTTATGCGTGCATAAGCTATAGCTAATGCCTATTATAGTTGGGCCTTCAGGCCGCACTAGGTGGATCGCCATGGACCTAGTAGATAATAGGTCCATGTGGATCGCCTACAAACTCCCAGTTGCCGGCAACTCAGTTTCCTTGTGTGAAAGCAGTCTAATCAGAAACTGAGTTGCTAGCAACTTATGTCGTTTTAGATTGGATTTCGGAATAGTACTACTCCTTTTTGGTTCCAATCGAATTATTTTCTTTTGTTCCGAGACTAATTTGGGATATATTTATGTGTGTGTGTTTAAATTGTCTGATATTTATGTATATTTTGCATGTTCAGTCGAGTAAAATTAATTTGACAAATAATCCGATGAGTGTTTATGTGTATGTGTGTGTTCTGAGTCTACTCCCTTATTAATTCCGGAACAGAAAAATACTCCGAAAACATTACTCGGAACAGCCAATCGAATTATTTTGGAGTAAGCGGAGTCAAAAAGGAGTAACTCCGAACCTCCAACCGAAAACGACATATATGTCGTTTTCGATTGGATTTCGGAACAGTACTACTCCTTTTTTATTCCAATCGAATTAATTTCTATTGTTTCGAGACTAATTTGTGAAATATTTATGTATGTGGACGTAAATTGTCTGATATTTATGTTTATTTTGCACATTCAGTCGAGTAAAATTAATTTGACAAATAATCTGATGTAAGTGTTTATATGTATTTGTGTGTTCTGGGTCTACTCCTTTATTAATTCCGGAACAGAGAAATACTCCGAAAACATTACTCGGACAGGCCAATCGAATTATTTTGGAGTAAGCGGAGTCAAAAAGGAGTAACTCCGCACCTCCAACCGAAAACGACAATAGTTTCTAGGAGAAAGAGAACGAAGGAGTGAACAAAATATCCCCAGTTAGCAATTTCAGGGGATTTTTGTCGAATTCCTTCCCACTCTGTCCGTAATGTGAGTTCAATCATTAGTTTCTTGGAAACAAGAGATCTTGAAGGAAATTAAAAGAAAACGTCAACAAATGGCAAATTGTTTTTTCGTGTGAAAGTCCCGGTCTACATTGAACTATTTTTCCAGTGCCGATCTTTTACTCGTTGGTGTAGAGAGTGAAAGTGAGGGGTAGCGTTTGGGATTTGATAATCGTTTGTACCACAAAACTCGGATGATTTTTCCAGTCTATTTATATTCTCTTTCACCTTCTTTCCAGTTTTTTGTATGTGTTTGGTGTCAGTGTGTGCCGTTTGTTTGATGGTTGGAGTGAAGATCAATGAAAACTGAAGAGCACAGCAATACAAAAATGAAGAAAACAAGAAAAAAATCTCATTGAATAAATCGTTCGGTGTGTACATTTCACACGATTTCTGGAAAAATCGGTCAATGAAGAAACTTTTAGTTTTTAGGCATGAAGGGCGTAAGTTGAGATTTGTTTCCCACTCTCGCGTGGAAACTTAAATTTTTTGGGAACTCAGTTCTGCTGTGTGAAAGGGGATAGTCACTTTCACACGAAGAAACAATTTACCTTTGCTTAGTGTGTATTATAGTATATATAATATGGAGTGCTCGTTCCTATCCCTAATGCATTGTAGTACTTGAGCCTGTGATAGAGGGCGCGATTTCAATATAGAGAGGGTATTTTGACAGCTGGCAGCTATGATGGTGTTGTTGTAAAAACCCTCTCTATATTGAGAATTGAATAACCACATAGATTACGTGCCCCCTATTATGGTTATGGTTTTGGAATGTTAACGAGCACTCCATGTTATATATATACGCAAAGATTACACCATGCATCTAGACGCGTGCAACTTCTTCGAATTTTCTTGTTGCATGAATATTTTACCCACGCAACACCGGGCAGATTTTCTTCCATGTCATCTTTTCGAATTTGTTTTTTCTTTTGCACTTACATTGTTCGAAAAGTTGGACACGTCTAGATGCATGGTGTAATAGAAGACTTAACGTTACGTTACACTGACTACTACAAACACACTCTTCGAACACATCCCATTATATCCCATAAATATAGCATGCTACAAAACTAAAAATTTTCTGCCCGACATTTTTTAATTCAAGAGATACAAAAATGTCAGTGTTTGTATCAAAAAAATTAAATATTGTTTGCATGGAAGATTGATCTGGCATACAATAATTTCTAGTCGTGATATTTTTTTTGTGTGTTTGGGGATAAATAAACAAAATTTGAAAAACAAAACAATTCTTTACCTATTTAATTTATGAGATTTTAGTACAAAGCGCTCCCAAAATGAAGGACTGTACAAAAGTTATGAAAAACTGCGAATGGACACGTGAAAAGACAGCCACCTTGATATCTTTGTATCAGACCCATGAATGTCTTTGGAATAATTTCATTGAATCCTACAAGAACAAGGATAAACGAATCAAGGCAATCGAAGAAATATGCAACCAGTTGAATCTCAATAAAGTCGATTTTGGCAAGAAGATTCACAATCTTCGCAATCAATTCAATGCTGAAATGAAGAAGCTAGAGAAGAGGAATGAACCTTCAACGGAGGTTCGTCGTAGTAGATGGGAACATTATGAGGCGTTGATGTTTCTGAAAGATGTAATCGCTCCTCGACCGGGATTCTCAATGGCTTTCAAAGGTCCTAGGAGGGTAAAGACTAAAATATAACCAATATTTCTTAAGTACAAATAACTATCTATGCACCAATTTTGATTTAGAAATTCGAAATAAAATACAGCATTTTGGACCAGGAGGATGAGCATCAACAGAGTAACAGTGAAATCCAAGAAACTGCTAGCGCTGAGATCCAGTACGAAGAAACTACTCAACCAGCGGAAAACGCAATAGAATTCGAGACAATTCCGGTTGCGAGTACAGAAGAGATTCTAGAATCGAAATATCATCGGCCGAGCCAAGATCAACTGGAAACCCCAGATTACATTCACCACCAGCCAGTGCAGCAGCAGATTATACATCAACAACAACGTCAACCTTACCAAGACATCCTACACATTGAAAACTCTCAGCAGATCACGACGGCACCCAAAGTACTTCATATGGAAACACTTCCTCCCAAGAAGAGAGCCAGAACGGAAGAATGCAACGAACAGAAACGTGACCAATGGGATGTATTTGGGGAATTTGTCGCCGCTGAATTTAAGAACCTTAACTCGGAGCTATCCAGAAAGAAACTTAAGCGAAAAATTATGCAAGTCATGTTGGAAGTTGGTGAGGAGGATGATGGAATAAATATTAATATATCATTAAATTAGGTTTAGATAAAAACAAATTGTAGAACAATATTGTTTACTTATTCTAAGAAGTTAGAAGCCCTTTAAAGGCAACACTTTTGTATTTTATTTGTTTGTTCTGATATTAGTTCGAAAATCAAATTGATTTTGTCTTTGAGGTAATTTTTATACAAAAGTACTCCATAATTTTTATACCAGTAACTGCTTTGTCTTTGTATATTTTCGATAATTTTTAAATTAAAATACGACTAAATTCATGTTGCTTGACTAGTAGATGAGGTCATTTTTATAATATTTTAAAATTATGAAACTTACGCGATTTAAACCGTAGGTTTCTTAACGTTAGTTGATTTATGGACTTCAGTACTCATGTTCAAAACGTCTAAAGAGGAAATGTTCGACTTCGAGACAAGGAGATTAGAAGGCACTTGTTACGTAAAACGATAATGATCGAAAGATATCATTTTGGTAATTGTTGCCCCTTGAAGGGGACAATAAAAAAAAACAATATGGTGATGTGAGATGCTTTTCTTTAAGGTACAAATACATCTTAGCGTTGGGTTCACTTGAGGCTTGAATATAATAAACCCAAACCACTTTCACTGTGGTTTTTTTCATTTTGAGAAGTTCAGAAGCAATTATTTCTATGAACAGTACAACGGATGAAGGTAACTTGTAACTCACACAATTACTGAACACAATTACGAACGCAGGAAAAAATTTCGGGGGGGGGGGGTTAAACTGAAAACTCAAAAATTAAGAGTGAAAAAGTGAAATTGTATGGTGAGGAAGTTAAATTCATACATTTCAAGGTGGGGGGGGGGAGGTTTGCACCCCCAAACCCCCCCCCCCCCTCCCCCTGCGTTCGCGCCTGCTGGTTTTAAATAAGGTTGAACTTGATATGAATCTCTTTTGTCCAACTACCCCTTAATCATGGTATTGAACGCATAAACCAGCAACTGTCTTATCAAAAGTTCCCAATTAAGAAAATTGCATACAAACTCCAAATAATTTGTGATTCGATAGCAAAGTACCGCTGCTTGTATACAAAAGTTATGCTCTAAGCACATAACTGTAAAAACACCAGTTGAGGAACTAGAAAACCCCAGTAAGCTTGATTGGAACATACGTAAATATTAGAAAAACATGACCAGTCCAATGTAAAAGAGGGATTCACCACTCCACATATTCCATTTCATGTCAATTCCCAGGAAAAAAGAAATTCGATTGCAACCTCAGTTAGATCAAGAAAGTAAGCCAAAGATTAATTTCAGGAACCTCATTCGAACTAGCTCATTTAACACTTCACCATTACGATATCGTAGTTAATTGGTGTAAAGCAATAAAGCTTGCTCTGTTGTCTTACAAAAGCGCCCGCTAAAAGCACTTTGTACTCATACTCACAAACAGTCTTCAAAGAAATTAATTAATGAACATTTAGCTTAGCTCAACATCTTTTTTTTATTAAATGTTAATATTTTTTACTTTTAATTAAAAAACACCCCGGAATCGCATTATTTTTTAAGGTTAAAATAATTTTTGTGTAGTTGTTCAACTTTACTTAACCTCCTTAACTTGGAGACCTGGAGGCAGAGACTGCTTGATTTTCTCGGCCTTCTCCTTGTCGGGAACGACCAAGGTGTAGAGGAAACGTGAGCAACGAATCTTGAACTTGGTGTTGTTGGGGTTCTTCTTTATCTTCACAGCACGCGCATCTGATCTGCGGGCTGTGTTTAAGAATTCTTTGACTTCTTTAATTTCACGCGGCATCTGTAAATTTTCAAATTATGTTAATTATTTCATGTTCTATCAATAAGATTCTTTAATTTTCTTCTTACTTTGCGTTAAATTTGTAAAAACTAAATAAATTTTTAGCAGCACGATGTGAAATTCAACTTAATGTTGACGTTTCCACGTTTCGAAAGAAAGAGAGAAGGAAAAGACCGACTCAAAATGGAGTAACATCCGACTGTCATTTTACGGAGAATTTAACCTAAGCGATCGAAGCGACACCAGTCGAATAATAGAAAAATATAAAAGTTTGTGTCAAATTTTTTTTTATTTATCAAAACACTTTTAATTTATAAACAATTATTCGTCCAAAAAAATCAGTACTCGCGCCGAAAACAAATTTCAATTTTTTTGTATTTTCAATTGGCTGCTTCAAGGTAAAAATTTGAACCGAATTGATATCATCTGGATAGAAAGGTTCCTCTGATTCTGTGCCATCTAGTGTGGTGACAGTGATGAGGGCATCTTTCCCGACAAATCCGCCTTGAAATTGGAAACTAAACGATCTAACAGTTTGAGGTTCTTCAAACTGGATTGCTATCCATTGAGGAGTGCCCTGAAATAATTTTAAAATAACAAATTTTGTTAAATAACAAGTTTGTTTACCTCGCTGGAACTCCAGGAAGTGTCTTCTTCTGAGTCGAACATGAAAGTCTTGCCATGCTGCTTGATGTCTTTGTTAAGTACCGAGCTGACCCTATCGAAGAGAAGTAAATTAAATATATTTATAACTAATTTTATATAAATCTATTTTACAAACTCTTGAATTTAGTTGAATCAAGAAGGTTCATTTTTTATATACAATTTTTTTGATGTAGGTTAGGTCGACAATTTCCTTTTTGCTACACTCCGTTTGGTGTCAGTAACTAAAAATAAAGAGAATTTTTAAGGTCGTGCCTACATTGTTGTAGGAAGAAAAATTAATTGAACTGTGTCCAGATTTACATTAAGCATCTTTTAAACCTTACTGGAAAAAACCTTTACATGCCGCCTCCACTGGCCATGAAAGATGTCCATAATCAAATCTACAATCCAATCCACAATCTGATTTGTATGTATATGTCAAATTCATTCAGATTTCGGGATGGTTCAGGGAGGCACCCCTTACCTAATCTTGCACTTATTTCTTTCCTTCCTTTTCACAAACCCTGGGGAGCGCAATGGATCCATTGAGATCCGAGTGAGGTGTTTCGGCTTGCCGAATCATCACCCCTTTCAACCTAACCTTACTTATGTATATGTCACTGCTTGGACATGGATTTTCGCGACTCCATTGGATTTTTTTAGACATTTTCCATAGTCAGGCCATCGTTCATCGTTCGAGTCTGGGTGTAAGTTAGTAGACCCGCAACACATATGCATATAAACTCTTTCATCGAATTATTTGTTAATTCTTCTCGACTAAACATGCAAAATATAAATAAATATTAGACATTTTAAGCCTGATCCACATCTGTGTCGTGTGTTGTGTAGTGGAGTCGTGTGTCGCTGTCATTCGATATATTTTATGCGCCACACTGCAACACAACACACAAGACAAATATGGTTCTACGCATATGAAATTCATTCACCCCTATTACCGATGTCGTAACCGACAGCGAAATATACGACGCGACACAATCTGCATTCCATAAATCGTTTCCCAATTTTGTTACTCGTTTTGTTGTCGTGCGCAAACGTCAATCGTCTTTGACCGTTGTCTCTGACAACGACTATGAAAAAAAACGACAATATCTCAAAATTTACTCACGACAAAGACATTGCAGGTCGCAAAACTGTAAGTATTTTTGTTAAATAATTTATTTTATAGAATTTATCCCGAATTCTGCATCAAGTAATACTGCCAATGCGTTGACGGATACATTGACAGACTTTTCTGTCACGTCAAATTAACATGGATTGATTTTCATCTTATTCAAAAATTTCGATTATTTTTTAAATAATTAAGAAAAAAAATTTTTGGAGGTTTTTTAATCCATTATCATTGAAGCCATCCTTTAATGGAATTTGGCAGTTCATGCGTTGACAGATAGGTAAAGCCTGATCCACATCTGTGTCGTGTGTTGTGTTGTAGAGTCGTGTGTCGGTGTCCTACCATATATTTTATGCGCCACACTACAACACAACTCACGAGACAAATGTGGTTTTACGCATACGAAATACACTGTAGCGATAGCGACACACGACTCCACAACACATCACACGACACAGATGTGAATCAGGATTAAGAAAGAAAAATTACGTCGTACGAGGAATATTTCGTTCCACAATGTCACCCAACGGCGCTAAAATCGCCTTTTCCCGCGCAAAAAATTTAATCTCACAAAATTCAGATATCTAAGTTTTTCAATGCATCATCTCCGTAGCAATCTTTCAATTTAATTTGACAGTCTATGGCTTGACAAATCGGTAGCAGAATGTTCCAAATGTCACCGAAATCCCCAAAACTTTCATTTTTCTGAAGCAAAAAACGTACTTTCAAAAAATTAGGATTTTTAAGAGAATTTGTATATTTCATCATAATCATAGCCATCCTTCAATCATATATGACAGTTGCCTATTTTGGAAATGTTAAAAATTCTTGGTCCCTTGTGGTAGAAAGAATATTTAATTATGCATTAAATTTCCAACGAAAAGCTATCCATATAGCTTTATATACACGCTGAACGAGGCCACTCTGTCTTCTCTACTGGCTTCCCAACTGGCTTCCCAACTGGCTTCAAAAATGGCAAGCCAGTTGACGAGCAAGTTGCTCAGGTTTGTATGTGTTAGTAAGAAAATTTAAATGTATTGTAACTTGCTATCAGTTTTGAGTTTGACAATTTGGTAAAAATCCCCATTGTATCGAGCAGACCTTAAAGGCTCTCCCAAACCAATGCAAAACATTCGTTGCGGCGAAAAAACATTCGCATGTCAAAATTTATTTACATGGTGATATATGAGAGTGCCCACACCAACGCGGCGGAGAAGCATATGAAATAATTTTGACTGACGAATGTTTCTTCACCGCAACGAATGTTTCGCATTGGTTTGGGAGAGCCTTAAATCCAGCATTAAGCCTGATCCACATCTGTGCCGTGTGTTGTGTTGTGGAGTCGTGTGTCGCTATCGCTACAATGTATTTCATATGCGTAGAACCATATTTGTCTCGTGTGATGTGTTGCAGTGTGGCGCATAAAATATATGGAATGACAGCGACACACGAGTCCACAACACACGACACAGATGTGGATCAAGCTTTACATGTATCTTTGTCTGCAAATATGAAGAAAAGTAGAGCGGGACAGATGTATGCCAAAACTCCGAGCGTGTGAAAGAGAACCATCAAGAAGATGAACATGTTCGTCTTCATATCTGCATAATAGCACTTCCTATAATCTTCATGCACGAAGATCTTCTGCATTTTGGTGTTCCTCTCTATCCAAAAAAATTCACATTTTAATTTAGCGTCTCCTTTTTTTGCAGAAGTCGAACGAATATGCATCTATACCATAATGGTGGATTTACATGTTTCTGCGTCTGCATAATGCAGAAAAGTAAAGCAGGGCAGATGTATACAAAAAATCCGAGCGAGTGAAAGAGAACCATAAAGAAGATGAACATGTTCGTCTTCATTTCTGCATTATGGCACTTTCCTATAATGCAGAAACGAAGTTCTTCTGCATTTTGATCTTTTCTCTCTATCTAACAATTATGCACTTTGTATTTGGCATCCCTTTTTTTTTGCAGAAGCCAAATGCAGATATATTAGGGGTATTCACGATCTGGTGCAACGAGCCTAGTAAAAGTGCGAAATTTTATTTTTTTTAAGTGGATCGTGAACGAACTTTTCTTATCTTCTTGCAACACTAAAGCAAATGTCAAAATTAGTTTGACATTGGTTATTTGTTTTTGTTTCGAACATATCTGAAAATTTCAATTTGATTTAATTTAAATTTTGTTCATAAAAAGATGCCAAAAAAACGGAAAAAGAAAATATTACCAAATCTTAATTATCGTCCGAATTTTAAATGGAAAATAATGTAAAAGATGATGACGACGTCACATCAATACAATCAAGATAGCAAATTGGATGTACCCAATGAACATACCTTTGTTTCTGTTTAACGTAATCAAGAATGAGTGAGCTGTCAAAAACACAATTTACAAATTTTACAATGTTGTATTTTTCTGTTGCAATAGGTTTCGGGTATTGCTAAAGTGCGAAACTGTTGTAAGATTGCACCTTGTATATTTTGTTGTTGTAGTGTTGTAAGATTTTACACTTTTGCACTTTTACAATGATACTAGGCCAGTTGCATTGGATCGTGAATACCCCTAATAAATCCACCATAATTCAACTCGATCTTTCGATGCTGTTTGTAAACGAGAGGATTTTGAAAGACTAGGGGTATTCATGCAAACGCAGAAAACCCATAGAAAGCTTAGAAACGATAGAATTTTCTATCGGTATGAATGAACTGTCAAAATTTGTATGGGAAAATTTTTTTGCAAAATATAGAATTCTATCTCACAAATTTGAAGCGGAAAGCGTAGAAAAAAACCCTTAGAAACTTTGTGACGTTTAATTTGACCTTTGACTTAACTTAAGCCGTTACTACATAGACCTACTTTTGTACAAAAGTACAAAAGTGAGAAATTAAAATGCTCTCTAAAGAAACGTTTTATCATGTAAATTAGACCAACATGCGCGATTTTCCATTGTTTTTTTGCAAGCAGGTGCCTTCAGAATAGATATTTATTTCTTACTTTTGTACAAAAGTAGGCCTATGTAGTTAAGGCTATAGCTGGTTGTTTCTATCGTTTACGCAATAATTTCTAATGGGGTGTTCATGTAACCTTTTGCGTAAAATTAAATTTTTCCACAAAGCGAAAAATTACCTCGTTACATGAATACCCTTACTGCTTTCACACAAGGAAACTGAGTTGCTGGAAACTGGGAGTTTGTAGGCGAGAAGCGCAAGAAGTAAGGGGAATGAAAAAAATCTCCCCGATCAACGATTGAAGAGATTTGTATCACATTCCTTCTCACACTGTCCGTCATGTGCGTTCAGCCAATAGACTTTATATGGAAAAAACAGAAATCTGCGGAAATTCAGTTTCCTTGTGTGAAAGCTACAAGGCAATTAAAGAAAAACGTCAAAAAAATCTCTAGCAACTGGTTTCCCTGTGTGAAAGGGCACAAACATGCTTGAATTTGGATTCGGCTTATCCCAGAAACGTCAGTGGCTAAAAAAAACAAAACAGACAAAAAAACTCTAAAATCAAGGGAAACAAACTGCGTTGCCACAATGTTACAAATGTAACAAAAGTGTGACACTATTTTTAAATTTTATTTCGTTGTTTCAATAGGGGTATTCATGCAAAAGGCGGAAAACCCATAGAAAGCTTATAAACCATAGACTTTTATATCGGTAGAAATGAACTGTCAAAATTTGTATGGGAAAAATAATTTGCAAAACATAGAATTTTATCTCACAAATTTGAAGCGAGAAGCGTAGAAATTAAAACGAGCCGAAATCTTCAATTCTCAATTTGGCATAATAAACACTGCAAGAAATGTGTTCATCAGTTAAGAACTAAAGTTAAAAAAGTGTGGTGGTAACGCTGGTCCCTTGATTTAAATTTTTTTCTTTAATTTTTTTTTTTTGTAATGAAATGTCAAAATTAGAAAGAGAAAAGATAGAGATGAATCTGCGAAAAGCCGAATTGATTTTCGCTCGAATGACGTAAGCCGTAGTGGCATATCTTGTTTCTTATATTCTTTGACATGCAGTGGCACTGGCAGCAACAAACACAACAAAACAAAAAAATAAAATTTCATATAAAAAATCCAATTAAAATTTTTGTTCAGTTCGATATATTTTGTCTTTGTGGCTGGGTACCCTCGCTGTTTTTAAGTTTATTGTTTTATTTTCCTTTAACAACAAAATAACATAATTATTTGTTTTGACGTCGCTTTTAGTTATATAAAACAAATTTAGCTTTGTGATAAAAATAGAGTTTACATTGTGAATTTCAACTCTTCATATCTTTGGATATAGTTTTTCTCAACGTAAGTTCATTCATTTGTAGAATGGTAATTGCCAATTAATTAGTGTACGCGAAATAGCTTAAAAAGCCATTAATGACAATTTAGTTGTGTAAGTTGTAACTAGTTAGGTATGAGGATGTGAAAACACTTCTTAAATATAAATGTAAATACTTAAATTACACCTGTAAAGTGAGAGTGCAATGTACTTTATGTACAATTTGACTTGATTTCTCTATCAATATTTACAGATTGTGGACCATTATTCTTTAAATAGGTCAAATGTGGTAGCACTGTACAAACTAGTCGCCTAGAATTCAAACAAAATATACTTAAACCTACCCACGGCTACTTAGATTTTTATCAAATTATTCATTTTAAGTTTAACCTGTTCGGCATACATTGTACGAAAAACCATAAGACATCACAAACAGTCCAAAGTCCATTTATTATTTTCCTGTTTTTGGTTTCTCCACATTCAGTTATTCACCATTCACCAACAATTTTAATTTTGTGGCTAACTGCGTTGGCGAGGCACAAGAAGACAAGCTGTTGTTTTGCTTTTGGTGTCGTAAACTGGTAACGATGATAAAAAGAAGGTGTGTGTCGCAATTGCAGTGTAGTGTAGTTTAGAAACACTAAAAATCATAAATTTAAAGAAAAAAAGATGCCTAGTCTGAGAGCGCTAGAAGTAGGTATAAACAAACAAATTGCTTGTTCGTCATTCGCCAAAATACAAACAAGAGCCAGAGCGATAGATATTTCATCGATCTATGACTAAATGACGATAACAAAAAATACTATATTCTTGTCTTTGATGACAATACTTAAACTGGCTACCCTATTCGTTCATTTAATACGCTGACCTTACATATTACCTACCACCTGCTGACTAAAGTTGTTCTTTTTTTTCGTATATTTCAAATGTTTAATAAACAAATTCAAGAAAACACGCTTGTATACTTGTTTCAAGGAAACCGACTATTCCCACTGAGGGACTTCAAGTAGGTACCTACTTGTTTGGCGCCTTATTTATATTTATATAACTGTAGAGGGCTGGTATTAGATTCGATAAGACTAATGTTGAAAAGAAGGTATTTTCAACTTGATAGAAAAGAGGATGTTAGCTGTTATGTTGAAATTTCTGTTCAAATTCTACATTATGTGCATAATTACTGAAGAGGCTCACAATTAATTTCTGAGACAAGCAACAATGACATATGTACCTACCACCTACAAGCAAAAACGTGATGCCACCTTTTATGAATATATGTAGCTACTTTTAGTTCTTGATCTTACCACGTGCACTTTCGTTTAAATTTGCTTTGTTCCTTTTTTGTTTTAAGACCGTCTTTTTGTGGCAACGTCGCTGTATAGCCCGTATAGCTCGTTGTTGAATGTTCTCCTCCATACTCCTTCGATACACACCGGACCGAAAATCACACGAAGAATCTTCCTCTCAAAGCATCCTAGCAGATTTTATCCGAATCATTCAGTGTCCATGCTTCTGACCCATAAAGCAGGACCGGGATGATTAGGGTCTTTTATAAAGTCTCCTTGGTTCTCTGAGAGAGGACCTTACTAATTAAATACCTTCTTAGACCGAAGAAACAGCGGTTATATATAAATAAAAATAAATCGGGTGGCACAACGGCTCATGAAGAACCAGGGCCTAGTGACTAACAGCTCGCAATCATTCCTGTGTGCGCCTTTCGACAGGAATGGAAGGGACCTACAATTTTATGCCGAATCCGAACGGCTAGACGAGAAGCACTTATTCGTGACAAGTGATACTCTTGGAGGATTTTTCAATTCCTCGCAAGAGGCAGTAGCCCTGAAAAAAAACTTTTTAGTCTTTAGGTGGACGAGGCTGGGAAGCGATCCCAGACCTCCAGCGTGACAGTCGAATGCACTAACCATTACGCTACGGGCTACTACAGTGGTTGGCAAGAGTAATTCTTCGCTTGATCTCTGCACTGATGTCATTCTGCGATGTAATAGTGGAGCCCAGGTAGACAAAGTCCTTCACAACTTCGAAGTTATATCTGTCCATCGTGATATTTTGCCCGAGTCGACGATGGTGAGATTCCTCTCTCGATGACAGCATATACTTCGTCTCGTCCTCATTAACCGCCAATCCCATTCTAGCCGCCATTGAAGCAAGCAATTGAACGGACTTTTGATAGATTGTACCGCTGGTGTGGTTTCAAGAACGATGTTGAATAGGTTGCATAATAACGCGTCGCCTTGCCTCAATCCTTTCTCAACATCAAAGGAATCGGTGGTGTTCTTACCAATTTTGACGGAGCAACGAGATTTCTCCATCGTCATCCTGCACAGGCTGACGAGTTTGGCAGAGATGCCGAGACTCGACATGGCTCTGTAAAATTCGTCCCTTTTCACGCTATCGTACGCGACTTTAAAATCGATAAAAACGTGGTGTGTATCGATCTGGAATTCCCAGGATTTTTCTAAAATCTGTCGGAGTGTGAACATTTGATCGACGGTTGACTTGCCTGGCCTACAACCGCACTGATAGGGGCCGATCAGATCGTTGACAAAAGGTTTTAAGCGGTCACACAGGATAGCCGACAAGATTTTATAAGCGACGTTTAGGAGACTAATTCCTCTGTAGTTGGTAAATTTCAGAACATCTCCCTTTTTTTTGATGGCTTTAGGGTTAAATTATTTAAGAGTGTTCATTGATTGTAGATGTGGAGACTGCGCAATCTATAGAAGCAGTTTAAACCCTCTGACAAAATGAATCATCCAACACTACATTGTCATTTTTGTAAATTTTATTGGTGATTTAAAAATCAAGTACCTTCTTCTTTTACATCACTTTAAAAATAAGTGTTCAAGAGAAATGATCGAAAAGTTAAAGGTGCCAAATACTTTTGGTCAAGGCTAAACAAAAAAGCAGTAAAAATAAAATTCCCACTGGATCGCACTAACTTCCTCTTCTGATTCAATACGGCTTCACATTGTATGTATGTATGTACATGTGTTTGAAAAAAATCAATAGTTATACAGAATTTATTTTTCCTTTTATTTATTTTGTTTGTCAGACCAGCTATTATTCTGATAAACGGAAAACCCATAAAAAGGGCGATATGCTTAAAAAAATATCAAAGACATATATTTTTTTTTTTGCAAAATCTAAACCGCATCATTATTTCAATTGATCTTTACATTACTATTACAAGTACAAAGTTATAACCAAATAATTACAGCTGATTGGGCTTATGACAGTTAACCGTTTTGAATTGTCCGTAGGTACTTCTCGGCCAAAATATATCTTGAGAGGAAATTTATATAGAAAATAAAACTTGACGTACTAGGATTAACGAGCACGAACAAATTGGTAAAATACAAACAGAAGGATATACCGTATTTTTACGGATATAAGAAACACTCTTTTTCTTTTAATTCCATTTGAAATTGATCGTATAAAAGAAACTCGCATGTAAGAAAAACACGGCTATAAGAAATTATTTCCTTGCACAAGTTATAATTTTAAGAACAAAAAAGTATAAGAGAAAAAAAGAATATAAGAAATTTACTTCAATATATTTTAATTAACCTTTGCCAAAACTAGTTTTTGACCATAAATATATTTCCATGGTTAATGACGGCTTTTAATTTCCATATTGGATTGCAGAAACAGTTTAAAATGAGCTCAGAAAATATGTGTTATTGCTTGGTTTTGTGTCTCTCTAATGTCAGTATAAGAAATTTCTTTTCTTATACACGTGTTTTTCATTTAAGAAATTGTTTTTCTTATATCCGTTGTTTGCATATAAGAAAAACTCGGATATAAGAAAGAAATTTCTTGGATAATCAGAGTTTCTTATATCCGTGTTGTACTGTACTCATATGTATGAGTATGTACATTAGGTACATATATACATATACATTAGACTGATTCAAAAATAAAAAAAGTCTCCGATTTCCAATGCCACTAGCTTATAACTTAGATATGAGCAAAAAAATTCAGATTTTTAAATTAATTTTTAGAGGTCGCTCATCGCTATTTTCTATCTTCCATACGATTTGTATGGGACAAAACCAAGTTTTGTACTTGGAAATTTATAACTTTATAATAGCAAGTATTTAAATGAATAGCATAACATTATTTTTTTAGAAAATTGAACGCTCTACAAAAAAGGTTTATACTTTTTATCTAATTAATGTACTCCTTCCAAAGTTATTGAGGGTCAAAGCGGAACTAATGGTTAATTTCACTGTTTTTTGTATTCCTTATTGATAATTCCAGCTATTGTACAGAGTGATTCACCTAAGGTGTGACAAAAAGCTTGATCATGTAAGTCTATCCGAGAAAAGAAAAAAATCGTGTGGAAGGGGGGATCTACCCCCCTCGTTTAGGTTGGAAGGGCAGTTTTCTAAAAAATTGACTTAAAACAATAAAATATATTAAAAAAGAATGGCAACACTTACAACGCCCTGTTATACCTTTTTGCAAACCTAGAAATCCCTTCTTTTATTTCCCTTTCAAATAAAGTTCATTTAGTGAACACTTTTTGAAAAAATAATTTCCAAACTCAAAACTCAGAGAAAAATAAATTAAAACAAAAATTCAAACGATAGTTTCTCAAAATTTTACGTAATTAAGTATTATTTTTGTTTTCAAAATTCAATGCTCTTTTTAATTTCTAGTCAAACACACAAAACCGGATGTTTCTAGAACTTTTATTTTTCAAGATATTAAGAAATGAACCAACTTTCTCATAAAACTAAAAAGAATCCGACTAAATTATTATAATTCATTTCAGCGGATTTAGCATTTATCACCAACTTCTTGCTTTTACTAAGAAGTTGGTTTCTTAATTCTTAAATATCTTGAAAAATAAAAGTTCTAGAAACATCC
The DNA here is from genome assembly GCA_949320155.1 of Melangyna quadrimaculata. Taxonomy (NCBI): domain Eukaryota; kingdom Metazoa; phylum Arthropoda; class Insecta; order Diptera; family Syrphidae; genus Melangyna; species Melangyna quadrimaculata. The sequence continues at coordinate 21,802,489 of OX439485.1, forward strand.
AGTTTTGAGTGTTTGACTAGAAATTTCCACACGATTTTTTTCTTTTCTCGGATAGGCCTACATGATCAAGCATTTTGTCACACCTTAGGTGAATACTCTGTATAATAGCTGGAATTCTCAATAGGGAATACAAAAAACAGTGAAATTAACCATTAGTTCCGCTTTGACCCTCAATAACTTTGGAAGGAGTACATGAATTAGATAAAAAGTACAAACCTTTTTTGTAGAGCGTTCAATTTTCTTAAAAAAAATGCTATTCATTTAAATACTTGCTATTATAAAGTTATAAATTTTCAAGTACAAAACTTGGTTTTGTCCCATACAAATCGTATGGAAAATAGAAAATAGCGATGAGCGACCTCTAAAAATTAATTTAAAAATCTGAATTTTTAACAGGCTTATTATTTTGCTCATATCTAAGTTATAAGCTAGTGGCATTGGAAATCGGAGACTTTTTTTTATTTTTGAATAAGTCTAATATACATATACATAAGAAATCTATATATATGTATAAAAATGGATCATGGTTTGTACGGATGCTTAAAACTTGAAAACGACAAGACCATATTGGATAGGGATACATCCTTCTGGGGGTTTGTGTGTAATTGCTCCGCTAAGGTTTAGGGAAAAAAGTTCGTAAAATTCTCAACAGCTTTCAGCAGGATAACTCAAGAATGAATCGGTAGATTTTCACGATTTTGGGCTTGATAGATTTGTATTGACCCAAGGAAGGACACACTGGACGAATATTCCGGAAATTTCCAGATGTCAAAGTGACAGGTGTCACAGTGACAGCTGCCAAAGTGACAGATATAAAAGTGACAGATCAGATGTCAAAGTGACAGAAGTCAAAGTGACAGATGTCAAAGTGACAGATGTCAAAGTGACAGCTGACAAAGTGACAGATGTCACAGTGACAGATGTCACAGTGACAAATGTCACAGTGACAGGTGTCAAAGGGGCAGATGTCGATAGATGTCAAAGTGACAGATGACAAAGTGACATGGTCACAGTGACAGGTGCCAAAGGGACAGGTGTCAAAGTGACAGGTGTCAAAGTGACAGGTGTCAAAGTGACAGGTGTCAAAGTGACAGGTGTCAAAGTGACAGGTGTCAAAGTGACAGATGCCAAAGTGAAAGATGTCAAAGTGACAGATGTGAAAGTGACAGATGTCAAAGTGACAGATGTCAAAGTGATAGATGTCAAAGTGACAGATGTCAAAGTAACAGATGTCAAAGTGACAGATGTCGAAGTGACAGCTATCAAATTGACAGATGTCAAAGTGACAGCTATCAAATTGACAGATGTCAAAGTGACAGCTGTCAAAGTGACATATCAAAGTGACATTGAGAACTTGACCGAGAAATGGATTTCATCGAGTCGTATTGAGTCAAGATGTTCAATAAATTTATGCAAGCATGGTGGCATTTTCTTTCTTGATGCTTTCAGTGGAATTGAAATTTTTTTTCTGTTTGCCCTGATTTTGACTACGATTCTTACGAGATGCTTTGGTATTGGCCTCTTAGGGAATTGATACTACGTTTATGGTGTCAGGTTATTTTCTTCATAGGCTGCCTATCATTTCAACATAAAATCCGACAGTTGAAATGAACACTTACCTGAAGGTGTCGGCCTTATGGTTTCACATATTGCAATCGAATCCTTGATGGATGAAAACGAAGCCACAAACTATTTCACGAAATTTGCCATTCGATCGACCTGCTCACGTGTCGGTAAACATCCCGCTTTGTACGTGTAGCCGGCGGAGAAAAGAACGAAAAAACGTTAGGTTTGTTTAATGAATAAAAACTAGATCAGAACAGAACAGCACAAACTGTCAAAACAAGTTAGAACAGAAAAGTTCAACTTTGTGGTTGACAGTTTCTAATCAGCTGTGAAAAGTGTCAAAATGAAATTGATTTGGTTAGAATAAATTAAGAATATTTTTTTTTAAGATGGATATTTCTTGAAATACTTCCCACCAGCAGTGAAAATATTATTTTCACTTCCTCGAAAAAACATCAACAACCAATTACCACAATTAAAACATGTTTTGTTTTCATGCTGAATGCTGACAGAAATCAGTCACCTGTTCTTTGACACTTGTCACGCACTTGCACCACATAAAAAGTAGGTGTAGAAAATATTGTTCTCATCTGTTCTGAAAAACTTCATGGAACACAAAAGTGACAGAAGGGAGAACAGCTGAGTGCAAGGTTTTTACTCATGGAACACACAATCTTGTACTTTTCTGATCTTTTCTGTTCTTTTCTGTACTTTTCTGTTCTTAACAGATTCATTAAACAGACCTGTTGTTTACAATAAAGCACTTCAATAAAAAAGCGTGTTGACACGTGAATCACTGCGGTTTAATTCAAACACGTCGACATTGTTATACTTCAGTTATTTCCATTGCATTTTTCTGAATACAGAATTTGAATTGACCGAATTAATTAAGTACATCAAGCAGAATGTACCAGGTTTGGAATTATTATTTTTATTACATTAACAATTTGGGTGGAACGGAGTTCGCTGGGTCAGCTAGTTCTTCATAATTTTAAAACAATGAAATGTTTTTGGACGTCCGGAAGCGTCTAGAAGCATCCCGAAGTCTTCTAAAACGACCCGATTGGCACAAAAAATACGCTTCTGACGATTCTGAGAAAAGAAATTCGATTCTTGATTTAAAATCAGAATTCACTCTGGAAGCATACATTCAAACACAAACGTCACAACAAACTGTAATTTGTATCCAAGATCAAAGTTTTTGATAAAGTTTAATAAACAAATCAAGAAAAAATCAAACAAAAAATATTTTTTAGAAGTTCGGAGTTTATGCACTCGTATGCGGCAGCAAATAATTTCTATTTGACGATTCACCTATACAGTTACCAAAACCCAAGAATTGAGTAGAAGCAGGTTGCACTGTTCCATTGGATTTCAAAATTAGTGAAACCAGAGCTGTAAAGTACTTAAATATATTGCGACTTAAATACTATATAAGTACAATTCCTTGGAACTTAAAATTTTTAAGTACAAGTACAATTCCTCGGTACTTGTACTTGAAAATTTTAAATACCAGTACCGCGGAATTGTACTTGTACTTAAATTCCACTAAGGAATTTAAAAAAATTGTATTCATTACTTTAGGAATTAAATAATATAATATAATAAAATATAATATAATATATACTTTTAATTCCTTTAGTACCTAATTATAATTACTTTTAAATTCCTTTTGTAAAAAAAATATAAGAAAAACAAAAGGAATTAAAAGTACTAAAGGAATTAAAAATATTTGAAAAAGTATTTAAGTACAGTATTTAATTACTAAAGTAGTGAATACAATTTTTTTTAATTCCTTTGTGGAATTTAAGTAAAAGTACAATTCCTCGGTTCTGGTACATCAAATTGCTAAGTACAAGTACCGAGGAATTGTACTTGTACTTAAAAATTTTAAGTTCCAAAGAATTGTACTTGTACTTGTACTTAAGCTTAAATTATACAGGTCTGAGTGAAACCAATGAAAAACGGCTTTAGTATCGCAAGTAAAAATATATACCTTCTTTTTAATTTGTATCTAGTTATTGTATAAAAGTACATATATTTTATGTTTGTAAAATAAAAAACTAAGTTTAAATAAGAACAAAACAAACGTAGGCTTAAACTTAAAAAATGCTATACATTAATCCTTCAATATTTCATCATCATCATCACCATCATGCTTGATAAAATCAAATCATGCTTGAAAAAAAACAATTATGGACATACATAGTTATAAAATACCGGTAAAAATAAAAAATAAGTTTATCTCATCAAAATATTTGTTTCCAGGTGGGGCCAACTAATCAAAATCAATAATGATAATAAAATATTTGGCAAAAATAAGTTTCACTAATCTAAATGAGGCCATCTTACTTGCCTATCGTGCGTAGTTGTTTTTCTGAAAACTAGTAAACAAGCCTGTTTTTTAATATCCTTCTTCGAGTCTGGAGCGGTAATAAAATAACGCCCTACTGATAATATAATGAATGTAGATAATAGCCGTGTTTTTTGGTGCCTTTATCCCTGCTTCCATATCTGCTAAAAAATAATTTCCATGTAAAATACAACAACAATTTTGACAATTCCGAAATTCTTGTTGTATTTAAAATGGGAATTATTTTTAAGCAGATAAAGAAGCGGAGATAAAGGCACAAAAAAACACGGCTATTATATCATCGATAGTAAAAACAAAATTTGTTTTTTAGACTGTTATCAGAACTGTGTCTGTATATTGTTTTTCTTGTACGCGCACTCAAGGGGTTTTTGATACCCTTAAAATGTTAAACTAAACACAGTGCAAGCATTAGGAAAATAGGAAAGGATTCAAGAGGAGATGCCGATGCACATTGGTTTTGAACCTTTGAATATCGAAATGGGAGGGAAAAATAGAGCCGGGTAAAGCATTCCACATTCGGGTAGTTCGGCTAAAAAAAGAATCTCTTTACTTGACAGTACGTCCGAAGTTGGGCTCAAGGGTAAACTGATGTGCATTCCTGAAAGTACGAGTATTACGGTTAAATTCTTTTAGGGGAGAAATGCAACTGGCTATTTCAGTAGAGCACTGCTTATGAAAATAACGGTAAAACAACGAAAGACACGGAACATTGCGGCGGTGCTCGAGAGTTTCAAATGCTTCCGTTATATATTTCTGTCACCTATCATTTTCATAGCTCTTCTTTGTTTCCTATCCAAAAGACTCAAACGGGTTACTGGAGCACCTGCCCAAACATGAGAATTGTACTCGAGTTTTGGACGGATAAAGGCTTTATATTGTTGCGAAATTATTAAACGCGAATTTATGATGATGAATAACTTTAATTTTATGATGGTGGAATACAATCCACGAAACACAATTGGATTTACCGAATCCAAACACAAATCACAAACGAATTTATAAAATACGAAACAAAATGCACTAACCGGCGTGCGTCGCGAACAAAGTAAAATGACAATCTGTCACGCAAAATGAGATGGGTGCGTTTAATAATTAACACAACCAACAACACATATAGTGCTGTCCCCCAGTAGCTCAGCAATGGGGTGGGTTCAGCAAAAGGTATTTTTATTAATCGAATATCGGATTCAATTAATAAAAAAAATAATAAACAAAATGATGTGGATAAAAAAATAAGTGCAGTACGGGGTGTACTTGAACAAAATAGTAAAATTCTAAAACTATATATGAAATAAAATAAAATCCAAGTTTTTGTGTCCAAAGTGGCTTTTAAATTATCTTTATTATTTGGGAAACCTTTGGGTGGAAGACCCAGGATAAAACCCAAAATTTGTTTCAAAGAAATAAAATATTAACAAAGAGATAAAGTAAGATGGCGTACGGGGAACCGTTCAGCCGAAAACCAAAAGAACAAAAAAAAACTAAAAAAATGGATCGTTAACAAACCGACTTGAAAATACCATGTCCCACAAACTGGGAAAATAATTCAAATAATTAATTACAACAAAGAAAAAAAAGAATTATCACAACTGACACAAAAACAACACCAGGTAGAATTCTCTTTCGAATTCAACACTCTACTTATCTGTTTTCTCTGCCTCTTTCCTCTATCACCTCGACTCTTGTTTTTCTTCAATTTTCCTTTCCACCTCGAGTCACTTTTTATCAAACAAAATTTGATAACCTTTTTCCCGATGTTTCTATGTTGAAAATATACTTTTTCTCGATTCCTTTTCTTTCTTTTTCCTAATTTTCTTCTTTAACCAAATTCAACCTTTCGCTTAGATCGCTCTCTGAAAAGTGATCTTTCCAAGCTTTTTCTATTCCACCCTCGACCATTACATTCACCCACACATTCATGCATTCAGCCATACGTTTTCGTGATCATCGGTCACGGGATCACGCCTTCCTGGAAAGGCACCTCGCTCCCAGGAAACCTCCGATGTTGAATCTCAGCGAAACTTTACCCTCACACACATATTCACGAATTCAGCAAGTTGTTGGATGTCGTTCTTAATGGCCGAGTTCAGACCCATCCCAAAACTAACTTTTCGAGAAAAATGAAAAAGAACTAAAACCGAGAAAAAGCTTCTGCTAGGCATTCTCCTAGTTACTACAAACTATTCGCGAGTAATTCGAAGCGCAAAGTAATCATTTTAAAAACCAACTATTTCGAGGTGAGAGAGGAAGGCATATCTCTAAAACCCTAAATTTAATTATTCAGTTCCGATAATTCTGTATATTACAATTAAATAAAGATAAACTTTTAAGATATAAAGATTGTTAACAACCCATTTCTTGCATCGCCGAAGAAAACATAAACACTTAGCAACATTTTTGGCGACGTCAAATATGTGATCGCTCCACATAAGGTGATTTGTAATACACATACCGAGTACTGAAAGCTTTTCGGTTTCCTCAATGCAAGTGCCACTCATGGATAGTGGCATGCGGGGTGGGTTTCGTTTTAACGACAGAAGACAGCATTGAGTTTTAGAAGCATTAAACTCCACGCGGTTTTTGATCCCCATTGAACAATGCTGTCAAGATCAGAATTTAATGAGCTTATCATACGCTGCCGTTCAAGTTCCCCCTCCGAAGGACATGGATGTGAATCTAAAAACGAATATGAGAAGCTGAGGGTACTGTCGTCAGCGAAACAGTTTAATGGATTAGAAGTTTCAGATAAAAGATCATTTATGAATATAAGGAAGAGAGTCGGCGACAAAACGGAGCCCTGGGGAACACCAGCGTTTATTTTGTGGATTTCAGACTTGAAACCGTCTAATACAACTTGTGTTGAGCGGGCCGAAAGGTAATTTCTAATCTAACGAAGAAGAGATTCATCGATTCCAAATGCGCGCATTTTCGATAAGAGAGCTTGATGCCAAACTCTATCAAAAGCTTTTGAAATATCAAGCGCAATAATCTTACTTTCTCCAAATCGATGTAAAGATTTGTTCCACTGTTCGGTGAGATATACCTCACCTCACATGTGGGTTATAAATTTATTATTTATATAAAGAATTTAATTATTTAAATCGATAACACATTGGTTGACTTCCGAAATTGCAATTAATGATTTTCCAAACAAAATTTATATAATCTTTAGAAATTGCGATTCATCAGAAGTGTTAAAATGAACGTACGAAAAAATAAGTATTGTCAAAAACTTAAATGAATCCAGGATTCAATTTCCATTTTTATCGATATATTTAGTCTTTATCTATATTTTAGTATATACTTGCAATAGTCTCTGGAGCATAACAATTTGTTATTTAAATTGCAAAAGAGCTTGTTAACATGTGCTCAGTAGTTGAAACTGAATATCACATTCTATTTCCAGTAAGTATGTACATCTATGCAAGTCAATGCACTCGACTTCACATGCACGCACAACACATCCCGAACGTTTCTGTGAGTGGAATGTAAATAAGCGCGTCACATATTAGATGCACAGAAAAGTTTTTTTCATAATTTAAGAGAAAAAAATAACAGAAATAACATTAATATATATATATTTTTTATATTTATATGGAGTGGCTGATAATCTCAAAAATATGAAAGCAAAAAAGAGTAGGAGAGAATTGATTATAAGCTGTTCTGTTGTGGTTTTAATCGAATATTTCATAACCAGTGTTACGATGTTCTTAACCTTACAATTTTGTTTTAAGAAAATAATAACAACATAAATTGGCATTTAATGATAGAAGCAAATTCTCAGGTAAAAGCCATCTAAAATAATTGTACCTAAAAATTGCCTTTCAGGAGCTAAAAGCCTTTCGTGTCTCTTATTGATTAGAAACCAGTGTATTCCATTTATAGCTTTTTATACTATTCACTTCAATGTTTTTTGATAGTTTAAAATGTACATATGTTGCCATAAATTTGTTGTAAACTAAAATAAAATATGTATGAAAGGAAAAAAATGTTTATTTAAAAAAAGGACTGCTTTCATTACATATTTTGTGGGTAGCTATCGCTTTGCTTTTTTGTTTAAATCGAAAAATTCTCAAAATATAAAAATTCGTGCCGAACAGATTTGTATTAATTTCTTAAAATAAGACAAACTTTAATAGAAGCAGCAAGTAGAGACCGAATTTTTGATAAATAGGCAAAAAAGCCCCAAAAAAGGCATTTATGGTATAAAAAGGAAACAAAAACGCAATATAAAATCAGAAGGAGGTGAACCGGTTTTGTGTGAAATCCATATTTCCTTACAACCAGAAAAAAGGCAAAGTTAGCATAATCCTATGCCTGGGCATAGAAGTGATTTATCCGAGTAGACTTTTACCTAGTACACCAAATAGAACAATGAAAACATTCGTTCTAAAATCTTAATTCATATATTAAGAATCTGAATAAGAAATAAATAAAAATGTGTTAAATAATAATGCGGTCCTATAGTGTTGGATTTCCTGTTAAATCAATTATGTAAATATATGCTACATACTCAAGGAAGCACATCATTCTTTACCTCAGAAAAACTACTTCTATGTCGTATTCATAGGAATTAGTTCTCATTATAAAGTTTAACAAGAATTATATCATTTCTGTGTTTCCCTAAATGCACATTGAACATCATGCAAACGCTTCGTGTAATGTATCTGTTTAAAAGGGGATAATCTAAGCTCTTTTTTTTTTTAGCGAGAATCGCAATTTTATTATTGCACCGATGCACGTCATATTTTGTGTAAAAGCTCAAGTTTGAGTTCAAAGTCCATTGTAGCAATTTATTGGTTTCCCCAACTAACTTAGTGTGCCATTTTTTGCAGTCATTTTACAATGAATTTTTGAAACTGAATTAAATTTTTTGCAATAAAAATAATTGAGTCTTATTTATTAAAGTAATTAATACTATGTTTAATACATACATGTACATAGGTAAATCATTGGCCACGTTCGGGTGGTAAGCAGATACGTATCTGAGATACGTTAGAATCTGATATGTTTTCGAAGGACCAAAACCGGATACGTAACCAAACCAAACAAAACCAAGAAAAAGAACAGATGAGATGTCAGCTGTTAATATAATCCAAACAAATCCTAAAATTTTTGGGATAGCTTTAGATTTCTTTTTGACATCAGCTGTTTGGTTCGTCAGAAATCGTTAGCTACGTATGAACATTAATTAAAATAAAATAATAAATTAAAGTACCTCAGTTTTATAATGAAAGTCCTCCAGCGCAGCGGTGGGCTATCACTTTAGAAATCTTCTTTTGTAATATATAACCATTACCAGAAAATCATAGAATTTGTCTAGTATGGTTTGTTATCTTAAAGAAAAAAACAACGCAAATCTCATAAATCCGGACCGCGAAATGTATTAATCTAGACCATCGATTTTTCAGTTTTAATTTGAAAAATACTTTTATATACTTTTAAGAATCTAAAAAAATCTTTTTAGTGCTCATATCATATTTTCTGGAATCTCGTGTGAAATATTTTTATTATTTGGACCACACACGAAATTAATAGCTGAGCCCTGATTCAGATGTCTTTATAGCAGTTTTATATTTTCTATACAATTTGTATGGAAAATACAAATACATAACAATTCTGATGAAGATCCTCTAAAATGTTCTAAAATGGTAGAACTGGGGATAACCATGGCCTAGGCTATTTATAAAAAATCAACTTATTTTTTAATTTGGAGCTTTTACATTCTATTGGGCACAAACATTAAATTTTATTTTGTTTAAAATCAATTTTGTCAATAGAAAACCCCGTTACACCTCATCTTTTAAACTTATTTTTAAACTTCAAACACAAAGCCGTTTGTTTATACGAAACTTAAATATTTATGTGGTTTTCGATTGCATTTCGGAACAGTACTACTCATTTTTGATCCCAATCGAATTATTTTCTGATGTTCCAAGACTAATTTGAATTAAATATTTAAGTTTAGATTCAACTAATGGGCTTTTAGTTTCAGTGTATTCAAGAAGAAAAAAATTAGTTGATTTTTAAACAAAGCCTTTTGTTTATACGAAACATAAATATTTATATCGTTTTCGATTCCATTTCGGAAAAGTACTACTCCTTTTTGATCCCAATCGAATTATTTTCTGTTGTTCCAAGACTAATTCGAACTAAATACTTATGTTTCGATTCAACTAATGGGCTTTTAGTTTCAGTGACTTCAAGAAGAAAAAAATTAATTGATTTTTTAGGGCCATCATAATTTACATCGCTTCATTGGCAATATTTAAGGCAATAAATTGCCACTTTAATTTACACTTCTTTGAATTCCCCCAATGGAGGCGCTTTGGCAAGTGCAATATTGCTCAGTAGGTAAAAGGCGAGTCATTAAATGCAATATTGCTGAGTAGGTAAAAGGCGAGTCATTAAATTTTGACGTTTCGCCTTTAGGCAATTAGCGAGGCAATTTGTTGCCTCAAATATTGCCAATGGAGAGGTTCGGTTAGTTAACTCTGAAAATAGATTTGTCTACAATTATGCCGAGAAGCAGACTTAAAAAACACGAAAGATAAAATATAAAATGTATTTGTTCAGTTAATCCAAAGTAAAATCACTAAATTCATTGAAAACAGAATTTCCATGCCTCCATCCATCCATCATGCATATGTGTAACTATTTGATTTTAGTTTCTTATCAAACTCATGTCAACAAATATTTTTTTGTTTTCCCGTCTTTTTAGAACAGTCGTAGTTTTTATCAATATACTATTACTCAATATATTATATATTTTTGGTTTCTAAAAGATAAGATATAACATAATGTACAGTTAAAAAGTTAAAAAGACAAATATGTGAAACTTAAATAATTATATTATCTGCATTTTAAAAATTATAATTTGAATTGACAATAATAATACTCGTATATACAAAAATAATATAAATACATAAACCCATCTAAAAAAAAACTAAACATCTCTTTTAATAACAACAAAAATTTATAAAATAAAACCAGTTTTTCGCTCAATTTCGCGATTAAACATATTTTTTTTATCATATTATTGCTTCTACGCGGGGGCTATTATTGTTTGCTTGTTTTTGTTGTATATCAAGAGGGTCAAAGTCCTCTTTTATAGGAAGAAACTTTTATGCCGACGATGATGACTGCTGTTGGTGGTAGTAGAAGGTGTAGACGGGGGCTTGATTTTAAATCTTTCATTTTAATCAAAATATGTAGGTATGGGTTTTTTATTTATTTTATTTTGCCGCACTCGTGTCTCGAAAAAAAAGCTTATTTTGCTGTGAATGTAATAGTGTTGATTTTTGCCACTGTTCCACGTAATCTCATAGCTAAACGATCGCGTAATATGATTTTCAGTAATCAGTCACATTTAGTCTGGTATTGAAACAAGTTGATTTCTTTCTTTTAAAATAAAAAGACTATTGAGCGAGAATAGACTGGACAGTACTAATCCTGACTGCTTTGGAACTGTGATATTAAAAAATAATATTAATTTCAAACCTTGAGGCATTTAAATTCCTCATACAATATATATAATATTTTGTTTGCATCAAATAATATTAACTATAATATATAAACTCAAATAAGTGAAGTGTTTTGTTTGAATAGTAATACTCGTAATAGCTTTCAAGTGTTTACGCAAAGCTCTCTTTGTTGTTACGAAAATAAGGTAAACTATATTTTGCGATCTTCTTGATGATTGTTGGATATTTTTATATTTTTTTTTGTGAAATTAGCTAAATTATATTAAAATCCTATATATTTTTGTTTTGATTCTTTTTATGTATGTATGTATCAACTTTATTTAACGTAAAAAGAGTATTAAAAAAAAAAAAGCAATAACTTATGCTGCACACTTTTTAAATATCAAAAATTGACTGGCTACTGGCAGAGCATTGCCACAATCTCTACACATATCACACTCGTTAAAAAAAAAAAGAGAACCAAACAGCTGAAAAATAACCTTAAGGGCGGTAATAATCAAGCTGATAATGTAGAGGCTCATGTCATAAATCTAATCAATTTTTATGAGTGCTCAAAATACCATGCTCATAGAATGACTCTTTAGTTATCATGATAAGCCTCTCCCGAAAATAAGAAAATAAAATTTTAGTTGTGAGCAAGCGATTCTTCAATGAGTGCTACATTTTTTGTATTATTTTTGTTCAATATTTAAATAAAACCAAATTGATCTTAACACTTAAATCAGATAAATAAATATATCTACGAGTTAATACCTACATATATGTATATATTTTTTTATCAATTAAAAAGAGGTGTTATTTTATTATTTTGTTTGCAATCAATAAACCAATTGAATTTCACGAGTCGCATTTCTTTTATTTGTTTTTCTCTTTTCAAAACAACTGACTTCCTCAATTTTTTGTTTATGTTTTTTCTAGTTCTACGTCTACAATTTTATTAGAAAAACGAGACTTGTAGTTGTGTGACAGTTTGAACTGCACATTAGATTATAAACCTTTGACTGCCGGCATTCTTTTTCGTTTTGGACGTGTTCTTGTATTGAAAACTATTTACATTATTTTTTTTTTGTTGATTACCTGCACCATGAACCTCTCTGCCTTGTGTCTATGGTTTGTATTAAATCAGAGATGGTAAAGTAGGACAAGGTCGTTTTTAAAATCAAATGACGGACGCAATGCCGCGCCGGCGAACAAATGAAATAACGACAAATTATTTCAATGGTTTTATTTTTCAAGAGCACTCAACTTAAGACGCACACACTCAAATAAACATGTATTTATTTGTGGCCCATCTGAAAGTTATTTTTTAAAAGCTTTATAAATTTGAATAGAGAGATAGATGGACATATTTACTTTTTTATTTGAAATGTTTGTATCTCTTTTGTCGTATCGGATACATATTCGTAACTTAGCGATGAGGGCAAAGTCTATATTTGAAAGTAAAATTTTATATCTGAAAATAAATAATTTGAAATTATGTGAAGCTAAAAATTTTTTATTATTGGTTCTTTATAATTATTGTTTTGAGTATCGTGGAAGTAAAATTGAAATAAATATTAGGTATGCGATTTTTAATAGCCAAGAAAATCAAAGACAAATTAAATAGTGTTATCGCTTATTTATTAAATAAATGATTGGTTTAATGTCAGTATAGTTACTACAAGGTGGCATATTATGATGGGACGTGTTAGGGAAAGAGAAAGATTTCAAAATAAATCTGAAGCCCGCAATTGGAGTTAAACCAGACTGTATGATGTGATCGATATCGATACTATATTTGTATTTTTTTAGTTTGGTTTTTTTGGGCTAGTCCTGTATTCTGTCATTAATGGATCAATTTGTGGTTTTGTTATTATTTTGTAACAAGTACAAGTTCAAATATTATTACATTTAAATATTTTACAAATGATTGTTTTTATATTCACAAAATAATCAAAGAAGAAATCAATTTTGTAGTATTTTTTTACTTTTTTGACACTTTCCCCTAAGAGCCAATTTTTCGATAGCCAGTTTAACCTCAGATAGTACTTATTTTCCAGATAAGGCAACAATTGGTTCATGTTGCTATATTCCACTTATGTATATCTTAACTGATGATTGAAAAATCGGTTATAAATCTTTAATCTACATCTTCAATGTTTTACGAGTATCGAGATATATTTTTGAACCAAAAAACCATTTCCGTGTCAGCGTTGTATCTGTCTGTTCTCTAGCTTTTGGCAAAGTTGTCTTATTAATTCACTTAATTTTGCGTTCCTACGACTCCCAGTTTTCTTGTTTGTATAAACTACAGCGGCGTAATACAGGACGCAATTGTCTACGTTAGGAAACCTTGGATTTGTAAACATTTTAATTCTGCATAAAATAATTTGCTTGACCTTCAATTAGAAGCAAACAAATGAAACATGAATTTCCTTCTTTAAAATAGACCGAATAAACTTGAAAACAAAGTAGCTACATTGTGGTATTATCATCATAGTACTTACATACATCACTAAAAAGCTTGAAACTTTAAATGAAAAGTACTTTTAAACTTTGGACCCAGTCATTTTGATAAGGAGTCTTTTAGAATATACATTTGTGAAAGACATTATATTCTTTAAATAATTAATTCGTATTTTATTAAAGTGTATTTGATATATGTATGTATGTATATTATTGTTACTCAACGATATAAATTTGTCATCATAGAGATTTGTTTACATGATGCAAATCAGTATGCATGTACCTATTTGAGAATCGACTATCACAATAAAAAAATATCAATTAAAAAGTTAGGTATTGCCAAACGCTGGAATTTTGTATTAAAAATATAAATAAACAATAATCAATCGTTCTCGTGAGCAGTGCTTCAGTTGCTGATGATTATATGCAAAAAAAAAGGTTATCGATGTTAACCTGGCCAATGACGTTAAATATTTGCTTCGGTCTATCGTGAAAAAGTCTAACGCAGATTAATTTCGTATGAGTGGACAGAAAAGAATACCTTAGACATATGTAAATTCTTGTCAATATAGTTCATTTATAAGCTTAAAGTTTAGCTTGCAAATAGACACAGTTCTTACAAAAATATTCGTTTGTTGCATATGTGTGGTTAAATAAGTTTGTTAGTTAAAATTGAGTTTAAAAAACTCGTTTAACTAGGTTCATCTTAACCTTAAGCTTGAAATTACCAACTGTCAAGGTGTCATGATGTCATGTTGATTAGACGGGAACTGATGATTAATACAAAGCGAATTTTGTTTATACCTATTAACTACTTACTTTTTGATGTTATTAGCAAAACAATAACAAAAGAAACACTGAATAGTCAGATTTGTTTTTGTTTTGCATTTTAATTTTAAAAAAGTGAGTAATGAGTAGGAACAAAAAATCGGCTATAATAATTGAAATGTAAAATTTTGTTGTAAACTTTTGAATTGCTATATTGTGCCAAATAAATTAAACAATTTTGAATGTGATTTAAATAAGAGGTCACAGATCTTCTGTTTACTTTAATGTGGGTTTAATTTTTAAACCAGCTTAGTAAAATACGATGGGCGTACATATTACAATGGGACTTGTTTTGGAAATGTTTAAAATTTTATTTTATTTCTAAGATTAACTTAATTTAATTACACTTGCCTTTTGAACTCTACTTGATAATGATCTGATGGGGTTTTCACAACTTACTATATCATCATATGACCAATCCTTTATAACAACACTTACCGTCTCTGTTTTGGTGCTGCAACTGCAACCCGTATTGTATGTAGGATTTAATATACATATTTGTTATTTTGTTGTTAAGCTTTAGGTCAATAATAACCTTACATACCAATGATAGAAAAAAAGGAAAAAAGTAGGTCACGAAACTGTCTATCTGTCTGTACCTCGACCTACGGCCTTAACCACTTAAACGGTTTTCTTCAAACTTTCATTATTGTTATAAATTGGCTGGCGCAACAGCTCGCGAAGAACCAGAGCCTAGTGACTAACAACTCGCAACCATTCCTGTGTGCGCGTATCGACAGGAATGGAAGGGACTTATCATTTTATGACGATTCTGAACGGCTAGACGAGAAGCACTTATTCATGATGAGTGATACCCTTGGAGGATTTGTCAATTCCTCGCAAGAGGCAGTAGCCCTGAAAAGTTTTAGTTTTTTGGTGAACTAGACTGAGAAGTGAACACAGACCTCCAGCGTGACAGTCCAACGCAGTACCGATTACGCTACGGGCTATTCTTTTAGGTTCAAAAATAACGTTACCTGCCGTATAACCATTACAAAGAAAGTGAATCATCTCAAAATCGACTCTAACGATTGTCATAAAAAATACTATGTGCACTCGACAACGCTTATAACGACCGCCAAGGGACCAAACAAATCGGGTTGCAATAGTTGGGGTCGTTTTATGCGACTTACCCAAAAAATGGTTAAAAAAAAAAGAATACTAAAAGTACAGACACATTATGTTCTTTTAAATTTAAGGAACAGAATAATAAAGATCCTAACTAGACTCATTTGGGAAGAAAGAAATTCGCGTCTTTTTGAACACACTCAAGTTTGGATACTTTTTGTATGCATTTGTCTTCATTCCGTCGTTGTAAGCGACACAGCCGCAATTTTGCAATTGCGAGACTATTTTTTGTTGATACACTACCCGAATGTGGAATGCTTAAACCCGACTCTATTTGTCCCTCCCATTTTGATATTCAATGTCTAGAAAACGTGTGGATGAATTTTTTTTTGAAATTATTTATTTGAGTGAACACTATTAAATACTTAAATTGCCATACTAAACAATTTTTGTTCTCCAATTTAAGTACATTTTTTACAATATACAGAATTCATTTTAAAGAACACCGCTCTAACGATTTTTGATTTTCTTTTTTATGAATTCATTACTTATTCAACTAATCAAGTGATATATTTTGTTTTGAGTTGGAATTAATTTAAATGTTTTTTTTTAACGTTTTTAAATAAAGAATTTATAATTATTATATTTTAGCTTTTTTTAACATTATCGCTTAAACTTTACCATAAAATGAACAAATAACTAACAGTTCAAACAACCAAGTAAACAACAACAAAATGAACTAATTTAGATTAATTGTGATAATATTATTACTCATCTAAAAACATTTTAATAAGCTCCACACAATTTATTGTAATAGTTATTAAAAAGAATGATAAAATATTATTTTTCAACCAAATAAACACTTAAATACTTTTGAATCAAAAGTAAAGGTATAATATGTAACAAAAGAAAAAAACACATTTTGTTTACTATCGCTGCAAAAACAAACAAATCTGGACTTTGTACTTTTTATTATCGAAGAAAAGATATAAAAATAACAAATCCAAATGTATTTATGTACTTATACATTTACCAGCTTCAAAAAAAACTTGAAAGTTGTTTATAATTTGCTTTTCGTATCGTAACACGCAGCGTAATGTTTAGTGCGTTCGACTGTCACGCTGGAGGTCTGGGTTCGCTTCCCAGCCTCGTCCACCTAAAAACTAAAAAAAAGTTTTTTTTTTCAGGGCTACTGCCTCTCTCTTTTTTATTATTCCTCTTTCGAGGAATTGACAAATCCTCCAAGAGTATCACTTGTCACGAATAAGTGCTTCTCGTCTAGCCGTTCGGGTTCGGCATACAGTTGTAGGCCCCTTCCATTCCTGTCGACAGGCGCACACAGGAATGGTTGCGAGTTGTTAGTCACTAGGCCCTTGTTCTTCACGAGCCGTTGTGCCAATTTATTAATTTTTTTATTTTCGTATTATCATTGCTTTAAAATAGTAGATAGTTTTGTATGTTCTATATAGTATAATTGTATATATGTATATGTCTCTTAAAAGCTGTTTATTATTAAATTAATGCATTGTGAGCTTGTTTTGTTCGTTGCCGTTTTTTTGTTAATGAAATACCGGGCTTATTTTACCTAACCAGCTGATCTAAACATTTATATTTTTTTTAAATATATTGAAGGTAAAAAACAAATAACTATTGATTTTATGTAAATACTCGTATGTGCAAGTACGTAATGTATGTACATTATAATTATGTATATAACTTTTTTTATGCTTTAGTCGGTTCTTTGAGCTATAATTTTTTTTTGTATTTTATTTACAATGTAAATATATGTGAGATAGAGATATGTATGCAGGAAATTCGCATAAATAATCTGTAAATAAAAATATATGTACAACATTTGCCTCTTTGTGGAAGCAAACACTAATCCTATTGGAGTGACAAAATAGATTCTGTCAGAATGAAATTGAAGAGCCCAAGTCGACTTCTTGTTAAAAAAGTACTTTCTGTACGGGTTAACTTGAAGGTAGTATACGTATTTTGTATATAATTTATTTTTCGCAAAACATACAAAAATATTTTATTTTTTATTCTGATGCGGTAACATATTCGATTGGAGAATACAAATTGCCCCTTCATTTCGAAAGCCTTGTCTGATAAAAAGGATTTTTTTTTAAAAGGCAAACAATCATCCAAAAGACATTTAACTTTCTTCTTAAAAAAAAGAAGAATTTAACCAATATTCAAATTGCTCCCTTGTGTGCTTGAGAAAGTCCCCAGAAATTGTTCCTTACCTTCAAGATATTGCACAATTATAACATTTCGTCCTTTCTATATTGTTTTGTTTTCAAGATTGCACCTTATTTAACTTCAGTAAGTTTACTATGGAAGTGTATTTCATCCGTTTCGAAATCGTAAATCTCGCACACGATTCTCTATATAAAACTATTCAAAGCATTTGAATGAATCTGAAACTTGTTTTATTAGTTAACTTTTGGATAAGAAGTTATTTTGATTTTTGTTTATGGATATTTATGTAAATTAACAGTTCCAGTGAACGGATGGGTGTGTTAGTTTGTTGTTTTTTTAG
The DNA here is from genome assembly GCA_949320155.1 of Melangyna quadrimaculata. Taxonomy (NCBI): domain Eukaryota; kingdom Metazoa; phylum Arthropoda; class Insecta; order Diptera; family Syrphidae; genus Melangyna; species Melangyna quadrimaculata. The sequence continues at coordinate 21,820,799 of OX439485.1, forward strand.
GTCTCGACTATATTACTGACCCGCAGATCAATACAAAAATTAATTATGCATATAAGAGTAAACAAATTTATTTTTATGTGCAATTTATGTTAATTTTCAACTCAAGAAAATTTCCGAACAGTGTAAGATATAGCCAGCCATACACGGCCCCAAATTCGAATATTTTCTGAAATCCATTTTTGTCATTATTAAATTATTTATCCTACTTTCAGTTATAGACTAAGAGCCCAGGGCCGCCAGACATTTTATTAAAGCTAGGGTTTTTCCGCGAACGGATACTAAAGCAAAGAACAAATGAATACTAAGAATCTTCAATTTGGGGCAATAAGAAGTTTGTAAAAGTTGCATACAAATGTTACAACATTGCGTTATTTTATCAAAGCTGAATTTTTGATATGGCTTAGGGGATGTTGTCTTAGCATTATTTGACACTTTGCTAGACATCTAACGTGGCGTAACGTGACCCAGACACTTATGGCGTTTTCCATTGGTTTCACTCATTCTGAAATCCAATGGAACAGTCCAAGATGCTTCTACTCAATTCTGGGGTTTGGTATCTGTATAGGTGAATCGTCAAATAAAAATTATTTGCTACCGCACAAAAAGTGAAATGTAAAACACGAGTGTATTAACTCAGAACTTCCAAATAATATTTTTTGTTTGATTTATTTCTTAATCTGTTGATTAAATTTTACCAACAACTTTTATTTTGGATGCAAATTAAATTAAAATGGAAAGTTAAAAAAAAACATGAAGTACATTGCAGTTTGTTGTGACGTTTGAGTTTGAATGGCCAAAATATCCTAAGGATGTTTCGGAGCCATCTATTTTCTTGAGTGGATTCTGATTTGAAATCCAGAATCGAATTTCTCTTCTCAGAATCGTCAGAAGCGTATTTTTTGTGCCAATGGAATGGTTTCAAAAGACTTCCGGATGCTTCTGGACGCTTCCGGACGTCCAATGAAAAACGGCATTAAAATTTGTCAAACTAATCGTCAATACTAATCGTTAATTTGTTCCTAGCTACCTAGTATCTGGTAGCAGAAAAAATCTTAGCTTTGAGAAAATAACGTATTTCTGCCTTTCCCGGACTCTCACTCTATTATGCAAACAACGCTAGTTAGGCATATACAAGTGTTTATACAAATAAGATACAAACAAAAAAAAAAATAACTTCAGTTGTTTTATTTGCAATACATTAGTTTCAAGAACATCGAAATACTAGCAACAAATCGTTTGTTTATTCGTACAACATGTTAATTATTTTCTTCTCCTCAATTGCAGTTTTATTTAAACGCATTGGTTTTTGCTTACCTTCTAAGGCTGCTTACAAGAAGCCGCCATGGCGGAAGCCCATTCAGCTGTAGCCTTCTCATTTTCGATAACTCACGAAGGATGGGACATTAATTATGATCAAGAAGTTCTTAATCTTGTTTGGGATTCGGGCGTTCGATCATGGAAAAAACGGATAGCTAGAGCAAGAGTAAGTTTAATTCTAAAATCCAACTACTACTATGTACCTGAAATCTAAATTATATTTTTCTTCTTTAACTTAGAACGGCATACGCAATGGTGTCTATCCAGCCCATATTCAAAGTCTTTGGCTTATAACAGCCATAGCAATTGGATTACATTTTACCGGCTATAATGCGCCTTTTAACTTAACAAATAGAATTCTAGTCCGTCTTCCTACAAATACAGTAAATTATCAATTATTAGCGTGCTTCCTTGCTTCCCTTGTCGTTTGGCTGACAATATGTTTTACAATGCGTTACACACTCAAATTACTCCTAATCTACAAAGGCTGGATGTATGAGTCCAGGGCACCTGGCAGTAAAATCTCATTGAAGACAATGCTCTGGACAGGTGTGGTTAAAGTACTTTCCAGTTGGAATACTCCTGGTCTGTACAGTTTCCAAGGCTCTTTACCACGATTGCCATTGCCCAGTGTGCATGATACAATGCAAAGATATTTGCGATCAGTACGTCCTCTTTTAGACGACAAAAACTATGACCGAATGGAGAATCTGGCCAAGGAATTTGAAAACACAATTGGCAAAAAATTGCAACGGTATTTGGTTTTAAAGAGTTGGTGGTCTTCTAACTATGTTTCGGATTGGTGGGAAGAGTATGTATACCTTCGTGGTCGCAGTCCATTGATGGTTAATAGCAACTTTTATGGAACAGATGCTATTTTTATGCACTTAACCAATAAACAAGCTGCACGTGCTGCCAATGTTGTCCATCTGCTATTGTCTTTTAGACGTTTAATTGAAAGGCAAGAGCTTCAACCAGTAAGTATAGTAAAGCAGTTTAAATGTTGTTACCTCATTAACTAAATCATTATTATTCTAGATAATGATCCAAGGAATGATTCCGTTATGCTCTTGGCAGTATGAGCGTACTTTTAATACCGTTCGTGTTCCAGGCCTAGAAACAGATAGAATTATTCACTACAAAGATTCGAATCACATTGTTGTAATGCACAAGGGATGTTTCTACAAAGTAATAATCTATTTCAAAGGACGTCTACTGAAACCCTCTGAACTTCAATTGTAAATTATTCAAACTATTCAAACTTTTACTTTACTAACTGATTCAAATTCTTACAGGCAAATAGAAGAAATACTCAATTCGAATGCAACCCCATTGCCATATGAAGAAAATCTTGCCGCTCTGACCGCATGGCAGCGTTCCAAATGGGCAGAAGCTCGTAACACTTATTTCGTACGTGGTGTCAATCGCGTATCTCTACATGCAATTGAATCATCTGCCTTCGTACTGTCTCTGGACGATGAACCACTCGAGTATGATAAGAATGATCCTGAGAAATTGGACAATTTCGGGAGACGGCTACTACATGGTAAGGGATACGATAGATGGTTTGACAAGTGCTTCACTGTTTGTGTAGGAAGCAATGCAAAAGTTGGTTTTAATGCAGAACACACATGGTAAGTGAATTTTTAAACAATATTGGAAGAAAATTTAAAGTAAGTCTCTTTAAAAAAAAAAAAAATTAAATGTGTTTTATCTTGAAACAAAAAAGGGGGGACGCTGCTGTCGGCTCTCATATGTGGGAGAACCTTATCATGGATGAAATTCTCACCAATGGGTAAAAAAAAGCAAATTCTTCTATTCTTTAAATTATGTTATATGGCATCGGCATCCAATTGGCAGCTTTTCCCCCAACTATCTTACTCCTCTTAAATTTCCGCATCTGGAAATGTACTACGTTTCTTCTGGTTCCTTTTTTTTCTTCCAAACATGTTTTCTTTTATTTTATTATTTTATGCCCAAATGTAAATATATTTTTATATCCAGGGCCGATGCACCGGTTATGGGACATTTGTGGGAATACATAATTGGTGATGATAATTATGGGTAAATAGTTTTATTTTTTGTCTCTTATATTTTATTCTTACTATAATACATTATTCTAACACAAATGATGCTTCACTTTTAACATCAAAGCTGCTAATTTTAATTTTTGTATTATTTTATTTAAGTTCATTATGTAAATATTTTTTGCATTGCAATTGGATGCTAAATTTTAAATGAACAAATTCTATTTAATTTCTAAAAAAAAAAATGCAAACAATACAAAGCTTCTATTGTACAGTTACATTGAATAATATTAATAACAATCCGTTCTCCAAAAAATAGATATCAAGAAGATGGTAATACAAAAGGAACACCTGAGTTTACTCCACCGTCACCAATAAGATTGAATTGGGAGTTAGAACCGTGCAAAGAGAAGATTGAAGAAGCCACTGCCGATGCGACAAAGCTTTTGAATGTAAGTAGTGACAATAGGATTGTTTAAACTACAAACTAAAATATTCTCACCACAATGAGTAGCATTTATTTTCTTAAACAAAAATGTTTCCGGCAATGTTCCAAAGCATTCATATAAGCACCCTTTTTCAGTACTTTGATAGCCAAACTGAATTTTTTTGCTGAGGAATGCTGTTCAGGCAACTGAGACTCCTGAGGCCCTCCAAAATCTGCCTTTCCTAAACTCGCATAGTTATATTTAAATTTACATATTGTTTCTCTAATTACAGAAAAATAATATTTATTGATTTAAATAACATTGACCAAATTATGTGATAGAAGTTTACTTCCGATTAATAGTTTTTGGTGTAGCACGGTTTTGTTGACCTTAGGCCTGGTTTTGATTTTCTGCTACCTTTTAGGCTATTGATTAATGTCTTTAAGATACGCACATTCCGACCTGCTCCGAAATGCTCGACGATCGCTTTGTCTTTTAGTTTAATTTATTTGACTGTTCTCCATTCTCAATTAATTCAATTAAAAGAACAAGATGCGTACAAGAACAGTGCTTCCCCCAGGCACGATAATGGAATGGATTTATTTCGATCACTCGATTTAAACGGCAGTTTTTTTGTCTTCCTCATATTCGTAATTTTTACCAATTTAGTCTAAAAAAAATCATTCAAAAAATATCGAACATAGAATTTCTCTTTTTGAAAGATGTTTAAGAAAGATGTTTTTGTAAAATTCAATAACAATGCCGCTCAGTTAGCGAAAATTTTCTCTGCGTATAAACTAAACTGATTTTATAACAAATACTTCAAACTGTTATACATAGGGTAAGCTTAAAATTTAAGCGAAGAAGATGGCACAAAAATATAAATCTAAAAACTGTTACACTAATAGAGCATCGAAAACACACATTATGTTCGTATGTTTTTACACTTATTCACAATAATTTTCAGGATGTTGACTTACGTATTCTTGTCCACAATGAATACGGCAAAGGATTCATGAAGAAATGTCGCATATCTCCAGATGCATACATTCAAATGGCTCTTCAATTGGCATACTATCGCGACGCCAAACGTTTCTCACTCACCTACGAAGCTTCTATGACGAGACTCTTCCGTGAAGGTCGAACTGAAACTGTTCGTCCATGTACGATTGAATCAAGTGCGTGGGTAAAGGCTATGGAAAGTGGGCAAAAGACGGTAATTACTATTAAGGAATTCAAATAAACCAAAAAGAATTTAACAATTCTCTTTTTAATAATTCTAGAATAAGGAATGCGTGGATTTACTTCTTAACGCCTGTAACCGCCATCAATTGGGTTATCAAGATGCTATGTCCGGTCGTGGAATAGATAGGCATCTGTTTTGTTTATATGTTGTCTCAAAGTACCTTGAAGTAGATTCTCCGTTCTTAAACGAAGTTCTCAGCGAACCTTGGCGCCTGTCCACTAGTCAAACCCCCCACGGACAGACACCTAAGATGGATCTGAAGAAACATCCAAACTGTATTAGTGCTGGTGGTGGTTTTGGACCTGTTGCAGATGATGGTTATGGTGTCTCCTATATCATTGCTGGCGAGGATTTGATTTTCTTCCACATTTCCGCCAAGAAGAGCTGCGGAACAACGGTAAATTTGTTATTCATATAAATAAAATTTAAATAATTATTAATGTTTTTTTTTATTTGCTTAGAGTGCACACAGATTTGGTGAAAATATACGCAAAGCTCTTGCTGACATGCGTATCATGTTCGAACAACACCTAAAAGATAATCCAAAAAAGTCAAATGGAGCTATCTCAAAGTAGGAGAAACAACATGGCCGATCACATAATTAGAAACACATTGTTTTATGTTAAGACTTACCATTTAGATTTAAGAATTGTTAATATTAATATCAATCCGAGTTCTATCAGAGAAAAAAAAAAATTTCGAGGAAAATAATTTATCAAAAGGGCTTCAGAAACAAAAAAAACAAAACTTTACCATCTTTTTTGAGAACTTTTTTATACTCTAAAATGGTAGTTGATCAAAATCTTTACTTTTATGTTGCTAATCCTTTTTCAACACACACCTTTTGGTGCAATGATTAAGAGTGCATTTAAGTAAGAGCTTTTTTGTTTTCAAAGAAAAACAATACAGGACAAAATTTGTTTAAATTTCTCAGGGAGAACGATTAAATTAGAAAAATGATTTATTAGAAAACAAAAATGTACCAACAAAACAAGTGCAATGCTAATTTTTGTATAAAACTACCGGTACAACACTTTTTTATGATACAAAAAAAAAAAACATTAGTTGATTTTTTGTTTCTCTTTACCTAGTGAAATTTGTATTATTCGTATATGAACAAAAGTCGATTATGTTTCAATACTTTCAAATTAAATGATTTGCTGTTTTAAATTAATCCGCAATTATTACTTCTCATTAGTTGTATTAGATAATTTTTTTTAATTTTAAGACGAAATAGCTAGGTACTTTGTATTACAATACATATATTTTGTTTAAATTTCTTAATTTTTACATTTCTGTTTTGTTACTCAGTTAAATATAATTATTTTTTAGTAATTATATTATCTAGACTTATGTAAATTTTTAATTTTTAAGTTATACTTTTTCTTAGAATTTAAGCTGTAAAGAAATAAATTGTATAATAAGACAAAGTAAAATAAAGAAAAATAAGGATATGTAATTAAAGATTCAATTTTTTTAAGAAAATTAGAACTTTGTTTTAACTGTTTAAAAATCTCATCTACCCTTTTCTTGACAAGGTAAATAATCTTAAGTATTGAGTGTCTTATAACTAAAATGATTTCACAAGAACTATTTTGACATAATACCATTCAGGAAGTCTTACCTACATTAATTGAATAAAATACCTACAATTATTTATTTACGTACTTGTACTTTTCTCACTCACAAAATTTCAACAAAATTATGATTTTTATATTAAAATCAAAGTTTTCAAGCGAATTTCTTTTCCATAAAGTGTTTTTATGTAATTTACATAGGTTCAATATTTCAATGCTAAATAGAACGATGAGACAAGAAAGATGTCAATTTATAACAGTTTCGCGGTGCCGCATAAACAGTAATGGTATAATCTTAACTATTATAAATGGACATGCTCCTCGTAATTTCCAACAGACTTTCTCAAAAATTACCGCTGTCGTCTGCTCTCTAACTATCGTTAATTTATTGTTGATTGATAGTTGATAAATATTGAAATTCCACCGTAGTGAATTAAAAAAAAAATTGATAAATATCAATAGTTGATCACATTTTCAGTAAATTGAGTTTAAAACTCCAAAATATATATATTTAACATATATTAATCGCATCTTTTCATATTTCTATAAGATGCCTGTCGATTGAGTCGAAATAGCTAATCTAAGTCCATTTTCATTTATATCATTATCCGTGTTTTTTGAGAGTGTATATTAACTCAGCTGAGTTGAAGAGCGAGAGGAACTGCCCTTGTTGGATAAAACTGAAGCAGTTTTAAAATATGCTGAGTTGTCACAAACGCAAATGCATAACAGCAGGGACAATAGGGCACCATCTGAATAATTATTTTTGTTGTTTTCCGAAGTTGTTTTATTGGTATGTTCTTATAAAAAAAAGGAGTACGCGAGTGAAGCAACTTTCTTCCGTCTGAAATGTCAAATCGTTAGTCTGTGATTTGAAAAAAAAAATAACGAAATTCGTATATTAAGTCGTTTTTGGTCGTATGTTGGGCTTGTGGTTTACTTAATGGCAAAATGTCATCTTTTTTGGTGCAAAGCTTTTGAGAATTTACGTATAGAGACGCGATGCTGCTATTTAAACTTAAAAACATAATTATCAAAATAACAATAATTGTTCTTTTCGTCGTTTTTAAATTTAAATACCAGCATCGCAATGGTCTATTTGCAAATTCTCAAATGCTTTGCATCAAAAAAGATGACATTTTGCCATCAAGAAAATCACAAGTCCAACATACGGCCAAATACGATTAAATAATACGAATTTCGGGTGAATAAAACGGTGATACAATAAATAAATAAAAACAATAAATAATCTATTTTCTTAGAAAAAAACAATGAAACACTAAGCTCAATTTATCATTTAGCTGGACTGTTCTTTGTTTTATGAGCAAATATTATAAAAATATAATAATCTGGTTTTCAGTGAGTAGAAATTGATAAAAGCATTGAATTTTTGAAAACAAAAATAAACGTAGGTTAGGTTAGGTAAGGTTGAAGTGGCTGCCAGCAAGGGACTGACACACTTAGACCATAAGTGGGTCCGTTGTGATACCACGTGAATCTAGAGAGATTTTCTCCCCGCTCGTTAAAACCTGTTGGAGCTTCTAATGAAGCGTGCGAGACTACTTATGTCTATGTTTGTCAGATCACTAGGATCATTGAAGAAGAAGTCTCCGAGATGGAGCCTACGTCTTTTAGATAGGGCAGGGCATGTGCAGAGAAGATGAGAAACAGATTCTTCCTCCTCTTCATCCATACAGCTCCTACAAAAATCGTTTGCGAAAACTCCAAGCCGCTTTGCGTGCTTGCATATAAGACAGTGCCCGGTTATGACACCAATTACGGAGCTGACAATCTGTTCAAAGATATCAAACACTTAGAGCGCCTCACATCTAGCGTAGGCCAGATCTGTTTTGTCGCCAGGCAAGTGGGTACGTTGTTCCACCTAAGGTTTGTTCTCCTTAAAGCATCTTGCTTCAGCAAAAATTTGCATGTAGCTATAGGCAAACCGGTGTCTACCTTTTCAGGTAAAATAGGTAGTCTTGTTCCAACTTTGGCGAGTTCATTAGCTTTACAATTACCCGGAATGTCCCTATGGCCCGGCACCCAACAAAGGAGAATTTGGAACTGCTGCGCCATCTCTATAAGAGATGATCGACAGTTAAGGGCTGTTTTAGAGTTTGTAGAGACACAGTCGAGAGATTTTATGGCAGCTTGGCTGTCTGAGAAGATGCGGATATCACGTTCTCCTTTAGCCAAGATAAAACTTCTTTTATCGCCAAAAGTTCCGCCTGAAACACGCTACAATGGTCTGGAAATAAACGTAAGATTTTGAGAAAAAAATAGTTTGTACATTTTTTTTCAAAATTTTGAGTTCAAAAATTAGTTTTTCAAAAACTGTTCCGTTGCTTTCTACCTTTTGTTTACTCTACCTTACACCCACTACTTACCTTTCTCAACATTGCATAGGGATGACATTGAAAAGTCACAAATATTTCACTAAATTTTTCTACCGATATGTAGGTAACATACCTTCATGCCTACTCGTAGGTAGTTGTAATAATTTGTTAATTTCAAGTCAATTAAAATAGCTACATATGTAAATACCCTCAAGATCTTGCAAGCTAATTTCAAGCCAAATCTATTGGATTTATTTTTAGTTAGATAGAGATACCCTCTCTTACATCTTCTGAAGAGTAACAAAGAAATTATTTCCATACCTATATATGTATGCACATATACCTACCGTAGAATAAATCGTGCATTCCAAAGCAAACAATTATCCTCAAAACTTGCAAGCAAATTTAACACCAAACTGAAATCTTGCAAGTAAATTTAATACCCATAAAACCCACCATCGATAATACACGAATGTATACATATATACTTACATATGAACATATGTTTCTTGCCCGCATAAACCATCAAGGAATAAATCTGTCTCATTGCTTCGACGCAAACATTATGATGAGGGTTACTTAACATGTACATATATTTTTTGTTTTCCTGTAGTAGCGGGCCTACTTATTAATTATTCTTATAAACCTTGCGAGTGTCTCAAAGTTAATGACTCAATTATTAATTTTTGTTTATATCATTCATTTCTCTCGAAGCGAAATCATAGAAGAAAACAACAGTCATATTCCCTATTCCCTGGAAAATACAATTATAATTACTTATGTATGTACATAATATACTTAAACAAATAATTGTTGTTGACTTAATGCTTATTAAAGCTTTTCTTGAAAGTAGTTTAAAGTTAAAGTGCATTTTCTGCACTCAGCACCACAGGGTGAATCTAAGTATACAACATTCTTCAAAATTTAAGATTTTCAAACCTTACCATTTAAAAAGTTGAAAAACGAGACCAAGTAAAAATTAATTTTGAAAATTTGGTGTTAAAGAAAAAGAAATTTAAATATTAAAACTACTTTGGTTTTAAGTGGAGTGAATGAATATAATTCAAATAAAAAGTACAAGTGACCTCAACTCCAGTACTCCAGAAATTATTGTGTTTCGCCTAAGGTATCACAGTGGGCTTTTCAGTCTGTTATACCCTACTACACAAATTTTGCTCGATGTTTACCGACTCTTATAAAAATCACAGCAAGATACTGTGAATTTTATTATTCTAGGGGAATTTGCACCCAGAAAATAAATTTAATATTTAAATTTCTTTTCTCTATTAAAATTGGGTGTTGTTCACAAATTTGCGAAAAAAACACGATAGATCAAAAATTCTTCAAACATGGGTAAAATTGTCCCATAAAATAAATTATTTTTCTGCTTTCGACGGTAAACCGAGTTCGCCCTTTACCTAAATCAAGATCACAGACTTTTATCTTTTTATAAGTTTCTCTAACGTTTAAAATAATAGTTTTCTTGCCTGATTACATAAATTCTCAAAGCATAGGAATTATAAATAAATATAAGTCCTGGGATTATAAGTGTTTTTTTTTTTATTACAAAAAGTTAGTTTCCGGCTTGTGCGTTGGCAATAGGGTTTGCATGCATTGTTATTCCGTTTATTTTTCTTTCCGTATGTGGTCGGTAGTTTTTAGGGTTCACTGTAAGTTTTTCCAATTCATCCAGCACATCAAAGCCGTCTATCACTCTAGAAAAATGTATAGAAAACATTCAATCTGACATCATTTCCTCGATAATGATCGTAATCTACCTTCCAAAAACTGTGTACTTTAAGTCTAGATTTGGTTGCGCTGCATATGTGATAAAGAATTGACTTCCATTTGAATTTGGTCCATTATTGGCCATTGAAACAATGCCACGATCGGAATGCTTAACAATATTAAAAATTATAACAGTAATTAAGTTAAATACAAATTTTCTTACCTTTAACGAATCTTTGAATTCATCTTCAAATTTCGAGCCCCAAATGGATGTGCCTCCTTTGCCGGTGTTTGTTGGATCACCTGTTTGAACCATAAATCCTTTAATATTTCTTAAAAATACACAACCGTTGTAGTAGTCGCTGGCACAGAGCGCCAAGAAATTCTCGCAGGCTTTACGACAATCATCACAGAACAACTCAATTTTCATGTCACCGGAGTCTGTGTGGAGGGTTACAGACTATTTATATTTATTATAAAATATGTTTATGTGTAAAATGTAATTCAATTTAAATAAAAAATAAGTAATTAAATTAAAGATACCATTTTTGAATCCTTTTGTTGTAGCTGTTTGGCGTTTGTGGCTTCGCTTGTGGGGTAATGACAGTTGTAGTTGACAGATCAAAAGCTGTCAGATGCTGCAGCAGTGTTAGAGTAGCACGTTCCAGGTATATGTAAAATAATGTCGATTTCTTTTCCACTATTAGGCGTTTTTCTTTTTTAGCTCAGAAAAGAGTTCTGAACAGAGTCCGAGCATATCGAGCATGCTCTGAACATCCTCTGAACAAAGCGTGTTCTGGTTCTGAGCGCTCAGAATTATTTTTGAAACACACCTGAACACTAAACTGTCGCTTTTTTTCAATTTCACCTATCAAATGCTTGTGTTCAGCATTCAACTCGGTCTGCTCAGTTATTTTATTCTGACCTCATAGAGCGCGCTCTGAATAAGCTCGGAACACGTTCAGAACTAAAAAAGAAACACAAATTTGAAGCTCTGAACGTTCAGAGGTAAAAAAGGAACACAATTTTTTGTTTGACAGTTCAGGCTCTGCTCTGAACTAAAAAAGAAAAACGCCTATTGGAGATCAAATCTTTTTTTTTTTGTTGTAAGGAACTCGCAAACAAAATAAATTTTTTTCTGTGATTGTATGTGTGTGCAATTTGACAGGCCCGAACGCACAATTCTTAAATTTTTTTTTTGAAAATGGAAAATTGTAATTCTATCTGCATATAGTAAATTTAATTTAATTTATTTTATTTTATTTACTGAAGAACGTGAACTTTATACTTTTACACCACGGAAATAATTTAATTGAACTGAAAAGCCAAACGTAAACAATAGCCAGAGAAATGTCAAATCTTCCTAGTGTGTGTGCAAGTCGGTGTAAATCTTTCTAATGTCGAATTCCTTACAGCCATTTGAAGTCGATTTCATTTAAAAAAATTTCTTGGTAGAAGGAATTTAAAAAAAATTCGACTTTTTTTTTGTGAGTGTGTGAGTGCAATTTGACAGGAATTTTGTTGCCGCACAAAAACAAAGAAGTGGTGCGCGCTAAACAGATATTAAAGTGTATTTTATTTTTCGCGTTGTTTTGATAATTTAGAACCAAATGTATTTCGTCTGAAAATTAAAAAAGAACAAAAACAATTGTGCGCGCAATCGAGTAAAAAAATTACAATCCAAAATCCATCCAGACACAGCAGCGAAGATCTATTCTGAATATTTCACTAGGGGACGAAGATAAATAAATTTGCAACGTGTTTTTCTCGCGAATTGTATGTTATTTAAATGGGATTTTTGTTTCTTGAAGATACGCAAAATTATCTGTATTTTTTTGATCATTCACTGAAATATTAAATAATTTGAAACACTTTAACATTTGTTTTCATTTTAAACATCGTCACAAAATTGTAATGAGAACATTTAATTTCATCCTGATGCATGAGAAATGTCAAATCTGGATAGTGTGTGTGCGATTTGATGTGAAATCTAGCTAAAAACGCAAGATTTGTTTGACAGCATTAAAATCGATTTTGTTTACAAAAAATTCGATTTGTTTATTTCTTTCAAAAAGTATATTTTGCAAGTGTGAACAGAACTGGACGAGAAAACGAGTTCTATTGGGCAATTTACATGTTAAATCTTAAATACAATCACTAACTTTACGGACAGATAATATTTTGGTTTTAAATGTGGAGCTAAGCAATTTTCGAAGGGGCACTGACGACGAGAGAACAATATTATCTGCATTTTATTTTCCTCCAGATCCGATTCGCATTCGATTTGAATACGAAAATACAAGTTTTACAAAAACATTACAAGATCCAGTTTTACTTTTGGATTTTCAAATCACCCCTAAAAAATATTTTTTTTTCTGACGAGTAGGTGTCTATTTTAGGTGATGAATAAAGAAAGCAATACATAAATAATAAGAAAGAAAGAGGTGTGGTTATGGAACAATGCCGCCATTGTGATTCTGTGTTTTATTATCATGCTCAAATTTACTGAGCACTGGAAAATCGGTCAATATTAATCCGGACAAAGTCCCAATTTACATTGAACGATTTTTCAAATCTTTTGTTCGTTCGTGAATGGAGTGAAAAGTGAGGGGTAGGGACCTGGGGACCAAATCGTTTGTCCAAATGAACTTTGAACGATTTTTCCAATGCCGATCGATCAAAACTAGAAAGGTTTTTCCAGTCTGTTTATGTTCTCTTTCCAGTATTTTGTGTGTTGTCGGTTAGTCCCGGTCTACATTGAACGATTTTTCCCGTGCTGAATGGAAAAATCGGCCGAAACTAGAAGGATCATGTCGGCTGTACCTCTCAATCGCACACGATTACAACAACAATTTTTTGTCGGCACTAAAAATATCGTTCAATGTAGACCGGGACTTACAGTGTGCCATTCGTTTAGTGTGAGTGAATATCAATTCAAAATGAAGAGCACAGCAATACAAACAAAAATTAAGAAGACAAGGAAAAAATCATTTTGTGTGTGTGTACATACCACACGATTTCTGGAAAAATCGGGCAATTTAGATCGGGACTTTGTACCGCAAAACTTGAACAATCGTGTTAAATGTACTAACAGATCGATTTTTTGTTGTCTTCTTCATTTTTGTATTGCTGTGCCCTTCATTTATCATTGAGATTAATTCACACCATCAAACCAACGGCACACTGACACCGAACACACACAAAAAACTTTTTCATAATAACCTCAACCCCCAGATGAGTGCCTATGTTCTGTTAGATGGCTTTCATACAAGGAAACTAGTGTGATTTAAAATGATAATGTTAAGAAAGAAGATATATTTGCAAGTTAATTTTTTTTTGCATTTTTGTGTTCAATTCGCCACCGTCACCTATAAATCTATCGCTTTCGTACAAAAAATTGAAAGCGAAAGCGCTTTTGGGAATAAGAAAACGCAAATCCACCATTAAAAGCGATCTGCCGCGCTTTCCAGAATAGGCCCCCTGAGTTGGCAGAAACTGCTTAGAAGAAGAAATAGAGGAAGAGGTATTTGTCACATATACAGTGTACGTGAGTGAAGCAATTTTTGAGAACCAGAAGTGTCAAATCGTTAGCGTGTGATTAGAAAAAACCAAAGAAAAAAAAATTGGTACAAGTTAAAACCCAAATTAATATAACAATAACTTTGAAAAAACAAATAATTTAAAGTGCATTAATTAGACATTGTGGTGATTTTCTTATAAATTAAAAAAAACATGAAGTGCATTGTTCAGGGGTGTGGAAATCAACAAAACAAGGTGGATAAAAGCTTTTCCATTCACAGGTGCATTTTATTATATTTTTCTCAAAAAAAGTGCTGTAAAGTTTTTGTCTTTAGATTGGTGAACTATTAAACGATATATTTAGAATGGGTTACCTTTTAAATTAAGTCAAGAATATTATAATTTAGTTGAAAATGTGCACATAATTTTTTTGTTAGAATTTAAAAACCAGAAATGTCAAACTGAAATTCTTGTTAACAGCGGTGCATGAGATCATATTGGAGGTTGAAAGGCGCAACCATCTGTTAAGCGCCCTTCTGATGAGACAATTATTTTTTGTTATTCAATCGATTTTTACGTTTTAAGTTTGTAATAAAATATCTATTTGTTTCGTCACCAACTTATAAGGGCCACCGCCCACTAGGCAACTTTGTTGCCGGCAACTTTAAGTTGCCGGGAGTTGCCGGCAACACAGAGCAACTAAAGTTGCTCGCCACCGCCCACTAGGCAAACTTCCGAGCAACTTTTTGTTGTTGTTTCGTACTTGTGGTTTTGACTTGTCATCATTTCGTCTGGCTTGACAAAAAATAATTTAATTTGTATTTATTTTATCTATTATTTTATTGAATATATTTTGTCACTATTTTGTATCATTTAACAAAGCTAAGCACTTTTGTTGTAAACATTCGTGTAATATAAATTAAGTTGTTTTTCTCGAATAATAAATACAAATAGGAATACAATAGGAAAAGGTTTGTCTTTTCAAAGTTTTTTTTGTATATATATGTGTCTTAATTTGTAACACTTTTTTATTGTCCTTTTTTAAAATCACACTAGCGATTTGACATTTCAGATTGACAAATTGCTTCACGCACGTACTTTCTATTTTTAGAACATTCCACTAAAACAACTTCGGAAAATAACAAAAATGACTATTCTGATGGCGCCCTAGTGAGTTGCCTTCAAAGAGCACTCCCTCCCTGCTGTAATGCATTTGTGTTTGTGAGACCTCACACCATTTTAAAAACTGCTTCACTTTTTTCCAACAAGGGCAGTTCCTCTATTTCACTTCTTCTAAGGTTTTGTCGAGAAGGGTGTGAGGGGAGATTTTTTGTCTTCGTTTAACGCCCTTCTCGCTTTCAAACTAAAAATCGCCGGCAACTCAGTTTCCTTGTTTGAAAGGGGTCTTATGGTGGATTTACATGTATATTCATCTGCAAAACGCAGAAAAGTAGAGCAGGACAGATGTATACAAAAAATCCGAGCGAGTGAAAGAGAACCATCAAGAATATGAACATGGTTCCTATTTACATGTATCTTCATCTCAAAATGCAGAAAAGTAGAGCAGGACAGATATATACAAAAAATCCGAGCGAGTGAAAGAGAACCATCAAAAAGATGAACATGTTCGTCTTCATTTCCGCATTATGGCACTTTCCTATAATGCAGAAACGAAGTTCTTCTGCATTTTGATCTTTTCTCTCTATCTAACAAATATACATTTTGTATTTGGCATCCCTTTTTTTGTGCAGAAACTAAATGCAGATACATGTAAATCCACCATAAATCCACCATTAAAGGCTCTCCCAAACCAATGCGAAATATTCGTTGCGGCGGAAAAACATTCGTCACTCAAAATTATTTCATATGTTTCTCCGCCGCGTTGGTGTGGGCACTCTCATATATCACCATGTAAATAAATTTTGACATGCGAATGTTTTTTCGCCGCAACGAATGTTCCGCATTGGTTTGGGAGAGCCTTTACTCTTGAATCGATAAAATTCGTCGAGAACGATAGGAATTGAAACAAATCATGAGTTTTGTTCCAGTTTTTAACTTTTATAGACCAGTTTTACCGATGGGAGCTACAGAACGTAGGCATCAGAGAATGATAAGGGGCCAGTTATAGCGATCAGTAAAAACCATCAGTAAAAGTTGAAACAGACGAAAACTGGAATTTTTTACGTACGGGCGGTTATAGCAATCAGTAAAATTTATCAGTAATTAAATGTCAAACCTCTAGCCACAACCTCTTATTATTTTTAATGATGCATGATGCTTCAGTAATTTTTTTACTGATAGAGTGGAACAGTAAAAAAAAGGAACACAGAAAACTGAAACGAAATGTTCCATTTTTTGTGAATTGGCAAGTCAGATGTTCAGTAAAACGTATTTCAATCAGTAAAATTAATAAATGGCCACGTTCGGGTGGTAAGCAGATACGTATCAGAGATACGTTAGAATCTGATATGTTTTCGAACGACCAGAACCGGATACCTAACCAAACCAAACAAAACCAAGAAAATGAACAGATGAGATGTCAGCTGTTAGTATAATCCAAACAAATCCGTACATTTTTGGGATAGCTTTAAATTTCTTTTTGACATCAGCTGTTTGGTTCGACAGCTGGTTTTCCTTAGGCATTACAACAACACTAACAAATCCAGATACCTTTGGTTACGTATCCGAACGTGGCGAATGCTTTTTTTTCAAAAATTATTCTTATTTGGGATTATTTTTTGCCAGAAAAAAAATATTTCAATTGATTTGCCATCGATTCGTACCACTTTTATATTTCAAATCTTTTTATAACACATGAAATTATCTAAAAGAAAATTTTTACTGATGGTTTTTACTGATCGCTATAACTGGCCCCTAATAGTGTTATATACCGTCTATTTTGTCCTAATATCTGCTTACGATTATTCTACACCACTCTCTCGTTTATGAGAAAACCCTCTCGTTTATGAGAAAACCCTCTCGTTTATGAGAAAACCCTCTCGTTTATGAGAAAACCTCCTACCCGCCAGAGTGAGAATTAGTTTTTGGTTTATAAAGTGATCCTGAGAAGATCTGTTTGTTTTGACGGGGTGTTGTAAATCGAGATTTTTTAAAATTCTTATCAGCGGTATTAGCAGTTCAATAAATTTTTTAAAAATAAATGTTGATACTTTGTGATTTTCCCATTATGAACAGTTATGGACAAACAGTAAAGTTTTGTGCAGACAAAAGTGGAGAGCTGCAGTAATATATTTTCCATTTTCGCTGTCGATCAAATTTCCCCCCCCGAACAAAAAAAACTTCACTTTGTTCTCCAATCGGCTTCACGAGCACGTGAAGATTTCTCTGAGATCCCATTTTCCTGAACCAGCCCAGTGAACTTCAATGTTTTGATAAAATTCGAATTCTTTACGATCTAATTTCCGAATACCATATTAAATAAAATCAGTTTATTTTCTTTATTTATTTGTTTTATTTCTCGGAACAGTTTATCAATTAAATTTTATGATGATTAAAGTTCGATAAAAAAGAATTATTATTTTGTTTATATTGTGTTTGTGGTGATTAATTAATTATACAATTATATACTCAAGTACAGAAACCATATCGTATTTAAAAATAATTAACAATGAATATATATTGTATTGTAAGGTTAAAATATAATAATAATAATATAATAAAATACAGGGTGTTCACCGTGAAAGTTAAAACACATTAGTTTACAGAATATTTTGTGCATAATAAATTTGCAACATTCGCCACTGCCAAACATGAACTGCAAAAATTCATGTGTAACCGCGAACAAACAAAATATTAGTAACCTTCACGGCAATCACCTTATAATATTGTTGTTGAGTTGAAAAATAATTATAAAAAAGATAAATTTAAGATCATATAATATGAATGTATAAAGAAACCTAAATACTTTGATGCTTTGTTTTGAAAAGGAAAATTGATTATTATTAAAAAAAAAGTTTAGTATTAAAATTTAATGCTCTACTATGACAAAGTTAAATCAGATTTTAAATATGCGCAAAAAAAACTTTATTTCTTGAGATTTGAAAATAAATTTGTATTAAACGGCCAATGCGCTAAAAATTCCTTAAAACTAATTTTATATTTTTTAAATTTTTTTTGTTTTTTTTTTATTTTTTTTTTTATTTTTTTTTTTTTTTAAATACGATATAGCACTCCTCAGTGAAGCTAACATTCTTAATTATTTTTTTTTTTTTTTCAGATATTGGATAAAAGATGGTGATATAATTTCTGAATTAAAATTGGCGATATCCGTTTTTAAATCTTGAACACTTTAAGATGACAGTTTTTAGGGGAGTTTTTGTAGTTCTAAGATCAAGACATCTCTGATATTGATAACGATAATTATATTTTTTTTAAATTTTTATTGCTGATGAAAATACTTATGACGATTGAGACTTGTTTATTCCTCTATGTTGTAAATGAGGAAACAGTTGTTGTTGTCAACCTTCTCAGCTGGTGGAGCAAGAGGAGATTTACGCGACAACGGCTGGAAGCCAAGAATTAAGAAGGTTTGCACCAAATGGGCTCGGTCTGGACGATCCTTCCGCATGCAGAGAACTACAGCGTCTGCGTCCAATTTCTCGTCAGCGAATTCCAACAATGAGAGGAAGGATTGCTTGGATGCTTCTGGAGGAAGTACCTCTGGCATCACGACGTACAAGATGTTGTTCAATGGATTAAGGACCTGCAATGGAAGCAAAAATAATGAATGATTTGATAAATATGAACAAATATAAAAAAAACCTGTGAAAAGTTAATGCTTCAACAAGCAAGCTAAGAAAGGGATCAATCTTTTGAAATCCAATTCAGTGGATCCAATTTTAGTACAACATTTTAAAAAATGACCGAAAAAAAATTTGTGTCATTTTTATGCTACCCTTACATTACTCGTACTTCGGATACAAAAATTGAAATAGAACAGTTCTCCACGAGAAGAAAAAATCTTTTTTTTTGAAAATTGAGTGGTTAACTAAAACTTTTTCAACTCTTGCTGTTATTTTCAGTTTTTACAAAGAAAAGATTTCGATGTTGTATTTAGTCCTCAACAACTTATACAGTCACGATTACAAAAAAATAATAATATTACGCCATTGGTCGATAATCTAATTATTGCTTGCACAAGCATGATAATATCTTGTTTATTTTTCCCTTGATGATTAAAATAAATACATATATTGCATTCGAAAAAAAATTTAACCAGCATACCTATTCAAGTTAATCGATAAAAACTGTATGAAGGACAAAATTGTAATTGTATTAATTGAACAGGGAAAATAAAATACAGGCACGTGTTGAAAAAAAAACCCAACCCAAGAAAACGGGTCCCAGCAGGACCTACGAGATACTTCATATTGCAACACTTGGAAGCAGAAGAATAATATCATTATGTACTTATTTTATATAAACACCTCAATTGGGTGTTTAGAAATCAAACTCATTTTCACAGACCTTGGCGTATGAAAGGATCTTTTTGACGATGTCTAATAAATTTTATTTCAAATTTCAGACAAACTGTGACTTTGTTTACATCATTTTATTTGATTTTAAACTGAAGACACAAAAATGTCGTTTTGCATTCCGTGGCAATATAATTAAATTGCAGGCTTTTATTCTTAATAAGCATTAAGCACACTTAACAAAAAACAAAGCAAGACAAATTGAAGGTTATTTTGTTTGTTTTGGTCTTGGTGTAAACAAAGTTTGCTACCGTCAGCAAATAATATGAGACGACGACGCGACGAATGGACAGCAAGTAGAGAATAATAAAATAATCAATTTTTTTTGTTTACGTTTTGACAATAAATTTATGTAACTGTAGACTCTTCAATTGTTATTTATTTCTTATTGTGAATCTTTCCTAATTGTATTCGAGTCCCTTTTTATAGGAGGTAATAAAATACCTTTTATAATGACCGTTTTTTTATTAATAAGAAATTAAGCTAAAATTCATTATATATCCAATAACTCAATAGTAACAACGTGATGCGCACTCTGCGATTTTGTTTACATTTCATAAATACCTGCAGAAAGAAGAATAAATCTCATGGTTTTTAAATATACATACATAGGTCGTTGTTAATTGTCATGACATCAGCAAACAATAAATCGATAAACAAAAACAACAAGCCAGACACGGAGAAACCATCACGTTCTTCTTTGAAAATAGGAACAATTTTTCTTTCCTTGCTTTTCAAACAATGGGCCCTTGTAGTTCCTATTTTTGTTGTTGCTGCATTATTAATGTTTAAAGAGCTCTCATTCCACATTTAAAAGAAGCAATTTGTCGTTTAGGAGACAATACAAAATGCTTTCAATGGTGTGTTTGTCAAAGGAGAACGAAACACAAAAACCTATGTATGTACGAGTCCTAGTATTCAATACAATAAACGACACTTTCCATATGAATTCTAGCCCTTTAAGCTTTAATTTTTTTTTGTCAGCCTATTATGTAACTTATTGTAAGGAATTCTTACCGTATCCCATTTGGTGTATTTTCTTTCAGTAATATGCAACTTGATGGTGATGCGCATTGGTCGTTGATGTTGAAGAATTTTCTTAACAACCTCCTGGCAATCGTCATCGGAACAAGTTGAAATCACATCGTCAGGTGTAGAATCAGCGTACTCAATATCAGAAAACTCCGAAGATGTAATGGAGATGTTGCTTCCAACGGAGCTTACGGATGTCTTACGGTTAAAGTCTGAAATAAAAGGAGATTCATTTTTAGAATTTGAAGATAATGCGATCGATTTATTGTTTGTTCATATAAGTACTTACCAGTTAAGAATGACGCCCTATCGTGATCTGTTCTGTGGTGGGAAGGGACATCAGGACCACCACAGAGGCCCAACACCGAGAGAGAAACAGTATGACTCATTTGACATGGTCGTGGCGTTGGAAGAGGTAGACATGGTGCGCGATTTGCCGCAGCTGTTGCTTGTACTTGGAAACTCTCCTCTACTACTACTACTAAACATTGGGTCGCTATAATATATAAAAAAAATTGAATTAATTAATTAGTCTTGATTTAAACATATGTACATACATATATTGAGTATAAAATATTATAATATGCACATATACTTATTTAAAAAATAAAGTCTCTATTTTGGTGGAAGTCGATTTAAGGTTACGAAAGCAGCAATGAACTTTAATTAGTACAAAAGCAGCAATGTAACCTAAGTTAATTATTTTTAATCAATCAAAACGTTATTTGAAGTTATCGGGTGATCATTTAATAGCTACATATACAAAATTAGGACAAGAAAAGCTAGATTAAGAAGAATTAAACCCCTTGCCGATAACATTATATTATTTTTGTATTTGGATGGTCACGAAGTGATTTCGGTTAACACACGAGCCAGTACTGGCTAGCAAGTTACAACACACTCAATTTTATTTTAACAACACATACAAACTTGATCAACTTGCTCGTCAACTGTCTTGTCTATTTCAAAGCTAGTTCTGAAACCAGTAGAGAAGCAAATGGACACGTTCTGACTTGTATATAAGATCTAGATAGCTTTCGTTTAATTTAATGTAAAGGTCCAATAAATTTGAAAATTTACAAAATAGATAACTGTTAAATATGATTGAAAGTTTATGATTATGATCGATTAAAATCTCTATTAAAAATCCAAATGTTTGAAGTTTAATCTCGGGGAAAAGATGATTTTAAGGCTTTTGGGTGACATTTGGAACGAAATATTCTTTGTATGCCAAAATTTTGTTTGTAATCTATCTGTTAAGGTATGAACTGCCAAAATCCATTGAAGGATGGCTACAATGATGAATGTTTTAAAATCCGTTAAAAAGTCAGAATTATTAAAAATTAATCGAAATCGGCAGAAAAGTCTGCAGGACTTTCAACGATCATCACTCACCATCGACTGATTTCTCAATCGGTATTGCGTAACTTGATCGACTAGTATATGAATTATTGTGAATGAAAAAGCGTAAAGTGTGAATTGTTCATACGTTGACGTTTGACAGATTGATTTTTTTTTTCAGACTAGATTGTTTATTTATTTCATTTCGTGAAGTTTGCAATAAAATGTTTATTTTTACAAAACTATAACTTAAAATAATAAAATGGATACAATCGAAGCGCGGCTAAGTACCAGTTTTTCATTGCAGGATTAAAGTTAAAACCGAGTTAATTCACCAAATTTGGTCCATACAATTACTTGTTTAAGACAAAGATATTTTTGTTTTTATATTTTGCGCACGCTAAAGGGGTTGCGACTACCCTTAAAATGATGTACACAGCACGAGCAATTAGTTAGGTTGGAGGGGATTTGAAAGGAGATACCGAAGCACATTGGTTTTGAATGTCTGTAGATCACAATGGGGGGGGAACTTTGAGCTGGAGAGAGCATTCCACATTCGTGTAGTGCGACTAAAAAAAGAATCTCCGTACTTAACAGTACGTCCGCAGTTGGGCTCAAGGGAAAACGGATGGGCATTTCTAGAAGTTCGAGTACTACGGTTGAATTGATTAAGGGGAGGAATGCAACTGGCTATTTCATTAGAACACTGTTTAAAAAAATATCGGATATTGATTATTTGGAAGAACAAAACGTGATGCCTCTTTTGCAAGCATTGAGAAGGATGATATCATCCAGAATGAACACCCAACAACACCGACTTTTGGCACAGAATGTTACCATAGTCAGCTAAAACTTTGAAGTAGTTAAAGACTTTGTCCACCTAAGCTCCACTTTCAATCATACCAGCACTGAGATTAAACGAAGGATAACTCTTGCCAATCGTTGCTTCTTTGGACTAAGGGCACGCTTACACATAACACATTATGTGTCGAATTATGTTCGGCAATCGTTAGCCGAATTCGGCCGACCAAAAATATAAACCTAAGGGCGCTCCCTGACTTGTCGGTACGGTATATGAAGTAAGAAATCGGTACGTACCGCGTGTAGTATGAAATATGTTGTCGGTAGAAAATTATGAGCTAAAGCTTGTTATAGGTATTTTTGATGTGTAAACATCTCTCGGTATGGGTAAAATTGAAAGAAGGATAGCCACGGAAACAGCATTACATATCCGGTCCACACCATTTTGTTTACCGAACATTTTTGACTCATGGAAGCCAATGGTTCGTGCATTGAAAAGAGTACATTGAGGTAATGTGGTACAGGTCGGTAATGTGGTTAAGGCAGTTTTTCGCGAACCAAGCAACCAACTGGAAGTTTGGTATGCCTTGTTTCACATCCTCCCCTTCTGTGACACCTTTTATTATCTCCTGAATTTTTTTTGGGGACAAAACAATTTTTTTTAATATGTATTTCGCCAGTAATTTTTTTTTCTTTTTATATGTAAACGCGTTTAAATATAACATGCAATTGCATCTTCTTCTGAGGACGACATTCCTTCTGGATTCTGAAGGTTAATAGATTAAATGCCGACAAGTGTGGAGAGAAAAGCAGTATTGGTATGCTCCCGGTACGGTAAGAAACACGGCCTACCAACACCGTACCGACAAGTCAAGGAGCGGCCTAACTGTTTTTTTTTTTTAGATTAAAAGTAACACGAATTCAATTTTGAAAACTACGACATTATTTTACATTTTATTACCTTTTTATTATTCATCAAACTGGGTTTTTTTGTTTTTAAATTTTATCTTTATCATATCAATAAACAAACTAAAATGCAAAACCATGACAAAGCAGACTTATTTCATCTGATATAGTTAGCTGTTGTTTCGATTTGACATCGATAGCAAGATTATATTAGAGATCCATCGATAAGCGAGCCATACTCAGAATTTGGTCAGTGAAAAAAAAAATACATATTTTAAAGAAGTTGTTTCTATATAACAATGATTATGACGTTTTGTAAGCCTTATATTCAAAGCGATGTATAAAATAAGGTTCAGGTTGCTAATCTGAGTAGGAACATAGTTTGCCGAAAAAGAATTAAACATTTTTTTCAGATGTTGCGTATTTTATGGTGATTAAAGCAAGAACTTATCTTGTGGCCAAAAAACTAAATCACAAGTTAGTTTGCCTTGATCCACAACGTACGTTGTACACACAGTACACATATCTAAGGTATTATCAGCCGCATCTTTTGAAATTTCAAGATGGCTGCCCTTTGTGTAACTACACAGTAAACAAAAACAAAATTGTTTGAAATTCAATTTTTTTACTATTGATTTTGACAACATGCGCAGAACTGAACAAAAATGAACACGCTAGTGATATTACCTGTAGTATCTTGCGTAGTACATACATACGTATGTAAGAGCTCTATAAACAAACAAATTTCAACTTGTTGTGAAATTCAATTAAAATATCAAGGAATTGTGATTATATTTCAGTAAAAGAGAATTCCAAACATTCATTGTATTATAATATTTTTGACATTCACCCTTATTACGGTTGTCGTTTCACTAAAACGACAGTTAAACGACACGTCCTTGGAGGCGTCAATTGATGTTTAATTCAAACGAATTTCGTCATATTGATGAGATGCGTGGAGATCGGAGAGAATTTCGAAGATTTGGGTTTATTTAAACGCCAACTGTCGCCTCTAGAGCCTTGTCGTTTTACTGTCGTTTTAGTGAAACGTCAATCATAATAGGGGTGATTATCATTGATATTACACATACATTATATGAATTTGTATATGTGCATTGCTAAGGAATAAATAGTCATAACAAATATATATGTATGTACACAAAAAACGTGCCTTCTACCTTCTAAAATCAAAAATTATTCATTGAAAAGTTCTGTTTCATAATCTCAACAATCGCACGAGCCACGACCTAAATTATTTTATTATATAATTTTTTTTTTTCTAAATTTATTAATCCAACTTCCTAAACAATCTTATCGAAGACTTCTTTTAATAATACGTACTTATTAAGATATGGATTTGTTTAGGTTTTTTTCCACCACATGAAATGATTAAAATATTTAAATCAAGATATACAATTATGACCTTTGTATTGTAATATATTTTTTGAAATGGCATGAAGTGAATATTATCGATAAACGAATCGAATGTTCTTGAGAGCTTATAAAAATGAAATTTAATATTTTTATACTATCAAAATATAAAGTCTTTGACGTATGAATTAAGTTTGAGTTTGTAAATACAATTTTAATAATCAGTGTCTTCCAAGAACAGAACAAAAGAAAATTATCTTAAATAAAAACGTTCATTCGTTTTCACTAATTAAGAACCCTTCTAGAGCATGATAAGATGATATTTTATTATGTTGTTTTTCTTAAAAGCTAACTAAATGTTTGTATTGTTATTAAAACAGTCTGTATTTGTACGTATAGGTATTCGTTCTGATAAAAAATGACATAATAAACAGGCTGCTCTATTGACGTCAAAGGTTTCGTCGATTTGGATGAGTTTTAAGTTATGAATGTATTTTATAATTTTAATTATATATTTCTTTTTTCACACGTGTAGGTTGAGTTCCAAAATGTAAAAATAATAAATTTTTTCATCAGATACACGTTGTAGGCTGAGTTCCAAAATTTAAAAAAAATATAAAATAAATTAAATGCAAGACTGGATCGCACGGTCTTGATCTCTTGGCTAACAACTTTAAGATTGTTAGAAATTGACAATGATTTTTATGGATTCAATAATATTGTGATGTCTTAAAAAATAAAGTTTAAATACAAATTATTATATTAATGTTTATAAAGTTGTTATTTAAATAGCTTACGAAAAAAAAAAAAACAATTCAAATAATTAGAACTCATAATAAATTATGCTATCTAATTTCTTTGTTAAATATGAATTATGAAAAAAAAAATCAAAAATCGTTAGAGCGGTTTTCTTAAAAAAAATATTTTTTTATAAAAATACAATTTTTGTAATTTTGTATGGCAACTTTAAGTATTTAAAAATACAATTTTACACAAAATTTAAAAAAATATTATATTTTTAAATGCAAAATTGTTGATATTGTAAAGGTCGTCCTGTACACAAATTTCGTGGAAGTCGAATAACTAAATAAACGAATTTATGACGGTTTCGATTAGATTGCGGAACAATACTACTCCTTTTTGATTCCAATCGAATTATTTTCCGTTGTTCCGAGCCTAATTTGCGAAATATTTATGTGTGTGGGAGTAAATTGTCTGATAGTTATGTATGTTTTAGACGTTCAGTCGAGTAGGATTAAGGCGCCAGTTACAGCTTTCATTGAAATCCATCATTGAAACACAAATCAGTGAAATGGTGGAATATTTTCTGACAAGTCGGTTATAGCTATCATGAAATTTTCTTTCATTGAAAATTCCATTCCCCATACAAAAACAACTTTTAGGGGCCAGTTATAGCGATCAGTAAAAACCATCAGTAAAAATTTTCTTTTGCATAATTTCATAGGTTATAAAAAGATTTGAAACATAAAAATGGTACGAATCGATGGCAAATCAATTAAAATATTTTTTTCTTGCACAAAATAATCCCAAGGAAGTATAATTTTTGTAAAAAAAGCATTTATTTATTTTACTGATGGAAATTCGTTTTACTGAACAGCTGAGTGCCAACTCACAAAAAATGGAACATTTCGTTTCAGTTTTCTGTGTTCTACTTTTTTACTGTTCCACTCCATCAGTAAAAAAATTACTGAAGCAATTTACATCATTAAAAATAACAAAAGGTTGTTTCTACTGGTTTGACATTTAATTACTGATAGAATTTTAATGATTGCTATAACCGGCTGTACTTAAAAAATTCTCTCAATTCGTTTACGTTTATGCCATTGAATTGACAAATTCAAACATTATTTTTTCAAAAATTTGTATACCTATGCATAATTGTTAACATTTGTAAGGCTATACAAAAATTGTTCAAACACTGGGCCTTGTCAAAATACAGAAAGTTTTATCTAACAAAAATATTAAGGCTTTCCCAAACCAACGCGAAACATTGAGTACGATAACGATTCTTTAAAAATTTATTTACATGAAGATAAACGAGACCACCCAGCACACACACTGAAACGAACGATGCGATTTCTCATATGAATTAGAAGATAAAAACATTGTCAACAACGAATGATCGTCGACAATGAAGTAATTAAACAAAACATATTAAAAATATTTGTCCCGTTGTCGAAATTCTTATTGGTATTCAACAAGAATGCGTAGGGTTTTTCAGAATAAACGAGTTAAAATGAATATATATCCCTTTGTATATCCTTAAAATAAACATTTTTTATTTTATCAAAACAATCAAAATAAAAATCAATAATTTGTTTTAGTAATTTTGAATTTAAATTAACATTAAATTACGAAGAGTTTTCAATGAGCGTTTTTGGATGAAAATTTTAATTGTTCGCGGAATTTGTTTCCAATTTTCGGTGAATTGTAAGAAAAATGTAAGAAATAAAATATATTATTAAAGAAAACAAATTGTTGTAGATACTTGATGACAGGAGTAAATGAAAAAACAAGCACCTGTTTGGTACAATACAAGCTCTCATAAACTTATAGAAGATACCTATGTATATCACGAAACTACATCAAAAGGGCAACAGATGATAGGTATTGCTGTTTTGTAATTCTTTCTATCTATCAAATCAATGCGTCGTCGCATTTTGTATTTTTCCTTGCCGAATCGGACTAAATCTAAATCCACATCTTCGCATGTAATATTCTAAGCAAGCACGAGCTACTTAGCTTAAGAAAATATTTACAATCATATAATATACATTATATAACTACATAAATACAGATATTATTGTTTTTGCTTTTTGGAGTAGGTACGTGATAAACAGCACGAATATTTTATACGAAGAAAAGCGTGTGCTTTGGATATAGGTCGCAACAACAAAGACTGAATGTACTATATTGTGTCGTATAAGCTACCAAAAAAAAAAATATTTTTTCTCTGTTTTCAATTCTTCCATTATTTTTCTTTTATTCAATTATGGAAAGAGTCTGTTTTGAATATTTTGCAAGTATAAAAAAAATTTCGTCTGAGATAAAGGCAAACATTTATGTTGGAGCTGCGATAAGAGATAAAAGTGGTGAGTCTTACTAACCGGAGAAAACTTAAAATAATGAAACTCTGCCTTGAACAAAAACAATCGATTGGTCGATTATCATCTCAGCGCTTAGAAAAGATAAAAACTGGTTTTCTTGTGAAATTGTAGTTTCACCGTTGGTGGTACACTGAGCTAAGTTTAAATAAGAGAGAATACAAATCATCGGAAGTTTTGTCTCTATTTGGTATTAAATTGAGTTTCAATGTTTCTCTGTCTTCCTAATTTTGATTACAGTGCTGGTGATAATTGTTGAAATGATTGTTCGAATCTAGAAGGAAGTGATTATTTATTTATTTATTGATTCAAATAAGGGGCCAGTTAAACGCAATCAGGAAAAAGCATCAGGAAAAGTTGAAACAGTATGAAATTGAATATTTTTTCCTTATGGTCGTTTAGAGCGAACAGGAAAAAATGATGCCAGTTGGCTAGCCTACCCTCGTTGTTTTCCTGATTGAAATGCATACGAATGAGTAAAAATGGAATTCAAATCATTGGAATATTTTGTTTCATTTAGTAATAAATTACGATCAGCTGACACGAAAAATGAATTTGCATCAGGAAAATAAATAAATGCATTTTTTAACATAAAGTAATGGTTCCTTTGAATGTTTTTTCGCACAAAAAATTCTTTGAGTTATAAGTAATCGATTAGTGTAGCTTTGTGTTTAAAATCGAATGAATGGTGTGAAAAAATATGTTTGTCGCAAGCACTCCTGCACACCTCTTGTTATTAATATTAATTATGTTGAAATTGAAAATGTACAAAATTTGAAAATTCTTGGTTTGTTATTCAATAGTAAATATAATTGGCGTAATCATTGTCTAGATCTTAAGAAATCTCTAGCTGCAAGGGAATATTATTAAGTATTTTTCTAGCAGGAAAAGTAGCGTTCATATCAACACACTTTGTAACATAACGAAATTGATTATTTTAAGTAAAATTGATTATGGTATATTTATATATTACAACTCAGCAAGATACAGTGTTGGGGCATTCCCCACATCCCCCATCAAAAATATCTTGGCAGGATCCGGCCTCCCTACAATCGAAGAGATAAAGTCGTATCAAAACTTTACGCTAAGCTTGCCATCTCGACTTACTCAGTAATTGACAAAGAAGTAAAACTAATGATGGATTGATAACGAGTAAAAAGGATTCCGTCAGCTATCTTTAACATCTTCCAATCTAGTAAAGCTATTGAATTTCCAAAATTCTACAAAATTAACTCGACAGCTCTACAACCCCCATGGCTCATTCATCCAGACTCTTTCATAACAGATTTATCAACTTATAGAAAAACATACACAGGAAATGACCTGTACCGAACATTTTTCCTAGATATTTCTACTGAGCTCAAGGACAAAGACTGGAACTTCATATTTACGGATGCATCCAAAACAATAAATACCACATCATTCGGAATTACTTATGAAGATGTTATTATATTAAGACTTGGAATACTCCCACCATTCGCATCCACCTTTACAGCTGAGGCCCTTGCTATCCTAATTGGTATTCAAGAGGCAATACAAAACGGAGGCAAATGCATCATTTGTACTGACAGCCTCTATACAATAAATGCGATCAGAAATACCAACAACAACACATCTCTGATATGCAACATCCGTAACCTGTTAATCAAAACCTATCATCGTACAAAACTCATGTGGACTCCTGGTCATACCGGAATTCAAGGTAATGAACTGGCGGATGAAGCTGCCAATTTCGCAAATAAAGCACATGTATACTTATATAATGTATACTCTAAATCCGATCTTATCATAACCATCTTGGACAGACTATCTCTTCTCTAATCTCTTTGTAAATATTTTTTTTTTTTTAAATTAAACTTAAGTATCTTAGAGCGGTAGGCCTTTGCAGCTAGAAGCTCGTTAATTTTGTATTAGCTTGTAATTTATAACTTGTTTAATAAATTTATAATAATAATACCTTGATTTTGATGATCCGACTAGTAGAACTCAAGTTGTAAGCTTTTTAATCGAACCATAATCTACTTTTTTTGGAGAGTTTGTTTTGTTGATTTTTTGCGCTTAAAAAATCTCCAAGAAAACAAATATAAAATAAATAAATCGGGTGGCACAACGGCTCATGAAGAACCAGGGCCTAGTGACTTACAACTCTCAACCATTCCTGTGTGCGCCTGTCGACAAGAATGGGAGGGACCTACAATTTTATGCCGAATCCGAACGGCTAGACGAGAAGCACTTATTCGTGACAAGTGATACTCTTGGAGGATTTGTCAATTCCTCGCAAGAGGCAGTAGCCCTGAAAAAAAACTTTTTAGTTTTTAGGTGGACGAGGTTGGGAAGCGAACCCAGACCTTCAGCGTGACAGTCGAACGCACTAACCATTACGCTACGGGCTACTACAAACAAATATAATGAGTCGACCCACACTAGTAACTTCCCATGGGTGCACTTGAAAACCATATATATATTTACCTAAGTGGTGGGTGATAGAGTATATATTATGTAGTGTCATAACTGGGTTTTTGGACAATCAGTATATAGGTAGGTTTAGATATAGAGATACAGGGCAAAATGTGACATTGCCTATATTTTGTACTTTTTTTCCTAACACTTCTCGGTATAGAGGTAGGTATTAATTATTTAAGCCAATTATTTCAAAACAGACTATTGGCTAAAAAAATACGAAAATCAGTGGAGTATACTTGAAAAAAAAATAACATGGTTTTAAAGAATATAAAAAGGCAAATTAGGTGGCATATGCAAAATTTCGATTTTGTAGCGATTTTGAGTGTAAGAATTTTTCGAAATAAAACATTTTTGAAAAGTTGTTGCTTGCAACATTTTGATTTTAAGCTTTTTTAAGGGTGGTTTTAAAAATCTCAAAATTACACAACATTTAGGTAGTATA
Organism: Melangyna quadrimaculata; assembly: GCA_949320155.1. NCBI lineage: Eukaryota > Metazoa > Arthropoda > Insecta > Diptera > Syrphidae > Melangyna > Melangyna quadrimaculata. The sequence goes on from OX439485.1 coordinate 21,851,953, forward strand.
GGTACATATATATTTTTGCTAGAATTTTGAAACCGATATCATTGTTTGTTTTTCAAAACATTTGAATTGAAAAAAAATTGTTAAGAATTTTCAATACCTAGTTTTTGTTCCAGTTTTTTTGCTCTAAAAAAAAACTGTTTATTGAATTTTTAAAAAAAAAAATTGTCAGTTGTTGACAACGTCATTATATGTTAAAAAAAAAAAAAATAGCCTGGGTTCGGAATCATTTTTTGTTCTTGAAATATTTGAGACGAAAATTATTTTTCAACTATTTTTCTTAGTTTAAAAAAAAGTGTTGAATTTTTTTGTTAATATTTACCAATTTCGTATTGTGTAATTATGTGTAAATTAAAATTAGTCTGAAGTGAATATCTTATTCCGTTCTCGAGATATTCCAAATAAATGACATTTTACAGCTCCCTTTTAAATTGCTGTAGTAAAAAAACAGTTTATTCAATTCGTTAGAAAACACGTTATTACAATATTATCTGTAAAATAAAATTTATCCGAGGTCGATATCTTTATTCATTCTCGAGATATGGTGGACGAAAAAAGTACCCCGAACGTACGTACATACACACATACAGACATCTTGCTAAAAACGACGAATTTTGATTCTAGAGACCTCAAAACGTGAAGATATGTTAGCATTTTCAATTCGACAAATCGCACCAATTACAATAACTTCCAATGGGAAGTTAATAAGGTTCGCTTAAAAAGCTTATATCTTGAGTTCTACTAGTCCGATCATCAAAATCAAGTAAGGAAAATGACAGAGCATCATGATATATTTTCAAAAAATTAATTGAAGTGATAATACCCCGGATACAATATTAAGAAAATCTCCATTTTCAACCCCGCACCCCCATCACAAGGTAATCCTGGTTTCCAGAGCTATGTACTGGTATGGGTTTCAACAATACGCAAATGACTTGACTTTTTATGCCGTTGGCTTTTAGACTATAATAAAGATTTCGATGGGCGAAAACTAACATTATGATTTCAGCTTGATATATTTCACAGTATAAAGTCCCGTTAAATACAAAACGACAGCTGTCTTTTGCACCCCTAATATATTTGTTTTTTATTTTGACTTAGCTTTCATGGGAATGAAATTTCACTTTAGACACATACAAAACCGCATTATTTCACTTTATAAAGCAACTAAGAATAACTTAATTTATTTTTATATAAGGATTTGTCTCTTGTCTATTGAACAGCATTATAAGATTTTTCACATCGTTCTTAATTTTGTTGCAAACATTTATTGAGTAAGGTGGGTTGTCCTATGGACACGGCACGGTAATGACGAATTACCTCTTTAGATCGTGACTACGGCTTTACGAATTTTTTGGATAGTGACGTCGGTTGAAGATGTTTAAATGAAACATATTCAAATAAATGTATTCAATTTTAAACATAGAGCCTATACTTATGCGTTAAATATTTGTTTACCGCATACCGTCGTGTGAAGCTAGCCTTATTTTTCACCAACAAGTGGATAAGCAACATATTAATAATTTCAATCATTTTAGATTTTTAATTTATTACTTATGTACAGTCGACGCCACTATTAACTACCCCCAAAAAGGGTCGCAATAGCCGACGGCGGTGGTTTTATCTGACTTCCTACAAAAATAATTTAAAATAAAAAACTGAAGTACATGCATATTATGTAGGTATGTATATGTATGTGCATTTAAAGTTAAAGAACAGAATAATAAAGAACCTAGCTAGATCCATTTGCGAAGAAAGGAATGTTTGTCTATTCGAACACGCTTAAGTTTGAATTCGGAGTAAATAGGTACCATTTTGTTTGTATTTTTCTTCATTCCCTCGTTGTAAGCGATGGAAGAGAAATATTTGTATCTGAAACTCGTCGTTATATGCGAAAAATCGTTTTAGCCGACGGCGTTATTACCCACGGTAAACTAATACCAATTGTATGAAAACAAACCAAATGAAGGAAAACCCGTCGTTAAAATCCGTTCAGCACCAATAATCCTCACAGCTATGCTCTATACAGGTGGTTCGAAAAAGATGCGACGAAATGCTAGAACTTGCAGGTTGAGTCGAAAAAAATTGTATTTAAGGGGTGACTATTTCCCCTGTTAAGGTGACAGGATTTTGTATGAATCGTTTTTAAACTCAATTTTACGTAATAAAGTACTATTTTGGATTTGAATATAAAATGCTATTTCAAGTCAATCATTGAAAAACAGATGGTTCTAGGACTTTTACACTTGAAAATGTTTAAAAATAAAGAAATCAGATTTTCATTTCCAGGCGAATGATGTTTTTTCTTTTAATTTTAACTAATGGGCTTATTGCGGAGTCTATTCAGAATAGTCTTAAAGTCGAATAGACTTAGGCCCGTTTGCTGATACGAAACATAAATCTACATCATAGCTTAGTTTAACTAAGTTTGTATGTTCAACTTAATTTATTCTCTATTGCTAGAAATTATTTATGATCTACTTAGCTATGCATAACTATCAAGAGGGAAATCGCTGCCAAAACGTCAATTTTGTGTAAAAAGTCAAATCTATTTTTAGTATTTTGCATTTTTGTGACCTTTTTCGGACGTACGATTAACAATTCAACCAAATATTTGATTTTAATTATGGTTTTCCAATGAAATTTGATAATTAAAAAATTGTCCAGAGTTATTTTTTGGTTTCTATAAAAACTGATAATGTGAAGTTCTGTTGTTGTGAATCTGATGCCAAAATAAAAAATATGTGTCATTTTCTTTAATTGCCTATTTCTCTTTGATTTTATTAAATATAAATATAAAAAAGCATCTGGGATCTATTTGGACAGTCCGACATACATTTTTATAAAATTTGTTGGCATTTGAATCGATATTCTTAGCAAATAAAAAACAACAATAAAAGTCCAACATAAATCTTTTAAGGAGTACTTTTTCTGCCACCTAAGTTATGTTGAACTTAAGCGTATTTATGTTTAAGTTTTCATTTGATGCAAGGCAATATGTGTTACCTAAGCGCTTATGTAGAACTTGAGTATTTATGTTTCGTATCAGCAAACGGGCCTTATAGTCTATCATCGGTATTGCGAATTTCTATTAGAATCAATTTTGTCTACTAAACAGATTTTTTTTTTCGATCAAGAATAATTTCTGATCGACTTTTGTGTAAATGTTTTTTTAAACCTATAATAAGAATGTATTTTAATGGAAAAGAATTAATATCTTTTGGTACCATATGAACTTTCATATCATCATCCATGTTTGGTGGCCTTCCTTTAAGACGCTCATTCATCATAACATGCGTTGCATTATAAAATTTGCTATCATAATAATTTTTTAAAGGTTTTTATATATTTATTATACATTTTTTAGAAATTCTGCATTTTTTAAAATGAAAAAAGTCGAATACTCTCGCAATAAGGACCTAATTATTCATTGACTAAAACAACTTGATTTAGAAATAAAATACAAAAATGGATCTTAGATTAAATGCCATAATTTTTTTTATTTTTTTCAGTTTAAGTCATGTTTTTTTTAGAAGACACACGCTTTTTGTCGCGGCGTCTTATGATTCGCATCTGTATAACTACTATTATTGTCAGATTACTTTGATGTACTTGTTAAGACATAACAAATTAGTACAAATTTATTTCACTTCTACACATTTTGTATAAACGAATTGATGGGTACTACAGCATTAAATAAAACCTTACGTTAGTCCGATTTGCTACTAGATAGATGTATACATTAATTAATTAATGAATTTTAGCAAAAAGGATTCAGTATTAGCTGGTTGTTCGAAGCTGTTCTCAATTAATATTTTAACGAAGTTAATTTAATGCTTTTATTCTAGAATTTTATTTTTTATTTTAGAATATTAAAAAACGAACGAAGGATTTAAATATAAGCATATATATACTTTTTTTAATAGAAACATACCACACCCGCGTCCAAAAATGCTTTGTTTTTTATTTAATAGTTAATAAAAACAAACAAAGTTTGATTAGATTTCAATATCACAGTTGAGACAGGTTGCACAAATTAGCCTCCAAAGGATATCACAGATAAGTTTGCGAGTATGGTATGTATTTTTTACCGTAAACCCGATCGCACAGTGTGCTGTGCATGAATTGCGAGCAGACTAATTCCTGCGCGCTAAAGAATTTGCTTTATATATTCGATGCCTTTGGTGTTGTTGTTTTTGTTGTCAACTGGCTGCACTACTATAATAATGGCCAATATTACGTATTTGTTTTGTAATTGGACAAACAAAAACGCAGTTGGCATTAAATAAGAAATTTTATTCTAAACCATTTTCTCCCGGTTTGTAACTATACTAGATGATTATATAGTACGGACGGTTGCGAAAATTAAATCAAGAACATTAGAACCATAAGCAAAATTACGTAGATAGAAAGTAGAGAAGAAAACAAAGGCAAAAAAAGCAAGACACGAAAGAAATTATATTAACAAAAAAAAAAAAAAAAAACATTCTGAATAAAAATAAATTGGTTAACATGCAATGCAAAGCTATGCAAAGATGATCCATAGACTTTTTGATTGAAGCTGGCATGAGAAAAAAAAGAACAAGTAACATATACAAACATAATGTACATCACAGTTCTTTGTACATGTAGAAAAGAAGCCTTACTGATGTCATTATTCCATTCAAAAAAAGGCCGTAGCGAGGAAAATATTTTGAAAGGGGTTACAAAATGGATTACTTTACTTGATACAATAAGAACTCGTATAAATATATTGAAAAGTTTATACTGCAAGAAGTTTTTACTTTTTCTAACGTCATAAACTTTTACTTTAAGACAGAAAATCACAGAAATGCACAGAAAACTTGGTACTTTTTTTCAGTGAAATGCGGCTACGACAAAAAATAATTGAAAAATAAATTGAATTTAACTTTTTTTATTTAGCCATTTACTAGATGAATCGGCGAAGTTCGTTCCTACTAAATTTGTTAATGTAATGAAAATAATAATGCGGAGCTTGCACATTCTCTGACTGAACTGAAGTATAACAAAACAATGGAAATAACTGAAGTATAACAATGTCCTTGTGTTTCAATCAAAACGAATTGATTTGATGTGTCGACCAACCTTTCGCTTTTTCACTGAACTGCTTTATGGTACACATGTTTAATTATATTCTCGGGCGCGTACACGTAAACAGCGGGGAATTTGCCGACACGTGAGCAAGCCACTTAAAATTGATCATATGAGTAACATGGGAATTCCAAGATTGATGCCACAACATCCAGCGATTGTCCTTGGAACTTAATAATTGTCATAGCGAGACACACGGAAAATTTAAGACGCTTAAATACGCAATGGCAATGAATGAGAGCATCTTCGTTTTGTAAATTTTCTCCTCAAAATCGTCACTTGAATGACATTTGATTTGAGATTCTTGGCAATCAAACGCGTTCCGTTGCAAAGTTTTGGTGCATTGAGGTTGCGCAACAAAATGATAACTTTCAATTTCAAATTGTGTGGCGGCAAGTGCGGAACATCAAAATAATTAAAAAAATCCTTCATATAGTTCGTGGCTTCGTTTTCATCCATCACGGAGTCGATGGATTTGTATTAAATTAATGTAACTCATGGGCGTGCGGCGGCGATTTGATTTTAAACGACAAAATTCAAAAGTTGAACATCCTTGTTTTCGCAGTCAAAATCGCTCGTAAAATCAATTAATCATGATCAGTATAATTATGAGCGATACTCAGGAAAACATTCGTGATGAGCTCTTCCGGCTTTGTTGTAAAGTGACAAAAATTTCAATGGAAATTCAATCAGGTTGGTGACTTAGTCGACTGGAACATTATGTATGTACTAAAAACCTGATCTTCCCGGATATTCCTCAAAACCCAAAATCGGGAAAATCGAACGATCCGTTCTCGAGTTAGGAGTCCACACATGGACTGCAGTTTCATTTATATGTATATTAGGGTGTCATTTATTTCCCAAACTCATTTTTTTGGATAGCACACCCCGTCAATCGAAAGTTTATGCCGAAAGAAAAAATGATTGACCTCTAAAGGTCATATACAAAAAATTTGTATGAGAATTTTACACTCTTCACTTTTTATTTTTTTTTCTCTGATACTATAAAAGTTATTCTAAATTTGATTGGGAATTCTGATTGATTAATTTGTCCTTTAACAAATGTATTGAAAAAATTTTAATTATAATTTATTTCGATTTTTTAAGTTAATAAATACTTTAATATTATATATTTTTCTCTTATTTTTCTCTCTCGATATTCGGCAGTTTTTGTTGTTGTTTTTTTACTGAAAGAAAAAATTATTGACCGAGTAATTAACCCGAGGCACGGGTCATACTTTTCCCATACAAATTTGTATGGGAATTTTACACTCATCACATTTTATTTTTTTTTTCCTGGAACTATAACAGTCATTCTGGATTTTTTTGGGAATTCTGATTGATTTATTGGTTCTTTAAAAAACTGCATTTAAAAATGTATTAAAAAATTTAAATTATAATTTAGTCGATTTTTTAAGTTAATAAATACTTTAATATTATATATTTTTCTCTCTCGATATTCGGCAGTTTTTGTTGTTTTTTTTTACTGATTATCATTCAGTAATAAGTTTTTTTTAAAAAACTGCATTAAAAAAATAATAAAACAATTTAGAAATAATTTAGGGGCTAGTTATAGCTATCATTGAAAACCATCATTAAAAAAGTTAGCTATTGATTTTGTGACTCTTCGAAACATTAATCATTGAATATTTTAATGCAGAAATATGTATAGCTTACAACTTCAAAATTATTTCTCCTCCAAAAAAAAAAAATCATTTTGACCCATATATTCCCCATAACGTAACTTTTAATTTTTTCAATGAACATTGGTAAGGTAGTTTATCATTGAAAAAATAAAAGTCATTTTATGAGAAAAGTTGTGCCAAATTGAATTTTGTTTTACCTAGAACTAATTAAGTCAATTAGCTTCACTTTGGCATCAAAATAATCATTTATTTTATCTTCAAAATCTCTCAAAATTGACAATTAATATTTTCAATGATGGTTTTCAATGATAGCTATAACAGGTCCCTTATTTCGATTTCTCAAAATATTTAATATTTTTTAAGTATTTAATTTTTTTTTTTTTATTATCAAATAAAGTTTTTTTAAATGATTTGTTTGGACCAATATCTTGTTTAAAAACCACATTCAAAAATTAATAAAAAAAACTTTATTTGATAAGAAAAAAAAAAAAAAAAAATAGGTACCTACTTAAAAAATAAAAAAAAAAATTAAGATTTTGAAAAATCGAAATAAATTATTTCTAATTTGTTTTCATTATTTTTGTTAAATGTAGTTTTTTAAAAACGTATTACTATATGATAAAAAAAAACAACAAAAACTGCCGAATATCGAGAGAGAAAAATAAGAGAAAAATATATAATATTGAAGTATTTAATAATTTAAAAAATCAAATAAAAATATAATTTTTTTTTTTACATTTTTTTTTTACAAATTTGTATGGGAAAAGTATGACCCGTGCCTCGGGTTAATGACCTCGGAAAAAATTTTGTTTGGTCAATAATGTTTTCTTTCGGCATAAACTTTCGATTGAAGGGGTGTAATATCCATAAAAATGAGTTTGGGAAATAAAAGACACTCTAATGTACATACATAGATATAAAAATTGTATTACATTCTACTAAATGATTTATCCTAGCATTCTTTAAACAATGTTTTTACTGATTTAAAAAAAAAAAATTTTAGTTATCAGGAAACATATACCACCCCATACCCTTTTCTTTAACGGCCTTGTATTTTTGTATGAATGAACAATATTAAAACGCAAAAGTAAGGAGAATCTTAAACATTTAAATAATATAAATATGCAACCAAAAACATCTAAAAATATTTTTAAAAACAAAATTTTACGTTTTCGAAAGAATCAAAATATATATGTAGTTATTTAAAAACAAAAATAAAATCTTAATAAATTGCGAGTTATTAATAGAAAATTAAAATACTAAATTCTTTTATTAATTAAAAGAAATAACGAACAATTGTTATTAAAAATAATAAATGTTTTCAGTTAATTTGTTCTATATATGCACATACATATTTCATACGTACATACACACACAAAAATAAAAAATTATTATTATGTTATTCAAAAACACTGGACCGATTTGGCTCATTTTTATTTTAAATCCGTGCCTTCAACGCATCAAATTTGTAAGTACTTTATTTTCAGATAGAACTTCTGATTGGCCAGCTGTCATAAAAAGTAAGATGACATACAGTTACGTTTAGTGAAGCTTAGTTAAGTTTCATCTCAATTTTCAGAAAGTAATTCCGAGCTAAAAATTCAGCTGACAGCTTTTACAAAACATATGATCGATCTCCATACAAAACTGACATTTTACATAATTTTGCGTTAAACGAAAAAACATAAAGTACTTTATTTTCAGAAGTTGACATATTATTGTATTAGCGTACCTTATGTTCGTTCCTAATCCGCATAAGGTTTTGACGGAGAGAAACATCTTAAAAATTGACGAGCGCGTCAGCGAGAGGTCGGGTACAAGCTAGTTTTAAAATAAGTCTGTTAAAATAAAATAACCGGTAAAGGCTAATAAAATGCAAACAAAACTGATTTGCACTGGTTGTACGAAAGCTAGCTACATTTGGATACAAAATTCATAAGGACACCACCTTGTTCAAACTCTTCTAATTGGAAAATTATTCTATCAATTGCTTGTGAAACAGTTTCATATTTGAATAATTTAATTTCGCTAGTAAAAGTTTGAAAATTGGTATAATGGAGATCGCGTGTTCGTCACGCGTTCAAGAAAAAATTTAACTAAACGCACTGGCACGGCACAGCACAGCACAATAGAAGAGACAACCATTATAATATTAAATTAAGTTCAATTTGTCTGTCCTCGAATGTTATATTTACGAAATAGCTTTGTATCATATGACGGTAGGTAATTTTTCTGTCTGAAAAGCAGGGAGTTCCAAAAAGTTTTGATGCGGCAGCAATACTACTCTATTGATGCGCATCTGCTAAGCAAACATGTTGCTTTCGCTTTGTAAACATTTTCACGTTTGAGTTTTGGAACTTATGACTTTGCATCAAATGCGCATCTGATGCATTTCGGAACTCAGTCGCACTTTTTGAAAAAAAAAAGAAAAACTATCACAGAAACTAATATTCTTATAAACTAAAAATAAAGGTTTAAATTGGATTTAAATTTTGATGGCATAGTTTTTCTGTGGTGAGTTAAACAAAAGTTAGCTGATTCTGGACTCGAATTTAACCCAAGAAACAGTTTTCTGTGGAGGATTGGGCTGTTTTTTTACCAGACGCATTTAAAAACGGCAAAAAATCAAAATCAATTCTTTGAAAGCATTTGAAAAACGCGTCTGGTCCCATAGAAAACGTCTTGGATACGGTTCGTTATTAGAGGGGAAATTACAACTTAATTCTTATTGCTATCACAATTTATTAAGAAATTGGTCCTTTATGAACTCTTTCATTAATCATAATGTTGTAATTGTTATAACAATTATGTGGGCTGAAAAAAAAAACGCTTTTTGAATGCAGAATTATCTGCAAGGGTCCCAAACATGGCATGCAGTACTTTCATATTTACTTTTTAAACGTTCAGATCAATCTTTAAAAAACTAGAGGAATTTTGATGTCGTTCATACCCAAAAATTTGCTGCAACCTCTCGGTCTGTTAACTATGTAGGTCTGTATTTTGAAGACTGTTTCAATGTTAAACATAACATGTCGTAGGAGTGTTCTATAGATGACAATTACCCACTTTATAAAAATAATGAATTTAATGAAATTGAAAAGCTGTCTTCTTTATAAAATAAATATACAAATGCTTGTTTTTTTTATCAATCCGTATCAGTCTTTAAGTCAGTTTGTTCACAGTGGATTAAATTATTGTTATTTTTGACAAGATTTAACTAAAGAGGACCTACATGTTTGACGTGTCGAACAACTTTCAAAACATAGAAATAATCAAAAAAAAAAAAAATAGTAAACGACTATAATATAAGACGCACATAGGTAAATCGTTTAAAGTCTCTTTGTTGTCGTTTCGATTGTTAGCATGTAATGCGTAGTTTTTTAACAATACAAAGAAACAAGTTAAATAAAACGAAAACTTCAGCTGCTGTATAGGTGGAACCAACGTAGTTATTTAAGGTATGGATGACTCTGAATATAATTTTTTTTATAAAAACTTTTTTTTAGCAATACCTATGTATGTACCTATTTAAATTGCTAAACAAGTATTCAACCTCAATGTTAAAAATATCAATAATCACAATAAAAACAAAATGTCAATGAAAATCACTCACAAAATGCAGTAGAGGATTTCTACATATGTACATACTTAAAATGCCTAGTATGATACTGATTTTGAATGTCCATACAAACGTAAAGTAGGTATGCATGTATTTGAAAACCAGTTTATTAACATGTTCGTTTAAATTATAAATGATGTTTTATTAATTGGTTGATTATATGTGCATATGTATATACATAATGTACATACATTAATAGCCAATATTATATTTTCCGTCTTCATATTTGGAATGTTTTGATTAATTTCATTTATAGGAATGGGCTTGTCGGTCCAATTCATTTTTTTAAATTGCATGAGTATGGCGTATCAGTCGGCCACAGCGGGTTTTAATAAATATTGTAGTGTGATAATTGATAACACAAATTGTTGATAATTAAACAACATCACGATGTATGTAAATAAGAATTTTATAAAGACATAAAATTATATCGTGAAAGTAATATTATAGCTATGCAATAGAGTTTTTCAATAATGTTTAGGTCTTTAGGTAACCCACACTACATGTTATGTAACTACAATTCTAGGAGGTCATATAGGTACCAATTGGCAAAATTTGTACAATGCAACTCTCCTTTAGATTATAAATTACCGTGTATTGGAATTTATTTGAAACGAATAATTATTTATAAAAAATTTCGAAGTTTAAAACTTAAGATTTCCGTACAAAAAAATCTAGATATTCTATTTTTAAGCTCGCTTTAAGCCGTAAACTGTAAGTCGTACACATACATGCATACTTATGTACAGTATATAGTCAAATTAGACTGATTTTGAATTCTTAAAATCCAAATGGGTAGGTAGGTACCCAATTTATATATTTTGTATAGGAAGATTTATCTATTGTCACTCTTAGGTCTTGGCCACGCAGTGAGCGGCAAGCGACAGAGTGACATAAGCCTGAGCGATACAAATAAATTAAAACATATTAGGTTATATGTTTGCGGGTACGGCCACGTATTCATTGAGCGGCAAGCGACATTTCTGAGCGACAGAGCGTCGTCGCTTTGTTTTCAAATATGTTCTATTTTTTTATTGAATCCTGACCGAAAAATTACTATTATCCTTGCACCAATTTACAACGCTTGTAGGAACTAGGAGCTCTACTCCTGGAAAGAGCTTTTTGACATTTCTATCAGTTGGAACAATTGCGACCCTTTTATCTTAATCTTAACTATTATATAAAGACGAAAGAATTATTGTTCCTTTGCGCATAACTCATAAAATAATTAATTGATTTACGTGAAACAAATTTTATAATATTCTTTATGTCTTTATGGTTTTATGATATTTTTAATTCTTAATTTGTTTAAATTTTCAGAATATTATTGTTTTTTTAATTTTTTGTCACCTTTTTTCTAAGATTTTGTCCCAAATATTCACTCATACACTCAAAAGGGTTAGGTATTTCAAAATAATAAGAATTTTTTGGTACACTCAACATTCTTACGAAAATGTTGATACCTATATCTTTTCTTAATTATACATACAAGCTGAGCAATTAATATATAAGCTTTTGAAAGTATCAATTTGTTTAATTATTTATATCCAGGAATGCTATTCAAGAGCAATAAACGGGTAGCAGCTTTGTTTTTTCTTTATTAGGGATTGAGCAAATTGCTAAAAGTTAAAGTAACTATTTTGTGATTTTAACTTTAGTAAATTGTTAAGAGATAGTAAGATGTTAAAATCGTTTAAAATTAGCAAAATCTTCTTTTTAACTTAGAAACTTACTAAAATGGCTTTAACAATTTACTAAATCGTGTAAAATTTTGCGCCATTGGAAATGACATTTGGACCAATGTCATTTCCGTTGCGTGTCCCTCCTTGTTTCAGCGCGGAAAATGGATTTTTAGTTTGTTTTTAAATGCATAAATTTTAATTTTACACAGTTCCAGGATTAAGAATATGTAATTAAATACAACTTCCCTAAAAATTATTTATTATTTATTTGAAACAATTACAAACTTTCAAACATGTGTCTCCATGTATTTGCATCATTTCCGTGAAAAATGTTAAATGGTTATAAATTCATTCAAATTAACGGACTTCAGTTTATTAGGATTTAGACTAAATGAAGAAACTCATTCATGCTTTCTCTGAAATATATTCAATTAAATGGGTGAGACATCAGTTTCGTGTTATTTTAAAGTAAGTGGTTGTATTCGTCACGTGTTTCATCAATTTCGTCATTTCCGTAGGTGCATATAATTTTAGTAAGTGATGGTAAATAAAAAGTATTTTGAAACAGTCTTGTGAGGTTATGTTGCAGATAGTTCTACAAAATTAAATACAAAATATACTTTCTATTTTTCTTGTCTAAAAAGCTAAAAAACATCGATTTTCGTCATTTCCGTCGCCTTTATTGGGTTACAGCAATGAGAAAATGGTAACGGTAATTAAAATTTTTGTGCATGCATTTAAAATCCCTAAAAGGCAATTCCAGACTGTAAATCTGAGATAGGTGGGGAAGCGAAAACGTAAAAAATTATGTATCTTTACTAGTTAAATATCATTTCCGTACCACACAATCATTTCCGTAAATCGATGATTTAATTTGGATTTTTGTAATTTTAAATAAATTCCTGTAATGCCGGAAATCTTTTAAATGTTTTCTGAATTCCTCGGCCCCTGTTACAAGGAAAATTTTAAAAGGAAAAATTTGTTACTGGTACATTATCATTTCCGTATCAAGCCCAAATTCTTAAAAACGGTAAATATCAAGTGCCCGCACTTTGAATCATAACCTATTCCATAATTTATAACAACACTTAAATGTACCTACATAATTTTTTCTTAAATTTAGGTAGGGGACATTTTGGGTGCTAAAAAGAGCTTTTAACAGAGAATTGATTAGCCTTATGTCCATTATCGCACCTACACTATCTTGTTGACCGGAAACTCAATTCAAAAACATTTATTGTCTAATAGAATTTAAAATTAAATTAAAAAATTTGTCTTTTTGTTTTTTACAAACCCGACAAAATTAAATGAAACTAATGTGTGATAACATAATCTTCTAACACACAAAAATGGCTTTTAAATAACCTAGACGTTTAGATTCATAATCTTCTTAAGTAAAAGCCTATTAAATAAACTAGATGTTTAGATTCAACCGATAACATAATAATAAAGCAATAACATTTACTATGTATTTCTTTAGTCTGTGGTTTATTTGTATTTTCATTTGTTCAAAGTTCTTTTAACCTATGCCTACCTACCTACCTGGCTTTTAATCTTCACAAATCACAAATACACACTACATACATAAGTACATATTACATAATACGTTTGTATCTATAAATATGTACATACAAGTGTGTATGTGGTTGTCATTTTTCAAAATGCGGTCATTGCATTTGAATCTGTGGTTAGGGACTAGGGAGAAACCTATCGATCTCAGTAACTTTCCATTACATGTTGAATAAATATGAAGGTACCTAGTAAAGGTACAATAGTAATTATAATAATTGACATCAGCATGGGGAAGGAAATACAGAAAAGCTGAACAAAGAATACAAAAACATACCTAGGAACTCACTCGAGTTTATGGAAGATAGATATATTATGTTTTATTTGATTTCAAATCAATTTACAATATTTTGCTACAGTTATAATATAAAAATAAAATAAAATAAAATAAGGCTGTGGCGTTGCCGTCTGATATGACATTTAAAACTGTCTCTTTGTTATATAATATATATTTATATAGTATACATACATATTTCTTTATTTAATTTTAATTCAGAAATACATATATTGCGGGATTTAAGTTTTATAAGATACAATTAATGATAAATAAAATTTGAATGCAATATAACAACCATTATGATTAAATTATAAATGGTGAGTTTAGCTTTGAGAATTTGAGTTTAGCTAAAACAAAATAATAAGTTATAAAAAGATTTTGGGACTTTTAGTTTAGTCAAAACAAAGAATATAAAAAAAGAATTTGTAATAGGTAGTATACAATTTGGAACTTTTATATGTTTAGAATTGTGAAATACAATAACATTTTTTGCAAATGTTTACTATAACATAGTGTGGGCTTTGAGTTTAGCTAAAACAAAATTAAAGGTTTTAAAAAGAGTAGGACTTTTAGTTTAGTTAAAACAAAAATAGAGCATTTATAAAATACAATTTCAAAATGTAGTCAAAGTGTAATTTGAGTGTAAACACAAAAAGAGTTGGTAGACCAGTTTCGAGTGCGAGAACGTAGTTAGGAGTTGTGGATGGTAGAAGAAACAGTTTTTTCAAAAAAAGCGTTGTAGTTTTTTTACTTCATCGTATGAGATATATCCCCATGTCTGACAGCTGTAGCACATGACCGAACGCATAATAGATTGAAAGACTCGGTATTAAGCTGACGTTGGGATTTCGGTGCGAGAAATAGCGCTCTTCCACGAAACATTGACCATAGCTTTTGCTGACAACAGTTTGTTTCCCAGATGAGAGGACATACTCATATTTGGTAGTAGAAGAATACCAAGATATTTATATTCGGTAACTAGGGACTTCGATTAATTTACCATCAAGATACCATTTTTCAGTCTTATGGAAGGATAATATTAAATGATTTTTAAAACACATTTTAAACTTGAAAATATGTAGTAAGGTACCTACGATAGGTTGACAAAAACAAAACTGATGTACATTTTTTTTTTTATTACTAGTTTTGGTTCGACTTAAACGCTTTTGTAACGCCGATTTTAGAACACGGTCGTTGTCATTGAGCTAATATATACATACACTAGGTCAATTAGTCGATGTAATTCACGCAAACTGAACTACGTTTGATTTTGGTAATCGGGCGAGAGCCGATATGGGTACGTGCAATGCAAACATTTGATAACTTCTGAAAATTAAGTACCTACCTACTTAATTTTTGACGTTGAACGAAAAAACAATCTGAAATGTCAATTTTGTATGGAGAGCCTAGATTTTATATCGAAAAGCTGTCAACTGAATTTTCAGCTGAGAATTTCTTGAAAATTCAGATGAAACGTAACTAAAATGCATTTTAGTGGTAAAGGCAATTTTTAGCCGTATTAAATAGTTTTGCATAGTTGTCCACGTGTTAAACAACGCAAATGATACAAAAATATGTTTTTTTTTTTTACAAAAGTAGTCGGACTCGCCGCCACAACCCACAACCGACAACTAGTTTTGTAAAGAGGGCAGTCTAAGTTTTCATTTGATACCTAATTTTTAAAAATTCACAAAAATGCAACCGAAAAAGTGCCTTTTCCGTTTCGTTAATGTTTAGATAAAGTAGGTACATATATTATTGAATTTTTAAGTCAACGATTAAGGGACGTTTTTATACTCTCCGAGCATCCTTTATTATTTTGTATACAAAATATTAATTTCGCCAGCAACATTCATAAAGACAAAACCAAGTACATTAACAAATTCAAATTTTTTTTAAGGTAGGTACCTAACCGTTTTTTCGCATTTAAGTTAGTTAAACACCTATGCTAATTAATTTTACTAGGTACTCACTTTGTTTATCATGCCAAAAACAAATACAAATTCATAGCGGGTAGGTATGTTTATAAGTCTCAGAAATTTAAAAAAAAAAAATAGGTATTATGTACAAAAAAAATATGTAGATACATAATGTACCAGCATTAGGTAACCTAATTTGTTTTTGTTTGCGTTTAAAATGAAAGAGTTTGTACATAGGTATCTACAATTTCTAGGTATTTATCATGTTAATTATAAGAACTTTAAGTAGGTTTCAGGTACAATATGAACCTTACTAGGTGCAAACTTAACAAATTTAAGTTTGATAATTCACGTAGGTACCAAACCAGTGTATGTAGGTAGGAAAGGAATATGTAGCAGTCAGTACCTAATCTATAGGTATATATACATATGGATGTAGATACAATGTAAAAAAAAAACCTTTGGAAACATCACGATTTTTAGATTTTGTTTTGCTTATAAATGTGTGAATTGCTGCTGCTGAAGGTATTGGTTACTAATTAGTACAAAATCCTAAAGTTAAAAGGAATTTCATCATCGATTTAATCTATAAATACTTACCGTGATTTCAAACACACTCAACCGCGTGTTTGAATGGAAAAATAAAAATATGAATATTATTATGTACCTACATACATAAAATCATTTTAGCTAGGTTCATGCGTTTACATTATATATATGTACAACGTTGTCCATTGTTCTTGGTGGAAACGGAAAGGGATAAACTTGTCTCGTGAGACAACGGTGTATTTTCTCCACGAACACAATGCCAACACCAAGAGCTAATAAAGACAACAACAAATGTAATAATGGCGACTAAATACAACATGGCGGCCGTGTGGTGTGGAAACTTCTCAACTCAGTGATTAATCGTTTTGCAAAAACGAAAAAAGAAGTCAAAGAATATCAAAACATTTATAAAATTCATTTGATTTCATTTGTAAGGATATTTATAATACTTTACTTACTATAATAGTCTTATATAGACTTTTGTCCATTTTTGTAAAATATTATGTACCTTTACATTATATATTTTACACTTTCCAATATAACTGTCATGGGAGGACAGTTGGAAATTTTCTATGACGTAAAATAAGAGACACCTCCTTTACCACACCACCCCCTACCCAACAACCCATTCCACATACCAAAAAACCTTCATGAATCGAAATATTTTTTCACAGAATTTATTTTTTTATACATTTCGACTCCCACCAATCATCACTTCATTTTTAATTTTTCTCAACACACTACTTTTTTGTATTTTACTTACAGTTTATTATTCATGTTTGAAGGCATTTTTATAACTTTTAAAACTGAAACTTCACAAAAACTAAAACAAGGATTTTTCTTTTAAAAACACCACAAAATACTTTTGTGAGAAAACGAGTTGAAACTTTTTTTGGGGTTGATTTAAAACTTTTCGCGATTTTATCCGCTGCGAACTGTTTGGTTTGCTTTCCGTTAAGAAACTGATATTCCAGTTGGCGATGACGTTGCTCATTTATAAAAAAAAATCTATGCGCTTCGCTTTATAGCAAGAGGAGTGCCACTCTTGTTATCTTATCGGAGTATTTTATTTAAGATTTGTATTGTATAAGTACTTTATTGTATTGTTTATTTTTGTATTGTTTTTGTTCAACATTTTATCTTATCTATTTTATAAAAAAGATCTGTAGAAAATTTAAAAGAAAGAATCATTTAAAACCCTAAAAAAGACATTCGGACATGTATACAAAAATGAGATCTCAGATTTAGGTAGACCAATAAGTGAGGAAGTGAATCCCAAATTCTTTTCTTCAGAGAAATTTTGATTAAGAGTCCTAGGTATTTGATTGACAAAAGATTGTGTAATTTTTATAGTAGTAAATAATGTTTATAAGGATACTACAATATTTGAATTGTAATTGTATTTTACATATAAATTATTTGTAAGCGACTAGAAAGGCACTTGAAAAACATAACTGTCATATCGATTTTGAATAAAGGTGCCAGTTATAGCTTTCATTGAAAACCATCATTGAAAATTTTGTCTTTCAATTTTGATGCACTTAAACAAATAAAACTGATGGCGTTTTGGTACCAAATTGATGGTTGTCAGTTATATATTTTTTTTAGTCAAAAAACTGTTTAGTTTTCTTTACAACTTTCATATAAAATCATTTTTTGTTTTTCAATGATGAAAATCGTTTTCAATGAACAGCTGATATTTTGTTCCCAAAAGTGGAACACATTCGTTCCAATAAAATGCGTTCCTTTCTCTTCCTGTTCTCGTCTGTCAGTTTTTCGTTCAATGATCGAATTTAACCTAAAAGTTGTTTTTTGTATGGGGAATGGAATTTTCAATGAAAGAAAATTTCATGATAGCTATAACCGACCTGTTAGAAAATATTCCACTGTTTCACTGAATTGTGTTTCAATGATGGATTTCAATGAAAGCTATAACTGGCGCCTTAAGAGGTTTTTTAAAAGTTAAGCTGGAGATACTGGAATGAACCAACTGGATCCAAGCCAATTTTGTAGGAGGACTTTCTACTGGCTGTTTGTCAAAACGGTTCGGTGCTGAATCATTTGGATTTCAGCCTTTCGAAAATCCTTCAACCACATTGGTTCCAAGCCGTTTGGCTCGCTCGCTTATGACCAGAACCAACTTAAAAGCGGAGCGAAACAGCCGAAACGAAAACTAAAATTGAGTATACACAACAACAAAAAACTGCTGTCAGCGAAACTTTCGCGTGTTTTAGGTAGAAGCCTTGAAGGCTCTCCCAAACCAACGCGGAACATTCGCTTTGCAGGGCAAATCATTCACAATGATAACAAAAATGACAAATAAACAATGCTAAACAACAACAAAAACTGCCTTCGGTGAATGTTCCGCTCCGCTTTTGGGGTTGGTTTGGGGAGCCTTAAAACTTGCGTATAACGATCAAAAATACTTCATACGCTTAAATATTTCAAAGTGGCAGCCCAGGTCAAAACTGGAAAGACCCGATAGAGTAGAGAACAACGGGAATCTGACAGCTTTCCATTCTTCCAATATTTTTGTTTAATTTCGAGTGCGTTTCAAGTCAAAGAAATAATGGGCGTTTTTCATTTTTACACAGAAGGTCGATTCACAATGCAACGAGAAAACGCAACGTGAGCGTGGCGAGTACTCGTCGTAGTTGTCAAACCAATCGTTAGTATACGAGGGTAACCTTCAAGCAAAATCACGGAACCAAATTTCTCGGTTCACTTGGGACTCCAAAAAAATGAGTGTCTCACACACAATAACAAATTTTCTGTGTACGCATGTAAAAAGAACGAGAATCGAGAGTATTTTTTTTAAGCACCGAGAAATAGAGATAGTATATGCGAAGTATACAATCATTTTGCCTTAATTTCCACCACTTTTTTTTAGTTCAGTTTTGTAGGTTGCGTGGCGAAGACGGTTGCTTTTTTATCTCTTTTTCTTTGTTAAAACTTTGAATCAGAAATGCAAGTTTCTATTTATTAAATGTAAATTTATATTTGTGGAAATATGTCATGTTTATAAGTGCGAAATAGTCTTTAGAAAACCCTTTTATGAATCATAAATAAAAAAAACTCTTAAAATGAAAAAAATTCTGTTTGTTTTATTTTTGTAGGCAGTGGAGAAACTGGACTAGAAGGGAAGTTTTTTTAATACATTTGGGTTGTGTATGCCTCAATTCATTCATTTTTTTTTTTTGAACCGTTTTAGATTCCATTTGGTTTCGGTTCTCCGAGTATGGTGAATTGAAAAACTCTCTCTCTCACAATACATTCACATAAATGGCTCCGTGGTGATTCTAATTTCCATACTAATTTGAGCCGCAAAACGCGGTTTTTCGATCCGTATTTGGATCCGAATGCGAAGTCATCCATACGTTTTTTGTTTTTGTTTGTTTTTTTTTCGTAAAATTTTATCTGAACCTGCAAAAAAACACGGCTATTATGAAGCTTAAAAATAAAATTTTTTATGAATTAGTGATTTATATCGGGTTTCAATAAGAGCGCTACAAAAAAAAAAAAAACAAAAACGATATCAACGAAATTCTTAATTCCTGTGAAAGTAAATTCGATGCCATTTTGTATGGAATTCGATTTCTTTTGCATGACCACCACATTGATTGTGACATTCGCTGTGTGGCTTGTGGCGTCGTCCTGTTGGAACCACATGTCCTCCAAGTCCATATCATCCAATTGGGCCGAAAATATTCGGTTATCATTGAACGGTAGCAATCCCCATTCACAGTAACGTGCCGGTCTTGATCATCACGGAAGAAGTACGGCCCAATGATACCACCGGTCCATAAACCACACCGAACCCTAATTTTTTCGGGATGCAATGATGACTCATGGAGTACGTGTGGATTGCTGCCTGACCAATACCGCATATTTTGTTTATTGAGGAAGCCATTCAGCCAGAAATGAGCCTCATCGCTGAAGATGATTTTTCGATGAAAATCCGAATCATTTTCAAGTTGTTTCTCAGCCCAATTCACGAACATACGACGCTTCTGATGGTCAAGCGGCTTCAGTTCTTGCGTCAATTTAATCTTGTAAGTATGTAGGCCAAGATCTTTTCGCAAAATTCGCCACAACGACGTCACAGAGATGCCCAACGCTTGAGAACGACGTGTGAGAGACACATTTGGGCTTTCTGCAACTGAAGCCCCAGCGGCAGCAATATTCTCGACCTTACGGGCACTTCTTTGTCTCACTGGCACGGAACATTTTGTACTGTGCCTGTGGATTCAAATTTTTCCACTAGACGCTCAATTGTTGATCTGCGAGGACGATTTTGACGACCATAAATTGGACTCAGCGCTCTTAACGTTGAGGCCCCTGACTCCGAATTTCGGTAGTAAATTTTAATAATTTGTTGGCTCGTATATCTTTCCATCATGAAATGGCAAACCTTACTGAAGAGAAATTTCAAAAGAGCGGCAAGAAATATGACGTCGTTTGCTGTCCCTGTTGCTCTACTTTTGTAGCGTCCCTGTTGAAAAACCCTTTATAATGCGTTGCATTGTGGTAAGAAAATTTTTGAGCGTAACTAATGGAGCGAGTGTGGGTTAAAAACGCCTTCGACATTCTTTGATAATGCTTTTGATTCTACAGTGGAGATATTATTTCTTAAATTGTCTTTAATAATTTTCAGGCTCGAAAAGCAGCTTTCTGCAGTTGTACTGCTATGAGGCAAACTACATAGTGTTAGCATGTAAGTGCATACATTTGCAAGTGCTGCCTTTCCCTAAAAATTTTTAGCTTACTTTAAATTAATTTAAAATTGCACAATATCCTGATGCTAGAACACAATGTTCGATATCAGTTGTTTTAATATTACTTTTGTATTTTCTGATATCATGAAATTGTAGTGTTTTGCGATTTTTTTACGAATGTACGTAGTTTGTTATTTGGAAAAACAATGTAGCAAAAACGCTACGTTTGTAGTAGGGGGAATGATCGAGAAAAAGATGACAGAAAATAGGTAAAACCAAACATTTTTTTATTTGTTAAAAAAAAAATTAAAAATTAAATATTTATTTAATATAAATATTACTTTCCAATAAATAAAAGCAAGATCTGGTTTAGGGAGGAGACGTTTCTTTTAATTTATCAAAATTTTAACGTAGTTTAGTTTAATTTGTTGACAAACAGAGTTGACATCCAAAATGTCAGAAAATGTCATTCTTATATCACACCCCGACTCCACAGGCCATGAACGATGGCCGGACTATGGAACATGTCTATAAAAATCCCATGGAGTCGCAAAAATAAATGTCCAAGCAGTGACATATCCATACAAATCAGATTGTGGATAGGATTGTAGATTGGATTATGGACATCGTTCATGGCCTATGGACTCGGGGTGTCAGTGCTGCCAAATTATTTTCTGAAGCAATGATGAGGGTATTTTTGTGCCATTATTTCTTAAGCTAACATAGAGGGCACAAAAAATCACGCCTAAGTCATCGAAGCAAAAATGCCCAGCACTATCACGAAACTCTGATATCCACATCACTACTATTCAGCTTTTGGAAAAGCATGCAAAATAATAACAAAATACATGCAAACAAAAGAAATCTCTTATAGAAAATTATTCCGATCGATAATAAAACGAAAAAACGTGAAAAAACGCAATTTTAAATCACAAATCAGAAAAACAACAAAAACAAGTAATTTCTTAAAAAAGCAAACGATTTTTTATTTTCAAAACCGACGACAGTTTATTATTTAATTTTTTGATTGACAAAAAAAAAAAACAAACACGCGCCGGCCTCGCAAGGAAAACTGTGTTTCGATCACTGTGTTACGCGATTTTCGGAAAACGCGCGTCAGGTCATGTTGTGCCACTCTATCAATTTACGTTGTTGTATTGATTTATATTGTTGACAAAAACTCGTGCTGTGCTGTGTCGCTTGCACGCTTACACGCGTGCATGCTTACACACTTACAAGCTTATACGCTTTTATGCTTTAACACTTACACGCTTAATGTCGATTTCGATTCAACAAAAAAAATTCGATTTCTTTTCTCTTTTTCAGATTCCACTTTCTATTCAACAAAAAAAAAAACGAATTTTTTGCTGGTCTGATTTGATTAAGATCAGTTTTGCAAATCTTGATTTCAAGCAAAGATCTACACAGATTTTCACACGCACTTGCACACACACACCAAATTAAAGTGACATTTTTATCCAAATCAATAGAAAATGGCACTCACACATAATTGCAAACAAAGATCAAATCACGTTTTGAATTCTTTTTACCACGATTAATCTAAAGTCTGACCAGCAAATCCAAAATTGTTGAATCGAAATCCACATAAATCAAATCAGACCACCAAAAAAATCGTAATTTTTTGTTGAAACGAAAGTGAAATCTGAAAAAGATCAAAAAAATCGATTTTTTTTTGTTGAATCGAATTCGACATAAATTTGGGTTTTTACCGTGACTAGGCCTTTTCCAGTCGTGTTTCCAACAAGTTTTTTTGACAAGTGAAAGTGACAGTTTCAATTCTTCAACACAATAGTAATCGGCATTTTTGTTTACAAAATATTTAATTTTTATTCGAAATAGGAAAACAAAAAATAAAAACACTCCGAAAATCCACCATGTTTGGTTCTAACCCAAAGGACTACGACCTCAAAATAGAATTAGCTAAATGTTGTAATGGCATAGCGACAGTTTTTCTAAGTCAATACGTTCCGAATTCGCATCATGTAGCAGTTAAGAAATATCGCATGGACAAGGCCAGCAAGGATGAAAGCAAAATGATCTGCGATGAAATCCTAACTATGCGCCAATTCAATCATCCTAATATTTTATCATTCCACACTGCATTTGTGCATGATTCTGAGATGCACTTGGTCGCGCCGTTAATGTGCTTTGGCAGTTGCAAGGATACCAGTAGGAATTGCTTTAGCACTGGTAAGTTGACGTAGTTTTATAAGAAATGCACACGTACTTACTGAGAGAATTTTAGGTTTCCCAGAAATATTTATTGCTTTAATATTGCGCGATGTACTAGCTGGCCTTGAGTACATTCACCGCAAGGGATACATTCACCGATCCATCCGTGGCAGTCATATTCTCCTTAACCAGACCAAAGCAGTCATTTCAGGTTTTAGAGAATGTACGAGCATTGTTTCGCATGGAGAACGTGCCAAAACTCTTCACAATCTCGCCCCATTCAGCAAGAAAAGTTTAAATTGGTTGGCACCAGAGGTCTTGGAGCAGAATTTAATTGGATATACAGAAAAATCGGATATCTATAGTGTTGGAATTACATCATGTGAATTAGCCAATGGCATGGAACCTTATGCCGATATAGAGCCAACGTTCATGTTCACAGAGAAAATTCGAGGAAATGTTCCAACTCTGTTAGATCGATCAACGTGTCCCAGTGAAGAGATGATGGGTTAGAAAAAAAAAAAAAATCATTTGTTCCATAAATAAATTGATTAATTTGTTTTACCTATTTATAGACGCAGCGATGCTGGAAAGCACCATGGCTGTTAAAGCAGGCCATATTTACAGTAAGCGTGTGTTCTCTGATGATTTTCATCAATTCACTGAGAATTGTTTGGAAAAACGACCTGCTAGCCGGAGCAGTGCAATGAAACTTCTAAGCCATCCTTTCTTTAAACAGTGTCGATATACCAGTATTTTAGATCAATTAACACGTTTTGGTCTGGAAACTATGGATTATACACAGTTAAGGGGTAAGCAATTCAATATGTTACCTGCTGCTTGAATGATCTTTATGAAAATTTTTAAGTCATGTTGAAGGTAGAGTTAGGAAGACATTTTTGTTTTCAATTCTATTTTAATCAATTGTCGATTTCAATTCAACAACACAAATTTGACTTATTTGATCTTTTTCAGATTTCGCTTTCGTTTCAACATAAAAAAATTCCAATTTTTTGGTGGTCCGATTTAATTCAAATCAATTTTACAAATCTTGATTTCAGCAAAGATCTACACAGATTTTCACACGCATTTGCACACACGCCAATATAAAGTGACATATTTATCCAAATCAATAGAAAATGGAACTCACACAATTCAAACATTAATCAAATCGATTTTTGAGTTCTTTTTACCATGATTGATCTAAAGTCTGACCACCAAATCCAACATTTTTGAATAAAAATCGACATAATTATTATTATTATTATATTATAGCCGTGTTTTTTGAAAGAGTGACTAGCAACTCAGTAAAAGTTCTACACAGAAAACACAAACAAAATTCTCAATAATAATTTGTTTTCTTATTGTATTGCGTGTAAAATTTTTGCTGAGTTGCTGGTCACTCTCTCAAAAAACACGGCTTTTAATGTAATTGAAAATCAAGCCTTCTACGAATAATTTGAATCGCCCCAAGGTGTGCCTAGGCCTAGTCCAAAGCGGGTCTATTTTTTTTCTTCAGTATGCAATTTTAAACATTTCATCAAACGTCAGTTTAATCATAGAATTGTTTTGTTAGCCATCATTAGTTTAAACAAAAAAAAAAAGTTTATATTTAAGACATTAATACTGATGGAAGTTGATACGAAAATAACAGTCGCTATATATAAAAGGGCCATCTGAAAACTAAGAACTTAATTTAAGTATGTTGTTGAACGCAAGTTATCTGAATTATCAGTTGCCATCTGAATTATTAGATGAGAATTATTTTCAAAGTAACTATATGTAACTGAAAGTCATCTAAATTTTAAAGACATGTGGCCAATCAGAAACTCTTTAAATTCAAAAACTTTAATATAGTCTAGGAAAATTAGATTTTTATTCCGGAAAAAATACCAGAAAGATGAATTTTGGTACACACGTTCTGTGAACCTTTTTTAATAAGCCCAGAAAGTTCCGCCTTGATATGTTTCTTTTTTTTTCCCAAAAAATCAATATAACTCCATTTCTAACGGTTTTTGTCCAAAAAACTTAAGTTCAAAATGAAAAAACATACAATTTGCAGCAAAAAAGGTCATTGGTGTGTTCTTTTATTAACAATAGTTAACTATGGTTAACTATAGTTAACAATGGTCGTTCCTTTATTACAGAATAGTTACGATTTGTAACTATATGACGTCATTACATCGTTCCAAAATTCAGTTTATTAGTGTCAAATAGTTACAATTCTCATTCATCTCCATGATAGGTATGAGTTGAAAGTGTTGATCTGTCAAAGCACATATGTGGGAAGGTTTGTTTACAAAAAATATAAAATAGGCACATGTTGTCGAAAAAAAATCTTAAGCTCAGTTTAAAGACCATAATATTCTCTCCAAAAAAAACATGACACTTTATTTCAGAATTTTAAAAAATTATACCTTTACAACCGTTGTTTTTAAGAAAAAAATAATAATGTTTTTTTATATAGTGTTACTTTATAAACTTTGTATTCAAGAATGAACGAGAAAAAATGCGTACAACTCCGAAACGGTTATGGCAAATTTTATGTACAAACTTTGCATTCAAGAATAAACGAGAAAAAATGCGTACAACTCAGAAACGGTTATGGCAAATTTTATGTTCTTTCATTTGGAGCATAAGTGTTTTGGACTAAAAACCGTTAGAAATGGAGATATGTATGTATATTGATTTTTTAGGAAAAAAAAACAACTTTTTTATACTTTTTACCGTTTTAAAAAAGCTAGCACCCAACATATCAAGGCGGAACTTTCTGAGCTTATTAAGTAAGGTTCACAGAACGTGTATACCAAAATTCAGCTTTTTGGGATTTTTTTCCGGAATGTGTACCTTATTTTGACTAATTTTCCTGGACGAATATTCAGTACTTAAATTTGATGCGAAGATCGAATGGATAATTTGTATAGGTGCTAGAGGGCAGAGTTCGGATTCGTAAACAAAAAATCGGGCTAATAATTCTGTCTGTATCTTGACATACAGCTTAAAGCACTAAATCGATTTTCTCCAAACTTAAAATAAGTTCTTTAGGGGATTTCCTAGATGGGAAAATTTAATTTTTTTAACTTGTTACCTGGCATACAACCAATATGCACAAAAAAATGTTTCATAAAAACGGCTCTGTTACGGATTACTGTTTCTAGCTCATTGAAAATGAAACTAGATAGTCGGAAAGCCCGCGAAAGAGAAAAATTAAAATAAAAAAAAAATTTTAAGTGTGGAATTCCTGAGTTTTAACCAAGTTTTTGTGGAAATCCTGGTATTATCATGCTTATATAGGTGAATTATCTGCATTCTGATATTAATTTCAATGAAAATACCAAAGGGTACAAAAATAAAAATAAAACAGCCAATAAATTTAAAAATAAATATTTTTCAAAAATTCACTTTGCATAAATCAAAAGCTTTAAATAAAAATTTGTCAGATACCTATTATCTTTTTATTAATCAGTTTCATAACAACATACCATATATTTCAATAGAACGTCACACTGATTATAGTAAATTTTTTCTTAAACATCTTTTTCGCCATTTTTGATTTTCAATCGTTCATATCTCGAGTTGTTATTTTTTGACAATTTTCGTTGTCATGTAAAACTTTCATGTATTCAATAAAATCTATCGATTGCAAAAAAAATCATTTCGCTATGACTTACCGTTTAGAAAATAAGATTTCGACCGTCTAATACTTTCACCCTAATTTACCCTACTTAAATTTAAAATTTCAAAAGATCCCGTATTTGAACATTTTTTAATTAAATTTCCTTTCATAATATATTTTTTGAATATCCTCATGGCTTACCACATAAGCGGAATCAGATAATTGAATAAACGCAAAAATTGATCTTTAAAGCGTGGCAACAGGGAACGTATCGGAATCCCGCTTTTTTAAATCTCGTTTTTCAAAAATCCCGACAAAAAAGTTTTGAAATACCGCCTTATAAAATCCCGTGTATTCAAAATCCCTTTCTATTATAATCCCGCTTTTTAAAATCCCGCGTTATCCCGCTAAGACCGTTTTTTTTTTTATTTCATGATTAAAACTTATTGATTTCATGTTGTTTATTTTCCACGATTTATACTTTTCAAATGTTATCCAAGATCAAAGAAACTGCAACGAGTTCTCTCTAGAGATTCGAATGGTGAAAAGTTTGTCTTTTGTACCACCTGAAGAAGACTCTTCCTATTATAACTCGTTGCAAAATAGTTTGAATGCTGACGAAGAAGCACTAAGTTTTGCACAGTGGGTCAAAACAAAATAAATTCGCAATGGAAGTAGTCAAGTGCAATACTCTCCCAAAATAATGAAGAGGCATAGCATCGCAGACTATGCTAGGTCTCCACTTGTCATTGAAAGACATAGTTTGACAAGACAGGGTGGGCTAAACCTTCGCTCTACTACTATTTTTTTTTGCATTTCTTGTTGGTACTAGCCACCCCCTGTCTTGTCAAAGTGTGTCAATTTGGGTCTTTCAATGACAAGTGGAAACCTAGCATTAGGATTATTCAGTGAGGTTTTTTTCAGATCAGAACAGAATAGAACAGAACAGAATAGAACAGAAATTTCAGACAAGATAGAACAGGCAGCTGCCTGAAATTTGTCAAAAACCTGTTCTAAGTTGTTCTACCTAAAAAGTAAGAACAGAAAATCCTGTTCTATTCTGTTCCAAACTGTTCGGAACAGACTCACTGAACAGCAAATCAGAACAGTTTGGAACAGAAAATTCTCATTGAACAGCAAAAACTTGTACTTTTCTGTTCTAAACTGTTCCAAACTGTTCGGAACAACGTCACTGAACAAAGCTATTAAGGTTTTAGTTGGACGAAAAAGCGCTGTGTTGTACAAAATGATTGCCGATCGAGCCAAAGAAACCATTGTGATGCAAACAAAATGAGTAAAACAGGATTTTCGCGTAGTCTCACCCACAACAATCAATTGAACATGATGCTAATGAAAAATATAATATAGCTATACTCAATTGTTTAGAATTTCATTTTTTGTTTATTTAAGAATTAGATATTTTATTTTGTTATAATATTCCACTTGTCATTGAAAAGACGCAAATTGACAAACTTTTCATGACAGGGTGGCTTCTATCAACACAACAATCAAAGAAAGTAGTAGAAGCGAGCAACTATAACTCACCCCGTCTTGGAAAGTTTGTCAATTTACGTCTTTTCAATGATAAGTGGAAACCTAGCATAATACTTAATTGTTTAGAATTTCCTTTTTTGTTTGTTTTTAATTTGTTTGTTTAAATAAAATAAAATTAAGCTTACTACAAAATCTCTCTTGTTTCCCTTATTTTAAAGTTTATTATTATTCCGCTTTTGCAATCAAAACTAGTTGTTTTATTTAAAAAAAAAAAAACCCGCGGTTTAAAAAAAAAATCAATTAGTTTTGATTGCAAAACGGGATAATAAGAAACGGGATTAAAAAAACTGGATTTTAAAAAACGGGATTATAAAAAGCGGGATATCGTACCCATCCCGTGGCAATCCTATGATCCTATCAATCCTATCCATTTTTTTATAGGCAACCCATGCTCAAACTGTTTGTTTGGACACTATCTAAAAAATTGTATTCCTCTTATCTGGTTAAGAGATGAGGGTAGGGTATCCTATGGTGGGCTCCCCGACTAAGAGTAGTACGAAAAATTAAGTACTGAAAATTCCGATGAGTGAGCGTTTATACAATAACTACATTAATGTCAAAATGTCCTACAAAATTCATTTAAAATTAGATTCGATTTACAGTTTTCAAATTCTGGAAGCTTTTTTTTGGGCTTTTCAGAAATCGAAAATTATTTCAAACCACACTGTGACTGTGACCACAAAAAAAGTTTACATTGGACTCATGAGAACACTAGTTTTTGGTGTACATTTACTTTTGTGGCAAATTGTAATTGTAAAAGCATATGTTTTTCTTTTCATAAAAGCGAGTTTAGGAAAGGCAGATTTCGGAGGGCCTCAGCAATCTCCGTTGCCTGAAAAAGATTCCTCAGCAGAAAATCTCAGTTTGGCTATCAAAATACTGAGGAAATAAACTTTTGGGTTAGCTTGCTCAGCTCTTGACGGGAAAAAATCTCCTATATCTCTCTTTTCTAATAGACCAAGGCCGGCCGACAGGAAATTTTGGGAGTGGATTGATAACCAAAACATGAGTAGGAGGTTTTACCGGTGGATAGTAGATATATCGTGGTAGCGAAAACAAGTCTGGCAGGTTTTTTTTTTTTGTCAAACCCCGCCAAAGTGTTTTGAAAATATCGATTTTCCAATTCTTTTGTCAGAGGTTTTACCACTTCAATAAAATTAAAAAATATATGTTATGATGCTCTGCCATTTTCCCTAAGTCCAAACATCACAATCTTGGCAACTCGACTTTTTTTGACTTTGTTTTGTTGATTGTTTGCGTTTTATAAACCTCCAAGAAAAAGCCGATATGGTCCTCTTAAAAAGCTTATATCTTGAGTTCTATTGTTCGGATTAAGATGATTGGATTTAAGAAAAATGACAGAGCATCATAACATATATCTTTTTAAAAGTTATTGAAGTAGACATCTGAGAAAAAAATTGGGAAATTGCTATTTTTAAAAGCCTGACAAAAAATAAATCTGCCAGACTTTGGTAATCGATATCATGTTATATGTACCTACAAACCCTCGTACTCCTATTTTGGTTATCTATCCACTCCGAAAATTTGCTGTCGGCTCTTGGACATGAACGCGCATGATTTAATGAGCTAAAAATGAAGAAAACAATCTAGTGTCATACGGGCTTAAGAAAGTGATATTAATAATTTAGATTTTAACTTGCTTTTAAATCTTTTTTTTTTTTCTAGCGATATCATAATGTAATTAAACCAATTCAATTTCTACCAGCAAGTTCGTGTGATCCAGTCGTGCATTTTATTTATTATTATTTTCTTTGAAAGGTACACGTTATCACTCAACTAATATCTTCGATTTTGTCAAAGAGACTACTGACAAAACCTCGTAATTTCTATAACAAAACTCCGTGAGAAATGTTCGTCTTTTCTGTGAAATTTGTGAGTTACGAGGTCTGCAAAGAAGGCAGACGATATGTTAGCGTCAATGCAGGCAAATTAATGTTTTAAAGTCAAGTAGTTTTCCAACACAAAATTAAGAGTGAATTGGGCTTGGTATTACGGATTAAAATCAAATTTTCACACATTGATTTTTTTTCTTTTGTTTTTAATTTTATTTTATAGGTGTAATTTTTGGTGGTCGAATTTCGGCCGCTGAGTAATTCTAGTCTTAATAAAAACAGGATTATGATTTTTTTTAGATAGAATTTCTTTTCGTTTTAAGGCAGCTGTAAATTAACTTTTATTATATAATGAACATCATTTTTATGTAATAACATTTATCAACAAATTTTAAGTCCCAGCAGATTATTTCTGTGAATAAATCAAAGCCATTTAAATCCATGAAACGCCCCCACCTTGTACAATTTATGCTCACGGGCCTGAATTTATGAGTATAAAAACCTCACCCTTCTAATTCACTTCAACTTAATAAGTTAAATAAACCGCTTAGATCATTACCGCTTAGCAATTGGGTGGCGTAACAGTTAGTGCGTAGAACTGTCACGCCATTGTTATGGGATCTATCCCTAGCCCACTATTTCACGGGTAAAATTTAACGACAAACTGATAAATCTCCTAAAGAGTATCTTTTGTCACTTTTGTCTCTTGAAACTTGTAGATCACCTTCAGTTCTGCCGCCCAACAACAACAGGCTATATTTTTATCCTGGCAATATGTTTGAAAAAACTTGACATATTTCTTTCCAGAAGAAGTACATCATATCAAAACTTTTTAATAATTGTAATGATTTTTTAAAACATTGTTTTTTTTTTTTAATTACTTTTCAGATGAAAGCCTAACCCTGTGCAGTGAACTTGCCGACATAAATATGAATGGAAATTTCGAATGGGATTTCTAAAAATTAAATGTCAATAATACGAGCAAATATTTATAAAAAAAAATTGTTCAGTATTGTCTCAATAAAATGACATACTTAAAACATATGTGATTGGTTTTATCATTTAAAAGTTAACCACAACAAAAACGACAAGACAAATATTTTTTTTTAAACACATCCTTTTTATTTCTAATAAATTATACAAAAAATGCATTACTTTAATTAATTAAACGTATATATATTTCAAATGGTTCTTTAAATTGCTTATTATTTGTTCGTGTCATATATGTATACATAATATATATTATATATTTTTGAAAAAGAAAAACAAATAATTTAGGAAAAGGGATGAAAACATTATAATACCCAAGGTAATTTTAAAATTTTTTTACATATAATACTTTACAGTACAAAAAGGAAAGAAAAAAAGAAAAAACTGAAACAACTTCTTTGTTTTAATATTTTATGTAGTAGAAAAATGCTATTGGTGCTTTTGGTTTAACCGCTCATGACCATTCGGACGAACTCTTCGTAATTGACATTACCCTGTGAGTCCTCTTGGTTAGCAAGCAGTTGTTCGACCTCCTCATCGGTGAGCTTCTCACCCAAAGTAGTCAATAAATGCCTAAGTTCAGCTGTCGAAATGAAGCCACTGGCATCTTTATCGAAATGACGTAGACCTTCGATGAAATCATCAGCAGTATCACCGGAACGTGCCTTCGATATGGCCTGGTAAATGGGCAAAAACACCTCGAAAGAGATACGTTCATCGGGCTTCAATTGGTGAGTGCACTTCTTTACATCTGACTCAGTTGGATTTTGGCCCAGGGCACGTAGACATTCACCAACTTGACTAAGTTGAATTTTACCATCTCCGCGGTTGTCGAAGAGGTTGAAGGCTTCTTGGAATTCTGTAATTAAAAGTAAATAGATACAATTTAATAAAAAGGTGAAAAGTTTAGGAAAAGCGATAAGATCTTTCAAAATTTAATGCAGGATTTGGGTAGACGTAGTTGCGTTCAAAACTATTTTTTTTTTTTTTTTTTTTAAGGTTCGTAACAATAGTTATGGATATTTTTGTTTTGCTTGTACACAGAACACACTACAGATTTGATCGATAGATAGTTCCAACTACTGTGGTGAAGAAAGCTGCAAATGTTTTATATGTCTGACATCTGTTATACTTTAGAATTCACGTTATTAGCCAATTTGAAAGGTGCTATTTCAAAAAATTGCTTGAATATTATTGAATATACTTGCCTCACAAGTCCCTTTCATACGCACATAAAACATTTCTAGCTTTAGATTAATAGAATTTTGAGTTATTGGAAAAGAATTATAATAAATTATTTAATACTTGTGACCTTTTTATCGATAAAGATAGATATAACTTTTAGTGGGCTGTAGGACCTACAGCCCACTAAAAGTTATATCTATCTTTGAAAAAATTATATGCAAATGGCGCTAACCATAGACGAGTGCGCGCCATTTCATAGATGAAAAAGTTTGCAGAACAGTACGATTCCTTGTCCGTTGCTATAGAATCGTACGATACTTGTGTTCAGTATTGTACTTATACTGCAATAATACAGTAAAAGTAAAGCAAACTTGTATCGTTCTATTTTTGGTTGCACAAAACACAAAAGTATACAAACAAGAATGTGAGTAATGTTTATGTTTTTTGCATGTTTATGTTTATGTTCCGAGACATCTTTATTTAATAATAACACTTAAAAAGATAAGACACCAATACCGAAGTTTGTATACTGCAATGATACTGTAAATTGTGTGTTCATAAAAGTTTTTAAGTAACGTTACGGTTGAACTACCGAAAATATTTTACAATTATGAACTCAGCCAATACTGTTTTGTCCGCCATTTCTTAGATTTTTATTACATGAATTCCCAATGACTGATTCTCAACAAAAATATAAGGCTCATTTGTGTTCTAATGAGATTGGTAAATAAGCTTAATACTTCATTGCATCCAATTATCCAGACTAAATTATCGTTTGGTGCGTTTAACACGCTAGAGATATAATAGGGACACTAATCGTCGAAACAGTACCTATGGATAAACGTAACAGTGTCCTAACCAAAACCGAGACCAAA
Source organism: Melangyna quadrimaculata (assembly GCA_949320155.1). NCBI lineage: Eukaryota > Metazoa > Arthropoda > Insecta > Diptera > Syrphidae > Melangyna > Melangyna quadrimaculata. The sequence goes on from OX439485.1 coordinate 21,885,304, forward strand.
CAACAGACAGGTAAAGATTTTTGTAGATTAACAGGAAATTATCCTCAAAGACTTAAAAAAAATTAGTAGAGAAAATAAAAAAAAAAAATTAATGATCGGTCGATTCAACTATGAAAAAAGTGCTTTTTCTTTACACCAACGCTCCAACTCCCTCATCCAAAATCATAAAATTCGGCCAAGAATTGTTGCAGTATCCACCGAATTCACTTTTTGCGACTTTAGGTAAGTTTAACTCTTCGCCTCCCAATCTTTATGTTTTCTTCTTGACTGCTGCCTTCGTTTCCTCCTCACCGATTTCACCTACAAACTGCTGCCACTACGCACTAAGCTGTCACAATCTAAACAGGGTCTAAGAGAACACCAAACAGTATTATCGTATTACCGACGTAAATCCACATTCACATGGAATTGATAGTAAAATAATTCAATGAAAATTCCCACCGAAAACCCTAATTCATTTTAAACTACTTTTAACTTAGCAATCAGTTTAAAAATTAATATGCATACGCCGGGTACTGTAGTTTATTTTTTTTTGTTGGTTTACGTAAGAAAAAGAATATTATTCTAAAATTATTATATTAATTTTAAAAATTGAAACCTTTCGTTTCTATGTTATATTTATAATTTCCAGTTAGGTCAGCAACAATTTTTGAAAACTTATTTTGGGTGAAAACACAAAGATTTTAATTTTTTGTACTGCTGTAGGAATAAAATGTGGGTTAGTAAACCATTAGAAAAAAAAAACGAATATTAAACGATTATGTATCACAAAAAATCAAATAAAAAAAAAAAACAATGTTGAATGTATGAGTTCAACCCCACTTATCGTAACAAAGCATTTATGGGCAAACTGGTCAATTTTGCAAGAAGCCACATAAATATAATGCCAAATGGAACTATTATGTGAAAGAAAGATAAAAATGCAATTTGAACTTGTAACAGTTAATAAGGAAAATTATCTAATCCCACATTGAGAATAATGTTTTTCTTAAATTATAAGAATTTATTCATTGTTATTTTTCTCACGTAGTAATAAATATTTACATATCTATTTCTATAAAACGTTTACTATTTTCACAAACAATTTGAACGATCCCAGAAAAAAAATTAAAATTAATAATCATCGTTATTTTGAAAGTAAAAAAGAAAACACACACACAACACACCTTCTACCGTGGTAAATGTATTTTTACTGGGTTGTTCGTACATATACATCATTTATAACCGAATTGAAACAATTATTCAACTACTTAATTCCTTTTGAAATCAATTAATAGATTAACAGAACAATTTTAAGCAATTATTTGAATTATTATTTGATTTATCACTTGAGACGAAGACGACGACTGAATTGTGTCGCAGACAACCTTTCAATAAATTAAATTCCCAACTGTGTAACTCAAAGCGAGGTCTTACGTTAACAACCGCGAAAAATTCGCAACAAGAAAAAAAAAAATATCAACAAAAAAGAAAACAAGAAAAGAATTAAATCGAATAAGTACTTCTGTTGCTTGCTGCAGCAGCACACTGTGTGAATAGAGACTAGTAAATACTAAATAGGCATAAAAAGGCGAAACAACAACGAAGAATTTAATATGTGAGAAGTTATATCTTTGTTGACATGGTGTTTTGACAAAATTAAGACAGCACCAGCATTTTGAGTTGGTATTAATAAATTTAATACATTATCTATAACTTCTTTTTTTAAGAACCATCCTACTAATTATGTAGCAAAAATATACAAGTACAATAGGTTTAAGGTAAAGAAGCCGACCAATAGAAAAGCAAATGAGGTATGTAAAGTTATTCAATTTGAATTAGAAAAGCAATAATAAATTGATTTTTAAATTGCGTTGTTGTAGATGAAGATTAGATTTTGAACGCAGTTGCATTTCTTTTTGTTTTAAAGCAAATAAAAAAGAACTTTCGCTTTAAATTCAACATTCTGAGCTATGACATTTTAGGACTAGCCGTCTACTCAATAAAAAGTGCATCAACATTAACAGACTAAGAAGAAATTGTCTCTTAAAGTGATTATTTACAAAAACAAAGATATTTGAAATTTGTATATTATATAGTAGCTCGTAGCGTAAAGGTTAATGCGTTGGACTGTCACGCAGGAGATCTGGGTTCAATTCTCAGCCTCGTCTAACTAAAACTAAAAAAGTTTTTTGCGAGGAATTGACAAATCCTCCAAGAGTATTCCTTTTGTCATGAATAAGTGCTTCTCGTCAAGCTGTTTGGATTCGGCATAAAATTGTATGTGTCCTCCATCTGTCGACACGCGTACACAGGAATTGTTGTAAGGCACTAGGCTCTGGTTCTTCACGAGCTGTTGCGCCACCCAATTTATTTATTTTTTATTTGCAATTTCACATACAAGCCAATTAATTAGTGAATACGTTTCCGAATTTGCTAAAGCGCATCTTTCGTATACACATACATCTGATCTTTAGTTAGAATGGATCTTTCTTGAATGAAACACGAAACATATCAAATATTTTCCCAAAAAGATAAAAACTTTTCAAATGAAAAACGACATAGGAAATTACAACTCACTTTCCAAAATTTGACAGTTCCCGTGGTGATTGAGGGTAGGATAATAATGCAACAGTAGTTATTATAGCTATTATTAAAAACCAGATGTTAAGAGAATGAATATTTGGACGCAAAAATAAAGCTATGCATGGTGTCGAATATTTTTCAAAATAATATCCCTGACCAATAAATATGTTTTCATTAGTACAATGAATGTAGGTAAACAACTAAAAAAAAGAACTTTGACCATCTCTATCTTATCAAAGACGGACTTGAGGACATTTCTACAGTAACATTAGTGGCACTTAAGTGCGAAATATAGGATACAAATGCGAATTTTCACAGTGCACACTTACCTTTACAGTTGCACTGGTTAACTTATACAGACTGCGAAAATTACTAAAAAAGTACCAATATGCAAAACTTAAGTGCGACTTATTTCGGTAAGTGGTCACTGTGAAACTGGTCCTTAATATTAAGTATTTCAAGAGGAAGAAAAGGACGAAAAACCTGATAAATCTATTTAAAGTGGCTGACCAAAGATGACAACAGGATACACTTGACTGACCAATGTTTTCTTGTTTTATAATTGACAATTAATTTTGTCTGGAGCGTTCTCAAATGGCTGACCGCGAAATTTTGGATCTAGACCCTAAACTCTGTCGAATGTAATAAAATCAATTTTAAAGAACATCCTTGCATTTTTGGGTGCTGGCTCTATGTAGTATGTAGATATGTATAGTTCATGGTATTGATAATGACCAGGGCCCGGATTCTCATGCTCTAAAAACACACAAAATATGCACCTAAAATATGCACTTTAAATTACTAAATATGCCATACAAAATTCAAAATATGCCTTAAAAAATTCAAAATATGCCAAACAAAATCCAAAGCATGCTGCAAAAATATTCAAAAAGTAAATGAAAAAACATTTAAATGAAAAAAAAAATAGTCTTTTATTCATAGAAGAAAATAAAACATAAAATGCAGGTAGGTTTAGCAAAAAATAAATAGTATTTTTAATAATATGTGCATTATTTTCATAAGAAGGTTTTGTTAGCATGAATCATGAAATTTTTTCTGAAGTTTTCAAAAACTTTTGTACATGGAAAATGACCTCTCCACGTTAACAGACGTTAGTGGAGCATTGAAACAATCTCATTTATTGAATATCGAAGCACTTTTCTTCATTCCCATTTAAGGATGTGCAGATATTTTTCATTTTCATATATCCTTCGTTTTTTTAAGAACATTTTCTATTTTTTTACAAATAGATTGACCCATTGGAGACTCTACTGCATTCATTTTTGAAACTGCTTCGTCCATTAAATTTATTTGTTTTTTAAAGAGAATTTTAACCCTCTAATTTTACCAAAGTTTATTTTCTTGAAATATGCCGGAAAAATATGCATTTATTGTTAAAATATGCTCAATAAGCCAAAATATGCGTTTATATCAAAATATGCTAAAATATGCAAATATGCAATATGCTAAATATTTTAAAGCAAATTTCTTAATTCGAAAAACTATCTGATTCTTTTGATTCTAAGGCTTTCCTAAGAAAATATGCATTTGCATAGAAATCCGGGCCCTGATAATGACCATTTAAATAAAAAAAACTTTTAAAGCATAAATCCTTGGGACAATTACTTCACTTGAATGCAGAACTAAGCAAGTGTTATTTACAAAATTTTTTAGGAGAAACATTTGAAACTTTAAAAAAGTTTACATTCTGTTCTTTTAATGAAATTATGTGGACTTAGGGCTAATTGATTTAGGTTATGTGTCCTAACTTTGTCACAAAAGAACTAAGTACAACTAGTTATATACAGAAATATAGCTTTAAAACAACATAGCCTTAGGAATGAACCATCCATAATAATGTAAATAGTATAAGAAAATCAAAGACTATTTTTAAAATAATTTTTATAAAAATAAAAACAATTTATAAAACTAGTCCCCTTATGCGCCAAAACAAATTAAAACATCAATATAATATAATTAAATTAGAATAAGAGCCTATTGTGTATAATTCAGTTCAATAAAATATTATTACTACATATTATTAGAAAACATAGCTAGTTCTGCACTAGATTAAGGAGATAGGATTATATTATATTATTAAAACTGTGAACGAACTACATCATTCAGGAAGATGGTTCCCAGACTGAATCACGCGGTTTGTAACTCACTTTCTTAAGACTTAAAATAGCAAATTTTGAAAATTATTTTGAAAACATCAACGTTTGCATGAATTAAAAAAAAAACTATATTTGGCATAAAATACTTCAAAATTTGTTAATATTTTTACAACTGAATATTGAATTAATTTGCTAGTGGAGATTTTTGACGTGTTTATTTTTTTTAATAAAATCCGTGTTTTCTCCAGAATGAGAAGCAACTCAGCAAATTTTTCGCACGGAAAACACAAACAAAATTCTTTATAATAATTTGTTTTGTTATTGTTTTGAGTAGAAAATGTTTGCATTCTTTATAGAAAGAGTACATTTTTGAGTTTAAGAAACTAATAGTCCCAAAGAACATTTACTCAAAGTGTTTTATAACGCTCCAAATTGTGTAGACGTCTCATATTTAAACATGTCATTTGTACCAGTGCAAACTACATGTCATCAGTCTGGCCCTAACACCTTCAAAATGCAACCAAATAAAAAAAAAATCTCCAAAAGGGCGATATAAAGCTCTTTTGGGTGGGTTATTTATTTTTGTTGCATTTTGAAATTGTGTGTGAACAAAATTTGAAGCGGTAGAAAACGCTTTCAACTTCGAAAATTTTGAAGGTGACTGACAGACTGATGACATGTAGTTTGCACTAATACAACAAAATTTGGAGCGGTATAAAACACTTTGAGCAAATGTTCACCAGCTTTCAGACTATAAATTATCTAGTGCAATCAATAATGATCAGGGTGTTCCACAGGGTTCCGTTTTGGGTATCTTTCTCTTTCTTTTATATATTAACGACTTTAAAAAATGTCTGAAATATTGTAGTGTAAAGCTTTTTGCGGATGATAGTCTGATTTACATTTGTGGAGAGAACAGTGAAACATTGTGCTAAATATTAAACAGGGATTTGATAAGAGTAGACAAATGGTTCAAAATGAACAAACTGAAAGTGAATGTGAGTAAGACTAAATGTATGAAATTTCGAGTGAACAATGAATTAAATGTGTGCATGGATGTTGTGGAAATGAACTGTGTTGAGAGTATAAAATATTTAGGTGTTATCATTCATAGATGAAAAGCTGAACTTTATAGCGCATGCAAGTCATGGTTGTGCTAAAATTTCAAAGAAAATTTATTTTTATGAGTAGAATATGCAACTGACATTCGAAGCTTCTATTTTTCTATATAATGCTCTAGTGATGCCACACTTCAATTACAGCTCAACTTTGCTTTGTAGTTCTAATGCTGATGTTAAAATGAGTCTCCAAAGACTTCAAAACAGGGGAACGAAAGTTGTATTGAAGCTGAATATCTACACTCCAATTCAAATTAAGCTGGAATGCTTAAATTGGATGAATTTTTAACTAAGACTGATATATAATACAATGGGTTTTATTTTCAAAATGCGTAGTGTTATGCTGCCGGAATATTTGTCTGATGGAATATTAGAAGTGTTTGAAGTTCAACCATTCAATTGGAGAAACGGCAACAATTTAAGAACGAAACGATGTCGATTAACTAGCACCCAACACTCAATTTTACATGATGGTTGTATTTATTTTAATAACCTTCCTAATGATTTAAAAGGTAAAACCAGAATACATTCAAGAAAAACTCAGTGCTTTTATTAAAAGTAGCGTCGCGTAGCCAAAATACGTGCCAAGATATAAATCGTGTGATATTATTCTATCGTTTATTTTAAAGTTCTTTAACTAATAATCTTGTTTCTTTAATTCATGTTTAGCTAGGAAATATTATTACAATATTGACCTTAAGATGGGTACTCTTTGCCTTAGCCGAGATGGTATGTAAAAACTCTATATATATGTATATAAAAAAAAGTGCATTAAAAACTATAACATACCCTATTTCAATTTTTATTTTTTTTTACTTTTGTTCTTGAAGTTTTTTTTTGAATCTTTTTCTCTTTTTATTTTTAAGTTATCAGTATTTTTGTGTGTTTGTACTTCAGAAGTTAAAAAAAAAAAAAAAAGATCATAAAGTAAAATTTTTTAACCGCTTCCCGGAAACCCTGACCAAATTGTATACCCTCACTTTAGCTAACTTTCCATTCTAGCGGACACCCAACATGTTATGAATTCATTATTTTTTCTAGTCAAAAAAAAATATTTAAAACTTGCACATAAAATTGCTTTTATTATTTCAATGATTATCATTAGTTCTATACAACCAGTCGTGTTAACAGTTAAGATCATGATTTTCTATACTTGATTTGTTATAACCGCAGTCACTTTATGTGGATAGTTGGGCCAAAAGTAAAAATTTCGATACACTTCTCAGAAATCTTTTTCGAATTTTTGATGGACTCAAAATACTCCAGTTAGGTGTTTCTTTCACCGATAAGCTCGGCTCTAATCTTTTATCCCTGAGCCATATTTTGTATACATTTTTGGCATTGTGTTGATAGCTTTTTTCCACGAGAAATTCCAACGTTTTCAAGTCGAATCAGCGTTGACACAATCCAAAAGCGCTTAAGTTTTTTTTTAAGTTATTCTATTTGAACGACACCGCGCACATTATCAACAAATTGCCAACATGAACTTTTTTTACTCCGCGCGCGCAAAAGAGATTATGACTAACCTTAAAATGTTCTTAACACAGCACAAGCTATATTAGGTAAGTAGGAGAGGATTAAGAAGGAGATACCGATGCACATTAGTTTTGAATGCCTGCATATCGAAACGAGAGGGGAAAATTGAACCAGGTAAATCATTCCACATTCGTGTAGTACGACTGAAGAAAGAATCTCTGTACTTAACAGTACGTCCGAAGTTATGCTCGAGGGTTAACTGATGGGCATTCCCAGAAGAGTCAGTATTACGGTTGAATAGTAAGGAGATTAATGACAGACCCACCTTTTTTTTCCAAGCGTTCTTGGTGTCTAGAATTCAAATCTGAGCTCAGAATTTCTCTATCACGTCAGGTTTTTGCAAAAGTCCCGTTAGAAAATAAATTCAAATACAAAATAGAGAATGTACATGGAGGGCATATTTATAGAAAACATAAGTCATTTTATAAAAACATGTTTAGAGCGTGCACACGCAGTATATAAAATCTGCGGTGGTACCAAAGTAATAACAAACATTTTCTTAAACAATTAAAAGATAGCAACAATATTTTATAAAAATTATCGTGAGACACTTCACTCTTTGAAATAGCTCTAAAATTATCAAAATCGGTTCACAAATGCACCCGCAATACGCAAAAAAGTGCGCGGAAATAATAGATTTTTCAAGTTATTTTGCTTTTTGATTGTGATTTTTATTGAGTAAATGTTCGTTCTTTTTTTTAGAATGACTTTAGTACACATAGAGCCTATCAATCGAATAGAATGTCCTAAAATCGCTTACTAGGCCATACTGCGGCGCAAAAACTGAATTGAATATTGCCAAATACTACTTTTGAACTGTTTTCAAACGATTGCGTTTATTGTCAATTGTGATCACAATCTTAGCTGGTAGTTAAAGAATTTAAAAAAAGTTGACATTTATTCTTGGGAGAAAATAGAACAATGAAGGCGGATAAAGAAGATCGTGGAGCATAAGCTTTAAAGTTAAATTAGTTTTTATATTTGATTTTATTGTCTGAATTTCAGTTTCAGAGCGGAAATTAAATTATTTCGACAAATTTAAATCCCTGAACGTTTCTTTTTTCATCCACGATCCACGAAAAAAAAAACAGACTCCGCCTAATGCATTCTCTTTGAATACATAGGTTGTTTCTTTATCTACTGATAAACACTATTAGCTAATTACATATATAGGTATGACTCAATTTAGATTGTATGTTTTTCCTTATCTCTAATCTAACACCTATCTATCGATTGGATATACGTACATATATACATTATTTATACAAAAACATATTTGTTTGTCGATCTATCAAATTCAGAATCATATCCCATCGAGTATTACTTGAATATGGATAACTTGTTGCAGAACAAATAACACCATATTGGGTAGCAAAACAAACGAGGTTACACAACCAAATCGCTATGTCCAATGCAACTTGAAAAAAAGTCTAATAAATAACCAAAAAGATAGAAGAGCAGATACTTAGCTATAGAAAATATACAAACAAAAAAAGAAGTTATTCCTTATTTAGAAATAAATAGGTACCTAGTATAAACATTCTACTTCCAGATGGGGCAGATGTGTTAGCAGAGATGTTGACTTGAAAAATTTGCGAAACACCATCAAGGCAACTAGAACTCCCAGCTCAGAGTTGTATACTCGTACATTGGCGAGTACAAATCGGTTTTTTAGCTTATTTATCTGCGTTTTTAATTTATCACATTTTGCTTTTATAAATAGCTCGATCAGAGTAGAAAAAGTAGCCAGGCAATTGCGCTTCTGACTGTGGCCAAGACCAGACGCAGACGACAACGATTGTGTTGTTGGGATCGCAGACCACGAAGTAATAATACACATTGCACACTCATTTTGTTTTCTTGGAAAGACGTGTAAAATTTCACCGCTTCGAGTGTGATTCGCTGTCAAATTTGCATATAGATCTTGCTTAATGCATTGCGAGATTCTTTGTTTTTTATGTTAACACTTTTGGAGAAATTAACAACAAAAAAGATACGGGGCAACAGACAACCAACGACATGTTTTTGCAGTGACTCATCAAACACAGATAAAAGTTGAGTACTAAGCAGTTAATGTTGAATAATTGGGTGTGGAAGTACTTTAAATTAAATAAATTGTTTAAATTTATTTAATTTAAAATGTGGAATTTAAAGGAAACATAAAATAAGAGTATCTAAATATACAGATGTTTCTGGTTTCTTACCTGCAAGTTGGTCCTCTGTGTAGTTACCCTGAAAAAGTCACAACCAAATAATTCAAGACAATGGTTTTATTTTTATGTTGTATTAGATAATTACCATTTTATTTGATATGAATTAAGCGATTTTTGATGATTTGTTTAAAGTTAAAAAATATATAATATTGGGTCGTCGATGATGGTCGCTGAACTATACAAAAAGAGTTCACCGTTTTTGATTTTGGGCAAGTCAGAAGAAAATAAATTTTCGAAGTAAATGAATTTTCGAAATTGTACAGATTAGCAGGGATGTTATAGAAATGTCACATGATTTATGTTTCGTCAAGTTATTGTTCGCTTTTGGACCGCTTTCACACAAGGAAACTGAGTTGCCAGAAACTAGTTAGTTTGTTGGCGAGAAGGGTGAGAGGGGAGATTTTTTTTCTTTCCCTTGCGCCCTTCACGCCTAAAAACTCCCAGTTGTCGGGAACTCAGTTTCCTTGTGTGAAAGCAGTCTTGCTTTCGTAACACCCGGACTCCACAGGCCATGAACGATGTCCATAAACCAATATACAATCCAATCCACAATCTGATTTGCATGGATATGTCACTGCTTGGACATGGATTTTTGCGACTCCATGGGATTTTTTTTAGACATATTCCATAGTCCGGTCATCGTTGATGGCCTATGGAGTCGGGGTGTAAGGGGATTTAGATGGAACAACATGTTGCACAAAATGATGTTGTACAACTTGATGAGAAGAATAACTATAAACGCAATTTTGCGCTTATATCCCTGCAAACCAAAACTCAGTAGTTTGCCTTAAAACACAACCACAAACAAAACGCATTCTATAAATGTATGTATTTCTTTATTTACCAAAAACTTTCCCCTCAAAAAAATTTACTTTTGTTTTTCCTAAAAAAAATAAAACTTCTATCGTAAAAGAGAAGAAAGAGTGTACGATGCACAAAGTTTTGTCACATTTCGAATATGCACACTGCACAACATGACAAACAAAAATATTTATTCTATCGGCGAGCGCGAGTTATAAATGGTTTTTTTTTTGTTGTTGTTTGTATAAGAAACAAAGAAATTATATTTAATTATTGTCATTAAATTTAAATAGAAAACACAAATGTTTTTATTAGTGTTTTATACTTTGTTATTACTGCATTTCAGATGCATCAGGGTCAAGGAAAACATTTTCGACGATCGTCGTGTATTTTAAGATTGCAGCAAATTGTTCAATTATCGGAACGGCTCTAAAGTCTGAACAATTGTTTTATTTATTTTGATAAAAGTAGCAATAAATTGGTGATGAAAACTATTCGTAAAATTCAATTTATCATATAAATTATTTCATATATAATTCCAAAAGGCTCAGTTTCAGAAGAAACAAATACTTCTTTTACGTACAAGTTTCACCAGTTATATCCGTACTTCTAGATTCGAGATCTCAGTAATTGTAGTAGTACGGATATAACCGGTGAAATGTATGCGCATAAGAAGTACTTTTAAAGGACAAGTTTCAGTGCTTTCGCTATGTTTTAAGAAACTACTGGCGAATAAATATTAGAAGTACTTCCAGTAGTGCTTGGCTGATATACATTTGAAGTACCTTTGTCAGTATTTTAATGGAGGGGAAATTCACTACATTTCGCATGCTACAAAGACAGCTGCTTCATGTATTTTCATGTACCCATATGTTATAAAGCACACAAGGTATGTTTGACAGTTCTTGTCGACGTCATTGCGAGTGCGAACGTTCTCAATAATAGTATTCTTTGGTTATCAATTTTCAGATGGAAAGAAAAAGAAAGAAAGCACACATATTTGCTTTCTCAAACGAAATCTACCAATCAAAACCACTATCACTCGCAATGACGGCACACAAATCTCATATCCAGCATACCTTGTGTTCTTTATACCATGGGAGGTACCTATATAACTGAGTTTTTTCCCGATCCCCTATCTTTTTTCAGTGGAAAAGAAGTATTTCTATTACGTACATATTTGACCGGTTATTTATGTAGTTCTACGTTTGCTGGGATGTAAAATGATGTGGTAGGGTAGAAGGGGGAGCATTTGCCAGGTTTTAGGAAAATTGATTTTATGCATAGTTTTTCCAGTGGTTTAAATTTTTTGATATCTGGTATTTTCATTGACTTTATTATCCTCATTTTGAAGTTTATTTCATCTTGATATCTTAATTATTTCTATTTTTAATGATTTATAAAAAAAAAAGTGATGTGGCAAGCCTCCCTAGTTGGGATGATTTGCCAGGGTGGTGAAGGAGGGATTGCCAGGTGCATGAATAACAAAGTTAATATAAATAAAAAACAATTTTCATAATAGACTAAAGGCTCTCCCAAACCAATGCGAAACATTCGTTGCGGCGAAGAAACAATCGTCAGTCAAAATTATTTCATATGTTTCTCCGCCGCGTTGGTGTGGGCACTCTCATATATCAGCATATAAATAAATTTTGACATGCGAATGTTATTTTATGAAATAATTTTGAGTGACGAATGTTTTTTCGCCGCAACGAATGTTTCGCATTGGTTTGGGAGAGCCTTTAAAGGGTTGCCGCCCACTAGGCAACTTAAAGTTGCTCGCCCCAGCAACTTTTTGTTGCTCCCGATCCAATTACATTGAGTTATATGGGAGGCAACTATGAGTGAAATTGGATCGGGAGCAACAAAAAGTTGCTGGAGCACGCAACTTTAAGTTGCCTAGTGGGCGGCAAGCCTTATATGCCGTTTTCTTGGGCCAAATGAGGTAATTTCGTTGCAAATTTCCAAATGAGACCCGAAATTACCTAATTTCCCATACAAAATCACATTTCGAAATGAGGTAATTTCAACCTCTTTTGCACAAAATTAGGTTGGAAATTAGGTGAATGCATCCAGCGGGAATCAGTTTCAAAAGCTCTTAAAAGCTTTTGTATGAAAATATCAATACAAAATACTCAACAGCATAAAACAGAAAGAGAAAACAACAAAAATAAACGGCTAACTGCCATTCCAAATTCAAAATGAAATGAGATGTCAAATGAAATTAGCAAATTTGATAATGAAAACACTTTTTTGCCAAATTTCGAAATTACCTCATTTCGGCTCTAATGAAAACGTAGTATAAGAGCCCAGGGCCGCCAGACATACGTTATCTTACAAAAGCTAAGATTTTTTCTGCGAACACATATTATGGTAGCTTAGAACAAATGATGGATACTAAGAATATTCAATCCGGGTGCAATTAAGAGTTAGCGAGTGTTAGGGCCAGTTTGTTCACAGCTGATTATATTTAATCCATGATTAGTGGAGCTGGGAAATCCTCAAATGTTTTTGTTGATCAAATTTTGTTTAATAAATTCAGAGTATGAGTTGCTAATTATGGATTTCACTAATCAGCCAATTTCGGTTGATTAGCGTTAGTTAATTAAAGCCTATGAAAGTCACATACTAAATTTAACCCACTGTGAACAAAATGGCCCTTAATGTTGCATACAAATGTTGCAACATTGCGTTATTTTATCAAAAATGAATTTTTGACGTCTTAGGGGATGGTGTCATTTACTTTATTTGACACAGACATCTACAGTGGGGCCTAACGTGAATGTTTCCCATTAGTTTGGGAGAGCCTATACTCCATAAAAGATTGCTGAAACTTATGTTGGTAAAAGACTTGTTGAGAATTTCGAACTTTTGACGTGTCCATAATCGATAAAAGATTTTAGGTTTGTTTCTATTTATAAAAAAATCCTTTTCGAAGTTTCATAACAGTCTGAGTTTTTTTTTTCAGGTTGGCTGGCACTCGTCAATGGTTGTACAATGTACAATGGTTGTATCGTATATTTTCCATGCTTGGATCGAATCATATTTAAATTTGTATTTTTCTTCACACGGGACCTCTTTAGATTTTTTTTTTATTTCTCTGTATGTCGACCATTATATTTCGCAAGATTCGATTAGAATCAAAAAGGAGTGGAAATGTTGCAAGAACCCGATCGAAAACGACATAGTCCCGATTTAAATTGACCGATTATCCAGTTCCGATTTTTTTGTTGTTGAGATTGTGAGGTATATCCGAACTGTTCCGTGTCCACTATACCTCAATAACACATAATTAAAACAACTACAAAAAATTGGCACTGGAAAAATCGATCAATGTAATGCGGGATATAAGCGGACGATTTGTGAAAAAAAAGGAACGCAACAACCATTTTCTTTTTCCTAATTTGATTTTTATCTGAACTGCAATCACATAACCTCATAACACCCCTGATTATTAAAAATGAACAACCATCAAGTGTATGCGTTGATGAACCAATTGCAATGAATTCATCGCCCACTCAACAGAACACAACAACAACAAATAGATTGCTGAAAGAAAAACACAGACGTTCGTCCGCTTCGTCGTACCCACTCGTTGGAAAAAAAATTCTTTTTCTTGCAGCAGCCACAAAAAAAAAAAACTTCTCAAGAACAGAAAAATAATACAAGTTTGAAGTTTTAGAAAAAAAATCACAGTATAAAATCCGAAAACTTCGCGATGGTTTTATGGAAATATTGAAACTCAAAACCCGTCATTATTTCTTGTTAAACAACCATACCATAACTCGTTTTGAATGTAATAAGCCGAGAGAAACAAAATAAGATAAAAATCCATCATATATTATTTTCGAAGAGAAAGAAAAATAAAATAAGTATGTAAGTAGTTACCAATGCAAAAACAAATAATTATAATCCTCGAATAAAGTAAAGTGAAGTGACAAAAAAAAAAATGAACCAAAAAAGTGCAATAAAAAAAATTAAATAAATCGCCTAGAAAATCAAAGTGCAGAGCAGCAAAAAGACGAAGAAAGGGGCAATAGTTTATAAAATGTATATTTATGTATATTAGTGTCATTGAAAATATTCGCAAGAGCAATCAAATTGAAAAAATGAAAAAAAATTAAATTTTATATTTTTGGTTTCGAAAATTGCGTGTTCACTTCTCAATTTGTATCCATTGTGATTTTTGGCTTGGATGGATAAATGTTAATGTAAAATTCATCCTTATCTATTTGACAACGGTGTTTTGTCAATAAGACCACAATTCACGATTATCGATAACGGTAAAGTTAAAGGCCAGGCCAGACGTCAGTATCACCACTTCACCAGACAAGGATTCAGCGAAGTGGCGAAGAAAACTCTTTCTTTCTTTTTTAATACGACACATTGCCATTGGTGGAAATGACAAATTCAGGACGAAATCGATATGATGTAAGTATTTTTTTTTTTGCAATCTGTTATTTCTTTACTTTGATTTTTTAACCGAAGATACAAAAATAGTTATACGAGTACCTTAATATCTACACAATTCATATTCACTTTAGTCTGTATGGATCATTCATTGCATATTTCGCTTCATCCAGAGAAGAAGTTGATATTTTGTGTGCAAGTGCAATGTGCAATTTCAACCATTAAGTGCAGCAGAAAGAAAAAAATAAATAGGTACCTACCTAATTGTTATGAAAAAAAAAAAAAATGAGAACGAGAAAATGTTTGATAGGCACAGGGTAAAAAATATATTTGTTAGAAAAGATAAAGAGGAATAAAGAAATTTTGTAAGAGAATGTGACGGACATGTCAAAGCTCAGCAGAGGAGGCATGTTTATAACAGTGGGGTTGGTGGGTGTTTGGAGTGGTGGAGTGAATTACATTAACGAAATTTCCAAAACAAAAACAATTTTTTTATTCATTTAATAATATTGCTAGTTTTGCCTTCTGCCGTTATTTCTTTGAGTGGGAGTATGTGTGCGTGCGTGTTCTGTTAATGTTTGCCTCTGTTTTCATTTTGTACACAAAACAAAAATAAGTAGGTACCTACGTTTTTTGGATAAATATGGAAATAAAGAGAAATTCTCTTTGCATTGTTGCAGTCGTTCTCTTCTTTTTAATTTTAATTTTTATTTCTTTGGGGCTTTTGTTTTTAAATTCTAATAAAGCTGTTTATGTCTTTTTGAAGGTATTTTTTATTTGTCATTCTGCCTGCATCATCTGTCCACCTGTCATAATTTACCTGTTTTATTGGTACCTACCTCTTGGTTTGAGGAGTTAAAACTTTTAGTTGGAAATATGTTATTACCGTTTACTTAAGCGGGCCATTCACGTTCAAACAGTCGTTAGAACGGTCCGACGAACTTCAGTCGCATACGACAGGTTCTACCGTGAATGTTTTTGTCGTACATCAGACCGGGCGACTATAGTCAGGTCGGAAGTCCGTTAAAAACTTCTACGAACCTTACGTCACGGCCAAAACGGTCGTATAGTGAATGGCAATTTTTAGGACAGTCCGTACAACGGAATAAAACCCTATGAACGTTTCTAGGAGACAAAATAAATAAATAAAAATATGGAAGAACAAGGTTCTTCTTGTAGCAACAAGCAACTAAGAAGTGCAGCGTATGGCGAATTATTAAAAAAGACACAAGAATACTACCCCGACCCGAAGCAAACAAAAATACGTCAAAACCAAAATAGCAACCCTAAGATCAGTGTTCAGAAGAGAGTTAAGAAAAGTATTTAGATCAAAAAAAAAAAAAGAACCGGCAGTGGGACTGATGATATACATAAACCCACGCTTTGGTATTATCACTTACTATACTTTTCACAACTGAAGATGAAGTAGTCAACGTGCAAATGCAACGTATTTGATGATAAGAATTGTTTGTTTCAGAATGACAACTGCGATATCGACAATCAAGCAATTATATCATGAATATCAATCTTAGATAATTTTTTTTAGTCTTCGGGTTACTAGGACACAATTTTTCTAAGAAACCATTCTTTAGATCATTTTGCTTTCTTTTTTCTTTGAATGAATGAATAAGACACTCTAATAGTGCTATATCAAGAGCAGCATTTCTCTTCTTCCAGTTCATAGTCGAAAATAACTGCAACTACTGAGAACTTTTTGGGCGACTGTCCGTTCAACCAAGTTGCCATGTTTGTGCGTACTTTCGACCGTCGATGCGACCGTGCGATCGACAGCCTTTGCGACTGTCTCAACGTGAATGGCCCGCTTTACACATATGTACATTAAGAAACTTTTATTTAATTTCGAATGATGGATCGTTATAAAACAAAAATTAAAATGCTAGCATTTACAGCCCGATTCTTCCCAACCTCACTGATACGTGACTTTTTCGTACCTATTCTCCCCCAAAGTCACAACTTGTGACAGTCATAAAAATAATCGAAATTGTGATCTCCTTCAAAGCAGGTCACAACTCACAATTTGTTTATGTTTTGTCATTTCTATTCGGATAAGTTTATTTTGAAAACGAATTTTCAGCAATATTCTTAGGTATTTTGTCTGTATTAAATAAAAAAACTGGGTTTGGTTCTGGTACATCTTTTATGAACGAAGTCGTATCCGAAAATACAAAACTAAGAATTTTACAACAGCACAGAATTTTAAGCAAAATAATCACATTGACGACGGGATACAACACACAAATTTTTTAATGGGGTGTTCATGTAACCTTTTGCGTATAATAATATTTGTCTACAAAGCGAAAAATTATTTCGTTACATGAATGCCCTTAATAAATTACTATCCATTTGCTCTCTAGGACAGCATTTTAATTTGTTTATTTCCGGTTAACTTATTGCTGAGCCCATCCGATATTCATCCAACTTTCTTACCTTTTTATTATTTGTAGCTTGATGTTATCTCCTGAAAATATGTTCTATTACAATAATAATACATATAAAATTTACACAATGTTACCTGGCACTTGCATGAACATAAACACCAAATTAGAAATTTTTGCGAAAACGATAGAAACAAACAGCTAAGTTAAGTCAAATGTCAAATTAAACTTCACAGTTTCTAAGTTTTTTTTGTCTACGCTTTTGGCTTCAAATTTGTGAGATAAAATTCTAGGTATATTTTGCAGAATATTGGTACGTTCAGGAGACATAAGGGACTTCAACTACATCCATTGAATGTAAATTTGCTTAAAAATAACTCACTTTTTTCGATGTCGTATATCGGACTTTTAACTTTTTTTCAATACTTTACATTAATTTCGTATAGAAAAAAAGGAGAATTCTCGACATGGATAAATTCCGTCGTAATGTTAGGAACATTTCATTTTAAATTTAACTAACCCCACCGCACAATCAATTTATAAAAAGTTAAACTGATTTTTAATTTCACAAATGACATTTTTGACAAGAACATACTTGATTTAAAACTAAGACAGATATTTCTTGACTAATTTTCCAGTCACTTTCCAATAAAATTTTCCTTAATTTAAAGTCAATTTTTTGAAAGCTGACCAATCATAGACTAGAAACTTGCCTTACTTGCAAGTTCCCTTAGTCATCTGAACATACCCAATGTTTCCCATACAAATTTTGACAGTTCATTTCTGCCGATAGAAAATTCTATCGTTTTTAAGCTTTCTATGGGTTTTCTGCGTTTGCATGAATACCCCTAATATATTTATTTATGTATTTTTAATAATAAAGTGACTGGCCCAATTTCAATTTATGATTTTTTTTTATGACTTGTGACTCCTCACAAGGAGGAGAATCGGCCTGATAGTATCGAACAAAACATTTGCAACTACAAGTGAAACAAAGCTAATTCTTTAAATTAATAAAAGTTGTAGGTACTCAAAAACCTAAAAATCTCAATAGAGTATAAACGCTATGCATTCAAAGTAAATAAAAATGAATTATTTTCAAAACTTGCATTAACTTTTAGTTATCTACGTTGGATTGTATCAAGTATGTAACTTCAAATTTGCACGAGACAAAACAATTGCAACTCCAACTTCTAACAGGACATTAACCGTTACATCGATGTTGTTTTGCAATTTTTGAACTGTACAACATTGGGTATGTGTCTGATGGTCATGACCTGTTGAATAAATGTTTGTACAGAAAACAGAACTCCGGTGATAAGATCAAAACAGTTAATAATGGCACCAAACAAATTTGGTGATGCCTTAGAGACAGCATATTGTAGATGCTTTAATATTAGGCATTACACAAAAATATATTTCAGTAAAATACAACGAAATGAATCGTCGGTTTAGTGAATTAAAGGTCGATATCGCAAGATAAAAGAAGTATCTGTTCTGCATCGTGGCGGTTGACCACGTAAAACAAGCTCTCGAACCGACGATTAATTTTTGTTAGGGTGTGTATCGTCTTTATTTTGGTTTGTATTATGGTTTCAGAGCTCAAAAATACCCTAAAATAATGTTCCTACCATGTTTCGTATAGGTACATCGTTTATACAAAAATAAAATTTTGGGTTAAAAACGCATATTTTTCTTTCACCTCAAGAACACCCATGGGAGCTTAAATTTATTTTGATGGATCCTTTTGCTTTTTGGTTGCCATGCCATTTAGATTTTGTTCAAGTTTTATCAATGCAAGATTTGAAATTAGAGAAGTTCCATGGGTGTTTTTTTAACAAAATTTTATTTTTGCATAACTACCAATTAGGTGTACTTTTTTAATTCAGTAGATGAACCGTATTATTTTTGGAAAAGAGACACAAGCGGTTAACTATGAAGAAAATATATCACCATTGTAAAAGCGGCAGCTAACCGAACTTTATTAAATACACCAATTTTTGTAATTATAATCAAAATAGTTTATTTAAGTTAAGTAAAAGGCTCATTTAGCCAATAAAAATTGTCTCGGTAAGGCTCGTATAACGCACGCTATCCGCATATCCGCAAGTGAGCTAGAATATCTTTATTTCAGAGTCTCTTGTTGGATAATTTTATTATAATACAGAGCTATGAATGTCATTTATTACACAGGTTTACTAAAATCAACACTTTTTGTTGGTTTCGCGTCACTAAACTTTACTTTTCCGAAGGTTTTCGATGCACTTACCTAAATATTGAATAACACATTTTGCAGCGTCAAGTTTTACCGAAATCTCGATTTCACTTTTTACTTGCAATATATGTACGTAGTTTAGTAGGCAAGTTTAGGATTCGTAAACAAAAAAAAAAATTGAGAAGATAATTTTCCCTAACATTACGACGATGATAGAGAACGCGAAAAAAGTGGGTCTCGCAATTCTGTCTGTCTGTCCGTCTGTACCTCGACCTGCAGCTTAAACGGCTGAAGCGATTTTCTTCAAACTTTGGACTTAAGGTTCTTATGCGATTCCAAAGAGGGAAAATTGAAATTTTTTTTGAGCTTTATCTGTTTTATAAGAAGAAGATAAACAATAACAATAGAAAAATTGTTTTTGTTTTTTTGTTAAGTGCACTTTTTAATATGAAATATTAATTTAAAAGGTTTTTGCGACCTATAATGCAGATGTGTTTCGCTCTGACAACAACAATTGAGCTCTTCAGTAAGAATTGTTGTTGCCTTTCTTAGACATATGTTTTTAGTCGATGGCTACCGACGTATTTATAAAATAAGCTACACTGATGTGCTGCAAATTATATAACTTCCAGGGGAATTTGGTTAAATTCTTGTTTTAGCTATTAAAATAACTAATTTATAATAATTCGTAGTAATAATTTATTGTTCTTAAAACTTTTTTTTTAATTATATCATAATGTTATGGAACCAATACATATGTACGTTGACTATTTCAAGCTACGTTAAAGTTGTTAGTTACGAGAGCAAGTTTTGTGCGATCCAGTCTTGCCCATTTTTTATTCTTGAAAACTACCTGTTTGCCGCCTACCTATACATATTTAGCTCTGTAAGAATTGTATTGGACGGAAAAATCGAGAAACCTATTGTTCTTGCACTGAGGTGGCTCTTTATAACATAATGAAACAAAAACTACAAAATAATAATTTCATAATTAAAAAAAAAAAAAAATGTTCCACATACGCCACAGTGACCCAAAATTCCTTTTATTTACTTTTGTAAGAAAAAACCTCATAGTGATCTTCATAATCTTACTGAACCTTGTTGATTGTATTCTGATGCATGAATGCATACAAAATGTTGATCGATTAGCAATAGCAGAGTTGTCGTGTGTTCGAATACTCTCAAAAAACATCTTCGATCGACTGGCTTTTTAAGAGGATGAAAAAGAATTTTTATCATTTTGAGTGATAAACTGAAATGTTTAGCTTGTCAAAAAAGACAATACAAATTCAGTGGCTCACAATCGAAATTATCAAAATTTCAAAGTACAATATTTAAAGCACAAATATTTGAGCCAACAGTGTTTAAGTGCGTAGCTCAGGTATCTTCTGCGCAATATCTCCGCAACTATGGGTTTTCAACCATATTGAATTCATTGAAATCGGTTTGATACTTTTTGGGTAAATAATGGTAACACAAAACTTCGTTAAGGCTATTTTTGTAAAGACTTGTCTCGAACATGCTATTTTACTTACTTTGGAAAATAGCTCTGATAAAGGGTGTTTTTGTTAGAGGTATATAACTTTGAAATGGAATAAAACAAAGATGATTTTTTAAATTCACATGACATTTATTCGAAAGATAATCTTCTGGCACTTTAATTAAAATATAATTTCTGGCATATGACCGCCACGGCTGGCTCGGACGTGGTCTAATCTTTAGGTCCAATTTTCGATGACTTTTTCCAACATTTGTGGCCGTATATAGGCAATAACGCGGCGAATATTGTACTCCAAGTGGTCAATCTTTTCAAATATCCGCACAGAAATTTATTAAAGCGGCGTTAAATCGCTCGATCTTGGAGGCCAATTCACGGGTCCGTAACGTGAAACTATTCGGTGACCAAACTTTTCCTTTAGAAATCAATTGGGGCACGGGGTGTGTGACATTTTGCGCCGCTGTCTTGTTGAAACCACAGCTCCTACACATCATGGTTGTTCAATTGATGAACGAAAAAGTCAGTTATCATGGCTCTTTAGCGGTCACCATTGACTGTAACGTACTAGCCGGCATCGTTTTAAAAGAAGTACAGCCAATTATTCCACCAACCCAGCCAATCAGTCAGTTTTTGTGGATATTACGGTGTCTCAACATACACTTAAGGATTATCCATCACTCCAAATACGGCAGTTTTGTTTATTAACGTATCTATTCAACCATTTGGCATTGGCATTTGGCATAAACGTTCCATAGTTAATCGAATTAATTGCTCTGATGGACGATTATGTTGACCGTAAAAGGGACGTAGAGCGCGATACGTATTTCGAACAGAACCATGATTTTTAAAATAAATTTTCAAAATTAGGAAGCGTTGTTCAGGCGTCAGTCTATTCATGTTGAAATGTCAAACCAAATCACTTGACAGATGACAAAATGGCCGCCAGTTAAAATAGTGTTGCCAACTTAAAGTTCTATACCTCTAAAAAAACACACTGTACAAGTAGGTACAGTATTTAAAATAATCTTGAAAATTGGTCTAACAATTTCAGGAAAATTTAATTTAATTTAAGCAAAAATAACAATAACATGTCATCAAAGAGACTGAAAGCTTTCGAGTTTTGAGTTTTCATAAAATGGCTATGTAGAAGAGATTTCTCGTTCAGCATCCTGAAAAACCCAAAAAAATTCGATTTTAGAAATTTCCACTTGTGTTTAATGTTGTCAAACTTATACCTACCCAAATCTTATTTACATTGAAGAAGAATACTAACATAAATTACCACGAAAAATTGGTAGGTATTAGAAAACGACAATAGCAACACCTTATAACAAGCACATATTCCTATTAGCTACTATTTGTAGAATAATTTTTTATTAATGCATTAACTTTAAATTGCTATAAATTAATTGGTCTGTGATGTGCATTATGATGCTTTTGATTACTAAACTATCATTTTTTCAAAACAATTTATAAAAAGAGAGCAAATAACATGTTTACGTTTATGACGATTTAAAAACAATGACTTTTTTCTCTTTGTAAAAGCTCCTCTGGTTTTATATGGAAATGATAAGTGACACAAAAAATGAACGAATGAACCTCAAAAAAAGACGGTTTTGAATTTAGACAAAAATTAGAGCTGTGCTCTCTTTGGTTAGAGCAAAATTTACTCTCCAAAGCGCAAAGAAAATACTAACAGCAAAAAACGAACTCCCATTTTCTGAAGGTGAAATGAATGAGAGTCGTTGAGGTTGTCAACGTTGATGGTGATGGTGAGGGTGATTGGGGGTGAGGGATGATGAAGATGATATGGACAAAAAAGAGAGGTTCTGTTGCGCGCTGTTTGGCTCTGGTTCTGTTGTTAAATCTTTGTGTAGCATGAAGCTCCATTCTATCCATTTTTCCATCTGTTTGTATTCGTGTTCGTGCTATGGTCAGAGTCTCAGCTGCTCTCCTCTCAGCTGCTCTCCTCTCAGAACCTCGTCCGAATACAAAATGCGTTATTTTTGATTTTTTCTGCTTCATTGTTTTGATATCTCGCAATTCCATTACCCGTTCATCGTTCTTTATTCACACAACACAAACCAGAAACTGAAATACACAAATAAATATAATCATTCCAATCAGCTGTTAATACTCGTATAATATATTTACACATAAATTTCGTTGTGTTTTGTTGAACAAAATAAATAATTAACAAATAAAACAAAAAAAAAAAACAAGTGCGAAGTTATTAAAGTTCAACGTTTCGCGAGATACGAACGCATATGATGAGAACATACAAAGTTATACATTTTTAAACAAATAAACAATTGTTTTCGGTTGTATTAGCATTGCTATATTTATAGCGGTTTTTTTCGACAAAAATAAACCCAAACACATTTTGTTTTGACAACGAAGAAACTTAAAAATAAAATTACATACCTGTCTGCCTATACGTTACTTCAAAGTGGAGATTCGTGTTCAAAAGAGCCCCACGTTTATGTATATCCTTAACAAAAAATAAAAAATAACATCAAAACATGACTTGGAAGAAGCATATTGCAAAAGTGAGACTAATTACATGCATTTTATTAAAGAATATTTACACCAAATTTAACTTCATTTTTGTATTCTTTTGTTTCTAAGTGCTAGCTAGAGGTATATGCACCCAACTACTCGTATATGTGTATGACTTTGTGTATAAACGATGGTAGAGTTCCAGTTCCATGTACTTGGAAAAGTGCATAAAGCTTTAATTTGTCTGGAACTGGAAATCCTTGTATGTTTTTGTCAAGTCAAAGAAGAACAAAAAAAGAAATAACTTGATAGTTGATAAATTATTATAGGTAAGGTAGTTTCGGTTGATTGCTGTAGGCTTCCTTTGTTTGAATTTTTATTGGAATCAATTGTTGGGAGAGAAAATAATGTGAAGATACATACTCGTATGTAGGTATGTTATTCAAGACCTTACAAAATTAGGTCATGTACAATGCATGGGGGTAAACCCACAAGAACAACATACATTGTGTCGTACCTGCATTACACATCCCTGATTCTTTCTGACTTGATTGTCAAAAAGATTAGTTTTTGTTAAAATTAAGACAATTTTACACAAAACACAGTTTTGAAATAATTGTTGTGTGAATGCACATTCTGTAATAATAAGAGTGTTTTGGAAAAATGTAATAATAAGAGTGTTTTGGAAAATGTATTAAAATGTGATGTATATTCCTCTAACAAAAAAAATATACATGAAGGTACATAAACATAATACAGAAAGATTGTGTTCTCTGACAGACAGAAATAGAACGCGAAGTAGGTTGTGTTTTTTTGTGTGGTGTAAGTAGATATGTATAGATACATGCACTGGACATGAATGTATAGTGTAGTTAAGCTGAAAGTGCATGTTTTTGTGCAAAGAACAACAAAAGAAGGAAACATTACACTACATAGCTAATACTGGTGAACAAAAAATGTGTATCAAAGAGAAAGCAAAACAGCTGTGAATGAATGGAGTGTTGAGCGCAAATTAAACTTTTGTTGAGTGTTGCCGTGAGGATGTTATTTATATTTTCACTACCTAAATTTTTTAGTTTTTACATTTCAACGTAAAGTAGCATCAAATTCGGTAACTACATACATACGTACGTACGTTTGTAATTTGTAAGAAAAGATTTATGGCTTTGTTTAAGAATTCTTCAGAACCTGGTAAAGGATTTTAACTCCCTTTTTGGGCCCTCTGTCGCATGTTCCTCAACTTCTGGGGCCCATATACGACACAGACACGTCGCTGCAGACCAATACATTTTGTTGTTGTGTACAAAACTGCGCAGACCGCCTGCGTCGTGTTTATCCATGTCGACTGTTTGCAGCGGCCGTCTGCGTGTATACAAAATTTTTGGAAAACACGCAGACATGTCGTTGTTCTGCAACGACATGTCTGTGTCGTGAATCGAGAACTGTGCACAGACGAGCGAGAAAATTGGTGGATAAACATGAAAAACAATAGTGAAAGAATTTTAATTTCCACCCTGGCATTTTAATTGCCCCGTGGCATTTTTATTGCCCCGCGGCATTTTAATTGCCACTCCGGCAATTTTATTGCCCCGCGGCATTTTAAGTGCCACCCTAGCATTTTAATTGCCCGCGGCATTTTAATTGCCACACCGGCATTTTAATTGCCCCGCGGCATTTTAATTGTCACCCTTGGTATTTTTATTGCCCCGTGGCATTTTAATTGCCACCCTGGCGTTTTAATTGCCCAGCGGCATTTTTTTTTGCTACCCTGGCATTTTTTTTGCCGCGCGGCATCTTAATTGTCCCACGGCATTTTAATTGCCCCGCGGCATTTTAATTGCCACTCCGGCATTTTTATTGCCCCGCGGCATTTTAATTGCCACCCTAGCATTTTAATTGCCCGCGGCATTTTAATTGCCACCCCGGCATTTTAATTGCCCCCCGGCATTTTAATTGTCACCCTTGGTAATTTTTTTTGCCCGCGGCATTTTAATTGCCCCGCGGCCTTTTTTTTTTTGCCACCCTGGCATTTTTTTTGCCTCGCGGCATCTTAATTGTCCTACGGCATTTTAATTGCCCCGCGGCATTTTAATTGCCACCCTGCCATTTTAATTGCCCCGCGGCATTTTAATTGCCACCCTGGCATTTTAATTACCCCGCGGCATTTTAATTGCCACCCTGGCATTTTTATTGCCCCGTGGCATCTTAATTGCCACCCTGGCATTTTAATTGCCCCGTAGCATTTTAATTGCCCCGAGGCATTTTAATTGCCACCCTGGCATTTTTATTGCCCCGCGGCATTTTAATTGCCACTCCGGCGTTTTTATTGCCAAGCGGCATTTTAATTGCCACCCTAGAATTTTAATTGCCCGTGGCATTTTAATTGCCATCCCGGCATTTTAATTGCCCCGCGGCATTTTAATTGTCACCCTTGGTATTTTTATAGCCCCTAGGCATTTTAATTGCCACCCTTGCATTTTAATTGCCCCGCGGCATTTTTTTTGCCACCCTGGCATTTTGTTTGCCACAGGGCGTTTCAATTCCCACCCTGGCATTTATTTGCCACCCTGGCATTTTTTTTGCCCCGCGGCATCTTAATTATCCCACGGAATTTTAATTGCCCCGCGGAATTTTAATTGCCACTCTGCCATTTTAATTGCCCTGCGGCATTTTAATTGCCACCCCGGCATTTTAATTGCCCCGCGGCATTTTAATTGCCACCCTGGCATTTTTATTGCCCCGTGGCATTTTAATTGCCACCCTGGCATTTTAATTGCCCCCCTGGCATTTTAATTGCCCCGCGGCATTTTAATTGCCACCCTGACATTTTTTTTGCCATCCTGGCATTTTTTTTTGCCCCGTGACATCTTATTTGCCCCACGGTATTTTAATTGCCCCGCGGCATTTTAATTGCCACCCTGGCATTTTAATTGCCACCCTGGCATTTTAATTGCCACCCTGGCATTTTAATTGCCACCCTGGCATTATAATTGCCACCCTGGCATTTGAATTGCCCGCGGCATTATTTTTGCCCCACGGCATTTTAATTGACACCCCGGCATTTCAATTGCCCCACGGCATTTTGATTGCCCCACGGGTTTTTAATTGCCACCCTGGCATTTTTATTGCCCCGCGGCATTTTAATTGCCACTCCGGCGTTTTTATTGCCCAGCGGCATTTTAATTGCCACCCTAGCATTTTAATTGCACGCGGCATTTTAATTGCCATCCCGGCATTTTAATTGCCCCGCGGCATTTAATTTGTCACCCTTGGTATTTTTATAGCCCCGCGGCATTTTAATTGCCACCCTGGCATTTTAATTGCCCCGCGGCATTTTAATTGTCACCCTTGGTATTTGTATAGCCCCGCTGCATTTTAATTGCCACCCTGGCATTTTGTTTGCCGATTTATTTTTATTTATTTATTTTAGGGCATTTTAATTGCCCCGCGGCATTTTAATTGCCACCCTGACATTTTTATTACCCCGCTGCATTTGAATTGCCACCCTGGCATTTTAATTGCTACCCTGGCATTTTTTGTGCCGTCCTGGCATTCTTATTGCCCCGCGGCATTTTAATTGCCACCCCGGCATTTTAATTGCCGCCCTGGCATTTTTTACTGCCCCGTGGCATTTTAATTGCCCCGCGGCATTTTAATTGCCACCCTGGCATATTGTTTGCCACTCTGGTTTTTTTTTCCCCGCGACATCTTATTTGCCCCACGGCACTTTAATTGCCCCGCGGTATTTTAATTGCTCCGTGGCATTTTAATTGCCCCGCCACACTGGCATTTTGTTTGCCACCCTGGCATTTTTTTTGCCCCGCGGTATCTTAATTGTCCAACGGCATTTTAATTGCCCCGCGGCATTTTAATTGCCCTGCGGCATTTCAATTGCCACCCAGGCATTTTAATTGCCCCGCGGCATTTTAACTGTCCGCGGCATTTTAATTGCCGCCCTGGCATTTTTTATTGCCCCGTGGCATTTTAATTGACCCGCGGCATTTTAATTACCACCCTGGCATATTGTTTGCCACTCCGGCGTTTTAATTGCCCAGCGGCATTTTAATTGCCACCCTAGCATTTTAATTGCCCGCGGCATTTTAATTGCCATCCCGGCATTTTAATTGGCCCGCGGCATTTTAATTGTTACCCTTGGTATTTTTATAGCCCCGCGGCATTTTAATTGCCACCCTGGCATTTTAATTGCCCCGCGGCATTTTTTTTGCCACCCTGGCATTTTGTTTGCCGATTTATTTTTATTTATTTATTTTAGGGCATTTTAATTGCCCCGCGGCATTTTAATTGCCACCCTGACATTTTTATTACCCCGCTGCATGTGAATTGCCACCCTGGCATTTTAATTACCCCGCAGCATTAGAATTGCCACCCTGGCATTTTTTGTGCCGCCCTGGCATTCTTATTGCCCCGCGGCATTTTAATTGCCACCCCGGCAATTTTATTGCCACCCCGGCACTTTAATTGCCGCCCTGGCATTTTTTATTGCCCCGTGGCATTTTAATTGCCCCGCGGCATTTTAATTGCCACCCTGGCATATTGTTTGCCACTCTGGTTTTTTTTTCCCCGCGACATCTTATTTGCCCCACGGCATTTTAATTGCCCCGCGGTATTTTAATTGCTCCGTGGCATTTTAATTGCCCCGCCACACTGGCATTTTGTTTGCCACCCTGGCATTTTTTTTGCCCCGCGGTATCTTAATTGTCCAACGGCATTTTAATTGCCCCGCGGCATTTTAATTGCCACCATGCCATTTTAATTGCCCTGCGGCATTTCAATTGCCACCCAGGCATTTTAATTGCCCCGCGGCATTTTAACTGCCCCGCGGCATTTTGTTTGCCACCCTGGCATTTATTTTTCCCCGCGGCATTTTAATTGCCACCCTGGCATTTTAATTGGCGACATCTTAATTGCCCCACGGCATTTTAATTGCCCCGCGGCATTTTAATTGCCACCCTGGCATTTTAATTGCCCACCGGAGTTTTAATTGCCCAGCGGCATTTTAATTGCCACCGTGGCATTTTTATTGCCCCGCGGCATTTTAATTGCCACCCTGGCATTTTAATTGCCCACTGGCATTTTAATTGCTCCGCGGCATTTTAATTGCCACCGTGGCATTTTTATTGCCCTGCGGCATTTTAATTGCCACACTGGCATTTTAATTGCCCCGCGGCATTATTTTTGCCTGGCATTTTTTTTTGTCACCCTGGCATTTTTACTGCCCCGCGGCAATTTAATTGCCACCCTGGCATTTTAATTGCCCCGCAGCATTTTAATTGCCACCCTGGCATTTTAATTGTCACCCTGGCATTTTAATTGCCACCCTGGCATTTTAATTGCCCCGCGGCATTTTAATTGCCACCCTGGCATTTTAATTGCCCCGCGGCATTTTAATTGCCATCCTGGCATTTTTAATGCCCCGCGGCATTTTTATTGCCACCCTGGCATTTCAATTGCCTCGCGGCATTTTAATTGCCACCCTGGCATTTTGATTGCCCACCGGCATTTTAATTGCCCCGTGGCATTTTAATTGCCACCCTGGCCTTTTAATTTCCCACCGGCATTTTAATTGCCCCGCGGCATTTTAATTGCCACCGTGGCATTTTTATTGCCCCGCGGCATTTTAATTGCCACACTGGCATTTTAATTGCCCCACGGCATTATTTTTGCCTGGCATTTTTTTTGCCACCCTGACATTTTTATTGCCCCGCGGCATTTTTATTGACCCGCGGCATTTTTATTGCCCCGCGGCATTTTTATTGCCCCGCGGCATTTTAATTGCCACCCTGGCATTTTTATTGCCACCGTGGCATTTTAATTGGCCCGCGGCATTTTAATTGCCATCCTGGCATTTTTTGCCAGCCTGGCATTTGTATTGACAAAAATTCTAAATTTCCAGTTTTTCGCTTATTACTCTCGAATGGCGGCGTTAGCGGCAAAGGTGCGAGGTGGCAAAATAAAAATTCGGAAAGATCACCCCAAAATTTATAAAAATGAAAAGTTTTCAAAACTACTCCAAAACTTTCCAGGCAAAACTACCAAATGACTGGACTATATCCTAATTCTGGAGTTTAAAAGCGCACATAATGTACATAAATATATTATAAAGGGCTTTGTTGTCTTATGGAAATTAACGTATTCGTAAAAATATGGATTTGATAATAAGGAAGAGGAAAAAGTTGGATCTCCAACTTCTGTATGTCATCTGTTCGACTTCATCTAAAAGCGGATGGGTCAATTTTTTTTAAAGTAGGTACACAGCGTTTTTGACTTTCCCCTGAGATTATTTTTTAAAATTTTTGTTGGACCACAAACAGCGGTAACTGCCATTCAAATTCTTTTAGCATTTAAGAAAAATCTTATTAAAAAAAAAACGTGCCCAGAGATCTTTCTAAAAAAATGGGCACGGCTGGATTGCACAAACTTGCTCTCGTAGCTAACAACTTTAACGTAGCTTGAAATAGACAATTTACATTTATACATACACTCCTCGTCATAAGGTTAGAAGCAGTCGTTTTTGAGAATTGAATTTGATTTGTCTCGTGTTATACGCCAAAGGGATCGAAATTTTATATGACACAAGCGAGACTATTTAATGTGCCATACAAAACCTATGCTTGCATTTTAAGAACAAAAATTAACGGCAGCCAAGTGAATAAATGTTAGCTGAGTCACTTTTTTAAGTAATTTTATCGCGTCATAAGGTTAGAAGCACATACAAAATTGAAGAAAAACGATGGTTTAAATATTTTTTAAATTTTTTTTCGACAAATTTATTTACTTAACTTACAAAAAAAACCTAAAAATAGAAAAAAAAACAAAGTTAACACTGTTGTGCCCCAAATACAAGCCACCCTACAAAGACATGACCCACTGAGTCACAACTGTTTTCGAAATACCTCAACCTATGAAATAGGTATACGTTCTTCGTTCTTCACTTAATGTGACGCAACGATTCAGTGGGACACAGTAAAAAAAGCCTAACTTCCAGAATGCATCTCAGTAGGTCAAACTCAGCTTTGTATTCGGTGTATTTCGGAAGTATTTTAAGGTAAGGTTTAGGTAGGTCTCTGGGAACTCGAGGAGTTCAATTCGAAACTTAAACCACGATGGTTGTTTTTTTTTTTATTTAAAACGTATTATCAACATAACAACACTAAAAATTCTATGTTATATTTTTTATAAGTCAGATCTCCCTTCTTTTTTTATTTAAATAAAGTTGTTTTTGTGAACAGTTTTTGAAAAATTAATTTTCAAATTCAAAATTTTGAACAAAAACAAATTAAAACATAATTTTTTTTTAAATTCCTTCGGAGGCAAAAATTCCCCCACCACACATCAAACTATCTACAGCTAGTGTGCAAAAATGTAACGAAGGTGGGTCGTTCCAAAATCACATCTTGTTTAATTTTTAACCCCAAATAATTAAACAAGCAATTTAAAATTTAAGGCTTAGGCCGGTATTCACCGAATGCTCATAACTTAAGAGCCTCATAAACCTTTTTTCACCAAGCAATAATAGTGAACATTTACGAGAGCTCACTAAAGTTATGAGTGGTCTCGATGTCGACCACTCTTCTTATGTTATGAGCGCTCTCTTCGAAAACTTTCGCAAAAAAACATCCCTTCTCACAAGAAAAACAAAAAAACGTATGTTCATTTGATACACTCAAATAGACTTCACAGCTCACAATCATCTTTTGTTATTATTTTCTGTTTAAAGGGACATCACAATTAAAGCATTCAATAGAATTATTTTTAGACGATAATAGAAAAACATAATGTTATATGTTAAACTACTACCTTTTGTTTTTATTCAGAGATAATAACTATTTACAAACAAAAGTAAAAATGTGTTGAGTTTGTTGATATTCTTTAGGCGTCTGCCTAGCCAGCTGTCTACCGTTTCGAAAAACAGTTTGATCTTACAGTTTGAAAATGTTTGTTTGGCTCTCATTTTCGAAAATAGAAAAGTACTTATGAGTGGTTGGTGAATAGTACCAATAATTCTTATGTTATGAAGCTCATAAACAGTTTATGAGCGCTCGGTGAATACCGGCCTCAGACTGCGTACAATTTTTCTAATTTTTTAAACAGCTTACTAGAATTTTCTAAATTTTAAACTATCTATATAGTATCATACTAAGCCAATTTCCTTCATTATCTCCTGCTGAACACGTCCAAAAAAGTGACAGCTCGTGAAAAAGCTTCACAAACATGATTATCTTCTGTTTGTTAGTCTAATGCGCTACCCACTGGGCTAACTCGCTATACAAAAATTCAATGCCGAAAGTGAAGGTTTCATTCCATATTGCAAAACTAACACATACAGAATAGAACCGGATTTTATGTACTTGCAGGTTTTTCCTCATTGAACAATCCTAATAAAAAGTGTGATATGAAAAAGAAGACAAAGGAAAGAGAGAAAATAGTGTCGTATGATCCTGAAATTGCATGGTGCTTATGAAATTTGTGTGTTTTAGTGTACAAGAGACATTTCTGATGGGGTACCCAAACATGTCAAACAAGTTTTTATTAGGGAGGCCCTCACGAGTGTTTGAAAAGTTGTTTCTCTCGTCTAAATTTTCGTTACTGAAATCCAGCAAGGGCTTGCCAAGTATCTGACAAGTTTTCCTTGTCTATATTTTCCCTACTGAAAACTTACTATGGCCTTGTCCTAACTAGACAGAAACTTGGCATCTTGTTAAGGTTCCAAAGCTATAAAAGTTTGGGAACCACTGATATAGGTTTCCACATGTCATTGAAAGACACAGTTTGGCAAGACAGGGGGGGTTATACTTTCCCTCTACTACTACTTTCTTTGCTTTTTATGTTGGCAACACCCACCCTGTCTTGTCAAAGTGTGTCAATTTGCGTCTTTCAATGACAAGTGGAAACCTAGCATAAGTTATTTGTTCGGATAGTCTTCTCAGAATATTTGCCTTTTTTATACTTTGTGTCATTTTGCTGTACTCACTAATTTATTCTGAATCTCATTTTGAATGTGCTGTGGTAAAAAATGTAAGTGGTTATTTCCTAATCTTAATGAACAGCGAGGATGGTTTTGTTGTCCGAAGCATGCGCCTACGCTATTGTGGCAGACCAGACCTTTGGCCGTCTCCCCTGCTCAGCTGTTAAGCTAGCTGTTTTATAGCGAAATTTAATATGAAAATTCGTGATTATTTCAGTGCGCAGTTATTTGATGGGAAACATTTAAAGATATTTAAAATGTGTTTATTGCTAATTGTTGAAAATAACTTTGTTTCTACATTAAAAATTGAAATTATTAAATTAATAAATAATATAATTTGAAATGCATCTGTTGAAATACAATTTTTTTTAAATAATTAAATTAAAAATTCCCAATTTCCACAAATAACGAAACCACACCAGTTGGAGGTTTCAGTTTGCATTTTTTTTTTGAAATTTAACACAGAAATCACATCTAGACTATTTTTAAACATTTTAAAAATCTATTTCTCGCCCATTATTTTTCTTTGTTTTATAAACAGTTTTTTTTTTTGTTATTGTTTTTAAAGTGACAAAACTAATTCACTTTA
This sequence comes from Melangyna quadrimaculata, assembly GCA_949320155.1. Classification (NCBI taxonomy): domain Eukaryota; kingdom Metazoa; phylum Arthropoda; class Insecta; order Diptera; family Syrphidae; genus Melangyna; species Melangyna quadrimaculata. Next base: position 21,918,247 of record OX439485.1, read on the forward strand.
AGTGAGAATATGGTACAAAATTACCACTATCACTAAATTACTTCAGTGAGTTTCTTTGTTGTGCACACAACATCATGGCTTGGCTGTGGTGTGGCGAGTGGCCGTCTGGATTGTGTACTGTGTTGGTGGTACATACCGAAATACAAAAAATAAAGTAATATACGACAGAGAAGTTGAAGATAAACTACTAAGTTGAAAATACTATTCAGTACTTGTACTACGTACATACGTACATGCATACCTTGCCTCATTCCATAACCTCATGCAGAGAGTGGGTTCTTGTTGATGGACGGGGGGTACGAACTTAACTAAAAAAAAAAGTATATGAATTGTCGAGTCAGACAGCACGGAGGAATGCAAGCAAAGAGGAAAATATTGTTGGAGCACAGAACAGAGCAGCATGCCAAGCCAAACCAAGGCAGCTAGCACTAGCTACAAGACATTACAGAGAACCAAATGAACCAACCAACCTCCCCGGAGTCTATATGTTGGTATAGTTGCTTTGAAGTAGATATAGTAGATAGGTACTCTTGTACCTTTAACTCAATATTTACGCTAATTGTGAGCACTTGCTTCTGTTTTATTTTTAATACTACATATACACGAATATGTAGGTAGTTTTGTTTTTATTTATTGAAAACACTGGAGAATTGCCGTGCTTGTTTGAAAATATAGTTTTTAAAGAGAGGGTAGGTTAGTGAATTAAATTTTAAGGAAATTGTGTAACACAACCACCTACCTACTATACTCTACCCAGGCCCACAGACAGACTGCCTCACTTGCCAATGTCTACTTCATTTAATTTTATACATGCCAACCATGCTACATATAAATAGACTGTACCTTTAAGTAAACTCGTATACAAATTTAATTTACTGTTTGTTTATCCAAGCTGGAGGTAATAATAAACCGGTTTAATTAAGACAACATTAAATGTGAACTCTTAAGTATACGGGAAAATGTCTTTTTAAAAGGTCAATATGCAATGGAACAAAGGACATACAACTACATACATACATACATATTATAATTGAATTGAACAAATATGGACTTTAAACTTTTCTGTTTGGCATCAAAGTTGACATTTAAATGATTGAGTGCCTTAAAGAAGTTAGTGAGTGCTGTAAGGGTAATATATTATATTTAGTTAAGTTTATTCATCAAACAAAGTTACAATAGGTACTTTAGTGATTACTTTATATTAAATTATATACATTTTTTTTTTTGTTTTAATTTTAAACATTACCACCAGCAGAGTTATTTAAAATTAAAAATAAATTTGATTTAAATAAATATCTACTAAGATTGAAATCAATCATATCGCAAACAGTATTTGTTTCTCTTAAACACCTTGTTAATGGTTCATTGGCAGCATACTCAGTTCTGTGGTATTGGACATTAAAAAAAGATTGGTTTCTAAGCATTCTCGCAGGAACATTGATCCCAATTAAAGCTAAAATTTGTGCACAATCAACATGGTCCGCTAATATGTCGCGAATGAACATAATCTCGGTGAACTTCCTACGAATGTTTAGAGGCAAAATACCAAGTAACTTACATCTCGTTTCATAGGAAGGAAGATCGATGTCCCATTGAAGTCTTCTCACTACAATTCTCGTAAAACGTTTTCGGATTTTCTCGATTCTAAATGAATGAACAAAATACGAAGGATTCCAGATAACACTACAGTATTCAAGGTTAGACCTTACAAACGAAAAATATAAACACTTTAAGGTGTGTGGGTCGGAGAACTCCTTAGAGTTACGCAAGATAAAACCTAACATTGAACTGCCTTTAGCAACCAAAAAATCTATATGCTTCAAAAAGTCAAGTTTTTTTGTCAAAAATCACACCAAAATCTTTTTTAAAGTTTATAAGGACAGTGGCATATGATTTATTTTATAGATAAAATTAATTGGACAACGGTTCCGACAGAACGTTAAGCTTTGGCATTTAGAAATGTTTAAATTTAAAGAGTTAGTTAAACACCAGTTCGATAAAAGATCAAGATCTTCTTTGCAAAAGAAAACAATCATATTCAGATTTTATACAACGAAAGACTTTTAGATCATCCGCGTACATCAAGCACTTTGAATTTAAGAAAATATCAGGAATATCGTTTATAAACAGCAAAAAAAGAATGGGTCCAAGATGGCCTCCTTGCGGAACACCCGACGTAATGTATACCGGTGCAGACAAAATATTATTTATACGAACGTATTGAATACGATCCCTTAAGTAAGAATTTAGCCATTTTAAGAAATTTTAGTGAATACCTACTTTATTTATCTTCCTCAGTAAAGCATCATGATTAACTCTGTCAAATGCTTTAGAGAAGTCTGTGTAGACAACATCGTACTGATAACCTTTCTCAAGTGCATTCAAAACTAAATTACAAATTACTCGTAGAGTAGGTGAGGCAGATAAATGTTTTCTACATATGCGTGTATGTACTGTACAAGTAACGAATATTTTGGAAATTCAATCCAAAGATGAGTCATGAGAAAGGCAGTTCGATGAATGAAACATTAATAAGTTAAATTGAAAAAAAAAATCAATAATTACCAGGTCTAGAGAGAAGAAAAATTCTGAGAGCTATCGACATATAATCAGAGATGAGCTAATCGTGACTGTGACTTAAGAATCACTGTGATTTAAGAATCACTGTGATTTGCCTATTTAACAATCAATGTAATTTAATAATCACTGTGATTTAATTATCACTGCGATTTAATAGTCATTGTGATTTATTAATCACAGTGATTTTTCTAATAATCACTGTGATTAAATAATCACAGTGATTTAATAATCACTGTGATTTAATAATCACTGTGATTTAATAATCACTGTGATATAATAATCACTGTGATTTAATAATCACTGTGATTTAATAATCACTGTGATTTAATAATCACTGTGATTTAATAGTCATTGTGATTTATTAATCACTCTTATTTAATAATCACTGTGATTAAATAATCACTGTGATTTAGTAATCACTGTGATTTAATAATCACTGTGATTTAAACATGCGATTTTCATTCGTGAATTCAAAACTAAAATACATGTGATTGTGATTTAATAAACACTGTGATTTAACAATAACTGTGATTTTGATTCGTGAATTAAAAAAAAATAAGGTTGAAATGCGTTCTCAGTAAAGGATAAGTTTTCTGAATTTTTTTTTACGCGAAGAATTAGTAGGTACCAAGTACCTAAAATATGTTTAAGTACTTACTCCTACATATCACATGTTATTATTTACAAAATTTCATCTATTTGTAGTCAATGGTATTCAATGGAACATTGCTTAAAGCTGTGAATTTTTCACAAAATATTAAATTAAAACCAAGCAATAAATCAAATCACATTTAAGGCACTCAGAGTTAAGGTACACCCAAAAAATGCATGAGCTTTTCATGTAACTTAGAAGAGGTTTTAGGTCTGGTTGAGCGTACTTCCGAGCTGTACCTACTTAAAATTGTCTACCCTTTAAAAATTCCAATTTGATGTTAAAAATTTTCAAAATTTAGCAATCGTATAGAAGGAGGTATATTCTCCCCGCTTAGATTTAGACTTAAAACAGAACAAAATATTAAAAAAAACAACGGTATTATGTCATGTGATACCTATTTGTTAAGCCAGAAATAAAGAGTTTGAAAAAATAATTTTCAAATTAAAAATTAAAAAAAAAAATTTCGAACTGTATTTTTTTTTTTCAAAATCTTAGGCAAAGTTTTGGATTCGTACAAAAAAATCAAACTGGATATAATATTTTTCCCGATGGTAGAGAACGCGAAAAAAGTGGGTCTCGCAATTTTTTCTGTATGTCCGTCTGTCTGTACCTTGACCAGCAGCCTAAGCAGTTGCAGAGATTTTCTTCAAAATTTGGACTTAAGTTGCTCAGAGGATTCCTTAGAAGAGAAATTGATTTTTTGGATTATTCTCCACTAAAAGCTCCTTTTCGTGGCCCCGACCAAAAATAGTTCAACAAATTAAAAAAAACTTATTTATTTTGAAGTCAATAACAGCGAAAGCAACTTTCTAACTGGTCCACTTCTAAATTTTAAATATTTGCAGATATGTAATAAAAAAATAATTGTTTTTATGGTCCAAATGTCATTTCCGTCGCGTGTCTCCTTCTTGTTTCAGCGCGAAAAAAAGGATTTTTTTTTTGGTTTTAAATGCATAAATTTTAATTTGACTGAGTTCCAGGATTAATACGATGTAGTTAAATAAAACTTCCCTAAAAATTCAATTTATTTATTTGAAACAATTACCTTACGAACTTTGTAACATGTGTCTCCATGTATTTGCATCATTTCCGTAAAAAAATGTTAAATGCTTATAAATTCAAATTAACGGCCGTCAGTTTATAGGATTTAAACTAAATAAAGAAACTCATTCATGCTTCCTTTGAAATATATTTAATTAAATGGGTAGGACATCAGTTTCGTGTGTTATTTTGAAGTAAGTGGTTGTATTCGTCACGTGTTTCATCAATTTCGTCATTTCCATAGGTGCATATAATTTTAGTAAGTGATAGTAAGAACAAAATATTTTGTAACAGTCTTGTGAGGTTATGTTGCAGTTAGTTATACAAAATTAAAACAAAAATATACTTTCTATTTTTCTTGTCTAAAAAGTTAAAAACATCGATTTTCTTCATTTCCGTCGCCTTTATTGTGTTACAGCGATTAGAAAATAGTTACGGAAATAACTTTAGATGTGTTGTTTCTTAAAAAAATCATGAATTTATTGCAAATCATTAAAATTTTTGTGCATGCATTTAAAACACCTAAATGGCAATTGCAGACCGTAAAACTGAGATAGGTGGGGAATCGAAAACGTAACAAATTATTTATCTTTACTAGTTAAATGTCATTTCCGTACCACACAGTCATTTACGTAAATCGATTTAATTTAGATTTTAATAATTTTAAATAAATTCCTGGAATACCGTAAGTCTTTTAAATGCATCCTGAATCACACGGCCCTTGTTACAAGGAATATTTTAAAAGGAACATTTTTGTACTGGTACATTATCATTTCCGTATCGAAGGCGTCATTTCCGTATCAAGCCCAAATTCTCAAAATCGCTTAAAATCAAGTGCCCGCACTTTAAATCATTAATTTATTCCATAATTTATAACAACACTTGAATGTACATAATCTGGAAATTTTGGGTGCTAAAAAGGAGCTTTTAAAAGAGAATCACCCCTCAAAAAATAACGGTATTTGCTATAGAGCCAAACTACGAAAAAGTTATTTATCTCAAAAATGATTTTGATGAACAAAATTCATCTACTTTTTGAGGTTAGCTAAATATTTTGGTAACCAAAAAATTATCAATAACGATTTATTAAAGGTACCTGTCATAGAACCGATTTTTTGACTTACAAATTTCTCGGTAACGGCTTTATCGATTTTGACCAATTTATACACGAGGTCTTTACAATTTTTAACAATTTTATGTATATACACATTTTCTCAAAAATATTTTTTTGAATTTTAAAAAAATTAATATCTTAAAAACTGGTCAATGAATTATTTTAAATTTTGTAAAAAATTGTATTTTATTTTATACTAAAAATTGTTCTAAAGGGTCCGCCATCTAACGTTTTTTTTTCAACTAGTGCTTATTTCGTGAATGGTAACAATTAGCTCATGTCTGATTTGACAGATAATTAGGTCAATCCGCCAACACACTTACCTCTGACCCTGATAAATAGTGTATCATCGCCTCTAGGCTCGTCAGACCAATGTGTCACATCTGCTAATTTCTCGTGCCAACAAAACTCAGTTAAAGAGAAAGCACCAACGAGAACCGTTTGGCAATACGAGAAAGCCAACTGGGACGGTCTCAATGATTCTTCAGGAACTTTAACTGGTCACTATGCTTCCTCGATAGTGACATAGACTCCAGCGCAGATATGATCACAAATTTAATTCTTTGTGGAATGAGAAATTTTATCCCAAATAGGGTGAAATCTATCAAACCCAAAGAAAACTCATCGTTTGATTCGAGCTGTAAAGAGGTTATTAGGGTTAGAGAAGTAAGCTTCCGCTGTTATAAAGCCAACCCTACTGAGAAAAACCGGAAAAAGTTTCAGCAAGCTAGACAGACCTGTAACGTTGGTATTCGACGAACCAAATTTTTACATGATCAAAAATTACGGCAAAAAATACTACAATGTCCTAAAGGTAGTAAAAATTTTTGGTCATTTGTAAAAAACATACGAAATACCACCTCGTCCTCGGTTCCAACGCTCATCTTCAATGATACTCCTTTTGTCAGCTCGCAAGATAAAGCCAATTTGCTTGCAGCACAGTTTGCTGTTAATTCGACGCTGCCAGAAATTGTTATGACTCCTCCTGTACTTGAGAGCGTAAATGATTTTATGGGACAAACCTTCTTTCGCACTCGTGCAGTTGCTAGAGTTCTAAAAGATCGCGACATTCACAAATCCGCTGGCCCGGATAGTATCCCTTCCATTGTTCTGAAGAGGTGTTCTTCAACGCTGGCAAAACCACTGCGTAAGCTTTTCCATCTATCCTACTCTACTGGTCTCTTTCCGAGTGGATGGAAAACAGTATTTGTCCAGCCTGTCCCTAAAAAAGGCGTATCTTCTTCACCCTCTAACTATCGTCCAATTGCACTTACGTCTCTTCTTTCTAAGGTCATGGAAACGCTGATTAACTTCCAGCTCAAGAAATATCTCGAAGAACGAAAGCTTCTTAATGACCGGCAATACGGCTTTCGAAGCAATAGGTCCACTGGTGATCTGATGGTATATCTCACCGAACAGTGGAACAAATCTTTACATCGTTTTGGAGAAAGTAAGATTATTGCGCTTGATATTTCTAAAGCGTTTGATAGAGTTTGGCATCAAGCTCTCTTATCGAAAATGCGTGCATTTGGTATCGATGAATCTCTTCTTCGTTGGATTAGAAATTACCTTTCGGACCGCTCAATACAAGTTGTATTAGACGGTTTCAAGTCTGAAATCCACAAAATAAACGCTGGTGTGCCCCAGGGCTCCGTTTTGTCCCCGACTCTCTTCCTTATATTCATAAATGATCTTTTATCTGAAACTTCTAATCCACTAAACTGTTTCGCTGACGACAGTACCCTCAGCTTCTCATATTCGTTTTTAGATTCACATCCATGTCCTTTGGATGTGGAACTCGAACGGCAGCGTATGATAAGCTTATTAAATTCTGATCTTGATAGCATTGTCCAATGGGGAATCAAAAACCGCGTGGAATTTAATGCTTCTAAAACTCAATGCTGTCTTCTGTCGTCCAAACGAAATCCACCCCCCATGCCACTATCCTTGAGTGGCACTTGCATTGTGGAAACCGAAAAGCTTTCAGTACTCGGAATGTGTATCACAGACCACCTTGTGTGGAATGATCACATATTTGATGTCGCCAAAAATGCTGCTAAGTGTTTGGGTTTTCTACGGCGATGCAAGACATTTTTCACCCCATCTGATCTGGCTGTTATATATAAAGAGTTTTATCCGTCCAAAACTCGAGTACAATTCCCATGTTTGGACAGGTGCTCCATCAACCAACTTGTGTCTTTTGGATAGGATACAAAGAAGAGCTATGAAAATGATAGGTGACAGAAATATAACGGAAGCATTGGCATCTCTCGAACACCGCCGCAATGTTTCATGTCTTTCGTTGTTTTACCGTTATTTTTATAAGCAGTGCTCTACTGAAATAGCCAGTTGCATTCCGCCCCTAAAAGAATTTAACCGTAATACTCGTACTTTCAGGAATGCACATCAGTTTACCCTTGAGCCCAACTTCGGACGTACGGTCAAGTATAGGGATTCTTTTTTTAGCCGAACTACCCGAATGTGGAATGCTTTACCCGGCTCTATTTTTCCCTTCCATTTCGATATTCAAAGGTTCAAAACCAATGTGGATCGGCTTCTCCTCTTTAATCCTGCCCTGTTTTCCTAACGCTCGCACTGTGTTTAATTTAACAATTTAAGGGTACCAAAAACCCCTTGAGTGCGCGTACTAAAAAAAAAAAAATCCTTCCGCTGAACGAATATGGTTGTGTATACGCTTGAACAACTCTGGGAAATATTGCGACATTACTTTGCCGATTTTGCCAAAAAAATCATCTTTTCAGATGAAGCTCATTTTGATATTGGCGGGTATGTAAACAAGCAAAATTGTCGCATTTGGGGCACAGAAAACCCGCACGCATACATTGAAAAGCCGATACACCCAAAACGAGTCACTGTTTGGTGCGGATTTTGGTCCAGAGGCATAATTGGGCCATTTATCTTCAACTGAGCAAAGAGTGGCCGTTACAGTCAATGGCGATCGTTATCGGGCCATGTTGAACGAATTTTTGTTCACAAAAATTGAAGAGGAGGATATTGGCAACATTTGGTTTCAACAGGACGGCGCTACGTGCCACACAGCCGAAGCTACACTCGATGTTGATGTTGCGTTTTCAAAAAAAAAAAAGTTATTTGGCGGACCCTTTATTTTATTTTATTTTATTTTATTTTATTATTAATTTTATTTTAAAAATGTTCAAACAAATTTACATAACTATATAAAAAAAAAATATTTTTTAGAAAACCGCTCTATAGCATAATTTCGTTTGAGCTGTAGCTGCATAGAATGGTATAATTAGCTATTTAAATAATAAATTAATAAAAAAAAAAAAACATACAAATTTTTATATAACCTTTTTTTTAATAGGATATTTTGAAAAAATATCGAAAAATGGCGGTAAATTTATGCAAAATCTATGTGTACGCTTTTTATGATTACATAGGATTACAGGGTTTCTGGCACGAACAAGTATACTTATGAGTCGTAATTTTTTGTGCTGAACTCCAATCCATTTTCTGCCAAAAAAATATTGTTGACGTTATGTAAAAATGCTAGGTGTTGTGTTCCAAACTAAATTGCAACCTGAAATTATTAATCTTAATCTTTAAAATCCATCAGTTCAATTATTTCCAATATCATTTTTTATTTTTTCCAAAAAATCCTAAGTTAGTTCATATACTTCAGCCGACCCTGCATATAATTTTAAAAAGCGCTAAAAAACAGGTGATCACTGTTGGCAGGAGTAGGGAGATATATTCTTAAGGTAAGACCGACTTTGTTAAACTAAATAACTTGTTATCACAAGTAGACTGGTCTTGTCTAAATAATTGTTTAAATGTTAACTCTATGGTCTTTGCTTTTAATAATATTTTGTTTGATTGTTTTATTAATTCTGTACCTCTTGCTATTGTAAAATCAAGATCTTCAGTTCCAAATTGGTTCGATAATGAAGTTAAAAGCCTTAAAAATCGAAGAAACAAATTATGGGCAACATAAAAAAAATCACCAAGTGAAACAAATTTCAATAATTACTGTGAAGCAAGAGACGTTTTTAATAGAACCTCAAGTTTAAAGTATTTGAATTATATTCAGAAGGTGCAAAGAGATCTCAAAATGAACTTTATAAATAGTAAAAGAAAGTCTTGTCCTTACCCGTCTGTACTCAAGTCAAATGACATTTCAAGCCATGACCCTCGGGTTATAACACAACTATTTTCGGAATTCTTTCAAGGCGCTTTCAACTGTTATACACACAATTGTGATATTTTAAACTGTGATATTTCTAACTGCGATACATTTGACGAAAAGCCTAAAAACTTTGGCCTTTTACTTATTTGATGATATAAACTTAAATACTAATTCTAACGAAATTGAAAAGTTTATATCTAATCTTGACGATAGTTGTATACCAGGACCTGATGGGATACCTTCTGCTATCTTGAAAAATTGTGTCAGTCATTTGTCCCTTCCTTTGTTTCCATCAATTTGGAAAAATTCTTTTATAATTCCTCTTCACAAGAAAGGTAAAAAAGACGAAATCAAAAATTATAGACCTATAGCTAGATTATCGGCCATTCCTAAACTATTCGAGGCAATTATTTGTAAATCACTGTGTTTTTATGTTAAGTCTATTATTGTTTCAAATCAACATGGCTTTACAAGGGGCCGCTCTATAGTAACTTTTTTAATGGAGTTGGTGGAAAGTTGTATTGAATCATTTAAAAACAAAAGGCAAATAGATTGTGTCTTCACCGACTTTAGCAAGGCGTTCGATAGACTCTCACATCGAGTTTTGTTATTAAAATTAAAGAAATTAGGATTTAGCGAACATTTTGTTATGTGGCTTCAATCGTATTTACTGGATAGATCTTACTCTGTAATTTTCAACGGCTTCGAACCAAATAAGTTCACTGTTAATTCTGGAATACCACAGGGTAGCCATTTAGGCCCAGTTCTTTTCATCTTATTTATAAATGATTTACCGTCTGTGTTGAAATTTTCAAACTGCCTTATTTATGCAGACGATGTTACAATTTTCAAAACGATTTCAAATAATCGTGATTGTGAAGAGTTACAGTGTGATCTTAATTCGTTTTTATACTGGTGTGACCGTAACTGTTTAAACCTTAACATTGATAAATGTAAAACTAGTAGTTTTACAAGAAAGCTGTCAGTTACTTCTTTTAACTATATGTTAAATGGTGTCCTTGGTGTCTTGTGTGATCAAAAACTTGAATTTGTATCACACATCAATTCAATAACTAATAAAGCCAATTCAATTCTTGGTTGGATAAAAAAAGAGTCGAATCAATTTTCCGATCCTTTTGTTACAAAGCAGCTTTTTATAACATTTGTTCGTCCCATTCTTAAATATGCTTGTCAAGTTTGGTCACCCCACTACGACTGTCATAAAGCTAGAATAGAACAGGTGCAAAAAAGATTCCTTAGGTTTGCGCTAAGAGGCTTAGGTTGGGTAAATCCTTACGATCTCCCACCTTACCATAATAGACTGAAACTTATTGACATGCCTAGTCTTGAGAGCAGACGTTCTTATTTGTGTTTTGCTTTTATTATAAAATTGATAAACGGGAAATAGACTCTTTGCACCTTCTTTCCCGTGTTCACTTTAATACTCCTTAAAGAAACTTAAGGAATTTGTCCGAATGTATACATATTTCTAACTATCGGACCAATTATGAACGTTTTTCTCCTTTAAACGAAATGTTTTATTTATTTAATGATTTCAATAATATATATATAAATTTGTTTAATCAAAATGTAAATTTTTCTAAAAAATTTAAATCAACTTTTTTTTTCAAACACATAAATTGTACATAAAACTTTTATAGCTAGTAATTAGTTAACTTGTAAATAAATAAATAAAAAATTAATGAAAAAAGAAATAATTTCGTGAAATCATAATAGTAGCAAAAACTACGTTTTTTATTTGAAAAAAAAAAACAAAAATGCTTCACTGACTCAATACTAGAAGGAAATCGAAATTTCGGTTTTGTATCGGAAATGGAAAATAAAAATGTAAACATAAATTCTTTCTGTGTTTGAATGGTAATATAAAAACCATGGACTTAGGGATATTTATTTTTCACAATTAATTTATAGAGTGACATGGGGCAAAAACAAAAAATGATATTTGAAATTAAAAGTTTCTTTAAGATTAAAATGGTATCCGATTTGAAAGCATAAACTTTGATCACTTTATGGATAGTTATTGGTGAGCGGGTCGAAATTCTGGTTTCAAAATTCTGCTTTTCAAAATTCTGCCAATTGGTACAAAAATTCTGCTTTTCAAAAAACAGCTTGTTTTCGATTCTGTTTTACAAAATTCTGCTTTTCAAAAAACTGCTTGTATTCGATGCTGTTTTACAAAATTCTGCTTTTCAAAATACTGACAAGTTATAATATAGAAAAATAAAATAGCGCTACTCTGATTTTTTTTAAGAACGATTTATTAACGATTTAAAAAAAAAAAAAAAAAAAAAAACATCAAAAAGCAATATACATAGTCTAATAAATTAATGCAAAATCTAAGCAAAACCAAAGAGAACTGGAACCCAGAATGTTCTCTTTTTTAAAATTCTTTTTTTTGTTCTTCATAATATGTAATTGATTTTTTCTGTTTTATTCTCTCTCCATTTTTGACCTTTCAGCTTCAGCTTTGGCAGTGATAAGTTCCTTTTTGAGATCATTTATGATTTTGTATAGGCCTGCATGACTGAGACCGACTATCACCTTTAGTCGATGATGCCAATGTTGAACATTGTTCTTGGAAATGTCTCTTTCGTTGCTTTTGAACTGCCATAAATAATTTAAAGCACAATTTCAGTTCCACTTGTCAAAAGACAATGCCAATTACTTTCAGTTTGTAGTTTAGAAAAAAAGAAAGCATTCACATACTTTTATATGGAAAACTAAGTAATTACTACTCTCCCAAATTTAGTTTTACAAAATTCTGTGAATAATAAATAAAAGTTTCGAAAATGTAAAAAAGCGCGCGTTTTTTTACATTTTTGAAACTTTTATTTATTATTCGCAGAATTTTGTAAAATAGAATTTTGAAAAGCAGAATTTTGAAAAGCAGAATTTTGAAAAGCAGAATTTTGAAAAGCAGAATTTTGAAAAGCAGAATTTTGTTAAGCAGAATTTTGAAAGCAGAATTTTAAAAAGCAGAATTTTGAAAAAAGAATTTTGAAAAAAGAATTTTGACCTCGGCAGAATTGCGACCCCAACGCTAATTATTGGTCATATCATTACTGAGCTATTTATAGGGTAAGATGAGGGAAGACCGATACGCCTGCCAGGAAAACACTTTAGTTTTCGACAAGGCACTAGAGAGTTTTACATAAATTCTGGCAAGGCACTAGCGCGCATTATCAAAAGCTAGAACTCGGGCCTTGGCCTTGTCAGGCAAAAAAAAAAGAAGCTGGATTGTGCTGGTGCTTATAAATTTTTTGTTTTTGGTGTTCAAGAGATATTCCTGGTGGAGTATCGAAACATTACAAACAAGTTTTTACTAGACAAGGCCTCACAAGTTTCCCTCGTCTAAATTTTTGATACCGAAATCCAGCAAGGGCTTGTCAAGTATCTGACAAGTCTAGATTTTCCCTACTGAAAACTTATTAAAGCTTTGCCCAAACTAGACAGAAACTAGGATTTTTTCCAGCCAGGGCGGTGATTTCAAAAATTCGTTGTTGTGTTTGAATGGTAATATTTAGGGAATGAACTTCTGAAGCAATAAAGAAAAAATATTATTCAAAATGTTTGTTTTCTAAATTTTGAGTTTGAATTTTTTTTTTTTTTCAAAGAACTGTTGACAATAATAACTTTATTTAAAAAGACAATATTTTTCTGGCTTTACAAATAGATAAAACATGGCATTGTAAGTTTTACCATTGTTTTTTTTATATTTTTTTTTGTTTTAAATCAATTCTTGAGCAAATGGCCCCTCCCGGCTGGAAAAAATGCCAAGATTCTGTCTAGTTTGGATAAGGCCCTAGCAAGTTTTCAGTAGGGAAAATCTAGACAAGGAAAACTTGTCTACTTGCATCATACGACACTTTTTTCTCTCTTTTCTTTGTCTTCTTTTTCACATAACAATTTTTAATATGGGTGTGAGACATCTGTACACGATTGTTCAATGAGGAAAAACCTGTTATAAGTTGTTCTGCCTAAAAAGCAAGTACATACATAAAATCCGGTTCTATTTTGTACGTATTTGTTTTGCAATATGGAATGAAACTTATTCACTTTCGACATTGAATTTTTGTATTACGAATTAGCCCAGTGGGTAGAGCATTAGACTGACAATAAGAAGATCGCGCGAGCAAGTCCTACATTGCCTAACGAGACAAAAGGGTTCATAATCGCCAAGGCCCGCGTTCTAGCCTTTGCTTAATCTTGCTTGTGCCTTGCAAGAATCTATGCAAAACTCTCTAGTGCCTTGTCGAAAACTAGATTGTTTTTCTGCGTGGGCTCCCACCTAAAGGGGGGGAGCCCCCCCTCCCATACGATTTTTTTCTTGTCTCGACTCAAGCTACACGCTCTATCTTTTTGTCAAACCTCAGGTGAATCACCCTGTAAATATCTAAATACATACCTAGGTATTCTATCGGTGAATATTTGATCAGTTAGATTTATCAATTATGTGATCAATTGATAATAATTGACAATCGTACATAATAGGGATGATTCACTTGACAATCCATTTTTGAATTTGAATTTAATCCAAATATAACAAAAGTATTTATTATCAGGCACACATAGCCAATAACAATTTACAATAAAATGGTTTTGAAAATCTTTTGTTAAACTTTCAACAAAAAATGCCAATCAAATGCAACTCTCTAAAATATTAACTCCCAAAGTGTGTGCTAAACTTCTTCAAGTATTTTATTATTTCCACCTCCCATCACTTCTCTAATATCCTTAGTCACTAAAAATTTCCTTTGTCCATATTTCATTTTCATTGAAATGAGAAAACAAGGAATAGGGTATTACTCAATTTTATACTGGATATTACCCACTGTTGTCTGCTCATTTATAGGTATAGCTATACATAATAATGTACATTCATATTTAATTTCCTGCTTCACAAAGAGTTCTTAATATTATCTCTCTCTCTCTATACCTTTTATATTTACAAATAAAATTCAAGGAACTCAACTCAAGAAAATAGCAACTTAAACTAAAAATAGAAATAAAAAAAAAAACTATACAAATTCTCACGTCTATCTCCAACTCCAACTCTGTTGTGGTATCTTTTGGACTGTTAGCTTAGACTTAGAAAAAAAAGAAAAAAAAAAAAACTAAAGAAATGGCATTGAACTCAATATAGAGAATTTATAAGTCGTTGCTTTGGTTTTGGTTCCTTCTTGTAGTGATATGATATTGTGCGAATACATATGAAAAGAACGAACGTCTAGTGTGAGACGATGAACGTCGAGAAAGTCTCCAGTTAGTCGCTCGGAGAGTCGACAACGACATCAACTACATCTAGGTATACGACCGACACGCCGACAAGTGTATCTCCGTCTATCTTAAGCCAACCAAACAACGACGGAGGGTGTTGCTATTGGGTGCACTTTCTCGATAATACTCGTATAGTATATATTATTACCTCCTAATCTATCTTCTTGGATTTTTTGCAGTGCACAAAGGCAAATAGAATGTGTATGAACATACGTAGGTACGGTTCGTTGTTGTCGCCAAAAAGATACTTTCGATAACGATATTACGACTTGAGGCTAAGTGCATATATTTTACTCGCGTAATAACTCTGTCGTTTGATTTTGTTGTTTGGATGTTTTTTTTTGTTGTTGTTGTTGTTTAATTTTAGAGACTTGATTTTTTTTCATCCGTATTTTATTTTATTTTTATTTTATTCGTTCATTCACTTTTTGCGAACGGAATATCAGAATGTGTGTATATGTATATAGGGTTTCGGTAACAAGAGTTCAATCCTCCCCGTGGGGGTAGTAATTTTATAACACTCAACAATCGAGACAATTTGTTTTTGTTTTTATGTAATTTTTGTGAAAAAAATATTTTGTGTCTTCTTCCTCGTCATCCAGTATAATATAATCAACCAACATCATAATCATCATCATTACCATCATCATCATCATCGCATTATCATCTCACAGCAAATAAAATATAAACGAATCAATCATCAAACCACCAGAGAATATTTAGTGAATCTTCTTCTTTTTTTTTTCTTCTTCAACTAAAGAGGCATTCACATTGCTGCAACAGATAACAACAAAAACAGCAGCAACAACAACGTCGTCGTCGTTGGACAGAACCAGCAACAGCAGAGCCGCCGCCATCATTATAAAAATCACCATCCAACCAAGAAGGACAACTACTCCAGATATGTGGTGTAATAAATAAATGCAGACCAAAAAAGAAAAGAATTTAATTTAACAAAAGGATTAAATAAAGTTGCGTATCAAAAAAATAAAATAACATTAAATCAACAAATAAAAAAAAAAAAAAAATAGAATAAAAAATCTTCGCAAAAGTGTGTGCGTGGTGTAAATAAAAAAAAATGTATTGTTAGCACTCGCCGGCTTCTTCGTTCGTAAAAACAAAGCTTAAGTGTCAGTTTCGATTTCATTTACCGGCAAAGCGCATCGGCCATCGGTCGTCCGGGGTCCCTTCCATCTTCTATCTTGTGTTATCGATAATTTTGTACGATTTATCAAATACAACAAAAAAAAAAGAATCAAAAATTGAGAAGCCATTTTGTGATAAAAAAAAAACAATCACTGTTCGTTTATTTTGTATTGGTGCGATATATTACCAACGGTTTTTGTTTATTCTTCTCTTCAACGTGGTGTGGTCTTTGTGTTTTGATTGAAACAAAATAACAGAAAAAATAAATAAATGTTTATCAAAAATAAATCACACCTTGATAGCGAGCTGTTTTGCGGCAGCAGTGGCAGCAGCAGCAATAACAGCAGCAGCAATAACAACAACAACACTAACGGTAATAGCATCAACGGCAACGGCAATAATAATAATAAAATTGAAAAATATCTGCGGCAGACAACAATATCAACACCATCAACAACAGCAACAATAACATCAACAGCAGCAACAACAACAAATTTAATAAAATCATCAGCACAACGAGCCGCTGCAATACCAATAGCAACATTAAATATCACAACTGCAACATTAGCATCATCGGCAAGGCAAAGGAGCTCCTCATTAATAAAATCAACAAAAATGGATGACGATTCAATGGAGGAGGAAATAGTACCTGTAAATATTAACATAATTATAACTAATCTCATATTTTTTTATTTAAAACAAATTTATAATTTATTCATTTTTTTGTCTGTCATCATCGGTCGGATGCAAAGTAGGTGTGTGTGTGTGTGTCTGGATATGTAGATATATTGATTCCTTTGTACGTTTTTTTTCACCGGTATTATAATGCATTTCCTGTTGGAAAGATGTCTGCCACATCCACCCTCTATCATCTACTCCTATGTGCATATGTATAATCTTTCAATGTCTGCTGCTGCCTGTGATATTATTTCTTTGTTCTCCTTTGTGTGGTTGAACAACGGTAGGTATTACGGGACAATATGAAATGTGTTTCTTTTAACTTTACAACTCTACGATAGAAATGTGATAATTTTTATTACTTTATTTATTTATTATCGTTTTTTTCTCACTTAATTAATATCTACTCCCTTATGGGAATATTTTTTTACCATTTATTGAAGATAGTGATTTTTTGTTGTTGTTGTTGTATTTTAAATAATTTTGTGCTGAGCTAGTAGATATCTCTATAACCTATGTTAACCGGAAAATAGGAAATGTGACTCTGGTCAACAAGATTATTAATTTTATTATTTTTATTTTTTATCAGTTATGAACTTAATAAATAATAATGTTTACAGAAAATGTCACATTGCGGTGATATCAAATTGTAAACAAAAATGCATTTAAATTATATTTGATTGTGGAATAAAAAAAATCGAAATAACTTGCAGGTTGTGGTCAGATGATTATTAATCTGAAGTATAGGTATCTAGGTGTATGAACTGTACTTATATTAGGGTGTCCGTTATTTCTCAAACTCATTTTTACATGCGATATAGGTACTACATACATATATAGTAAGTTATGGATTCGTAAAAAATAATTCTCCCTAACATAACGATGATAGAGTACGCGAAAAAAGTGGGTCCCGCAATTCTGTCTGTCTGTCTGTCCTCGCCCGTATAGCCTAGAGGGATTTTCTTCAAACTTGGTTTATAGTGTTTTTTCACTAATATGCCCTGGCCCAGTAGTTTTTTTAATTTTTTTTAGGACCAAAAACAACGGTACCTAAGTTCCATACAATTTTTTCTAGGATTTTGTTAAAAAAAAAAATTCAAATAAATTAAGTAAGGAGCTACTATTACATAATTTTTCCGGTATAACCATTTTTTTGGTTTTTGATTTTTTCGAAAACAGTTAAGTTGAACATTTTCATTTTTTTTTTATGGTAAATCTTCTAAAAAATATAAACCTTTAGCACCTCATATATGGGATATTCACAAAAAAAGTATGCCATCTAAAAGGTCAGTAAGTGTTCAAAAAAGGTCAAATAGTTTCAGTTGGTCAGCCATAGTAAATTTTTAATCAAGGGTTACATTTTTTCAAGGTCACCAACTATTTTTGGCACCTCATTTATGGGATATTCGCAGAACAAGTATACCGTTCGAAAGGCGACCGGGTCGCCTATGGCCTACGGCATATGTCTGACCAATTACTGAAACTAGCTGACCTTTTATCACGAGTCAGTGGCCTTTCAAGTTGTATACTTCTTTTGCGAATATCCCACAAATGAGGTACTAAAAGTCTTATACGACCTTGAAAAAATAAATTTAAAAAATTCAATTAAACAAAAACTATGGCTGGCCAATTACTGAAATTAGTTGAGCTTTTATGAGGTCTGGGTAACCTTTGAGTTGGTGTATATTTTTTTCGAATATCCCATAAATGAGGTGCTAAAAATAGTTTTGGCCTTGAAAATTTTTAAAAAAATTATTAAAAAAAAAAACTAGCTGACCTTTTTTGATCTACTACTGACCTTTTAGATGGCATACTCATTTTTTACAAATTCTATAAATGAGGTGCTAACAGTTTTATACTGTGACCTTGAACCAAACTCTAAAAATTCATTAAAAAAAACCTACGGCTGACCAATTACTGAAACTAGCTGACCTTTTATCACCTTTTTTACAGCCTTTCGAACGGTATACTTGTTTGCGAATATCCCATAAATGAGGTGGCAAAAATAGTTGGTGACCTTGAAAAAATTTATCCCTTTATTAAAAATTTTCTATGACTGACCAATTTCTGAAACTAGTTGACCTTTTTTGAACACTTACACTAGATGGCATACATTTTTTGCGAATATCCCATATATGAGGTGCTAAAGGTTAGGCGCAACATTACTGTGAACCAAAAATAAAAAATAATTTTTTTTTTGAAAACTAAATATTTTGAAAACGACCTTCCATACAAATATTAAAAAAACCGTTAGTAAAAAAATTAATTTTCTCGAAAACGGCTCTACGAATTTTGATAAAAAGATGTGCGTTTACTATTTAAGGTGTTTTGATGAATACAAATTCTACCAATAACGGTTAATAACGGTACCTGTCATAGAACCGATTTTTTTGTTTTCAAATTTTTCGTTGATGGCTGCTCCGATTTCAACTGAAATTTTTACACAAGAGCTCCTTCACAATTCAAATAGTTTTACATATACAAATTTTCAAAAAAATATTGAAATTTATTTGAAAACTCAGTATCTTTAAAACGGCTAATGATTTTTTTTTTGTATTCTGTGTAAAATTGTATTTTATTAAATACTAAATGTTGGCATACTAGATTTTAATTTTGAAAATGAGCGACGAATTTTGTATATAAAAAATTATACGATTTTTTTTTTTTTTTTTTTTTTTTTCATAAATTCATATTTATCAAACAAATCAGATGGCATAGATAGCAATTTTGTGCGATCCCGTGTCCATTTTTTTGTTGTGTTAAAGTGTAGGTATTGCAGTGGCCTCTTATAATTGAATCTAAGGCTTCAGTTATAGCTATCATTGAAAAACAGAGTTTTACATAGTTTAAGCATAGCACTTGCAATTAGCGATTATAAACCCTTTTGCCTCGTCACGCAAACAAAAAAAAAAAAAACTGGCTTATGTTGATGACTTGATCCCGCGATCTTCTAAATATCAGTCCAATGCCCTTTTTTTTTAATTATCAATATCTAACAAATAACTTACTGACCCTAAGCGCGCGCTCTAAATTAAGCAATAACTTAGCGCTTATGCTTTCGGCCTACGAACTACTTAAAAATAATATCTTATCATGGTTTTATTTTTCCCAAGAAAGATGTGAAAAAAAACTTGGACTCTTTATCATTTTTTTTTATAAAACTTACATGCTAATTAAAACTAATTAAAACTACTTAAAACTATACTTAAAATTACTATAAAACTACGTACAACTACCTTAAAACTAGAACAGCCACAGCAAGCATTTTAATTTTGTAATTTTTTCGTTTTGATTTTTGGGTTTTATAATATTTTTTGGTTTGATTTGATGTTTTTTTTTGGCGCCACACTGACTCTCCCTAAACTAATACACTTAAAACTATGTAAGTCGAAAACTAAGTCAACTATATTGTATCTAATTCTTGATTTAACCAACAAAACTGGTTCTCCTGTTTTACCCTGTCTCTCCGGATCCGATCGGACACAGTCCTACTGAACTGAAGGCGCTCTGCTGCGCCCTGTGCGAGGACGTCTCCTCTCGACTATAAAGAATTCGCCTATCTAAAGTTCTACGGCCGACGTGATAGATAAGCGGAACCGCCTCTATCCTGTATCAGCCCTCGACTGTTTAAATAGAGGGAAGCACCGGGTGGAATGAATCCACTTAAACGCACACTCTCGTATTAATCAGTGTTGGGGTAGTAAGCCCCAAAAATTAGGCTATAAGCCGAGGACATCGCTCTTGCAATTTGACCCCGAATCAGCTTGAGTATAAAATTATCGATTCTGTTAACGTTGGCTTCATTGTATAGAACCTCGTTGGAATTATAATTTTTGTACTCCGACTCGTCTGTGTAATCCAAGGCAGTGTCGAAGACATTGTCTCTCAAACACCCGAATCTTATCAATTTAAGATGGGGCAGTCCAATGCGCTACACACTGGGCTAACTCGCTATACAAAAATTCTATGTCGAAAGTGAATAAGTTTCATTCCATATTGCATAACAAATAAATACAGAATAGAACTTGATTAAATGTAGGTACTTTGTTTTTAGGTAAAAACAACTAAGAACAGGTTTTTCCTCATTGAACAATCCTATACAGATGTTTCACACCCATAGTTAATTGTGATACGAAAAAGAAGACAAAGGAAAGACGGAAAAAATTGTCCTATGATGCTGAAATTGCACGGTGCTTTTAAAATTTGTGTTTATGGTGTACAAGAGACATTCCTGATGGGGTACGGATACATATCCAACAAGTTTTTACTAGGGAGGTCCTCACGAGTGTTTGAAAAGTTTGCCTAGTCTAAATTTTTTTCTTACCAAAATCCAGAAAGGGCTTGCCAAGTACCTGACAAGTTTTCCTTGTCTAGATTTTCCCTACTGAAAACTTACTAGGGCCTTGCCCAAATTAGACAGAAACTTGTCATTTTTCCAGTCGGGTTTCTTACAGAATTTTGTTTTGACAAGCAATTAGTTTTCATGGTATCATCTAAGTATCTTATAAATAACAGCATTTTCTTTAAAAAAATATTTAACATAATTTTCGAAATGTTGGTACTGAATATTGATTTTTAATTTCATCAGGCAGAGAATTAGCTGAGTTGGTTAAACAAATTTCAATTTTTAATTGTTTAGTTTGGCAACTAAACTAGCATACAACTAAATTTACTTCACTCTTTTCCTAAAAATGTAATTGCTATACTTAAAAATATTTATTGATTAGACCACAAAATATTATTAATATTATGATCGTTTGCAACCATTTTATCTATTATAATCAACAAACCAATTAATCATTGCACGATTTTAATTAACTTTGACTATTTTGTATGAATGTATATGTTCTTACGCTTTTCTTTTCTATTTTTCGCCATTCGAACATAATAATAAATCAAGGGTTGTTAGCTTATCGATTTCAACCACAAAAATCTAATTAAGTTGCTGTTTGTAAATGTCATTGGTTATATTTGCTGAATGCCATAGAAAATATTGTATTTTATAAATATGTAATGTTCTTGGCCTATCGATATGATTTCGTGTACAACAAATTGAGGTTTTACTTAAACCTGTATATATAAACATTGCGATTATAGAATTTAGATAGTGCTTATATTTTTCCAATAAGCGGCTTTTTTTGAGATAAATGATGGGATGTTTATTTCAATGTAAGGAGGAAAGTATGCCATTATTAATTATAAATTGAAAAACAATATCAGCCAAATGGCCGCCATGGCTACGCTTACACAACAATATACTTTTCATGAAATTTTCCATCACCAAATCGCAAAGTGGCTGCCGTATGCCCTCAATAGCTTCACGAATTCCATCTTTGAGGTCTTGAATCGACGCTGGGCTGTTGGCGTGGACCTTATCTTTCACGTGGCCCCAAAGGAAAAAGTCGCAGGCGATAATACACAAGATCTCGGTGGCCAATTATTGTGATCACCTCTTCGAGCGATAACACGGTCCGGAAACTTTTCACGAAAAAGATCGATGGTTTCGTTGCTTGTGTTGCACGTAGCGCGCGCCGGTCGCCGGTCTCTCGATAGCGCAATCCATTCACCGTAGCTGTTGCTGCAGCCTCATTTTCGAAAAAGTAAGGCCCAATGACCCCGCCGGCCGGACCATAAACCGCACCAGTTACTCGTTGAGGATGGAGAGGCTTTTCGACAATAAATCTTGGGTTTTCCGAGCTCCAGATGCGACAATTTTGCTTGTTGACGTAGCCACCCAGGTGGAAATGGGCCTAATCAGTTAAGATGATTTTTGGATGAAATTCCGGATTATTTTTATGCATTTTTTATAGTGAATTTTAATAATTTCAATGCGTAGTTGGAGCGTGTATCGTTCAATTTTCATTAATGGCGTAGTTTCTACTTGTCAAATGTCAAAACATTACAGCTTCAAAAGTGACAACTACCGAAATAGCGGGCTATTCAAAATAACACCTCTTATTGGAAACCCCTTTAATACATCTCTTATCTTTATATTTAGGAAATATACAAGTTTACAATTTGCTTTATTAGGTACTTTTGCATCAAATCGAATACATTCTTGCATTCCTCCCCCAACACAATTCAATCGTAATACTTGCACTTCTAGGAATGCACATCAGTTTACCCTGGAGCCCAACTTCGGAAAAAAGAAAAAAATTCTTTCTTCAGTCCCACCTCCCACTACATGAATGTGAAATGCTTTATCCGGCTCTATTTTTCTCTGCCATTTTGACATTCAGAGGTTCAAAGGCAATGTGCATTGGTATCTCCACTTAAATCCTATCCTATTTTCTTAATGTGTCTGTCGGTAAGGGTAGTGAAAACTACTTTTTTTCTGACAAATTCTAGTACTGGTTTTTAGGACTTCAAAAATTTAAATCCAATAGTTGGGCTGAAACAAACAAAAAGAAGGGAATTTTGACCCACCCTAAGGTAGGTACATAAAGTACAAAGGAGAATGGGCAAAAATGTATGGGAGCTGGTCTACCCACTCAACAGCAATGTGTTGTATGTCGTTGAAAAGGTAATTTTACTTACTTCATTACATTGTATGACCATTAAGCTCTAAACTATGGGGTTCGTGAGATATTCGGAATCAAAGCACCGAAAAAGACAGTAATGCATTTCTTCATTGGTAGTGTGTCCTCATACCTACATTAATCTGTGATACATCGTTGAAAAGATAATTTTGTGTACTTTATTTTTGTATATAGCCGTGAAGACGTAGATCATAGGGTGCAAGAGATATGTGGGCGTACAAATCGGCACATATAACAACAATGCAATTCTTCATTTGGTACTGGTCTACCGACTCAACAGTGATGAGTCATACGTCGTTGAAAAGCTTATGGCATCTGCTTCATTTCATTATATGGCAGTTAAGCTCTAAACCATGGGGTTCGTAAGATATTCGGCTCGTAAGCACAAAAAAACAGCAAATAATGCAATTCTGCATTGGTAACTTATCAACCAAGTCAACAACTATGAGTCATGTGTCGTTGAAAAGGCTGTTGCGTGTACTTCTTTTTATTATATGACCGTTAAAGTGTAAATAATGGGATTCGAGAGATATGTGCCAAAAACGCTGAAAAGTGCAGTAATGCAATTCCGCACTGGTAGCTGGCCTTTCAACTCAACAGAAATCTCTCTTATATCTTTGAAAACGCTATTGCATGTACTTCATTTTACAATATGCCGTTAAGCTGTAGACCGTTTGTCTAGCGTTTATTGCGTGGATTTTCATAGCAATGCTTACTCTGAAGTTAGTGCGGTTTAAGATGGAGTCAGTGTTTAGACCCTAGGGCCTCTCATTTTGCGAATCTCCTACGGAACTTCATTTTTGTAAAGTATTTTTTGAACCCTACTACCTAATCAATAAAAGCCACATAACAAAATTAAGTACACCTAATTTTCATTTACCATGGACTTATTGTTGCATTATTCGATTCGTTTTGCTTTTAAATGTTTGATCCTTTGTAAGTGCGTGTGTTAATTCGACTCTAATAATTAATAAGAAGAAGATGGAAGAAAACCGACAAGAGATATGCATTGTTTGTGAACGTTCTGTTTTACGACATCGGGGGCATTTAATAACTGAAAATGACGGGCTCATGTTGTATCAATTTTGTGGTATATGTGCATAGCCCGGCATCAAAATGGGTTTACACCACCTGCGGACCGCCTAAGTAATGTCATACTGGACGAAAGTATGATATAAATGTAAAAAAAAATTCAAATAAAATATTATAAGTGTGTTTTTTTTTTAATTATGTTTATATTTTGTATCCAAATACCTCTTAAACCCCACTGTCTACAGTTAAACGGCATATTGCAAAATGAAGTACATGCAATAGCGTTTTCAAAGATATAAGAGAGATTTCTGTTGAGTTGAAAGACCAGCTACCAGTGCGGAATTGCATTACTGCACTTTTCAGCGTTTTTGGCACATATCTCTCGAATCCCATTATTTACACTTTAACGGTCATATAATAAAAAGAAGTACACGCAACAGCCTTTTCAACGACACATGACTCATAGTTGTTGACTTGGTTGATAAGTTACCAATGCAGAATTGCATTATTTGCTGTTTGTTTGTGCTTACGAGCCGAATATCTTACGAACCCCATGGTTTAGAGCTTAACTGCCATATAATGAAATGAAGCAGATGCCATAAGCTTTTCAACGACGTATGACTCATCACTGTTGAGTCGGTAGACCAGTACCAAATGAAGAATTGCATTGTTGTTATATGTGCCGATTTGTACGCCCACATATCTCTTGCACCCTATGATCTACGTCTTCACGGCTATATACAAAAATAAAGTACACAAAATTATCTTTTCAACGATGTATCACAGATTAATGTAGGTATGAGGACACACTACCAATGAAGAAATGCATTATTGTCTTTTTCGGTGCTTTGATTCCGAATATCTCACGAACCCCATAGTTTAGAGCTTAATGGTCATACAATGAAATGAAGTCAGTAAAATTACCTTTTCAACGACATACAACACATTACTGTTGAGTGGGTAGACCACTTTGCCCATTCTCCTTTAAACCACCACCACTGATAAATATTTTAGAGTCATTTTACAAATTTATTATTTGTTATTTATTTTTTATAATTTTTAATACAATTGGTAGTTTTTTCTAAGTATGCAGATATTTTACAATTGAAGCGCTTAGAAGATGAAGGACGTAAGCGACATTTTTAAACATTTGAGTTATAAGCATTTAAAGTTTATTGCCTATAACTTTTTTTATGAAAATAATAAAAATACTGTATGGATAATTTAAAGCCAATAAAACTCAGGTGAATTTAATTTTAGGAATCTTTTTTATTTAACACAAATAGTTGTTAAGATATTTACACTTTTGTGCATTTAACACCTTTATCTAGGAACTTTTTTGAATAAAATTTAATTTTGTGTTTATAAAGGTGTTAAGTGATTTTTTGATATGTTGTAATTTACTTAATTTTGTTTGTTTTTTTCTCTTTCCCTTCTTCAGTATCTGCTGAAATTGCATTTAAATAAAACAATTGATGTTCTATACGAACGTAAATCATCTGTTCTATTAAATTTTGAATTTTTCGCAGAAAGTTGTTTCAATTTGTTCTCTCTTGGCATAAAATCTTGGCATTATAGTCAGGACGTTTGTTACTTTTGGCTATTATAACCTTACTATAAGAAACATATTCATCATAGCATTCTTTGTAAAGGTAAGAACCATACTCCCTGCGAATCCATTTTATTGAGTCCCTAAATTGAACCTTGCAATAAAGTAAAAATAAAATTAGTCTGCTGGGGTATTCGTGAAGGAATTTTCGTCTGCTTTTTTGCAGAGTCACTGCCGGTTAGGTTTTGAAACAAAAACGTTAAAACAAGACCTAGATTTCATTCAAAAACTTCGAATTGCCCGTTATTATTTTTAGGCTGTTCCTGATGAGATTTATGAATGCTTTGTAGCGTTCTTGGTTGTAGTTCCCAATTAGTAGTTTGGCCTGCTTCAGTTTTGGGAGTTCATTCCAAATTTTGGATCTTCTAATTTGATCTTGTTTTTGATCACATTTTCACCTAATCCTCCAGGGTTAGGCCCTGTTAGGGGGGTTGTTGCTCCTATTTTGGCTAGGGAGTCTGCCTCCTCTTTACCATCGATACCCGCGTTACCCGGTACCCAATAGAGTTAGACATTGTTGTTTTTGCCCAGCTCATTTAACCTCCGCAAGCATTCCCATACCAGTTTTGAGCTAATGGCATAGGAGCTTAATGCTTTAAGCACGGCTTGGCTATCTGACATGATAGCAATGTTACGATTTCGGCAGTATCTTTCAAGGTTAGGTCCTGCATATTTACCTATGGCGTTTATTTCCGCCTGGAAAATGCTTGTAGACTGTCCCATCGGTACAGATAGTTTGGTTCTTGGCCCAAATATATACCCGCCCCAGTCAGATGTTCTCGATCTATCAGTATACCATTTGACTATAAAAGTTTTCTGCTGGGGTGTTCTTCACGGAATTTCGGTCTGCGTTTTTGAACTTAAGCCTGTGAGAGTGTCCTGAAGCAAATGTTAAGCAAATGACTTGACTTCTGTCATTTTTGTCACACCTAAGGTCAATTTAACACCCATTCGTCAAGGGTATCGGCTATGTTTTGGTATGGGTTACAACATTACGCAAATGACTTGACTTTTACTGCCGTTGGCTCTTAGACTAATAGATGTGTGTGAAAAATAACGCTTTCAAATTGTGCGTAAGACTATACAAAATTTAGCCATCATGTTAAGCCACCTGCGTCGGAATATTCAAATTTGAAGTAGTGTGTGTTGGCTGGTGCCTCTTGCCTGCACATGCACTGATTGTTGTGGTGTTCACCTATAATGTCTTATCTTCAAGTGCCCACTTAACACCTTTATGCGTGAAATGAAAAGTTCAGATAAAATTATTTTTGTATGAAGGACTTAATATAAAGGACTTAAGCGCATTTAACACATTCATCCACAAAGTTTATTATTAAAGTGATTGCATATAACACCTTCATCTTTGGCTAAATATGAATCTAGAGACAATAGAAGAGTACAGACGAGTCAGAAATTTAAGTTTTCATATAACACTTTCATCTGTAGGTAAAAACCCAAATTTCAAAAAATGTCACTTAACACCTTCATCTTCTAAGCGCTTCAATTATAAATATTTTTGTATAAATGTGTTTTTTTTTTTATTATTCATATATGAAACAAAAAAAAAATATTACCGTTTCCTTTAATTGGAGATGCCGGGGTTTGAACCCGGGACTTCTCACATGCGAAGCGAGCGCTCTACCACTGAGCTACATCCCCAACAAATTTTTGCATCGTTGGCAGTTTAATGTTTTTTGTGAAATATATATTTTTTTTTTTTTTAGAATTTAAAGAACTAACATAAATTATAGAGGATCCAGTTGGATGATCCACCTTTGTAAGTTGAACAGTTTGTTTGTCTATCGAAATCAGGCCAAGGTCAATTTATCCGACCCATAGTTCCTATATGTATGTGATCTCTTAAAGGTATACAAAAAGTTAAATAAAATGTTAAAGAAAATTTTATTTATTAAAAAGTATACCGGATTTTTCAGTAGACAAACAACTGTATCTCACGAACTTGCTCTTGTCGTTACCAACTAGAATGCAGTGAGGTATTCAAAATACATATTTGTATGAATCGATAATGTTTTTAAGTCAAAAATGTTTTAAAATCCAAGTTAAAATAACAACTTTGAATTTTCTTGATTAAATAGAAATCAAATGCATGACTCGGTCGCAAGTACTCGCTCGAAAATTTAAAATTACTTTTAAAGAAAAAACTTTGAATGCCGATTTAAAGTATTTATGGACTAATATGCCGGCAAATCTTTAATTAAAAAAAAAAATGATTTTATATGAAACTGAAGATCGCTGCCTTTTTTTTTTTTTTTTTTTTAAAGTAGCAGACCTCGAAAAGTGTCACTGATATTTGCAAAATTTCAAATACTTAAATGTTGTGCCAGGGGCGATGTCCGTTACTTTTTCAAATTTGCATCCCGTTATATTTTTTTTTAAATTAGTTTTTAACATTTTAAAATTTACTTTTTTTTAAACGAGCAGATAGACCAAACTAACGGTTAACGATTTTTTTTTTTATTATTAACAGCCATATTATTGACTTGATTCAAAACTAGTTATACGGCAAAACTAGTTCAATAGAAGTTTTAAGTCCCAATATTTGGACAAATCGGTATTATTAACTAAAGTTTTGGTATTTTAAACTCAAAATATTGAAACTGGGATACCAAAACTTTCATAAATAATACCAATATGTATAAAACTTGCAATTTGAAATCTCCATAAAACTAGTTTTGTTTTTAAACTAGTTTTGAAAAACTCAATAATATGGCTGTAAGCGTTTTTAACAATGAAAAGTAAAAAAAGAACAACAGAACTTTAACCCCTTATAACTTCGGCTCCACGAATGATATGTAAAATAAAAGTACACAGAAAAATTTAGTTTTCCTATCTCTAGAGGCGATGTTTTTTATTATTTTTTTTTTTTCATGTTCTTAAGCCATTTATTTTTGCCTGGCTTTAAGTATAACAAAACGAAAAAATAACAAAACGGCCAGTCGGCAGGTTTTTTAATTTGCAACAAAAATACCGCTCGAATTTTATGATTGAAATTGGTAAATGGGTTGTCTCTGAGTATAGAAAAAAATCGGCACGGCTTTAATTGTTGTGCGTCAGCTGCAATTTTGAAAAACGCGATTTAGCTTATATCTCGAGAACGACTTATCGTACAATTTTTTTTTATGTACAGGATGTCCCGTAAAGGATGGTCAAAACTGAATATGGTGATAGGCCAGGTCATGACCTTTCAGAATTTGGTAACTTGTTCATACCGAATCGTAACGGTTTTCGAGTAACGGCCATTTGTCGAAATTTTAAAAAAACTTTCCTTTGAACCAGTTTTTTGCCCACCCTGTCCATAGTTGACTTTTGTTTTTTACAATTTTTACACTAAAACTTTGGCTAATAGTTTGACTTATTTTACCGAATAAAAAAATGTTCATTTACACCACCATTTGCCTACAAACTAAAAGATAAACTCGAACTTTGACCAAACTTAATTTTTGACCTCAATCTTCTTAAGAGCTCCATGAATAAAATTCGTATGACACAATACAGGTTTTTTTGGGCGTAGGCGATGATCCGTTGGGAGATCTATCACCAAATACCCTCTTTTTCTTTAAATATGTTCTTTTAACCAACAGGTCAAACGAGTTATGGTATCAAAACGGCGCATTACAGGGTTAATTGGGTCATCGAGCAAGGATGCTTGCGACCGCCATCTCTACCTACCTACCTATCTACAATACAGGTTTTATATTCCAAAAATATCCCGTTTTTCTGTAGTTTTTTAAAAGGTATAAGGCGGTGCTCAGATAGAAAATTATAACCGTTTGAATCCAATAAAACAGGTTAAAAATAAACAAAAATAAAACATTTTTGTTCAAGTTTATCGATAAATTTAAAATATCTTTTCAAATATAACTCCGACAAAGCTGAATTTTTGTGGAGGGCTTCATTTGATGTCTTACGCATTTTTTAAAAATAAAAACCTTAAATTTGGGCAAGGATTTTCGATTTTGTAGGGTGAAAGGGGAAGTATTTTTGAAAATTTCTCGAAAAGCATCAGTTTGTTTAAGAACTGTCTTTTCAACCACTTTTTTCGCCGGAGCAAGAGATTTTGAAAGGACAGGACAAAATGTGGCCTTACTTTAATGTGGTATTTTACACACCGTTGCATTTGCGCTCATTCGTCCAAATCCATTAGTCTATCAAAATAATCATATTTATCTATTCTTTGTAGAATATTATAAGCTACGATTTTTCCAAAGATATACAACAAATGTATGGGGCTGGGAAGTACTGTTTCAAAAAGAGCGCAAATAAAATATTTTTTTTTATTTAAAAGTATATTTCACTAATTAAAAAGCCCACACATTTTTTTATTTTTCAAAATAGTTGGTTGAGGAAAATAAGATTTTTCAACATTTCTGTGGTATTGGAGTTTTTTTTTTGGTGTTAGGAACATTATTTTATCAAGTGTTCTAGAAATTGTAAACAAATAACTTTGCTTTATACCAAGGTTCAAAAACTTAGTTTTCGAAATATTGAGTTTTAAAAAATAAAAAAGGTTTTTTTTTAATTTTCGTGAACAGTAATCATGCCGATTACAGAATCCGCAAAACTCGATCCACAGTGCAGTGCTTACTTTCCCATCTACTCATGTATCTTGAAAAGGAAAGAGAATACTTGTGAATCACTGCGGATCGAGCTCTGCGGATTCTGTAATTGGCATGAATATTTAATTATCAAAACGGCGCACTACAGCGTAAATTGGGTCATCGAACGAGTATGCTGATGTGGACGCTATCTCTCCATATAATATTTTAATTTTTTTTAGAAGAAACAAATTTTAAAAATCAACCGAAAAGTTTTCGAGAAGATAAAAAAAAAAAAATGGTTCCTCGAGAGGTTGCAAAAATAGACAGTTTTTGAAAAAAGGCCAAAAAGTAGCATTTCTCTTTATTAAATACCTGTAGGAGCTGTTTTAAAGACAGATAAAGGGTAAATTGAAATCTAGTTTTTTGCTCAAAAAATAAAGGTAGCTGCCATACAACCAAAATACAAAAAGTTATTTATCTCAAAAACGTCTCTAACGATTTTGATAAAAAGAATTTCAATTACTTTTTGAGGTAAGCTTAATATTTTGGTAAACAAAAAAATTATCAATAATGGTTATTAACGGTACCTGTCGTAGAACCGATCTTTTGATTTTCAAAGGAGAATGGGCAAAAATATATGGGACCTGGTCTACCTAGTGCCCAGAAAGAAGACCTATGAAAATGATTAGGTAATGGAGTGTACCTACGTACGAGTATTTTCCTAAACAATGGAAGTTAGCTAAAATAAGCGATCAAAAAATAAGAAAAACAGTTCGCAAATTCGAATAAACATAGACGAATTGTTTTATATTTTGTAATATACTGCCTAAGCCCCATGGGTTTACAGTTGTTTCCATATTCAAAAATGATGCTCTTGAACTAAGCGTTCTAACGTTGTATATCTCAATTGTGGGCACTAGACGCACAATTTTCCCCATTCATGATATTATTCGCTATTATTGGCCATTGGTATAAAAACTCCTATATTCTGAGGACTATGCGGTTCATCGAATCAGCGTTGCGAATTTTTGAATTAAAACAACACTAAGGGCCAGTTCGTTCACAGCTGATTATCTTTAATCCATGATTAGTGGAGCTGGGAAATCGTCAAATGTTTTTGTTGATCAAATTTTGTTTAAAAAATTCAAAGTATGATTAAGTTGCTAATCATGGATTTCACTAATCAGCCAATTTTGGTTGATTAGCGTTAGTTAATTAAAGCCTTTGAAAGTCACATACTAAATTTAACCCACTGTGAACAAACTGGCACTAAGTCATAAGCTAGTAGGTGACTTATGAATTACAAATCATTTAATTCACAAGCCCTTTCTGATTTCTATAAATTGAAAAATATTCAATTCACAAGATCTTTCTGATTTTCGAATTGTGATTTAAAGTATATAATTCCCAAGCTTTTGTATGGTACCTAAAATCAACCGCGTGTGCGAATAAAAGGTCCTTATGAGTAACTTATTTTTGATTTTGTCAAATAAAAACACAGTATTTCGAAATATAATTTAAATAAAATAATATATAGGTATTATTAGAAACCAGGGTTGCAAAAGCTTAATATCTTCTTTAGCTTAAGCCCTCGTCTAATTCGTGATTCAGTAGTTGATTTGTGAATTAAAAAAATATTTTATTCACAAATCAGAAAAAGCTTCTGAAATGAATATTTTTCAATTCACAAGTCCACTACTGAATTAAGAATTAAACGAGGGCTTAAAAGGCTTAAGCTTTTGCAACCCTGCACCGAATACCATTACTGTCATTTCAATAGACCACTATTGCAATTTAGTTTTGCTCTAATTGCAATCTTTGTTGCCATATACTGCCTCAACCCCATGGTTAACAGTTTTGTGTCCATACAAAAAAATGATGTACTAGGGCTTAGCTTTCCAACGATATAGGTTCATATATCTCATTCGTGGGCAATAGGTAGACCAAATTTCTCAGCTTCATCGATTTTCACAAATTTTGTTATTCAATAGGTCCTTGCAAAAATTTTTACAATTTTGTATATACAATTTTTCTAAAAAAATAATTTTTGGGTTTTTAAAAAAATTATTAATTTTGAAAATTCAATCTTTGAAAACGGGTAAATCAATTTTTTGTTTTAAATTTGTGAAAAATTCAGTTTTATTGGATACTAAACAAACGGCGTACCCATTTGTTTTTTTTTTTTTTTTTTCAAAAATGGTCAAACAATTTATATAAATATTTTATGTATAGATATATTTTTTTTTAGCTACTTAATAACAAATTTATATTAATAAATTCATATAATAATTTATATTTAAACTTTTTTTAACACTTTATTTTTTTACTTAACATCAATATACATATTATAAAACTAACAAAAACAATTGTCAATTTCTAGCTACGTTAAAGTTGTTAGCTACGAGAGCAAGTTTTTGCGATCCAATCGTGCAGTTTATTTAAAGTCTGAAATCCGTTCTTTAAATTTGCTTTAAAATAAATTTGCTGAAAAGAAATATTTCTGAAAAAAAAAAAAAAAAAAAAAATGATTAAACCTCTAACTCTTGAAATATAAAACTTATACAAAAAATTAAAAAAAAAAAAAAATAAATCGGGTGGCACAACGGCTCATGAAGAACCAGGGCCTAGTGACTAACAACTCGCAACCATTCCTGTGTGCGCCTTTCGACAGGAATGGAAGGAACCTACAATTTTATGCCGAATCCGAACGGCTAGACGAGAAGCACTTATTCGTGACAAGTGATACTCTTGGAGGATTTGGCTGGGAAGTAAACCCAGACCTCCAGCGTGACATTTGAACGCACTAACCATTACGCTACGGGCTACTACATACAAAAAATTAATGAGCATAACAAAAAAAAAATTAATGAGCATAAAAAAAAATATAATTCATTGACTGACCTATGAAAAAGGGATGTTGGGTTAAAACATATTTGTCAAAATGAAGCCTGTAATACAAAACACATACACGTCACTATTGTTTTGATACTCAAATGAAATAAGTAGATACTAATTTCAATCACAAAATGACCAGTACAGTCTTACAAAAAAAATCCCACTAACTATTTTAGTAAATAATCACTTACTAAGATTCTGAATGAAACATTTAAAACATAGAAAAGCTCCACTATGTGCATGCAGTTCCTTTAACAACTTCATATCCTAGCAAAATATACACATACAAATAATCGACAGTTAAACAAAAATTGCATCTCAAGTCCCTATTCTTTAATGTATCGTGGTATCGTCCTCATTGTGTCGTCTAGAGTCTAGACATTTGAAACCAGTCATACATCTATCATCTTTGCCAATTATTTCAAGATAATAAATGTAAGTGATTTTGGTTACTCAAGACCTGCTGTTCAATAATAAAAATCATTGTTCCCAATAAAAAAGAAAAGTCTATGATGGATGGGTTAGATTAAGTATTTATTTTCATTCTAACCACGCGTCCAGCTGAGAAAGTGAATGTTTGTTTTTTTTTTTCTTTCTACAAGTAAATTCCAAAATCGATCAATTTTTATGACCAAAGTTTTCAAATAATTTTCAATACTTATATTATTATACTCGTAACTTTCAAGGTTATCAACCAATAATAATCTACACCTAAATAATAATTATTGTCACCAAGACACATCAGCTCATCAATCGTCCGACCCTCCTCCAAAACTGATGAGTGGTATTGGTACGTCTTCTCAAAATCATCAAATAAAATGATTGATGCGAATGCAAGTTCATTTGTTTATATTTGTTTCACTTTAACT
Organism: Melangyna quadrimaculata; assembly: GCA_949320155.1. Taxonomy (NCBI): domain Eukaryota; kingdom Metazoa; phylum Arthropoda; class Insecta; order Diptera; family Syrphidae; genus Melangyna; species Melangyna quadrimaculata. The sequence continues at coordinate 21,952,430 of OX439485.1, forward strand.
ATTGTATGTGTATAATTATTATTATGGAACTTAATAAAGTACAACAAGCGCAGCTGCTGTGTTTAAGGCTCGTCTCTCAATCATTCTTCACAAAACAAAAAAAATGAAGTTAAACAAATAGGGCAATTTGCACAGATCGATTTTATCTGGTGTTTTCTGCTATATAGCTCGATGGGCAAAAGGAAGACAGAAAAAGCTCTAATTACAAATCGATTCCTTGGGTTAAATTTATGATGGTATATGCATAGGCACTTTACCGCCCCTAGTTCCTCAAATTAAATACGTTTCTTAGATGTACAAATATATACATACAGTTCGGTTCAATTGGTTAGACACACTTGATCAAAATTCTTTTTTCCTTTTAATCTATGCGGAGACGAAAAATGCACATACTTTTTTACATTCAGCCTATAACCGGGACCAAAATGTTCCCGGATTTTGAAAATAGAAAATTTCAATAAAATCCAACATTACGAAATCGGAGAAGTTATAATATTTTAAAGTGATTCTTTTAAAACAAATGTTTAATTAAATAATAATTTACAAATTTTGACAGATACAACAATTGAACAATTGATCTAATACGCAGACCCAGGCAAGACATAGCCAGGGTCGTTGCAACCTGTAGCGGACCTGTGGCCAACAGGAGAGCATGCAGCGAAGCGTGGCATACCTCGCAATACTCACCGTGCGTCGGAGCTGTGGGGACCAGCAGAAAAAGGAAACAGTAATTCATTTTCTCTGCAAATGCCCCGCTTTGGCCAAAGCTAGAGCACAATCATTCGAAGGGCATTTTTCGACGATATTAACAAAATTTCGGAAATGAAGATCAAAGACTTGATTTCTTTCCTCAACGCGACGAAGTGGCTCTAGGATACATTTCAGCTACTTCTGCACCACACCTTCTGTCGATTCCCTATGATCGTAAGATAGCGGAATGTGGTTCTTGGGGGGAAGGGGGGTTCGTGGTGCACAGCGGCCGGTTGATATTTCGATCAGATCAGTGCACGCTCCAGTGCTGGCCAACAAACTGCTTATAGTTTGGCAAACTGTGGATGGTGCAGGTGAGGGTGCTGGTCTGGTTGAGTGAGTGATCCGCCTGCTGATGATTGTGCTAGAAGCTACTGAGTCATTCCATAAGCAACAAAATTCTTTCAATTCTATTATAAATTCAAATAAAAATGGACGATGTCCTGAGGATATGCCTACAATCTCCCTTTTAATTCCATCCACAGGTTCTAACGAGTCATGGTATCAAAACGGCGCACTTCACAAATTGGGCTTTTGGATAGGGTGCCCGTGGCTGCCATTTCTACCTACCTACCTTGACAGATAAATTATTTCACAAAATGTATTCTCTGAGAGTATTTCGAAATTGATTCAAAGTTATTTCCGGGTGAAATTCAACTCGGGGGTCATTGACAATAAGAGTATTTAACTCCTGGGAAAAAATAAAATCCGGGGGAGAACAATCTCCCCCGGAATTGCCGATAAGCCTGATTATCAGAACAAGTACAGAATTAACATAAAATACAGAAGGGTTACAAGAAAAACCCTTCTGTATTTTATGGTCTTGTGGTACATATCTAGGTACAATTACTATAGATTTACGAAAACACAACAACCGCTCTACCAAGTTTCATAATTCTGCACCAATCTGAAGTAATGTATATAATTAATTCCAATTTTGAGAAAATAAGCGGCTGCCACACCCCTGAATTGATAATTTCAAATTTTACAATATCTCCTTTTTATTGACCACATGATCTACCAGTCTACCAAAATGTATCATTCTTCAACAATCCGAAGTTCTCGTTATAATTAATAGCAATTCTGTGAAAATGGGCGGATGCCACACCCCTAAATAAAAAAATCAGAAATTAAAATGTTTGTCCTTTGTTTAGACTTTAAGCTTTATCGCTGTACCCAGTTTCATAGTTCTACGACAATCAGAAGGACTCCAAATAATTGATACCACGTCCCTCCCCCCCCCGAATTTAAAATCTCAAATTTTAAATTTTTGTCTTTGCTTTCATTTCAAGTCCAACCGCTCGCTCTATCAAATTTCATCATTCTGCAATAAAATCAGATTTGCTTCAAATAATTTATATTAATTCTATGAAAACAGGCGGGTACCACGCCCCCAGAATGGAAAATCTTAAATTTTCGATTTGTTTACTTTTTATGCATCACAGGGTCTACAATTGTGCGAAATTACAAGATTCTACGATGTCGGGAAGTGCTCCATAATTTTGATGATCTGTCAGTGAGTCAGTCGATTAGGCTTTTTGTAGCCCCCTATATCTCAGGAACGGCTTATGCTAAAAAGTTCGAATTTGGCTAGGCGTTTGCGATTGATGAGCTTAGCAGATACTGCTAATTTGAAGTTTCTGACTTTATTGGTAATAAAGATTAAAGTTGGAGGGGTGTCGAAAACCGCCTGAGTTTGATCCTGTAAAAAAGGTGTAGAGCCAGAACTTGGCTAGGCACTACGGTTCCATTTGATGCCAGAACTTGTATGGGCACTAACGTGCCCTTTGATTCAATTAAAAGTGCAAGTCACCTTCAGAATTGTGTTTCGACTAGATATGAAAGTGGGCTCATCAGTTAGATGCTCTTTACCGACTCGTATAAAATTCAGAGGAAGAATGGTATGACAGCGAAACTCATTTCTTGAGTTGGAGTTAAGTCACTCAACCCAAAACATTAGTTCTAATGTAATTTTCTAAATTCTTCATCGTCGTTCCTAGTGAAACATCATAAAAGAAAAAATCTGTGAAGTTGACAGGGCAACTTGTGGAATTAGCAGGTCACTTGACTACATCCACTATTTGATACATTTCAAAATCGGGAATATAAATGCAAAAAAAAGTGCAAACAAAACTGCAAATGACTGCGTGATCCCATTACTCTAGTTCAAAATTGGCCTGCCAACTCCACAGACGTAAAAAAAAAAAAAAAAAATTAATCAAAGTGCCTTCAACTTAATCAACTTCAGTGTTTGTTTTATATGTTATGTCTTGGCTTGCATGCACAAGGGCGTTGACGACATCTTTTATCAATCGACGACAACCCAACTATTATACTCAGAGCACGTGAAATCGAATCTTCTATTTATACATTCGGATATGTATGTATGTAAATGATGAAGCAAAATGAGGGTTCAAGGTTCATATCATAAAAATGCTGCGGTCGGTGGTCTTATGCCATACCGTGTGTGGTGTCATACTATACAAATGTTCTCGGATCTCGATTCGTTTCTCGGATCAAATGCACGCTCAATTTATTGAGGTCTGCCTCTGCCAGCCAAGTTCTATTGTGTAACGAATCTCCATATGCTCCATCTCCATCATGCCAAGTAACGAGTATACCTAATACGGTCTTTGAAGTTAAGTGCACAATTAAAGTCCCAGGTGTAGGCTTTAAAAGTCTCACACTCTATATTCGCGCGCGTGATTGTGTGCGTGCTCTAGGAGATAATTGAGGGCTAATTAGTTTTTTCCACTCTGATGAGGTATTTTATTATATACACATATAGACTAGGTACCTTTCCCAACCTAACTCTATTAATCTGTACAAGAAAAAAAAAAAAAAAAAAAAAAAAAAACAAATAAGTGCAGAAGAAATTATACAAAAAAAGTAGAAAAACCCATGAGTAGTTGAGAATGCCGGTGAAGTGGATAAAAACCCTTTAGTTTTTGTTTTTATAATGGAAACTCCCAACTGAAGTTCCGCCAGAGGGAGACATAATATTACACAACAGTATAGTGTTTAATAAGAGTGCACGATTACTGACTGCTGACTGCATAGTAAATAGACGACTTGAAAAACAATGTTCTGCTTGTACTGTACTGAGTACTCGTATGTCTATAATTATTAAATAATGAATCTTGACTTTCTGTTTTGATAAAAGGGTGTATTAACCCTGCAAATAATGAAAATTTGATTGAAGAAGAAGATACCAAGAAGAGATAGATAATAATTAAACTTCTGATGCATTTTATACAAATAAAAAGACCAAGGTTTTGCATAATTTACTTTAGATTACTGTGTTTTAAATCTCAGTCATCATACATTATATTTGCACTTGCTCTATAAGAAAGTATGGTATTTGTATGTTTCGAATACGTAGGAAGGTATTAATCTAAAAGCGTTTAATTTTAGCCCCGGTCTCGACAACTTTTCTTCGACTCAAAATAAAACCTTCAACGCAATGAGTATGTACCCGACTGGAAAAATGACAAGTTTCTGTCTAGTTTGTGCAAGGCCCTAATAAGTTTTCAGTAGGGAAAAATCTAGACAAGAAAAACTTGTGAGATAGTTGGCAAGCCCTTGCTGAAATAAAGTGCCAAAAATTTACACTAGGCAAACTTTTCAAACACTTGTGAGGCCCTCCCTAGTAAAAACTTGTTGGACATGTATCGGTACCCCATCAGGAATGTCTCTTCTATACCAAACACACAAATTTTATAATTACCATGCCATTCCAGCCTCATACGAGAATTTGTCTCTCTTTCCTTTGTCTCCTTTTTCGTATCACACTTCTTACTATAGGCGAGAGACATCTGTAGGATTGTTCAATGAAGAAAAACAAGTTCAAAGTTGTTCTGTCTGAAAAGCAAGTACATAAAATCCGATTCTGTTCTGTATGTATTTGTTATGCAATATGAAACCAAACTTATTTACTTTCGACATTGAATTTTTGTATAGCGAGTTAGCCCAGTGGGAAGCGCATTGGACTGACAATCAGCAGATCGTGGGATCAAGTCCCCCATAAGCCAGCGAGGCGAAAGGGTTCATAATCACCATGGCCCGTATTCTAGCCTTTGCTAAATCTTGCTAGTGCCTTGCAAGAATCTATGTAAAACTCTCTAGTGCCTTGTCGAAAACTAGATTGTTTTTCTGCGCGGGTATCTGTAGCGTGCAGCAACAGTTGAAATGAGTTCAAATTAAGCGGCACCATACGTTGTGAAGCTGTATACTACTTTCGTACCTTTCTACAACTACACCATTGTGTTCAGGTTTCAAGTTTGCCGAAGAGAGAACAAAACAAAATTAAAAAAAAAAACAAAGCAGCTACCCCTTGATTGCTCTTGAATAAAATTTGCTGGATACAAATAATTTAGAAAAGTTGATAATTTTCGTCAAATGTTTTTATATTTTATTCCTGAGCTTGAATATATAATTTAAAAAAAAGATATAGAGCTTAAAATTTTCGTAAGAATGTTGACTTTATCAAAAACTTTTTAAAAATATAAAACCGGTCTCAGAGTTTAAATGAATGATTGGATCAAACTCTTAGAAAAATGGTGACAACAAATTAAAAAAAAAAAAACAAGAATATTCTCCAAAATTCTCAAAAATTAAATAAATAAAGAAATACAAAATAACCTAAGACACTCTCATAGACATAGAGAATATTATAAAATTTGTTTCACGTAAATCAGTTAAATACATTACGAGTTTTGCGCGGACATACAAAATAGTTATTTCGACTTTATTTATTTCCAATAAGAGGTGTTATTTTGATATTCAAAGAAAAATGGCATTTTTTGAGATAAATTATCGGATGTTTATTTCAATGTAAAAAGGAAAGTATGCCATTAACAATGGAAAACAATATCAGCCAAATGGCCGCCACGGCTACGCTCACACAACAATATCCTTTTCATGAAATTTTCCATGACCAAATCGCAAAGTGGCTGCTGTATGCCCTCAATAGCTTCACGAATTCCATCGTTGAGGTCTTGAATCGACGCTGGGTTGTTGGCGAACTTATCTTTCACGTGGCCCCAAAGGAAGACGTCACAAGGTGTTAAATCACAATATCTCGGTGGCCATTTGTGTTCGAGAGATAACACGGTCCGGAAACTTTTCCCGTAAAATATCGATGGTTTCGTCGGGAAATTTTCATGCATTTCTTATAGTGAATTTTAAATTTTTTCAATGCGTTGTTAAAGCATGTATCTTTCCATTTTTATTGATGGCGTCAAAAAATTACAGCTTCATAAGTGACAACTACCGAAATAGCGGGCTATTCATAATAACACCTCTTAACGGAAAACCCTTTGCAGTCTTCTCTTTCCTTTTCGAGATATATGAGTAGATGGGAAATTAAGCACTGCACTGCGGATCGAGTTTTGCGGATTCTGTAATCGGCATGATTATAATTGATGCGATTTGTCGAATTGAAAATTTTGACATATCTTCACATTTTGAGGTCTCTAGAATCAGAATCCGTCGTTTTCAGTGTGTTTGTATGTGTACGAATGTAGGTTCGGGGTGCTTTTTTCGTTCACCATATCTCGAGAACGAATATTGACTTCGGATGAATTTTATTTTACAGATAATAACGTCATAACGTGCTGAAAAGGTTTTCTAATAAATTCAATTAACTGTTTTTTGTTTACTGCAGCAATTTAAAAAATAGCTTTAAAGCGTCATTCGTCTCGAATATCTCGAAAACAGAAAAAAATTACGACTTCGGATTAATTTTATTTTACACATAAATAGATTATAAAGAATTGGTAAAAAGATCAACGAAAACTTTTTTTTAACTGAGAAGAACAGTTACAAAAAAATTTTTTTCCAAAAAATATCGAATAGACAGTTTTTTCTTAGAGCAACAAAAACTGCAAAAAAAAAAACTACTAAGAACTCAATGTTTTTCAACTCGAATACACTATTTATTCAATTGGGCTTTTAGTATGATAACAAACTCACAGTTAGGCTGCATAGCTTACGCTCCGTAATTATATATTAATTATGAATGTTTGAATTATTGCAATTTCGTGGCTGCCACACCAATCAGGAGATTCCTTTAGTATCAAAGGGCAGTATCAAAGTTTTATCAAATAAAGGGCTACAAAATTTGGACCTAAAATTTCTTGAAATGCAAAATAAACTGCAAATTTGGACCCTTACTGCGAATTTCTAGCATGCTTAGTTCTCGAGATACACAATTTGACTTGCTAATTTGATATTGAAGTCAAGTTTTTTACTTCAAAATTTCGACCTAAGATTTCTTGAAATGCAAAATAAACTGCAAATTTTTAGATTTACTTCAAGTCTCTAGCATGCTTAGTTCTAGAGATACACAATTTGACTTGCTAATTTGATATTGAAGTCAAGTTTTTTTTTAATTTCTTAAAAATAAGGCAAAATAAACTGCAAATTTGGAGCCTTACTTCAAGTCTCTAGCATGCTTGGTTCTCGAGATACACTCTGACCTGCTAACTTCACTAAGAAGTAAGCAGGGCAGTATGAATTTTTTTTTTCAAATAAAGGACCTTAAAATTTGGACTTGAAATTTCTTGAACTACAAATTTGGAGCCTTACTTCAAGTTTCTAGCATGCTTGGTTCTCGAGATACACTATGTGACCTGCTAACTTCACTGTGAAGTTAGCAGGTCACTCGATTAGACCCACTATTTGGTGAACTGCAAAATCGGGAATAGAAATCCAAAATAATGGCAAACAAAATGCAAACTACTGTGTTGGTCCCGTTACTCTAGGTGAAAGTTGCCCTGCCAACCTCACAGACTTATTGCGTTCGACTGTCACGCTGGGTTCACTTCCCAGCCTCGTCCACCTAAAAACTAAAAAGTTTTTTTTTCAGGGCTACTGCCTCTGCGAGGAATTGACAAATCTTCCATAATAATTGAATAAGAATAATTGCTTCTTGTCTAGCCGTTCGGATACGGCATAAATTGTAGGTCCCTTCCATTCCTGTCCACACGTGCACACAGGATTGGTTGCGAGTTGTTAGTAACTAGGCCCTGGTTCTTAACGAGCCGTTGCGCCAGCCAATCTATTTATTTTTACTTTGAAAAGATTAAAATATAAATGTTGCCAAAAACTACTTTTCGAAAATGAATTAATTCGAAAAATTCTTGCACTCAAAATGGTTTCGAAATCAAAATTTGGCAACCATGTATTTTTTTTTTAAGTGCGGTTCCTTGATTTATGGTATTTTTGTTTGTCAATAGTCTGTTTTAAAATAATTGATTTAAATAATAAATACCTCTGTACCGGGAGGAGTTAGAAAAAATAAATTAAATAAGTAAGATTCTTAAAATTTCATAAGTAAGTACTTCGAAAAAAAAAAAAATCAAAACTATACTATTATAAATAGCTAAAATGGTTTTCAAGGGCACCAATAGAAGTTACTAGTGTGGTTCGCACCCAACCTATTTTTGTAGAAGGCTTTCAAAACTGGCTAGTAACGATTTATATTTAAAAATTATCTACATACAGGGTGGGCCAAAAGCCACTTTCTAATTTAAAGTGATAATAACTTTTATAGATTAAATTTGTATTTATAATTTATTTTTGAATCACAAAGTATGGTTGATGGAGATTTTTTTGGGCTAAGTATGGAATATAATGTCCTTCAAATGAGCACCAGCTTTATGCTCACAGAGAAGAGCTCTTTCTAAGGCGTTTTCCATGACACTTTGTAGAACAAATAGGCTCAGCGCCTGTATTTCATCGCTAATGTTCTCCTTCAGCTGCAGGATAGTGGTGGGTTTATTTACGTACAGTTTACCCTTCAAATTACCCCACCGAAAAAAGTCTGGTGCAGTCAAATCCGGAGAACGTGGAGGTCCTGAATTTTTTGGAAATTATTCGGTCGTCGAAAATTTTGCTTCGTAGCGCCATTGTGGCGCGGCACTGTGCGCAGTAGCTCCATCCTGCTGAAACCGCATCTCAGGACTATCAGCAATCGCTGGCCTCAAAAAATTTTCGATCATAACCCCATAACTTTCACCATTTATGGTAACAGTAGATATTGGCGGCATCGTCTTCAAAGAAGAATGACCCAATAATTTTTTCTGAAGGTACACCACACCAGACAGTGCACTTTTAGTGGATGCAATTCCCGCGGATGGATCAACCTTGGGTTCTCCATTCCCCATATACGGCAATTTTGTTTATTAATGAATCCATTTATGCTGAAATGAGCTTCATCACTCACTATGAGATGACGCCGATAAGCGATTAAGGGTTTAAATAATCGAGCGATTATTTTCAAAATAAAATTCAATTAGTTTGGTCCTCTCCAAAGGGCTGTAATTCATCTTATTAAATCTCGCAAGTTTTCTTTGTAACTACCTTCAAAAAGAAAAGAAACAAAAAAATTAAAAACAGAAGAGTTAAGATTTTTCAAATTAGGAAGTGACTTGACCCACCCTGTACAACCCTGTTATAAAAATAGGCTTAATCGCAACCTCGTTTCACTTTCAGTCCCTAGCTGTGCTCGAATCGAGCATGTTATAGATCAAATTTTAAATGTTATAAAATCCTCCACTACGCAAAACCATTGTGCTAATCAGCCAATAGCTCATTGTAAATGGTTTGACAATGATTGCAAAGGACTACGTATAAAAGTATTCGCTTTTCTTAACTTGTTTAGAAAATCAAATTGCGAATTATTTTTTAAAACTGCTTATTTAGAGGCAAACAAAATATATAAATAAGCTTGTCAAAATAAAAAGTTAACATACACTAGAAACTTAGCCAGAAACCTAGAAAAATTTAGGAATTCAAAGAATTTTTGGTGCAACGTAAGAGAACTATGTGGTAGCAAACGTTCATCTGGTAGCTCACTACAAGCCGATATTCCAGCCTCTTACTTCCGATCATTGTTAACAGTGAGTTGTGAGCTCCAATCGTTTCACTACGCCGTGTCGATGAGCTTGACTCACCAATAACTTTGATTGAGCTGGAATTGGCTCTCTTTAAACTAAAGAACAATAAAGCCCCGGGGATTGATGGAATCCCTACAGAGTTTCTCAAACATTCTACTTTCGAATTCAAAAACTATTTGCTGCTGAGGTACAATTATTTGTTTGAGAATGCATGCATTCCTCAAAGCTTTCCATTCTCAAAAAAGGAGATGCTAGCTTGGCTGAAAATTATAGAGGCATATCTATACTCAACTCAATAAGGAAGGTATTCACTACAATTTTGTATATAAGGCTATCAAACTGGATAGAATGCAATCAAAAATTTAGTATATTTCAAGCTGGTTTTAGAGCTGGATTTTCGACTGCTGACCATATTTTCGCCCTGTCTAGCATTGCCTCCAAATATACACAAAAGAAAAAAAAAGATGTATGCCTGTTTTGTTGATTTTAAAGCAGCCTTTGACACTGTCAACCGCCAAGCTTTGATATACAAAATGGCTTCCATTGGTTTATCTAGAAAGTTTCTGGCATTATATGAAAAATTTTTATGTGGAACTACTGCTTCAGTTTGGGATGGGTCGGAGTTGTCGAGCTGGTTTGAAACGACAGCAGGTGTTCCTCAGGGATGTATCCTGAGTCCAATCTTTTTTGCTCTTTTTATTGATGATATTTCTGACAGCATGCTTGGGGGAGTCAGTATTTCTGATATGAGTGTTAAAGTTCTACTCTACGCGGACGATCTTGTCTTGTTGGCAGATAACCCTTCTTCTCTTCAGCTTCAAATTAACGAGCTTCAGAGGTATTGCAAAAACTGGGACCTTAAGATAAACGCACTCAAAACAAAAATAATGGTGTTTGAAGCTGGGAAATGTAAGAGGATGAGAGAAGAAAGTTGGTTTTTGGACGACGAACGCATAGAGGTAGTTCAGGAATTTAAATATCTGGGAGTACTGATGACCTCTAATGTTAGCTTTGAAAAGCATGTAAAGGAAAAGGGTAAGGAAGCCAAAATTAGACTAAGCGTTATGTGGCCAAATTTTTTCGCAAACCAAAATATAGACCTGGATTCAAAATACCGTGTTTTTGAAACCACCATAAATTCCTGTATGTGTTATGGTATCCAAGCATTCGGTTATAAATATTTTGAAGATTTTGAACTTATTCAAAGATTTTTTTTCAAACGTCTCTTCCAGTTACCGAATTCGACACCAACATATGCTATCCACGTTGAGGCAGGTATTACCCCCATTTATATAAAAAACTTAAAAGCTAGTTCGGATTTTTAAATAAAAATTATGAAAAAACCTGAGGTGAGTCTTAACAAGTCAATTGTGGCAAACCTTTTGCGCACACAATCGTCACCATTCAAAGAATGGAGTGCTCTTGCTCAGTCTCATGGTCTCCGTTTCAACCTTACAGACTCAAATTTAAATTTAATAACTGGCAGGAGGTATTTGCGAATATCATATCAAAAGTAGACGAACAAATCTATATTCAACATCTAAATCGTGTGTCAACAAGAGTTATATACAGAGATTTAAATCATCGCCTTCAATCTGCTAACTACTTCAAAATCAATCTCCATGTGAAAGTTATTAGCACTATTTTTTTTAGAGCAAGAGTTGAAATTCTAAATTTAAATTATGTTCCTCATCGTACAGACCTGTCGTTATTGTGTAATTTTTGTAACAGATATGAACGAGATGATGTTTACCATTTTATTGCCATTTGCCCAATTTTGCAAGAGATTAGAAGCCTTTACTTCCAACAAAGTGTCCTTTCTAGATTACAATTGATACAAATTTTAAACGGATCAATGGGGTGGACAACGCTCTACAAGTATTGTGATCATGCTCTAACCTATCGCAATAATTTTTGAAATGTTGAAGTGTCGGTAGTTTTTTCAGTTCAACCTTTTGTTTTTCAGTTCAACATTTAACTTTAGATAAAAAAAAAAAAAAAAAAAAAAAAAACAATTTGTGTTCTTCCTTTTTTTTATAAATGTTTTATTTAAATTATTTATTATTTTAAATTAAAAACTAAAATGTATTATATATATATTTTTGTTGATTAAAACTGTACAATAGTTTAAATTAAAATTCTATCAATTTTGTATTAATAATTAAAATTAAATGTCTTTATCTGGCAGACGGCAACATGCCATGTCCAAACATTCTTTTTAAATATTTATTTTGTAACGTTTTTTTTTTTTTGAAAATAAAGAATATTAATAATAATAATAATACAACCCTGTTACGTATCAATTATACATCTTATTGCGAAGCAAATCTTCCCCAAATGATTTTTATTTTTTTTTTTTAAATCAAATATGGGTAACATCTTCTTATTTTGGTTTTCTTTAATTTAAACATTTATAATAAATTAGCTTGTTAATGCGTGATGCGTTGTTCCTTTGTTAGACATACATATATGATGATGATATTTATACATTTTTTTTTTGTTTATCTTTTCCAGCAAACATTCCTCAGTTCACCTGAATCGGATGATGAACCTATAAAGCAACTGCCAAAGGAAATCCTACTTCGCATTTTTTCATACTTAGACGTTGTTTCGTTATGCAGATGCGCCCAGGTAAGCCATACTATATACATATACCTATACAAATACGTAAACCCAAAGTCTTATAATAACAACAACAATAACAAAATAATAATTGTTGGTATATCCAAGATGAGTTAACTAGTGCATAAGTTATAATCGTTTATGTGGGGCATATCGTACCGTCCGTCTACACACTACACACGATACACAATGCATTTATTTATTTATAAATATATTTGCACAATTCAAATGTGCTCGTAATAGAAGCAGAAAATTTCTCTGTATGCAAAGTAAAACTAGTAGGTATGTAGGTACGTTACGAAAGTACATCATGTAAACACTTATGCAAACTCAGATGCATTGATATTTGCAAACAAAATGGTAAAGCATTAAGCAACATCCTTGCGAGTCTTTCTCTAGAAATAGTTTGTGCCGGATAACTTGGGAAGAGAATGTAAGTATTTCCGCAGTATAAGCTCCCGCCCCTCGTATCCCCGCCTTTCTCTAAGTATCCAGAATTCTTTGAAAACTCATTGAAAAAATGAATTTACTGTTTGCATTAAAGCTGTCATTTTGACATTTATGCTTTACCTAACAGCGTTCGAAAGGCACTTTAAATGAAAATTGACAACTGTTCTTAATTTGAAGTCTCATAAAATGACACATATGACATTTGGTTGAAGCGTGCCCCAGTGATGAGTAGCACGCATCGTATTCATGTGACGACAATTACGATGCTCCTGTGAATTAATGGACAAAGAATGCTTTTGATAAAAGAATGATAGTTTTTTTTTTTTAAGTTAGTCTAGTGATAACAATCATTGTTGAATAAAGAGTCTTATAATCTAGATGATTGAGTGTTATTGTTTGGGGAATTCATAATACTCATCATATAGTGCGACACTATTTTGTTTGTTTATGTAGGTTTTCCTACTTTTGAAATGTGACCTCAAAATAATTGGTGAATTAAGTAGCTGAATAATAACTAACTTTAAGCTTAGAAAAATTATAGGGCAATTAATAATGTTGTTAACATTTACTTTCAATTGATACACTCGTACATATAAAAAAATGGAACTTTGGAGCCGTAAAATAACAATGAATTCTTGGTGAGGGGCAAAACCAGCATTTTTTTTTATCACCCTTATTTTAATATAACTCTATGGAAGTTGAAGCGACAATTGGCGTTCCATAAAAAACAACTTTAGTACTTATATTGAGAAGGGTAAGGAGAGGAGGTGACAAAGAAGTTTTACTTTAACTCTAACGTCGATTTTCGTTGCCAGAGCCATGTCGTTTTAATAAAACGCCCTGCAGATTAAGGCTAATACTACGTTTTCATTAGAGCCGAAATGAGGTAATTTCGAAATTTGGCAAAAAAGTATTTTCATTATCAAATTAGCTAATTTCATTTGACATCTAATTTCATTTTGAATTTGGAATGGCAGTTAGCCGTTTATTTTTGTTGTTTTCTCTTTCTGTTTTATGTTGTTGATTATAGTGTATTGATATTTTCATGCAAAAGCTTTTAAGAGCTTTTGAAACTGATTCCTGCTGGATGCATTCACCTTATTTCCAACCTAATTACGTGCAAATGAGGTTGAAATTACCTCATTTCGAAATGTGATTTTGTATGTGAAATTAGGTAATTTCGGATCTCAACGATTGCAACGAAATTACCTCATTTGGCCCAGTGAAAACCCCATATAAGGGTGATATGTGAGGATCCGTCTATATCTCCTCGTTTAGGTAGGCAGAGCAATAAAAAATATATTTAAAAACAATGGCAACACTTAAAATAAGATACTGCATCACTTCGAAAGCCCAGACTGTTGTGCTGAAACAAGAAATAAGTCTTGGTCTGTTTCTCCCTAATTAGGCGTTAAAGGCATTTTTCTAACAAAATTAAATAGATAAAAACAAGAAAAAAACGAAGTTGATAATAAAAAAAAATGTTGCCGAAATGTTGATTAAACCGGAATTTTCTTAGGCCGTGTGTCAATTGCGTTAAAATTTTGGTTAAATTTGATCCCAGTTAAATTTGATCCGTTTTTATAAGAGTGAACAAAATTGGGTTTTGCTGTGTCAATTGCATTAAAAGGAATTTTTTAAAACATACATTTCCCATTGACATTGGCCGCGTTCGGGTGTGTCGCCAAAGGTATCTGTTTCTGTGCGTGTTATTGTAAAGCTCAAGGAAAAACCAGCTGACCAAAAAACAGCTGTGGTCAAAAAGATATCTAAAGCTATCCCAAAAATTGTTGGATCTGTTTGGATATACGAACAGTTGGCATCTCATCTGTTAATTTTCTTTTGTGCAGGGTCGTTTTTTGGTTACGTATCCGGTTTTGGTCATTCGAAAACATATCAGATACTAACGTATCTCAGATATCATATCTGCCTACCACCCGTGTCAACCTATCCAAAAACGTTCATATTACTTGATTTAATGTTGCAATAGCTTTTTTCAGAAAGAAATAACACAAATATATCCAAATCGCTTTGGATACGATCTTGAACGCGGAAATTGCATTTTGACAGTGGCAGTCATGCACCTAGTATACCTGTACTGCTAGTCGATCGTCATTCTCAAACAAAAGTTGCGTAGAAGATGCTTTTACCGATTAAAAGCGACAACAGTGCCACGCCGAATGTTTCGCATTGGTTTGGGGGAGCCTTTAAGGTGAAACATTCTCTTGTAAAAATTTATTTACATGGAGATAAATGAGAGTGCCCAAGCCAACGGCGAATGTTTCTCCGTCGCGCCGAATGTTTCGAGTTGGTTTGGAAAAGCCTTAAGCGGGGTACAGATTATCAAACCTGTTTGACAAATCTGTTCACGTTTGATAGTGTTTACTCTCTGTTTGACAAACACGTTCTTTGTTCACAAATTTGTTTGATACTATTGAGTGTTTGACATCAAACTGGTTTGTCAAACAGGTTTGATAATGTGTGCCCTGCTTTTATCCATGATGAAATCATCGAATGTGTTTATTCTTGGTCAAATTGTTTTCGAAAAAATCGAAATTATGAGTTCCTTAACATGGATATCGCTTATAATCCAATTTCGGTTGATAGGCGTTAGTTAATTAGAGCGTGTGAAATTCACATACTAAATTTAACCCACTGTGAACAAACTGGCCCTAAGTCGTTTTCAAATTGCCGCTAATGTATCGATGTTTTTTTTTAATAAATGGAACCATCGTGATGTTAGCTTCTGGCAGTCCGGGTATAATAGTTCGATGGTGTCAGTAATGTGCAAGGAGTTTAATACGAACGTCAAAATTTATCCACTTGTTAAAATTTAAACGAGTTCCTGATCAGGTTAAATTTTGACGCTGTATTCACCTCAGTAATGTCAAAATTTAGCCATGGGATCAAATTAAACGCACTTTTAACGCAATTGACACACGGCCTTAATTATTAATTATTAATTTTATGAGAATTTATTTATTTTTAATATCTTGAAAAGTTAAAGTCTCCTAGAACCATCCTACAAATTTTTCTAAAAACATTTCTTAAAAAAAATTGATGGTTTTCGAGAAAATCGCAAACAAAAATGAATTTTTCCTCTTTCACCCTTCAAAATCGAAAGTCCTTGTTCAAATTTAGAGTATTTCTTAACAAACGCTAAGGACCTCAAAATAAAGCTCTGCGCCAAAATTCAGCTTTGTCGAAGTTAGTTTTGAAAAGAAATTCTAATTTAATCGAAATATTTGAAAAAAATATATTTTATTTTTGTTTGAATTTGAACCTGTTTTACTGAGGTCAAACTGTTATAACTTTCTAACGAAGCATAGCTTAAGCAAGTTTTATACCTTTTTAAAAACAACTAAAAAATAGGATATTTTTAAAGGATAAATCCACTATTGAGTCATACGAATTTTGTTCAGAGGCCTTTTCAGATGATTGAGGTTAAAAATTAAGTTTTGTCAAAGCTAGGGATTGTATATTAATATGTAGATAAATGGCGATGCCAATGCAAAATATTTTATGCAATAAAATTAGCACAACTATCACCAATGTTTTAGTGCAAAAAATTAAAAAAAAAACAAATATCAATTACGGACAGGTTGAGTAAAAGACTGGTTCGTTCAAAGTAGTTTTTTTTCAAATTCAAAAAAATACCCGTTTCTCGAAAACCGTTATGATTCGGTACGGACAAGTTACCAAATTCTGATTGGCCACCTACTGACCTATCTCCAATTTCAGTTTTGACCATTGTTAATGGGACACCCTGTATATTATATTGTTAAAAAAGAAAACGAATTAGGCTTTAATAATAAAAAAGAAAAAATGAAACTTATTAACATGTGCTACCAAATGATACCAAAGTTAAAAAAAATCTGCCTTAAAATGCAATAAAATGGGTTTGATAATAAATTGCGGGAAAACCATTAGAAAAGTTGTAGGACGGGTAAAAACTGCTAGGTGCTCTTATATTAATATAAATTTCAAAAAATTCAAGAATCGCTTGTATTTTGTCAAGGTTAAAGCCAGTTTAAGAATCGAGACCAAAAATCATAAAAACTGTTAAGTCGAAAAGGAAGCGAAAACGAAAAAATTACTACTTAAGTTTTTCAAGTTAAAATCAACTCAGGAACCCATGGTTTTCGTCTGGGCCGGTTACCTTGGAACACCAAAACATAACAGTACTTTATGTACTAAAATACAATTTTTAACATAACCGCTCAGCTCCCTTCCATCTATGGACTGCCAAAAATCCACAAGCCAAATTTACCACTGAGACCCATTGTATCGTCTATGAAAGTCCCGTGTTATGAACTATCAAAATACATAGGGAGAATCTTACATTGTGTTACTCGCAACTCAGAGTACACTGTAAAAAATTCATTCGAGTTCATTGAAAAAACAAACAAATTGAAATTAAGTGAACACGACGTCTTAGTTTCCTTCGACGCGGTGTCACTTTTTACCAATCATACAGTGCATGTTGCCATCAACATTATTAAGAAAAAGTGGAATATTATAAGTGAAAATACAAATCTTAGTTTAAATAAGTTTTTTAGAAATGTTTGACTTTTGTTTGAAAGATAACAACCTTTTTCAATACAACTGCAACATATACAAACAAATACATGGAGTACCAATGGGCAATCCACTTTCACCCACCATCGCCGACCTAGTTTTAGATTTTTTGTTAGAAGAATCGTTCAAATCAATAAATCCGCCAAAATTCATCACCAAATACGTTGATGACGTATTTGCGATAATGGAAAAGGGAGAGATTAAAAAAGTGTTCGAATGTCTTAATGCATTCAACTCCAAAATCCAATTTACGGTAGAGAACGAAGAAAATAGGACGATTGCATTTTTTGGACGTGAAAATACACCGTGAGAGAAATCATCTTTTAAATTGACTGGCATCAAAAAGAGACGGCATCCGGCAGAATTGTCAATTTCCGTTCAAATCAAGCAAAACACATTTTTCACACACAGTTTTCACAATCAGTGACAAAAAATTTCATCCCGCCAATAAAGATAAAGTCACCAAAATTCTGATGGATAATGGATATCCACCAAATATGATCCGAGAATTCATTGAACAACACCATACTTATCACCAACAAAACAATAAAAACGAGAGAACAGGCTTCTTTAAAAGTTTGGTTTACGTGCCGAAGCTTGCTGAAAGTTTTAAGAAAACCATCGGTGATAAAGCTAAAGATGTCAACATTGCTTTTAAATCCAACCAAACACTCAACACTCTGTTCACAAAACTGACCAAAAAAAGTGAAAAGGATCAATGCACAGACGTCGTTTATAAGATCGATTGTCTAGGCAACGAAACAGAAAACTGTGGGCTTTGTTATATTGGCACAACAACACAACTTTTAAAACAGAGGATCTCAAATCACAAATCGGATATAAAATCGAAAAATTCGCAAAAAAACAGCTCTTGCCAGTCATAGTATAGAAAAACACCATGCTCCAGATTTTAAAAATACTTCAAACTGAAAAACAAACATCAAAACGATACACTTTAGAAACATTACACATTTTAAATAACAAAAATAATATGAACAGGAAGCAAGACACACAATGTATTTCATCGGTTTATTGTTCTCTAGTCTCTACATAACCACTTTAAATTTACACATACATAATAAAATAATTTTCTTCTTTTCCGTGTATATCTTTCTTTTATCTTTAAATAATAAGCAGTTGTGTTGACTAAACTTCTTACTAAGAAGTGGTAATCGTACCTACTTAAACAATTTTTTTTTTTTTTTTTTTTTATTTTTTTTGATAATACCTGTAAGTGTAAAACCATAATAACCAAATGTATACATACAAATGTTTTTTCTTATTTTTAATTTCATTGTTTAATAAAGTGCCCCTGAAGAAGACTGAAAACTCAGTCGAAACGTTGGGAAATCTAATGAACATCTTTCATTAATTAACTATAATGACCAAAAAAGCCGAAGAAGTGAAAACTTCAAATTTTAAATTTTATAATTAAAAAAATCATCTTTCTGTTTCAAGAAATTGAATTTTGCTTGATGTACTGAATTGCAAAATAATGACAAAAATCAACCAAGACAATGACGAGATATGAAGAAATATATAAATACGTAAATAAGTATAAAAAAAGGCAATTAAAAAAAAAAAAACATTTTTATTCACATAAAAACGTGGTATGCAGTATTATTAGAACTGGTCTAAAGATGACAAGTACAAAGTTGAATCGAAATCGTTAGAGCCGTTTTCGATAAAACTTGTAGTTCGAAAAGTTCGAATTTTTCATCTAGGTAATCACTTAAAAACACTTTTCAGCTAATTTGAGTCAAATTCGTCCAACCGTTAAGGCTCTAGCTCGATGTAAATCAGGACGCACAGACAAACAGACCGACAGAGGACGGCGACGTCTTGAAGAAAATCACTTTTTTTGAGTTCTCCGTCATCGTAATATTAGTTTTGATTAAAACCTTGACATTTTTTGTTTTGACATGAAACCAATAATTGCCTAACCTAACCTAACCTCAGATCAAGTACAAATAACAATGTTTTTTTTTTTAACTTTTATATGCAAAATTGTTCAAACTGTGATAGACATCCTGTTTAAAAAAAAATTGGTTACAATCAGTAAAGACGTTAACGAGGTATTTGAAAAACAAAAAACACTAAATTCATTTATGCAACGATTTTATATTTAAAATTCAGCCGATGTTGATAGACTTCAATGACTCAATGATTAGTCATTCATTCCTTAATGAAGCTGTGTATTAAAGATCGAATTGTCGTTGATCCCATGAAATATTTTCATTAGTCAACCTAAAATTCCATCAACGAAATTTTTAGTTGAGTCAATGAATTCACTTTCATTGAGACATTTAAGCCATCATCTATCAACATATTTTTTGACGTACGAACTTAAAGAATTTGATAAGTTTGTGAAGAATATTATTTTCATTGGGTAGGTTCAGAGGACTAAGGGGACTTGCAAGTAATAGTACGGGAGGCCACCGTAGGTTTACCTTTCTCATCGCGGCTTTAGAAAAGAATGATGCTAATTCATAGCTTTAGTCTTAACATTGACAAAACCGCTGGTCGGACAAAGTTTTTCAGGTGCCAATGGGTAGAAAACGAACTTTTTCGGTTGCATTTTTGGCTTAGGATACCTAAACCATGATGGATTTTTATAAATGGGATATCAAATGAAAGCTTAGACTGTCCTCTTTACAAAACCAGTGGTCGGACAGATTTTTGTTGGTTGTTGTGGCGAGTCCGATCACTTTTGTAAAAACAACTGAAAATCGATGCAAAATCAAAAATTAGTGTACGACACTTGAAATTTATATTCGTCTGTTTTCACACATCTCCATTGTTCACTCGAGGTGTAGACTCCCTTATTAATTTTTTTTAGCTTCTACAAAATTGTATCATCCTTTAAATTGGTATAACTCATATTCTTGTCACTCATTTTACTAAATTATTTTTGTTTACCCGCCAAATTACAAAAAAAATAACTTAAATTAAAAAAAAAAAAAACATTCACTTCTTTTTAAACTTTATAACACTGTTAAATCAGTGTCTTTCATTGGCAAAGGATAAAAAAAAATTGCACAAAAATTGTCTTTGTCTTTTAGAGACAAAGTGACATTCCGTTGGTCAATTCAGTTATTTCCACTTGTCTTTGAAATTCGTTGTCTTTCATTGACAAACAGAGTTTTCCAATTCAAAGCCAAGCAATTTTAGTGTATTTCCGCTTGCCATTTAGTTAAAAGACGCAAAAATAGGTCTTTCGTCAGTTGGTAAATGGCAAGTGGAAACCTAGCATTAGTAACCATTCTTAGTATTTTTTTGTACGGAAATACTGCCATACGTATGGTCAATATCGTAAGAGCCGTATTCGAGAACAATTATTATTTCTTTCATAACTGTTGTGTGGTAACTATCGTTATTTTTAAGCTAACAAATATTTAAATTTCCCCTCAAGAGAATCACTGAAAAATCTCAAGTTTAAAAGATGAAGAAAATTGCTTCAGTGGCTTAGGTAAGTACAGACAGACAGAATTGCGTGACCCAAATCGCAAAACTACAAAACCAAAACTTCCCCTAGTAAAAAAGACAACTTCAAAACTAATTGAGACCTAACCTAAAGTTAAAGAGCCTTAATTTGATCATAATAATTCTTTTGTTCAATGGTCCATGTCTTTACATCTCCAACTGATTCCCATCAAATAAAGTCTGATAGAATAATAATGTTTCCTAACAATTCTCATTCCAAAACCCATACCAACACACAAGTACCAAAAGAAAATCTGAAAAAATAAAGTCAGAGTTTTTAATATGCATTAATTACTTTTGCCAGGTCCTTCCATGTTTTTTTTTGTTCTGTTTTTTATTAATGTTTGTTTTTCCATGTTTTTTTTTTGTATATCTGTTCAAGTTAATTGAGAAAACATACAAAAGCCTTATGACGAGACTGATGCCCTCCTTTGACCTCGAGCCTCGACAACAAACAATATTGCCGGCGCTGCGCATAACTTGAACAAAGTACATTTATATTTATTTGTACTTTCCATGATTTGATTTTTTAGCGTTTCTTTTTCCTGATTCCTCTGTTCACGATGTTGCCACGACGACGCCTTAAATATTTTGTCTTCTTATTTTCCTGTCGGGGATAGTTAAACCTTTATCCAGTCTGGCAGTCAGTCTCGGGCATGATGATATCAAAAACCATGAAGACTTTATAAACAGCAGTTGACTGCACGTTACTTCCTTTATTACGAGATGACATTTCAACACCCATCTCTCTCCGTCTCTCTGTACAACCCACTTAAATAATTGGCAACTACTCCGACTATAGAACGAATGACGCGCTATGCCATCCAGCTCTCGCAATATCATTTTCAAAGTTTAAAGCTTCTTTCAAGTTAACTACTAATTTCAATAGTGTTCCTTTTAATTCAAAATTCCTTTGTTAAGTTTAATTAAAATTTAAGGGTGCAACAGCACTATGGTTTTCTGGATCTGGTGAAGCATTGTGTGCATTGCGCTTTAAAGCTGTCACAACTGTCATGTGTCCATTACATGCTATACTCGTAGCTCGTATGTGCGAAGTGTGGTAAATAAAAAACCTTTCTCGTTTAGAAAAAAAAAAAAAAAAAAAACAAAAAAGTACAAAGAAATGTCAGTGATGGTAGTAGGGTGGTGAAATTTATTGCTTCCATGGAGACAAATGTAAATAAGTTTTCTTTGTTTAGCTTTAGATCACACTTTGCGAAGACACTCAAGATTTGTGTATAAAGCGAGTGTATAATGGGTCATTGGTCTGGAATTTCCGTTTATTAGGGAGTAACAAACTTCTTTTAGTCGTCTTCTATAGGTAGTGAACGGATACTGTACGGATATATTTATATATGTATGAATGTTGAACACACATAAGGTTACGTAAAGAATGTGGCATGTACGGAACATTAAACAGTTTCGTCACTATTAAGTTTCATTTTTAATGAATTTATGAAAGGGGTGGTGATTATAGAGAGGTTTTTTTTTTTTACTTTTCGTTCGTTTGGAATATAAAAACAACCAATGAACTTTCTATGCGGAGTAACGAGTAAGTGTTAGTACAGTTTTATGAAGGACATGACATTAGTTTTTGATGTTTACTATTTTTTTTTTGTTTTATTATTTTTGTATTATTTTAGAGGATACACAATCTCTTTTGTTTTATTTAAGTATCTTTTTGCAATAGATGTGTGGTCTATAGGGATTAATTAAGGCTTTATTTATTACGCTTTACTGTATACGTAAATAAATATAAATTGGCAATAGCGTAGAATGTCTACAATGACTTCTTCTCTTGGAGTTGCGTCGTTAAGTCTATCTCGACTTAAAGAACTTTATTGGATATTTCTTAGGTCCAAGCTTAAAAGACTATCTGTAGTATTTTAATTTTGATTTATACAGGGTGATTCACCTAAGGTTGGACAAAAAGCTAAAGGTTGTAGGTTGGGTTGAGATAAGAATAAAATATTATAGTGTCAATTTTCTAAAGAAAAGACTTAAAATAAGATAATAAGAAGATGAAGAAATTAATATATTAAAATATTGAAATTACTTCTGTTTTAAGTGGAGTGAATGTATATAATTCAATAAAAAAGTACAAGTGACCTCAACTCCAGAAATAATTGTGTTTCGCCCAGGTATAACAGTGGGCTCTTCAGTCAGTCTGTTATATGTAAAGATGCTTTAAATAATCGAGCTAAACATGTTTAATGGCTGTACTTAAGAATTCTTTGGGCTCAACTTTCTTTTACGGTAGCATGAATTTCCACACGCGAATACTTTTATTCGATAGATTTATCACTCAAAGTAATAAATATCACAATTTTAACGTAAAGAAACTTTTATTTACCTATATTTAAAATTAATTTAACGATCAAGAAGAACGGGGTTTGTTTGTTTCGACAGTTCTTTACCATAGAGGTACACAGACATAGATGCTAAGTGTTGTGATATGTGAATTTGTTTGGAATTTTTTGCAATATTTTGATTTCTGAGAGAAATTGTTTCTTTTTTTCTTTTTGAAAGTTAAATCTACAAAAAAAAAAAAATGTACAAACAACTTTGATAACAGACCGACTGATAACATAGGCGCCTGCCAGACGACTGGGCATACCCTAAGCGGAGCGACGGAGTCGCGTGAGCGGGGCAGAGGACAAAAAAATGGAGTTCGAATCCTTGAACCCGCGAAGCGTGCCACCCAAAGTACTTTTAATCGAAAAATACATCCTAATTCGCAAAAAAACTTTCCAACAAAAAATCTCAAACAAAATCCACACGCCGCTCTTATCATAGCGAAGTTGTTTAGAAGAACTGTCAGGCCGCAGATTTCATGCATATTGAATGCAATTTTCTGACTTTAAATGTTTATTAAAAATAATTGAAATAAAAGTTCGTTCATATTAAAATTGTTGAATTGAATTATTAATTCTACTCAAAAAAGTATTCGCGGGTAAGAATGTGTGCTTTCTTAAGGGAAACTTGAGTAGTGTGAAAAAAGTGACAAAATCGAAAAATTAAAACATTTTATAATCGTTTTAAGGGATGTTTCCTAACCGTAATATTTTATAGCTATTCTATAGAGACCCGTAGCTCACTGAAAAAAAATTCTAGGCTTGCTACCGTATTGTATATTGATGACCAGACTCTCAAATCTTGCCCCAAACATTTTTGATCAAATTTAGGTCAGAAGAAACGGGGTGGCCATTGAAGCAAATTCACATTCTGTTGATCAATCCAATTCTTGACTATGCGTTCCGTATCGATGGGAGCGTTGTCTTATTGAAAAGTCCATTTTATGGACCCGAAAATATTGGTAAATATTTCTTCAATATTCCTTTGTATGTATTTGCCATCATTCTTGATGATGGGAACTCTAGATAAACAGTTCCATAGTAGCTTATCTCTCCCCATACCGTAACACCACCTCTTTGATGCTTTGATGTCTTGCTAAAAAAACGCTCATCCTTTCTTACATCATAAAATTAATAACTATTATTCTTATCTGGATCATCAATATTTAATTTCTTTTCATCGGAAAACACCACGTAGCGACATTGTACCTGCCAAGTCATATGAAGTTTTGAAAATTTTAGCCGCATACACTTCCATTGGTGGTTTAATGTTATTTTAACTTTTAATTTCTCTTCGCACAGCTGCAAAGCTTGCACTTACACCGGATAATTGCTTAATTTTTGCCACAGTATGAGATGAATTCGATGCACATCCCAAAATTGATCTTCTATCAGCTTCTGTAGTTGCTGTTTTCTTGCCTCCTTTCATATTCTTTTCATAAGAACTTTTATTCCTAATGTAAGAACAAACCACATTTGCACTTCTTCCAATTTTCGATTCTTTGGCACGCCCACTTAAACCCTGGTCCTTAAGAACATCGATTTTTGCCTTTTCAACTGCTTTGAGCAATGTTGCACCGCCTATTGTTTTTGGAATTTCAGAAAAACAGCGTAAATTTGACAGAACACACTAAAATCTGTTGGTAAGGAAAAGTTTACATCAAAATAATGATATTGAATCACGCCCCCCTTCCAACCAGTGTTAGTTGCAGTTCCGTCACATCCAATGCAGATCACGTCATCATATTGAATCACGCCCCCCTTCCAACCAGTGTTAGTTGCAGTTCCGTCACATCCAATGCAGATCACGTCATCATATTGAATCACGCCCCCCTTCCAACCAGTGTTAGTTGCAGTTCCGTCACATCCAATGCAGATCACGTCATCATATTGAATCACGCCCCCCTTCCAACCAGTGTTAGTTGCAGTTCCGTCACATCCAATGCAGATCACGTCATCTAAATTCCAACCTTGATGTTCTAATAAGGTTGTGATCGATGTAAAAATTCCTTTTGCGGTGCCACGATCTGGTGTTGTGTGTCCCAAATAAATTGATCCAGGTTCTGCCAAAATTGAGATGTGCTCTTCAAAAACTTCTTTGCGATGATAGCGCGCCCCTGTTTTCTCATTAATCAGGGTCTTGTCTTTTCGTCCATCAAAGTAAATGCTTTTTATAGTAATACCTCCAATATCTTTTGAAGCTTCTGTACGGGATTTAGATACAGATCTGTGGATCTTGTTTTTGTCAATAACTAGAGTCAAATCTTTGGTAGAAACCAAGCCAACATCAGCTAAAACAGCAGAAGCAACAGCAGCGGCAGATCGCGTTGATAAACCGTATCGATCACAGACCTTAGTAACTGTTGGCAACCTCAATGTATTCCGATTAGCTCTTGAAGTCGATGGTGCCTCTGTCGAAGGCATGTTTGTTGGGGATGCCTCTGTTATCAGATACGTTTCTGGTGAAGATTCGAGCACCGAGTCTTCTTCGCAGTTTCGTGAGACAGAATCGGTTTCTTGGGTAGAACACTTTTTTGCTTCCCTCTCTGACTCTTCAATTTGCCTCTGCTGTCGTTTCTTCAAGATAATTGTTTCCTTCTTGTCAACCCAGCTTATAACGATTTTCCTCTCATTTCTTTGATCCAACAAAAAACTTCTCTCATGGATGGGAACTTTCTTAGGTTTTAAACACGAACAAGTTTCAAATGAAGTGCATTTACAAGCAGCATCGTCGAAAAGCTACTCGGATGACTCTAAAAAAATTTCAGTTTGTTTTTGAAACTATCATTTTTGGGTATCGCTTCAAAACACTGTACTTTTCGAAATAGGATTTCAGTAATTGAATAACTCGTTCCTTAGTTACAATTGGAATCGAAGCTTTCGTCCAAATATTGTGGATCTCTTCAGAAACAATCGCATATATATCTGAATGGGATGGATCCTTTCCGTTACTCTTAAGTTTAAGGTCGTTCCTGACAAACAAAATAAATGTAATGACATCCCTTATAGTTGGTAGCTGCCGACCGTCAAGTTTTTTGTATGATCCCAATTTAGCACAAGTACTCCCACTACGTCTCGAAATCATTATTTAAAAAATCACAAAAATCGCTTTTAAAACTTTTCCAACACACTTTACACAGAGGATCTCGAATGATCTGAAGACTTCAAAGTGTGGCTTTTATATAAGATCAGGTCTTAAAGTTATGGAGTTCGCCAACCCATTTAGTCATAAACAAGTGGTGAATGAAAAACCTCTACGTTTCCTCAATAAAACGCATATGTGGTTTTTCCCACATTTGTCCACAAAACGCCCACTTTTCAAACCCTTGAGTTTTAAATCCGACTTTATAACCGGATTGAGTTATGTATTTTTCAGGTAGAAGAAACAGGTATAAAACCCAAAATATTTCATATAAATGTATACCTATCTGGCATCAATGAATGAAGTCAGTTGGGTAGGTTAGGTAGGCCTCAAATTTTTGCCCTGTTGTATTAATTTGCAATACAAATTTTTCTTCGGATCGGATACGTATAGAAAATTTACTTCAAATTACGTCAAATTTATTAAGCAGTGGTTTTAAGCTCAAGGAAAAAAAATAATCACAATGGCGATATGCGCAAAAAAATTATTTAATATGGAACACCATATTGGGGGTATTTTCTTGAAACCTTATAGATTTGAAACCGCTGAAAACGTGTTGCAGCATGCAAACCGAAACGTCAAATATTTGTTACACCTAATAAGATCAAAAAATCAATATTTTATAGTAAATAGTAGTTCAGGAGCGAAAATTAGGGATAGCAAAATATCATCATAAAAATAACAATTTTTCAAAATTTTGAGGGTGGGCAGCACCCTCAAGATATATTTTAATTTTATTTTTAAAATTATTTTTGTAATCTAAAGCCAATTACGCAAGTTTTGAGAGGTCTTACGTTCGGAAAATCCAAAAAAAAAATTGTCGGGACACCCTAGTGTACATAGGTACTTTATAGGACATGACATGATAGAGAACGCGAACAAAGTGGATCTCGACCTGCAGACTTAACCGCTGATGCAATTTTCTTCAAATTCTAGACTTAAGATTTTAAAGTGATTCCCTAGAGGGCTGGATTTTTTAGGTCAAAAGTAACGTTACCAGTCTTTCAACCAATATTCACAAAATTTATTTATTCAAAAAACGGCTCTAACGATTTTGATACAAAAATTATCAATTACTGTTTTAGCAGCCATATTATTGACTTGTTTCAAAACTAGTTTTACAGCAAAACAAGTTTAATTATAGTTTCGAGTATTAAGTTTTGGACAAATCGGTATTATTCATGAAAGTTTTGGCCTTTTAAACTCAAAATATAGAAAATAACTGGGATATCTGAACTTTCATAAATAATACCGATTTGCACAAATATTGCAACTTCAAACTTCTATAAAAATAGTTTTGCTGTAAAACTAGTTTTGAAAAATTCAAAAATATGACTGTAAGAGTATTGTTTGATTTTTAAACAAATATTTTATTTTTGAAAATTTGATTTCTAAAAAACATGTTAATGATTTTTTTAAAGTTTTGTGTGTAATGTGTGACAAAAAGCTAGAGCATGTAGGTTTTGATAAGACAAAAAAAAATGGTACCAACAATTGTAATACAAAAAAGGTTCATTAAATTATCTTTACCTATACTTAAAAATATAATAAAAGATAAGATTCCTGGCTTTACAAAAATGTATAACAGGGAATAGTTAGTGTTATCGTTGCTTTTTAATATGATTGTTTCTGTTTTTAGTCAATTTTTTTTAATTGCCCCTAGCGCGCAAACGGAGCGATATAGACCCTCCCTCCCACACGTTTTTTTTTTTGACTCGGCCCAACTCAAAAACTCTAGCTTTATATCACACCTTAGGTGTATCACCCTGCCATGCACAAATTTTTAAGTTGATTCACTGGGGCGTATACGTAATAAAATTAATCTTATATTTTGTTTATCAAAGCACTATAGTACTGTTAATCTGTACACAAATTCTAACAAATCTTAAATAGGCTGCTCCTTTTTTCATTGTTATATCATATGTATATTTAATTGTGTGGGACTCCCTGCGGGAAGGATGATCCAATGTTAATTATCAAGTGTTAAGTGAAAATAGAATTTTAGGATTATTCAATCCAAGTTATTTTAATTAATTAGAAGGCCTTCAACATCATGTCCTTCCTTGTAATCGATTTGGAAGTAATAAATAAACATAAATACAAAAAAACTTCTACCATTTAACAAATCGAATTGTTGAACTTATACAAAGATGCTTTGACCTCTAGGTCATTTCTCTATTTATTATTTTTTTTTTTTTCAAACATTCACATAACTTTCGAGCGTTCGTCAATCGCGTCGTTTGTTGACCCATTCATATTGAATGCATCGTTCAAAAACATCCCTTCGCTGTTTGGGGATGGAGCCAAACAAAAAGTCAAAGTCCCCAATTTCAAATGTCGTTTATCTTCCTGTTCTTACAGAATGTGACACTTTGTTACATTCTGCCTGACTGGCACCCACACTGTTCTACAAAAAGCACAATGCACACATAAGTTTATTATTTTTTTTTTATTTTTCATATGAATCATTGGATTTTGCTTTATTTTTTTTGTCTTTATCTTCCGCTTGAAATACCTATCACGAAAACAATTTGAAATTATTTTGGGAATGATTTGGCATGCCGCACATTTGTTTTATACTATTTTTATTGTTTTGATTATGAATTAGGCACATGAACTTGAACCAGTGAAAGTTTATAGTCTGATAATGTAGGGCTGTGTTTTTTGGTAAGTGGTTTTTAAATTATATAATAATAAATTGCCTTTAATCATCACGGAAAATAAAAGGATTTTCAAATAAAATACCAATTTGTGTAGGTTTTTGCTTCTATTTTTTGTTATTAATTTATGCCTACCTTTGTGGAGTAATAAAAATGTGGGACTATCTGCAAGAAACCTGCCTGCGGGAAGCGAAATCACTGCTAGGAATTGTCAGAGGACACTACCAACACGACAAAGAAACATGGTGGGTGGAATGATGAAGCCAAAGCAGTAATGACTAGGCTTTCAAAGCTTGCTCAACATGCATAACATAGATGAAAAAGCACGCCTTGGAGTGGTTTACAGGTTGCAAGAAAGAAGCAAAGAAAAAGTGTGCCCAACTTCAAGCAGGGAGTTCAAAGAGCATGTATCGGGAGCTGGAGGAAATATCTGCACCGGCTGTTGATGCAACCCAAGCTATTCAGTAACTGAAACATGCCAACATGACAAAGGGCGCAACTATTTTTGCCGCACAGAGAAGGAAAATGCTCAGGAGATTCGTTCACCAAATTTCATTAACAACGCTCAAGGTCAACTCCTTGTGGATGACGACAAAATTCTTCACAGATAGCAAGAGTATTGTGAAAGGCTTTTAAAAGAACAGGATATACTTTCCAATAGCTGCACCTAACAATGAAGAAGTCGCCGACATCACAGTCCAAGAAGTTAGCGATGCGGTGAAAAACTCCAAAAAAGGAAAAACGATTGGGCCAGACGAGATACCCTCTGAGTTCTGGAAAAAGATGGGAGACATCGGGTCTAGATGGCTCATGATTCTCATCTCCAAACTTATCTGGGGCGACCGAATGCCTAGTCAGTAGAGGGAAAGTTATCTTCTTCCAATCTATAAGGGGAAGGGTGATACACGCAATTGCGACAGCTACCGTTCGATCAAGCTGATGTCACACACCATGAAGATCGTTGAGCGGATTATGGATGGCCGCCTACGAAAAATAATACGGCTATCTGACGACCAGTGCGGGTTTGTTTCGGGTAAATCAACCTCAGATGCTATTCAGAGTAGAAGAATCAGAATGAAAAAATATCGGGATTCCTCGAGAGATTTGCATATTATATTCGTTGATTTTGAAAAAGCATTCGACAGACAACCACGAGAACTGATATGGGTTGCACTTAGGCAACGAATAGTTCCGGAAGTCTACGTGCGGATGGTCATGGACATGTACGAGCAAGTTAAAACGAAGGTAAGATGCCCCGCAAGAATCACCGAAGAGTTCCCAATTAGAGTAGGTGTGCAACAGGGAAGCGTCTTGAGTCCTGTGGTCTTTATTACTGTCCTTGACTTTCTGCTTGAGGATAAAGTGACGGACCCCAAAGTGAATCAGTTATTCTTTGCTGACGATTGAGCCATCATAAGTGAAGATCCTGTGTCCATGCAACGAGCACTTGATGTATGGGTGGATGTTCTGCAGGAAAATGTATACCGCATTAGTGCGAACAAGACCGAATACCTATGCTGTCCATTTTCTGATCCACACAGGCCTATTCCTGACAAGACCGAAAAAGACCGAATACCTATGCTGTCCGTTTTCTGATCCACACAGGCCTATTCCGGACATCTATTTAAATGGAACAGTGCTTCCCAAGTGCGAAAAGTTTAAATATCTTGGATCAATGACCAATAGCGAAGGATTTTGTGATGACGACATCAAACATCGCGTAAGCGTAGGGTGGATGAAGTGGCGGGAAAACTATGCCATCTTCTGTGATAGAAAAATGCCCCCTAAGCTGAAAGGAAAGCTCTACGTGGCATTTGTTCGTCCAGCGCTTACATACGGTTCACAGTGTTGAACAATGTGCAAGAAGTATGAGAGTAAATTGACGGCAGCTGAAATGAAGATGCTTCGCATGACAGCAGGAGTGACAAAGCGTGATCGAATAAGAACCGAGAGAATCCGAGGAAACCTACACGTCAAAAATAGCATCTTGGAAAAAATATAGCATGACCAACTTAGCTGGTACTGTCATGTACAAAGAAGATGCCCTGAGAACCCAGTTCAAAAGGCAATAGCATAAGACATTTCAACACTATCGCGGAAGAAAGGCAGGCGCAAAAACTCCTGGATGAAACAAATGCAACGACACCTTCATTAAAATGGCCTCAGACATGGAACAATCCAAAACCGGGAGGCCTGTCGACGTTTTCTGAGGTCAACTCGTCGAACCGCACAAGTGGAATCTTAGGTGAAGCAGTTGATAGGGAGAGTTTTGGTCCCCCTTGAGATCATGACAATCGCCGGTTAAATGAAGAAGAAAAAGAAGAATGTATGCCTTGAAAATTTCATTAAAATCCAATTAAGTCGTTGAGATTTAACATAAATAAAACTGCCTTCCAATAGAAACAAACAAAATGGTTAAAAACCGTTTTTTATTGATTTTTTTTGTTTGAAAATTCAATATCTTAATAATTTTTAATTCCATCAAAATTGGATAAGTTGTTCAGTTCAGTTCATTCCCGTTTGCTTCAGCAGTTCTTAAAAATAAAACATTTGTAACGTTGATTTCTTAGAATTTGAGTCCTAATTGTTTGGTGTCATTTTCTGTTGATTTAACTTTTATTGCATTTCGCTAACATTTAAGAGTTTAGAAGATAATTCGAACAATGAATTTGTTTTATAAGTTTCAAATAATATAAAGGGTGTCCAGTAATTCGTGTGCCATACTTTGGCATGTGATTTTTTGTCATATTCTTAGAAAAAAATTGTTCTAAAGTAAAGTCTCATTTTCAACTTTGACATCACTTTTTGACGATTTGGTCTACCGTGGCCCATGTTAAGGTCAATTTTTCTGTTAGTACTAATGGAAGGTACCTCATTTTAGACTTTTTTTGTAGTAGAAATACTAGCCTTTTAAACCTACGTTTAAATTGAGCTGATAAAATTTGTTAGGGTTGCCAGATATTCAATTTTAAATGGTGTTCAATTTTTCTTGCCCGAGCAAAGTTTTTACTTTGAGGTCATTTTAAAAAAAAAAAATGCGTAATAAACATAAATCTCATTTTTACCTGATGAACGAAACAATAATAAAAAAAAAATTGACCTCGAAGTCAAAAATTTGCTCGGGCAAGACAAATTGAACCCCATTTAAAATTGAATATCTGGCAACCCTAAAAACATATCAGCTCAGCTTAAACGTAGTTTTAAAGGTAAGTAATTCTACTAAAAAAAAACCTAAAATGAGGTCCCTACCATAAGCACTGACAGAGAAATTGACCTTAACATGGGTCAGGGTCAGCGATGCCAACTGAGGCTTTTTAATGCCTTTTAGGCGGTTTTTCATTGCCTAGGCATTGAGGCTTATTTCCAAAAAGGCTTTTTTTTATTTCTTCAGGGAAAATAGTATTAATCTGAACTAAATAAATTATTTTTATATTTCTAAAACATTCTAAAAAAAAGTAGTTAAAAGTAGTAAAGTAAAAGTATTACAAATGTGTTGTAAAAAGAGAGATGGTTCTAAAACATTTCCCTTTTTTCAGACAATAGTTTACTTTATTCTTTGCCTGCTGCATTCCTCGGATACAGCTGAAAGATTTGTTTCGTGCATTAATTTAAACAAAACGAAGATCAGAAACATATTTAAAACAGATATATATTGAGTGCAATTGTTCACGTAAAGATGCTTTTCAAAAATTTGTATTTGCTACCAAAATACCTATATGATTTTAAGGATAAGGATGTGACGACCTCAATTAAAACTATAGATATTTTTTTTGTATACTTAGTACCTATACATCTACACATCTTTTCTAAATCACTTAAAAGTTCTTCAGTAAGTTAAGAATTGTTTCTGTGATCTATTTATAATTTTTCTTTTTCTGATTAAGGACTGTTTTTTATTTATTCTTTTTACAATTGTGTTTAAATTTTGATTATTCTTAAAAAACTTAAAAAAAAAACATTAAGTGAGGCATGATTTTGACTAAACGGGTTGGCAACGCTGGTCAGGTTAGTTAAACAAAAGTTAGCCTTTTTTATATCGTCAAAAAGTGATGTCAAAGTTGGAAATCAGAATTTACTGTAGAACATTTTTTTTCTTAGAATATGACCAAGAATCACATGCCAAAGTATGGCACACGAATTACCGGACACCCTGTTTAGGTAATACGAACAAATTATGGATTCATCTTTTTTGTATTTGCAACACCAAATCCTAGACTTTAAGAGCATGTCGCGTGGACGCATTATTTTTTTTTTTTTAGATTTTATTTGTTGTTAATGGGATAAGCGAAGCGCAAGGTAATTATGTAAATTATCGTATTATTTGGCACATTAACAAAACAAAAAAAAAATAAAGGTTATATTTTTGTAAGAATGTTTAGGGTTTGTCTCAAACACAACGCATAATAAACTTATATAAAATTAATTAGATGTTAAGTGAAGACAGATATTGTTGTGTTCAGTTCCAGAGGTAAAGTCTATCCATACAGACCACATATAAATTTATTTCAAACATGTTTGTACAATAATTTAATTATGCTTCTTTACATATTGAATAATGTATCTGATGAATGCTTCAGCCGCACAAAATAAATAAAATAATGCGAAAAGATTAAGCGCTTATGTTTTCGTGATTTGCATACATTTTTAAACCCCCTCAAAGTAGACTAAACTTTAGATTTTGTTCGTATAATATATACAATAAAAATTATTCTATTTTTAATTTTGGTTGGATGTGTTTTAAATTGACATGATCTGCATGTTAATTCAATGAAATCATATAAAGAACAAACAAAAAAGTTGAATCAAGCCATATACAGCTTACATGATTACATAATAATGTACATACTTAACTGAAGCGATTTATATTTGAACAAAGATTAAATCCTTCAAAGAAAGTCGTTAAACTTTTTTTTTTAAAGACTAAAATAACCCTTTGCGACAGCATCGGACAAAAAAAATCTATTTTTGGAGCCTGAAAACGAATATCACGGACCAGAAATTGATTTTTTTATTATTTGAACAAAAAATATGCACGATTGGATCGCAAGAAAATGCTCTCGTAGCTAATAACTAGATTTTAGCTAGACATTGACGTTGAAGATATAGTAAAGGTTTGATAATATTTTTATATCGTTAACGAGATAATAATAAAAACATCTTAAAATAGCAGTTTTGATTTTTTTTAATTAAATTATTAAAATTAATTATTTTGAATCCATATCTGGACTTGAAATCTTGCAAAATATAAACTGCCCAAAAAACTGTTATTCTGTTGATATAGACGGTGGGCGAGTTCGTAATCGCAGAAAACTGCGACAGATCTGCCGCATGTCTGCTTAGCTTCTGCGATTCGATTTTATTTTTCTTCTGCCCGCAGAAAGTAAGCAGGCGGCAGTTTTTGAGAAAAATTGTATTCATAAACATCGCAGCGCAGAAAATTATTAGTTAAAAATCGCGATTATTAAACAAAAAAAAATGTTTGAGATTAAATTTTCGCGCGGTAAAAGGTGATTTTAGGGCTTTTGAGTGAAATTTGGAAAACAATATGGTATGATAGACAAATATCTTGATGATATATGTATGTATGTATGTACTTCAAAGCCATTTCATATACAGGGTGGGCCAAATACAAGTTTCTTTTTAAGAATGCAATTAAATTGTTGTTGGCATAACATCGGCCCTTTACGGTTCCCAAAAAAAGTTCAAAGGGGTCAAATCGCAGCTCCGATGCGGCCAATTGACATCGCGGCTGATAACACAATTCTGAAATTTGGTCTGATCGATTGTGGAATGGCACACCATCCTGCGTGAACCAGAGGTTGTCCAAATCCATGTCTTTAATTTAAGTAAAAAAAAAGTTGGTTAACATGGCTCTGTAACGACCATTGTTGACCGAAACGTTGTTCCCAGCCTCATTTCCGAAGAAATAATGGTCCAATGATGACCCTGTTTTAATTTCATTTTTTTTTTTTTTCTGCAGAATGTTTTTTTTTCTGCACAAACTGCCCGACGCCGACCTGATTTCTGCGTACTTTTGATGTTTACGAACGTAATTTGTTTTGCAGGCCTACTGAAGTCAGATTTCAATGTTTGTTTACGAACAAAAACTTTGCAGATCTAAGTTAGTCAGACGATAACGAATTCGCCCGGTATTTCAAATGTTGTATTAAAAAAAAGGCTTTAAATATAGTAGATATTTTGGCACATATTTTTAATTTGAGCATTTTTTCAGGAATTTTCCCTGATGATTTTAAATCTGGTATAGTGATTCCATTACATAAAAAAGATATAAGTAACTATAGACCAATCCCCTTACTGTCGTCTATTTCTAAAGTTTTTGAAAAGGTCGTCAAAGTTAGGATTCTTCGGTATCTGTCTTACATAAATTTTCTTAGTCCTTTACAATTTGGTTTCAGAACGGGGTTTTCTACCGAAGATGCTCTACAGGATTTTTGTAGTTCTATACAGAAAGGTGTTGATAGCAAACAAAAATGTGGTGCTTTGCTCGTCGATATAACCAAGTTGTTCGATGTCATGGTAAACCACTCCATCCTTTTAAACAAGTTGCATTGAATTGGGTTTCGTGGATTTATTTACAATTGGTTTGTTTCTTATTTAAAAAATCGATGTCAAGTAGTTAAAGTGAGTAATGCCCTAAGTGACTCTATGAAAATTAACTTAGGAGTACCCCAAGGATCAGTCCTAGGTCCCATTCTCTTTTTAATCTATACAAATTCTTTATTTGAACAACCATTTGTGGGAAAAGTTAAAGCCTTCGTTGACGACCTTGAAATTGGTTATACTGCTGAAAGTCCATTGAACTTAGTTGCTGACTTGAACCATGATGTACATTTACTAAGGTTATAGTTCGCAGAAAACAAACATGTCGTTACCACTAAAACCAAGTTAATGTTTTTCAGTCTTGAACCAAATTCCTTAAATGAGATTAAAGTCACCTTTCATTCCCCTGAGTTCTAGAGTTTCAGTCTATTTAATACCAAATGCTTAAGACATATTTCCCAATTGACTTTTAACTCCAATGCCATGCGCAATAGTAGCTGTTTTAATATTGACGTGGTTAAAGATTACAAGTATCTTGGTGTTACTATTGATCAGCACTTAAAAGGGACTGAACACATTTGGAGTTTGAAGAAGTTCTTCCTTTCAACTGTTCGATGTTTTTACCGCCTGAGAAAAATTTGTTTAAACAAATTATTAAAAACAGTATATTATGGAATATTTCATTCGCGACTACAATATGAAATATGCTATTGGGGAGGTGCTTACCTCAACCAATTACAACAATTAACTATCCTTCAAAAGTGTATCATAAGGAAAATATGCAATTCTTCTCGCTTATAAGTACATACTAGGCGTGTTTTTTAGTACCCTCTATGTTAGCTTAAAAAAAAATTCCATGTAAAATACAACAACAAATATGCTTAGTTCGCGGCGATAAACATCCCTACATAATAATTAAGCTAAAATAATCTCCGATGATTTTTCAACAAATGTTAAAAATTCATCCAAAAATTCATTAATTTGGCAGATGGATCTTGAAGCACGGGTTGACTGGTCGTAAAAAAGATGACAGAAAAAAAGGCAAAAGCCAAACATTTTTTTATTTGTTAAACTAAAATTTATTAATTTGAAATAAATGTTACTTTCCATTCCAATAAATAAAAGAAATACCTGGTCCAGGGGTGAGACGTTTCTTTAAAGTTATTATTGTACCATTCGTACTAGAATGTCAGCTTATTAGGCTTGACCATTATTTATTCCGTCAATTTATTGAACTATTGAACAACAACAACAACTCAAAGGTGCTACCACCAATTGTTTTGGCTGGAGATATAGCTATTTCGTGCTTTGACACTTTTGCACTCACCAGTCTCCTTTTTGTGGTGCTGAGCTTTAATCCAATTTTATTTGAAAAACTTTGTATGCACACTATAGGATTCGAACCCACGCATATCAGATTTGCTCAGTCTTAGCAGTCGTGTGCACTACGCACTCCACCGCCTAAGACCACTGACGTCACAGGTCGAGATGTGTTATTTGTTTATCAAATGCATTTGGAGCATCAGCATTTTTATAAGCGCCCTTAAGTATGCTGTTTTGTCCCGCCTCCATTTTTCTCCATACCTTATTTCGATAGACTACAATTCGCAGTACGTATCAAAGGGGGAGAGATTGGAAGAACGGTAACGAGCCAGACTATTAAGTTATTATTGTTATTATTGTACTATTCGTACTAGAATGTCAGCTTATTTGGCTTGACCGTTCTTTATTCCGTCAAGCCTAATAAGCTTCACCCACAATGTTAATTTATTTCATAAAACATAGCATTATCTATATTTATTTTTTAATATAAATGCTACAAACTGTTATTTTGTTTTAAATTATTATTGATTATTTAGTGAATAAGGAAAAAACAAATACAAAAAAAAAAAAAAAAAAAAAAAAAAAAAATTGATTTTTTCTTTGATTTTATTTTTTTGTAAAAATTGCATTTAAAATGCAATATTCATCGAAATAGCTTAGAAGTACAAAATTAAAAAAATCAGGATAAAATCTACCAAGCTAATGACGAGATGTGCAGGAATATAACTAAACAAATATACAAAAGGCATTTCTAAAAACCCCATATATACCTACCTTAATTTTCATCAATCGAATTTGTTGGTAAGAAATTGGTATGCACCCGCGCAGAAAAAACAATCTAGTTTTCGATAAGGCACTGGAGAGTTTTACATAGAATCTTGCAAGGCACTAGCAAGATTTAGCAAAGGCTAGAATAGGGGCCTTGACGATTATGAACCGTTTTGCCTCGGCAGACCAAAAAAAAAAGCTGGCTTATGTGGGACTTGATTCCGCGATCTTCTGAAAGTCAGTCCAATGCGCTACCCACTGGGCTTACTCGCTATACAAAAATTTCTTATATTGCACAACAAATACATACAGGAAAAAACCGGATTGTATGTAGAAAAGTGTGATACGAAAAAGAAGACAAAGGAAAGAGAGAAAAAAGTGTCGTACGTTTGCTGAAATTGCATGGTGCTTATAAAATTTGTGTTTTTGGTGTACCAAAGACATTCCTGATGGGGTACCGATTCATGCCCAACAAGTTTTTACTAGGGAGGTCCCCACGAGTGTTTGAAAAGTTTTTCTCGTCTAAATGTTTGGTACTGAAATCCAGCAAGGGCTTATTAAGTATCTGAGAAGTTCTCATTGTCTATATTTAACCCACTAAAACTTAGTAGGGCCTTGACCAAACTAGACAGAAGATTAGCATTTTTCCAGCCGGGCAGTATTATTAAAAGTGTTTTAGAAATAACATGTACATACGAAGTTTAATTAAAATTATTAGATCCGTTTTTGAGAAAACTTGATTAAATTGAAATCTTTGTAGTCAGCTACCCGTTCTTGATGAGTAAAAAAACAGAAACTAGAATTGTTCATCTAGGGAATCACATAGAAATGCTTCATACCAAATTTAAAGCAAATCCGTCCAACTGTTTAGGCTCCAGATTGATGTACATCAGGACGCCGTAATGATAGTTTTGATCAAAACCTCGAAATTTTTTGTTTGACAAGTAACCAATACCAATACTTGCCCTAGTAAAAAACCTATAGGTAGGTAGGTACGTAGAATTCGGGAAGATAATGCTTTTCCAGACTTTACAAGTTAGTGCGAAATAGTTGTCGTCCTTACCAACTTACCAAGCTTTTTGTATTTTTGCCCAAAAATCTTCTTTATTTTTCGAATATTCGGCACCAAGAGACTTCTTAAAAATACCCAGATATCTTTCGAGGAATTACAGTCCGGATATTGGGAGGCCCAATTGCCCTCCAGAAAATGCTAGAAAAATCATCTTCCAATATTGTTCCATACCAATTCCACTCCATAGTGTTTTCTATCCAAAATATTGAATCTGAAAACAACAATATCAATGTAGGTATCAAAAAAATCTCCTAAACCGATTTGTAATTCAATTTGAATGACAAAATCCTCGCCAAAAGTACTACTCATATGACATATTTCCATTCCATTCATAAATCCTTTCCCAAACGAATACGAAATCGTAGCGAAATCTTCGCAACGACAAAAAAGTGACAGTATACAGCGCTCAATAATAACCAAAAACAGTCGTCAGCGAATCCTCCGCGTCGATCTGGGAAAGCCATAAATCTGAAACTTAAAAAACGTTGACGGATCTTAAAATTTCAAAGGCGTCTTTAAATTAAAAAATCGACGGCTATAAATAATTTTGTTGCTCAATGCAGAATCTTTAAATAGTTAATCTTTCAGTTTTCAAGAATGTCAAACAAAATTGTGTAAATTTTAATAACAATCGATTTCAAATACGAGTAGTAAGTATTTCACAACGGAACATTATGGCCCTTATTATGAATAGCGAATCGAACGCTCACCTGAAAGCGAACGAATTTTTTTCCACTGATTTCGACACATTTATCGAATATTTTTATTTATAGTAATAATAGCTGAACTATTCGCTCAATGTGTCAAAATCAGTCGAATAAAAAGCATTCGCTTCTTGTCGAATTTTCGATTCGCTATTCATAATGAGGGCCTATTATTCAATCTGTTAGCATCGTAAAATAAAAAATCAAACAGCATATTATCGATTTACATTGTAAAATTATGTGACCTACATCAATCCTGTATGTATAAGAGATAAACAATGAAAATTTTCCCTAGCAATTATTTTCATTCTCTACTATTGTTCTGGATACAATCCCCAGGAAAAGTAAACTTTTAGGTCATATTTTTGTGTTTCTAACCAGACAATTTCGTTTTCATCAGGATAAACATAAACCAACGTAAAGTAGAAACATATGCATATGTATCGTTTGTTTTTGGTATATATACTGTGCTGAATATTTTGTGTCCTAGAAATAAACGTGTAATGAGGTCGCGAATTTTCACTGACCCACATTTAGGATAAAAGCTTTGAACTCAATTTTTCAACTACATGAACTATGCACTAGAATTGTTTATACCTACATAGTATTCAAAAAATACATATATGTCTCATGAAAATCTATTAATTTATTTATATACGTTTATGTAAACATCAACATTACAAAGTGCTCCATTTAAATTGTTTACAGGTCTGCAAATATTGGAATGTCCTTGCCCTGGACGGTTCGAGTTGGCAAAAAATCAATTTGTTTGACTTTCAACGGGACATCGAGGTAAATCGCCTATTTATTATTCAACAAACTTACCAGCCAAAGTTTATGTTTTAAACATTTTTTGTTCTGTTTACTTTCCAGGGTCCTGTCATTGAAAATATATCCCAGAGATGCGGTGGTTTTTTGAAATTTCTCTCGCTACGAGGTTGCCAATCAGTTGGAGATGTATCAATACGGTATCTACATAAATAATAATATAAAACCTTTTTTTAACTTCTGAATTATACATTTTTTTTTCAGAACCCTAGCTAACCACTGCCATTATATCGAGCATCTAGATTTATCTGAGTGCAAAAAGATAACCGACCTATCGACGCAATCAATAAGTCGCTACTGTTCGAAATTAACATCCATAAATTTAGACTCGTGCGCTAATATAACCGACAGTAGCTTAAAATACATCTCCGATGGATGCCCTGTAAGTATGATTGATTTAATGGGGAACAAAGAAAGCCATTTTCAGGTCATGTCCTTGAGAACCTGAACTACACAAAAGAAACCAAAAATGAATGAAAGATTCTAGATTCTGCTCTTGCCTTCTAGCGAATTTTCTGTTAAAAAATGCATTCAACAAAAAAAAAAAAATGCTCTCTTCCGTCCAGAATTATGTATTTGTGCATTGCACATTTTTATCTCTCTTTCGTCGCTCTTTTACCTCGAGCTCTACGATTACGATATACTTTCTTTCATACATTTATATCAATTCCTCTCTTCAACCTTGTGCTGTAGTTGTCGTTGTCG
The DNA here is from genome assembly GCA_949320155.1 of Melangyna quadrimaculata. Lineage (NCBI taxonomy): Eukaryota > Metazoa > Arthropoda > Insecta > Diptera > Syrphidae > Melangyna > Melangyna quadrimaculata. Next base: position 21,993,330 of record OX439485.1, read on the forward strand.
TCGTCGATTTAACGAGCAACTCAAGCTTCATTTCCTGACTGCCAGGCCAGTGCCTGCAACACATCATCGTCCTCATTGCTTTTTGCAACAACATTCATTCAGATTTTTTGTGTGTGCTGTTTTTAGGCCAAAATGAGGTCAAACGATTATGATGGCACAAAAGTTTTGGCCTACATTCCCAACAAAAATAAAAAAAAAATAACAAACACAGAATCACACTTTCAGTGCAGTAAAGTCGTCCGTCCGTCAGTCAACAGTCTTCTTCAACCGTTTACTTAGTTTCAACTTCTGTGTGTGGGTTGTTTTCGTCGATATTATATACCAAAACTGTCTTGAAGGCATGCATGAGCTTGTTTTTAAAATGTGGTGTTTGAGGGAAGGGGGCAGAAAGGGTATCACAACATTCTATCCATCCACTCTGAGTAAGTGTTGTTGAGTGGGTGACAACGTTTGCCAGAGCACACACACACACACAGACTATCCCTCAGCAGACTGTGTTAACCACCATCAGAACACTCTCCTTCCTCTCTCCGCCTGTTTACTATGTGATGTCCTTTAATAGCTTTCTGTGTGATTTTGATTTTCACACGCTCTTAACTGCTTTGGACAAGGACACAGGATCAATAATTTTATGGTTGTTGTGTTAGGTATTTTAAAGAAGATTTCAATTATAATAATGACAGTGGAGGAGGATATGGTCTATTTAAAATGGTTATTTGCCAACAAAAAAATGTAAATTAGGCAAAAACAAATATTTGGATTGAAGCCTCTAAAAACATCCTGAGATAGCACGTGCAACTTAAATACAGTGTGAGATAACAGTTGCGACTAAGCTATACAACGTAAGGATTCTCATGTTTCGACAAAATTAAAACGTGAGATATACCGTTAGAGTAAATACTGTCAACTACTTTAGACTTGGGATTCCACTGCCTTTCTTCGAACCTTTTAAAAATGTAGATATCAGCTAGTACTGGTGATTTCCTAATATGGCAGCAGTAATTCTAGAAAAGGCATCGGTTTCATTCGATGCTCAAAATGGGGAAACTGAATTAATTAGCCAGTTCACATCTCCGAGACCCTATCGATCAAGAGAATCCAACAAATTCAAGCCATAGGTTTTTTGCCAGAAAAGTGAGCAGGATCAAGAAACGTGATCTGGCTGATTGACGAAAGTGAACTTTTCGAATCTATGATCTTCAAACGCAGTGACACTACGTTCACATGAGAATTGAATCAGACTTGAATTTGGATTCAATCGCATGTATATTGGATCGGATTCAAACAAGATTTCTTGATCCGATTCGATTTTCCGAACTGAATATAACCGAAAAATTCAATTAGACCTGGAAACAATTGAGTTTGTATTTCAATTTGTTTTTTTTTTTAGTCACCATATTCAAAAATTCTTCCGGAGGCATTCGGAATCTTTCTGAAAGCATTTGGAAGAGAAAATCAATTCTGGATTTAAAAAAAAGAATCAAAATTAGAAACACCACACAAGCGCAAAGTTTAAACGTCGAACTTATGAAATGTCATTTTTTGTTGTTTATTTTTGGAATTGCGATTGTGAATATTTGTAAAGATGTTTGAAAATTATGAAATTTAAATTTATTTTCTGATTTGAAATTAATAATCGAATTTCTCTTCTCATGGTCTACCAATCATTGGTAAAGTTCAACAAATTACTTCAAACAATTCAACAATTACTTCAAAAAATCTTGATCACTACGGTTCGCGTACACTGAAACCGATTAACCGGCCGATTTTGGATCGTAGCTATTCGGACGTTCGTCTGGATACACTTCTGCCGTTCTCGTCCGATGCCTTTTTTGAACGATGCCGATTTTAAACGATGCCAGTCGGAGTGTGAAACGTAAGAAGTGACTGTGGCTCTATTAACACAATAATGGCCAATCTTTCAATAGTCAAATAAGCAGTCAGTTAGTATTTAAGAACTTCGCTGTCCCATGAAACATATATGAGCACAGCATTCTTCGCCTCACCTGTCCCATGTATCATATATGAACACAAAACATATTTTATGAAACTAGCTTTACTCTCCCCATATAAACTGCCTTAAAAACATCTGTACGTTCATTTTTTTGTTCAAAAAAAAAAGAACTCCACCCCACGTCCCATGAATCATATATGATACACACATTTTTCTTGTCCTTCGGCTGCCCTGTCCCATGTATCATATATGATACACAAATTTGTGTTTACTAAAAACAAATTTATTATATGAAAAAAAACTGAATAAGAACTTAATTTTCACATAAACGTAAAGCTTACGTCTAGTTCTTAACAAAACTGCAAAAAACGTTGGAAAAATTTCGTTTCCAAAGCTGCATCTATCCTTTTTGTGAGACAAAAAAATAATATTCAAAATAAATACATAAGAACAAAAAAAAAATATTAAAAAAAAAGACTACTACACTTATATTGTCGTCTTATAGTTTTTTTTTTTGGCCAAAACCTTATTTTCTAATTTCCTATTTAAATAAAGTTGTGCAAGCAAATAGTTTTAAAAAAATTAATTTTCAAACTCAGTTTAAAAAAATATTTTGTTTTTGTTTTCACTGATTTTTATCAAAATTTAACGCTTGTTCAATACCCTTATCAATTTTAATTGAAACACTGAAGACCAAATAGTTTTATGAATCACAGTTATAAAGATACTAGCTGACCCAGCGAACATCGTTCCGCCTTAATTTCGTTAATGTAATGAAAATAATAATTCCCAGAATGCACAATGCCAAATCGTTAGATTGTATAAGCATAAGCCATCACAGAGTTCTTTGAAATGTTTTTCTTCATCAACTTGCAGGTGAAATGGCAATAGCAGTGCTGTTTTACCGCCTTCCAAAATTTTGTATCTGATTCCTTCATATTCCTTCCTTGGTCCAACCCAACCCCTATCAACCCAAAAAATGTTTCCAAAAAAATGTGTGCCTCCCGTTCTCTGTCTATGTATCATATATGAACACAAAACTTAACACCTTTTTTTAACTACAATAACTCATTATTTAGGCGAAAAAACCAATCCACGCTAAATATTACCAAGAAGTAATGGTTTTTCTTGAAAAAAACATTTGGACGTGGGGGATGATTTCAAGCGGTTTGTATGGGGACAGTGAAGTTGTTAATCATCAGAAAAAATCTATTTTTCAATGGGCAGATATAATCTATTCCTAGGAATAGGAACAGTTAATTTATCTGTTCAATAAGAATTCAGATAAAGTTATTCATAGGAATAAATATTTTCAAAGTCAAACATTACTGTTTGTCGACATTGATTTGAAATAAACGTTAAATAAAATTTAAAATACTTTAGAAATGTTTGATATACAAAAATATCATAAACATACACAAACATAAATGAAAGTGACATTCTAATTACAATAGTACTAATTCGGCCGACGGGTTATATGTACGTGAGTCGCTAGATCCGCAATTAATTGAATCGATAATTGCCCAAAAAAGCAAAATGTCAAAATTTATTGACTCGACGATGGGAAGCGACAATTGCTTTTCATCTACCGTATCTAGCTTTTCATCTAGTGTACCGATGTTATAGAAGACTTGCCCTTGCACTTTGATTGTGGTATGAAACTTTTTTTGTGGCTGTCAATTTTATTGCGCCAAACCATTGGTAATGTGCAATTTTACTTTTCCTATTCGACAAACACATGACAATGCAGGTAAACATTGTGCATTGGGCCAATAGGATTATCGTGATGACTTGTAATCTTTTTCTTTATCGAAGTTAAATGCTTTCAAATTATAATCGATTCTTTCACTTTCATAAATTTTTTTTGAGCGGATCAAGGCCTGAATCACGTTAGCTAAGCTTTTCAGCAGGTTTCGAAGCATTTGCCCTGCGTCGTAATTCTTCCAGGCGAACTTGAACTGGAACTTGTCCAATTCGTGATTCGTGTTGGTCGAGCGTTTCAGCCTCTCTTTTTTTTGTATTTACGAAAACGAATTGATATTAAACATTCTTCACGTTTTTGGATCATTTCTGTTACCTTTCTCTTAGAAATTGATTCATTTTGCTGACGGGTTTTCAAATCATTCTTTGAAGTTGTTTAGATGTCATGTGTACCTAATGTTTTTGTTTATATTTTTCAATAAATTAACTTTTAAATAGCTATTTCTGCAAATGCAGCTGCAACTATTATTGCAATTACTTATTGACATGTGCAGCTTGCTCATGTTGGTACTCTTTCTGAAAAATACGTTATAATACAATTGTCTTAAAATCAATTTAATGTATTCCATCTTAAACTGCATTTGCTGCAATTTCAACTTCCGCCAAATTTGTGTTAAGCCTATAAATGTACAAAAGTACCATTATTTAATGAATCATCAGTATGAATTGTTGTTAATTGCAACTGCAATTGCGACTAAAACTGCTACTGTTGCGAAAAAAATATTTGACCATCAGACTTTCAATTAAGAACATGAATATAATATCTCAAACACATTTTTCTATCTGATATCATTCGATTTTGTTCAAGTAACCCCTTCCGGAATGCATTCTTGCACCTGATTGACAAATTGCAAGACCGATTTCGTCAAAACTTCATAGGAACACGCTTGGACTTACACCAAAAATATCCTGAAAATTTGGGTTCAATTGGTTGGGCAGTTTCGGAGTCTATAACATATTTACAAACCTACAAACATCCATTTTTATATATAAGAAGAAGAAGAAGATATGATATATTTGTTGATTCATTTATCAGTGAAACGATATTATCGTCTCAGTAATCTCCATATAAAAAAATGCTCATATGAGACTTTTTCCCACAACAAAAAAATCTTTGATTCCTTAAACTGCTACACTTTTATAAACCAATTTTTACCAAAGGAAAAAATTTAAGCAAATCAAAAATTAAATTTGCAAACTTACAGATGATAATTTTGGTGTGTTAACAGGGAGGGGTTAATATGCCAACAAATTAGGATCTGCAAAATGTATTTTTTTTGTATACCAATGAAAAACTCACTAAATTAATCCCCAATCTTCGTTTTCAGAGAGGAGAACCTTTTATCTGGTCAAGAAAATAGCTTTAATTACAGTAGATCATTGTATACGAGAAAAAAAAAACCGCAACAATAGAAGTTATATTGTTTTTGTTTTTTATTTTAGTGGGACTGTATTGAATGAAAATCAATGATAAGTTTTTAAGCGACCTGTAGTCCAATTCGTTTCGGCTCTGATAACAACTACAGTGGACCTTATCAGTTAGAGCTGTAATTGTTACCTTTACTAAGACGCAACATTTTAGTCGATGGTTACCGACGTTTATAAAAATTACAGCATTAACACTATGCAAATGTATACTGAAACAATTTGATTTGTGTACACCAAAGAAGTTTCTAGGCGTAAAAACTGAATTGATTATAATGAAACGGTTAAAATATTCTCTCCTGTTTAAAACAAAAATTATTTATTCGATTTGAAAATTTTACTACTACAAATTGAAGTGATTAATAAACCTGTACCTATACGAAATTGACCTCCAGAGTTGTCAATTCCGTGTTCGATTGTAGTAGTAAATACTCTAAGGTTATTCCGGTTCAAATTTGAAAATTGTCAGAGAAAGGCAAAGGAAAAAGTACGAATGTCCAACGCAACTATTCATTTAAGTTTGTGGTAATTAACAGAAGATTAGAGCAGCCTTATGTCAAAGGGAATATTGTTTGACCTAGAAGCTAGAAGATCTCAAACTCAATCTGATGGTCACCACGTTTTGTAGGTGTTCCCAATGATGGTGGTTCGGGTTTGGTTGCCTGTTTAAAAATTCTATTATCATACTCTAACGCTTTTTGGTTTTTAAACTCTTCACACATTACTAGCTTCCACTTAAAAGTTAATTTTTGTTAAAATTAAAGCCATTTAAAAAACTATTTAACTTTTTTTTTGTTATTATTTTTTAGAACCTTTTAGAGATTAATGTATCATGGTGTCATCTCATATCGGAAAACGGAGTCGAAGCCCTATCTCGCGGTTGTGTTAAATTAAGAAAGTTCAGCAGTAAAGGTTGTAAACAAGTAAATGACAACGCACTGCAATGCTTAGCTAAATACTGTCCCGACTTAATGGTGCTTAATTTTCATAGTTGTGAGGTAAGCAAGGTCTTAAAGTCTAGTTAGTGAATAATAATCCCAAATAAAATACGAATTTGTTTATTTTTTTCGTTTTAGAATATCACCGACTCTTCAATACGACTTATCGCATCAAATTGCCGTAAACTACAAAAGCTATGCGTATCAAAGTGTGGCGAATTAACGGACTTTTCCCTAATAGCTTTATCGCAAAATAACCCACTTTTGAATACCTTAGAGGTATCCGGATGCAGGAATTTTTCCGACATTGGATTCCAAGCACTTGGTAAAAATTGTAAATATTTAGAACGAATGGACTTGGAAGAATGCAACCAGATAACTGATTTGACGCTGGCCCATTTAGCCACTGGTTGTCCGAGCTTAGAGAAATTGGTACAAAAAAAAAAAATCAAACAAAATTTTCAAATAAAACCTTTATTTTTGTCCGTCACAGACTTTATCACATTGTGAGCTTATAACCGACGATGGAATACGTCAGCTGGCCGCCGGTAGTTGTGCAGCTGAAAGTCTATCCGTCCTAGAATTGGATAATTGTCCACTAATAACCGATCGAACCTTAGAGCATTTAGTATCGTGTCACAATCTACAGAGAATTGAGCTATTCGACTGCCAAATGATTACACGAGCGGGAATACGAAAATTAAAAGTAAGTTTTTTTTTTCAAATTCAAATTAATGCAACTTAAAAAAAAAAAAAAAAAAAAAACAGCAAATCACAAACTAAGTTTACCTTGTAGAATCATTTACCAAATATTAAAGTTCATGCATACTTTGCTCCGGTGACACCACCACCAGTTACCACTGGCCACCGACCTAGGTATTGTCGCTGCTGTGAGATTCTCTGAGATCAGGCCATAGGCTTGGCCAGAAAAATTTTGTGCAAAAGCCGTGATGACTGATATATTACAATAGTTTTTATTTTCATAATAATTCTATTATTGTTGTTAGTTTATCTTATGTTTCTCGCAGTTAGTTATTATTTACTTAATGATTATTATTATGACTTTGGGTACTCTGCTGCCACTAATAACATATGTAAAGATACGATATTCTTCTAAAAAAAAAATAAATACATAACGAACATCTTATATGATCAAAAAAAATTAAGAGAACAAAGAGAAACCCTAATTTTATTACTCTTTCTGTTAAGTTTAAACAAAAACAAACAAAAAAGGAAACATTTTTTCTCCTTCTCTAATGTATTATTGAATTAACTGTAGTTATTATTATTTTTGTTTTGTTACTTTAAGCTATTTATAGGTTCATTATTCAAATTGATAAAACAAAAAAAAAAATGGGGACACTAATGCAAATAGCATTATTAAAAAAAATTGAAAATGTGTTCGAGTGTATTTATGAATATAGGCGCCGAAAAAGTGATTGACTTTCTGTTTTTGTGTATATGAGATATGACAATTAAAATTTAACAGTAAAATGTAAAATCAATAATATTTTTTGTTATAATTTTAAAAATTATGATTTTTTGTTTGTAGTTAGGTACACAAATATAATGTTTCTATTATTAAATTTAATTTAATATTTTATTATTTTTTTTTTTTGTTTTAGTTTGTACGTAGGTATATATATAATTTTAAAAGCATAATCATTTTTTATTATAAAAGAAAAATAAGTAATTATACGCTGAATTTTAAAAGAGATTCCAATAACTATACTCACTTGGTCTCATTTTAACAAAAAAAATAATAAATTAATTTTTTATTTTGTTTTATTTTTATTGGATTTATTTGTTAATACTTAAAAAAGGAGAATTTCATTTCTTATGCTGTTTTTTATTTGTCGTGCAGAGAAGTCATCTGAAAGAAGACCGGAAGCGTTTCCCTTCATTTCATTTGGTGGGGCAGATAAAGCTTCTGGACGGACGACCAACTAAAAACATCATTATTGAACAAGTTTGTAAATTTGATCAAAAATGAGCTAGATGAACCATCTGAATCAGTTCAAAGAAAGATGTCAATTATAACTTCATTTTATCAAACTTCAATTCAGGAAATTACTCTTGCACAGACTTCCATTTAGTTTTGCAATTCTAAAACCCTTCCGTAAAATTTTATTTCGTTTATTTAATACATTTTTGTGCATAAAGCTTTCGATGTATTTGAGCAAGAGTTGCAGACTTCCATTTAGTTTTGCAATTCTAAAACCCTTCCGTAAAATTTAATTTCGTTTGTTTAATACATTTTTGTGCATTTAGCTGTCGATGTATTCGAGCAAGATATAATAATGACAAACAATGTTTATTTTATGTTACAAAAATGTGTTTCGAAATCTTAAGTTTAAGTGAGTTGAATTGTCGTTTTTTATACTTCTTTTAAAATTCATATTATTCGTATTATTTGATGTCCAGCGGAGTTTCGATTTAAAAACTTATAGTACTAAATCCTTCAGTAACTCCTCATCCATTTTAATGTCCAACCATAAAATAAATTTTATCAGAACCATTGAATGATTTGGGTCAAAATGAAATTCGGTTTGATTAGATTATTTGTATTCAATTCAAAAGCTTTATAATTTGGAATTAAAATAATAACTCGGGTCGATCCCTTACTTTGTGCATAGAATCTAAAAAAGTTACCAAACAGACATAAGATTACAGCTAAGGGAGTGTTGTCTTTTGTGAAAAACTATTTTTTGACTTTCGTAACGAAATTCAGAGTAAAGGAAGATAATAATTTGTCTTTGTTGTGTCTCGAGACCACAAATGAAAATTTTCAATTATGATATCCAATGACAGCTATATTATGTAGGTTCAGCTTAGATAGATTATATTTGGATTATTTTTAATATTAGCTTCTTCTTCTTCATTTAACCGGCGATTGTCATGATCTCGAGGCGGACCACAATTCTCCCACTCAACTGTTTCAAGGTTCCACTTGTGGGGTTCGCCTAGCTAGCTCTATAATTTTTCTGTTTATGATCAATTTAAGGGCGTGAGCCAATAACGCTCAAAGAAAAACACCCAAATCCAATTGGAAATATCGCCCAAATTTACTTTTGGTACAAAAATTATAAAATCGAAATGTCACCCAAATATTTTGAATATTATTTGTTTTTGAAAAATTTGTGGATTGTTTCCTCGATTTTGTGCGAGTTTTTCAAAGAAAATTTCAAAGAATTTTATTAAAACACATCGCTCAGGCGTCAATGTCATTACTATTATCTTTAACATACCTTGGCTGGCCCGCTTTGCAGGTTTAAAGGGTTTAAGCCGCATTTTTGGCATTTTCTAAGCCGCTTGTTTTTTGTACAAATATTCATAAGAATTTAGTTTGGGAGATATTTCCTTACATTTGTGTGTTACTTCGTTCGAATTTTTCATAATTTGGGCGTTGTTTCATTTAATAAAAATAAGCAACTCAAGGAAATAACCCCCAAAATCACAAATAAAATTACAAACAAAATTTGTTCAAGGTTCGATTTCGAGGCGATTTTTTTCGTAGTTAAAGCCATAAGAATACCTGTTCTACTGATTTTGTTTGTACATCAATTTGTCTCCTGTTTCCCCAACAAAATCGGGTAATATGACGGAGCGAAAGCTATGCAGCCTAATTGCAAGTGTTATCACGAGAAAATAACTTTGAAAATCGTGTAATGTTATTTCATCCTATATTAGCCAAAGAGCCTGTCCTGTCATTACCCGAAAAGAAACGCAATATCTACTGCCTAATGTCTAATTTTTAAATTTTTCACTCATTCCACCATCAGTTTCATTCAGATCCTTAAAAGTCTGACCTTTTTAATCGCTATGTTGTGAGGACTATTTCATGGTTTGGTTCTAGTTCCAAAAATGCATTAATTTGTTCTGGGTCCATTAGTACTTATATCGACAGGAGTTATCATATTCATGGAAAACGAACGCGTCCCATTCTTTAAACCTTAAATTATTGTAAGCATTTAACTCACCATATAATTTGTGTGCAACATTAAAACTTAATTGAGAAGGTTTACGGTAATACTCGTTTTCTTTTAATATATTCAAAATAAGTTTTGGCCTGGAATGTTGCCCTGCACTACTCTGGTTCCTATTTAGTTAAATAAAAATAACCATTATATGACTACTCAGCTTCTGGTTGCATAGCATGGTCAAATATAACATCATTATTCATGATTTTCTTCGAAATAAGTATCGCTACCCCTTGAATAAATAAAATTAAATAGCATTGGGTAACAGTGACTTCAAATATCCTTTCAAATTGTAGATTTTGATGCTGCTGGGTATATAAATTAATTTGTGTTTTGATTTAAAATTTTAATTGCATCAAGTGATGAAGATTTTGATAGATCTGAAATAATGACACACGCATAAAAACACACGAACAAAGTGTCGAACAAATTTGACTGATCTATCCGTCACGATAGAATTCAATTTTACAATTAAAAATCGAATTGACAAACCGAAAAGCTCATACAATTCTATGTTTGATGACAGAAATACCTATGCATATAATTTTTCAATCTTTTTTGAAGTTTGAGTCATATTAATTGATTATGGAATAATCCCATTCAAGAATAACAAACCGAAATATTTCGTTCTGCAATACGCTGTTTGACGAGCGAAACTGATAAATTATACCAGTTTACTTGGAGAAGAAAATTTCGTTTCGCATCAGTAGCGTACTAGTCTTAAACCCATATATATTTTCATTTAAGCATAACAAGTGTTTCAATAAGGTAATGTTGTTGGTGAAATAAAAGAACGGATTCACACTGAAAATGGATGTGAGTACCTAGGTTAATATTTTTCATTTTAATATCTTTTATTCGAAAGTGTGTTGCTTTTCTTTTTTTGATTTTATAAAATCTACAACGTCTATCTCATATATAAATAAAATAAAGAAAAAAAAAAAAAAAAACACGAAACAACAAGATCAAAACCACATAATTTTCTTCATACACAAAAAAAAAAAAAACTTAAAAATTGGAATCCACGAATTAATTGAATAAATAGCAAGTAAAAAAAGAGATGAAATAAGAAGAAAATAAGAAAACACAATTAAAATTAAGTAGATGTGATAAAAGCTTTTTTGATTTGTGACTTAGCGATAAGTATAAAATAAAAAACTTAATGGAATGAGTTTAAAAAAGAAAAACTAGAATTATACACATAGTTAAAAAAAAAACAATAAAACATTAATTAAAATCCACACAGAAATTAAACATTAAAATAAAATCATTAAACATTAAAAAAAAAACCATACGATTAATTATTATTAAAAAAAAAACTTACCATAACCACATAACATACATACATTCATACATAAATAGCTTTAGGTTAAATATTTTATTATTTTTTTTTAATAAATTCATTATGTTGTCAATGTTAACTTTAAAATAAATCATCATAACATAAATTAAAAAAAAAACAAGCTGTAAAAGTAATAATAAACAAAAAAAAAGAATATTTTTCTATACAAGAAAATACATTTTACTATAATCCTTTTTTTCATATACCTATAACTCTATTGTGATTCTTAAGTCAAATCTTTATATTATAATTAAATAAAAAAAAATATAAATGTAATAATAAACAAAATATATAAATATTATTTAAATCGAAACACAATATTTTTTTTTATTTCACCTACAATTTTTTTTTGTTCAAAGAGAAATCTTTGACATTAATAGTCATTATCGTTTTTTTTTTTTGGAAAATATTTTTCTTTTCGGAATCTTCCTATTGCAGTTACACCCTTGGATGTCAGGCTATTTTCCCATTTTTGCTCAAGGTGTGTTTTTGTCTTTAAAGACCTTAGGATACTAATTACTTAGACAAATTATTAACTGAAAAAGAAAACAAGAACTTTTTGAATTTGCATGCTAAACTATTTTTTGACACAATCTAAGGGATAGTTTTTTTTTTTATTGTAGGGTTAAAGTTAAACCCGAGTTAACTCTCAGATTTCGGGAATGAATTTCGTTCGTCGGCTTTTTAAATCACAGAATGTATCACGAAAAATCATTATGTATGTACAATGTACATGTACAATGTAGGTATTCGTTCATTAGGTTTTCGAGATTCTTGAACGATGCTTGGGTAGACACTTTTTTACATATAAGTGATGATAACCTTTTTTTGTTGATCGTTGGATTTGAGATAGACTTCAACCTAAAGTTTTAAAAGAATTGTTGCCATGACAGAAATCAAACATCCATAATCCATGACAATTTGCAAAGAACATATTGTTTAAAAAAAAGTCCTTTTTCTCTTTCTTTATTTCTTTACATAAATTGGCCCATGGTTATGTAATCGGAAGCGAGTCGTATTTGGTGGCGGATTTGCTTTTAAGGCTACACTTCAAGTCGAAAGTGATTTCGATGTATAATTTTACTTGATTCGAAATATTTCAAGTAGGAACATATTTGTTTAAAAATGGATAGTGAAATGTATGGAAGCGAGTCGAAAACGACATTGCGAAGCGTGTCGAATTCTATATTTAGGACTCTGTTCATTTGAAGAGATGCATAGCATTTGTTTTCTTAATCAACTAAGGAGGATTGTTTATGGTTTCGGGTAGTGTATTTGAGCTATATATCTTGGTGTTTTCTAACATGACATCTTCTTTTCTCATCTACATAGACAGTTTTCGTAAACGTCAACTTGAAGTCGATCGTCATTTTATGACCTTAAAGCTACAATCGTCAAATATGCAATTGTCATCCCTTTTTTTGTACTGCAGCTGCAGTTGTCCACGAATGTGTGACTTGAGAAAACTGTATTATTGAATACATTGCGTAAGTAGTTAAAACTCGTATTTGGCTTTAGAACATTTGCAGGAGCATTTTTGACTCAGATGATGACGCTTTCGAAAATATCCACATTCTATTGCATATACATAGGTTGTTTATTGATTCATTTGTTACCTTGTGTTATAAACTTCGAAAGATGATGTAATTTTCAACTAAACTCGACATTTCAGGTTTATTTTTGTTTAGCTTAATTAGTTTTTTCTTATGGATCGACTGGTTTTAGAGACTCCAATTAGGTCCTACATTTTCGTATGTTTAATACGCTAAACGTGAAATAGTACCGCTCATGCAACATAATTCCAGATATTATTTAAAAAAAAAAAAAAAAACTTTAATAAACAGTTCCAATTTATATCCCCTTAAGTTTTTCCAATGCATTTTATAATCTCAAGTCCTCTCAAGGATCGGTTGTTGTTTGCGTTCTTTGAATGAACCCTGCAAAAACTTCAAAGCCCTTGTTTTAAGCCGCCGCGTCCAGAACAATACAAATTTACGTTGTGTTTGACCCACCCGGGATTTTGTATGCGCCGTAAATATTTTTGCTGAAAACTTATGTACATATATTTATTTCAAAATATATTTTTGCATGGTGTGTCGTATCGTGCGTCTGTGCTCAGTTAAAGAGCGGTAAATTAATTCGTTTTTAATTTGTTGGTGAGAAGTAACGATTCATGTGCTTTTTTTGTTTGTAAATTAAATTATTCAAGCGAATTTTTTTTTCATTAGTGACATTTTCCATTTTTTTTTTATAAATATGATATTTGATACACTCCTCGTCAACTGAATACGCACAAACATTTTTGAATATATTTTATCCATTTTTTCCAAACAGTGATGGTTATTATGCCATCTGTTGATGGTAAAAATTTTCGTAACATATAAATAACAGAATTTCAAAGTTTTATCCAAAAACAACCGTGAGTTTTTCCTTCAACCACTTCCAAAGTGTAACTTATGCAAAGTAGAAGTTTTTTTTTGAGTCAACTGAATAGGTACAAAAATTAAAATTGGTATTGGAATGGAATGAATCAAGTTTTTGTTTAAGATTAGTAGTGGGTACTTCCACCTTTATTTTTAATTACTTCGTAAATTCGATCCGGCATGGAATCGTATAGCTTTTTAATGTAATTTAACGAAATTTCGCTCCACGCTCATTTGATTGCAGAAATTAAGGTTTCTTTGTCTTCGAACTGACGACCACCCTCATAAACTTTGCGTACTAACCATCCCCAGACATTTTCTATGATGTTTAGATCAGGTGAGTACGGCGGCCATTGAAGCAACTGCACTTGTTGCTCCTCTATCCATGTTTTTATTATGCGCGCTGAGTGAATAGGCGCATTATCATGTTGGTAGGTCCAGTTTATGGGTCCAAAGATGTTAGAAAATTTAGGAAAATTTCTTTCCAAAATTACTTTATACCCAGCTGCTGTCATTCTTGATGTTACAACCTCGAGCTCAACTGTTCCATAATAACTGACTGCTCCCCATATCATAACACCTCCTTCACGACTATGATGGCGCTTAAAAAATCTTTTTTCTTTTCTTAAGTCGTGAAAGTAGAAGTTGAACCCATCAGGGCCATCGAAATTAAACTTTTTTTCATCTGAAAAAACCACGTGATACCATTCTTTTTTCCAACTCATGTGAAGTCTTGAAAAATCTAATCGCAACATTTTCCGTCTCTCGTCAAGTGGTGGTTTTTTCTTAAGTTTCATTCGTTTAAGATGGCTTGAGTTGTTGATTACTCTTAATACTGTTGAGCAACTTGCGTTTACGCCGACTTTTTGTTTTATTTTTGCCACAGAATCAGAAGAATTTGATGCACATCTTAAAATTATTCGTCTCTCAGCTGCTGTTGTTGCTGTTTTCTTACCTCCCTTCATGTTTTTGCCGTATGCATCTTTATTTTTCAAGTAAGAATAAACTACATTAAAACTTCGGCCAACTTTATCAGCTATTGCACGTCCAGTTAGGCCTTGGTCTCTAAGTAAATCGATTTTAGCTTTTTCAACACTGTTAAGACACGTAGATCTACCCATTTTTCTTAAAATTTGAAATCAAGAATTAAATTTTACTGAAAACACTAAAATCGTTAATTTAAACTGTCAAGCACTCCAAAAAACTTATAAACAACGAAGAAAATGGCGTTGTACCTATTCAGTTGACTAAAAAAAAAACTCCTACTTTGCATATAAAACACTTTGCAAGTGGTTGAAGAAAAACTCACGGTTGTTTTTGGATAATTCTTTCGGAATTATCTGCTTAACATCTTAAGGGAATAGTTAGCATCAACAGATGGCATAATAACCATCACTGTTTGGAAAAAATGGATAAAGTATATTAAAAAATGATTGTGCGTATTCAGTTGACGAGGAGTGTATGATTAATTTTTATAACCCAATTTTATAATTCGAGGATATTAGTTTTTATCAATAATAAATAAAAAATAAAAACAATATAATAAATACTTCTTTTATTTACTGTTGTGATGCCTTTCGTCACTATTCTATAAACATAAATATACATGTATTGCTTATTAAAACGTTATTCTAGTGTGATGAAAAAAAATAATTAGAAACAATGATTTTGGTTTTAAATTTAATCTGTGATGTCTACTCAAAATTTAAATAATACAGATATTGAAAACAACTAAATTTTAATTTATTTATCATAATTTGTATTTAAATTCGTTTTACTTATATTTAATTTGAACAAAAAAATGTAGAGCTAACACAATTAATAACATTCGTTAATCAACGCACTTCAATTGATACAACAAAAAAAAATAGGTGCGCGAATTAAGCCCACCAGTGAAGGGCCGAGGCCTGGCATAACATAAATAATACAATTCCACTTAAAACAGAAATAATTTTAATATTTAAATTTCTTTATCCTAAATAACATAAATAATACTTTTATAAATTGCTATATCTCGAGTCACGTAAAAAAATCTGTTTTTCAATGCGAGAGTTTAGGGGTCGAATTTTAATTAACACTTTAAACATTTTAGTTTTCAAAAAAAAGTTAAATCTTCATTTAATCCGATTTGATCCCTTACAATTTGATGAACTAACTCAAAATTAAATGAATTGACATTTTTGAAATACATACATATGTATACCTACTGACATATATATACATACATTTATATACATAGTAGCTGTTGATATTTATTGTGCATGCAAGATTATCTATTTCTGGTTAAATTCGAAGAAAAAGTAGACCTGGTAAATTCCAATTAACTATTTGATAGTGACTTTCATAGAGGAAAGACGTTTTCACGGATTTTTCTTAATTAAATAATTTAATCATAACAAAAATGCCAGTAATAGTACTAATAAGGTGTATACAAACCAAAAAAATTCGAAAATTGCCCGGAAAATAGAAAATTTGAATAGGGAAACTTTTGTCGGGTCAGCTACAACAAATTTAAACAACCTACAAGTTCTCATAATGCATTTTTTTTAATAGTTATTTTCCAAATGACTTAAAATATATAACTCATATTTTTCTTTTATTTTGAACAAATAAATGACACGAAAACTTTGATTCAAAATTAATAACAAAATAATAATTAACAGAGATATAAAACACTTAATCAAATACACAATTTAATAACCAATAAGAATTCAGGTACAAACAAAAACAAATGCAAAACAAAAATATGCAAAATATAAATTAAACATTTTCAACAAACAACATAGAACAATAAGTTAAACAACAAAGACAACAAAAAAAAAAAAAACAAAACAAAACAAAACCCATTATTTTCTAATCCCTCTTTCGATAAAATATAAAAATAAAAAATGCAACATATATAAAGATATATTCAATTATTTATACAATACAAAAAAAAAATCCAAAGTAAAATATTTTTTTTAAATACAACAAGAAAAAAGTAAATATTTAAAATTTATATTTTTCGAATAAAACATACATAGACGTAACACACATAAAATATTTTGGCAAAACATAAGACCCACACAAAACAGAAAATAATAAAAAACAAAAGCTTATATAGTCTTTCACTCCGATCCAAAATCTGTAATTAAAAAAAAAAAAAAAAATAAGTAAAAGTTAAAAAATTAATAAATCTGTAAAACATAAGAAAAACAAGAGATAAAGGAAAAAATTGATACACAAACAGTAATTAACAAATCTAATCAAGTAGTATGATACAAATAATTGAGAATCTTGAATTGGAAAGGAAGAACAAAATATAATGTAATGAACAAAGATTTGGATATAACAGTTGTAAGGTGCTAGTCTTTAATTGAACATAATATTAAAACACACGAAAATAAATTAAATTTAAATTTGATGGACTTATAAACAAAAAAAAAACAATGAAAACTTCGTCTTTAATAAAAATATACTGAATTAAAAAAAAAAATGATCAGAAAGTATTGCAAACAAAAAAAAAAACAACTTAACAAACAAACAATTAGTGACCGACATCGTTTAGAATTTAGCAGTTGCATATACAATACATAAACAAAATATATAAATTAAATATAAACTTAAATAAAAAAAAACACGTATAAACAAAAAATAAAAAATAAATTCGATTTTTTTATTAAAATATATTAAAATAAAATGTACTCAAACTATCGTGTAGTGTATATACATATAAATATTAAAAATTAAATTTAAATATGTAATACTATACAGTAAAATCGATTGTTTTCGAAGAAAAAATTGTGTAGTTATAAAATTTGTAGGGAAAAAGAAAAATGATTGGACTTATAATTAAAGTGAATTACAACGTTTGCATTAATTCATATTATATACATATGTATATTTCTCTATGTATCGAACGCAAGGGGTTTCAACTTTTAAATAATAGTTTTATATTTATTTGTTTTGATTTTTGTTTCTTTTTTTTTAATAAACATTTTTCAAGTTTCATCTATAGTAATGTTATTTTTATATATAATTAAATTTATGTTTATTATTCATATATGTGATCTAAAGTTAAATTTTATATAATTAAACTTAAGCTTTTAAAATTTGTTTAGGTAAAAAAATCGATTTCAAAAAAAAAAAAAAAACAAAAACAAAGTAAAACAACAAGATAAATGTGAAAAGTTATAAGTTAATCTATATGAATTATCAGCAATTATGTATGTTTAAACTTTAAAGGAATGATATGAAATTGACAAAAAAATGGGGACTACACTTTAACATTAAAAAAAAAACTAAAACAAACAAAAAAAAATTGATAAATATTTCAATATTTACACAAGCTTTTTATATACATTATTAATGACAAATAAATATTTGAAATGAAAAATAAATTTGGTATTTTATTTAAACTCTGTGGAACATATTTACTTTGTATTTTGTTTAAACTGTGTGAAACATATTCACTTCTTCACGTTCACAATGACGATGTAACAATCCGATAGGGCTATAGCTCGTTTTAAGGTATGTTTATGGGTGTATGGGGAAATAAAGGGTAGCAATAAACAATTACGTTAAAAGGTAGAGCTATTGCATGTGATATTAGAACAAATCACACATTCAAATTCCCGATTTACATTGACCGATTTTTCGAATATTTGTCCAACAAGGATATAAAATCTTGATTCGATTCTGTCATGTAAATGGCACAATTAGTTTGAGAGATTTCTGGCTCACATAAGGCCCCACTGCAGATTTTTATTTTTAATAATTGACGCGCACTCAAGGGGTTGTTAATATCCTTAACATGTAAAACACAGTGAGCCCGTTTTATACCACGTTTCCACCAGAAACTAAACCGAGATTTAGCAAGATAATCACAAATCCCCTTGAAATCTACAAGATTTACCATACAAATTTTAATCTCCTCAAATGAAGATTTCAAATAAAACTCATTCAAATCTATGAATATACACTCCTCGTCAACTGAATACGCACAAACATTTTTGAATATATTTTATCCATTTTTTCCAAACAGTGATGGTTATTATGCCATCTGTTGATGGTAAAAATTTTCGTAACATATAAATAACAGAATTTCAAAGTTTTATCCAAAAACAACCGTGAGTTTTTCCTTCAACCACTTCCAAAGTGTAACTTATGCAAAGTAGAAGTTTTTTTTTGAGTCAACTGAATAGGTACAAAAATTAAAATTGGTATTGGAATGGAATGAATCAAGTTTTTGTTTAAGATTAGTAGTGGGTACTTCCACCTTTATTTTTAATTACTTCGTAAATTCGATCCGGCATGGAATCGTATAGCTTTTTAATGTAATTTAACGAAATTTCGCTCCACGCTATTTTGATTGCAGAAATTAAGGTTTCTTTGTCTTCGAACTGACGACCACCCTCATAAACTTTGCGTACTAACCATCCCTAGACATTTTCTATGATGTTTAGATCAGATCAGGCCATTGAAGCAACTGCACTTGTTGCTCCTCTATCCATGTTTTTATTATGCGCGCTGAGTGAATAGGCGCATTATCATGTTGGTAGGTCCAGTTTATGGGTCCAAAGATGTTAGAAAATTTAGGAAAATTTCTTTCCAAAATTACTTTATACCCAGCTGCTGTCATTCTTGATGTTACAACCTCGAGCTCAACTGTTCCATAATAACTGACTGCTCCCCATATCATGACACCTCCTTCACGACTATGATGGCGCTTTAAAAATCTGTTTTCTTTTCTTAAGTCGTGAAAATAGAAGTTGAACCCATCAGGGCCATCGAAATTAAACTTTTTTTCATCTGAAAAAACCACGTGATACCATTCTTTTTTCCAACTCATGTGAAGTCTAGAAAAATCTAATCGCAACATTTTCCGTCTCTCGTCAAGTGGTGGTTTTTTCTTAAGTTTCATTCGTTTAAGATGGCTTGAGTTGTTGATTACTCTTAATACTGTTGAGCAACTTGCGTTTACGCCGACTTTTTGTTTTATTTTTGCCACAGAATCAGAAGAATTTGATGCACATCTTAAAATTATTCGTCTCTCAGCTGCTGTTGTTGCTGTTTTCTTACCTCCCTTCATGTTTTTGCCGTATGCATCTTTATTTTTCAAGTAAGAATAAACTACATTAAAACTTCGGCCAACTTTATCAGCTATTGCACGTCCAGTTAGGCCTTGGTCTCTAAGTAAATCGATTTTAGCTTTTTCAACACTGTTAAGACACGTAGATCTACCCATTTTTCTTAAAATTTGAAATCAAGAATTAAATTTTACTGAAAACACTAAAATCGTTAATTTTAACTGTCAAGCACTCCAAAAAAACTTATAAACAACGAAGAAAATGGCGTTGTACCTATTCAGTTGACTAAAAAAAAAACTCCTACTTTGCATATAAAACACTTTGCAAGTGGTTGAAGAAAAACTCACGGTTGTTTTTGGATAATTCTTTCGGAATTATCTGCTTAACATCTTAAGGGAATAGTTAGCATCAACAGATGGCATAATAACCATCACTGTTTGGAAAAAATGGATAAAGTATATTAAAAAATGTTTGTGCGTATTCAGTTGACGAGGAGTGTAATTAATACTAAAAATAGGATAGGGTTTAAAAGGAGATACCGATGCACATTGGTTTTGAATTTCTGAATATCATAATGAGAGGGAAAAACAGAGTTAGGTATAACGTTCCACATTCGTGTTGTGCGGCTAAAAAAAGAATCCCTGTACTTGACAGTACGTCCGAAATTGGGATCAAGGGTAAACTGAAGAGCATTCCTAGAAGAGCGAGTATTGCAGTTAAATTGATTAAGGGGAGGAATGCAACTGGCTATTTCACTGGAACACTGTTTGTAAAAGTAGCGATAAAATAAGACAAGACATGAAACATTACATCGGTGCTCTAGAGATGTAAGTGTTTCCGTTATGGTTTTATCACCTTTCATTTTTAAAGCTTTTTTTTTGATACAATCTAAAAGACTTAAGTAAGTTGGAAGAGCACCTGTCCAGATATGCGAATTGTACTCAAGCTTTGGACGGATGTATGCCTTATAGATCGTAGCCAGATCAGAAGAGGAAACAAATTTCTTGCATCGCCTTAGGAATGCCAAACATTTTGCATTGTTCTTAGCGACGTCGAAAATGTGTGGTCTGTGATGCATATACCAAGAACCGAAAGCTGTTCAGTTTCCTCAATGCAAGTGCCATTCATGGATAGCGGCAAGGGGGGTAGGTTTTGCTTTAACGACAGGAGATAGCATTGAGTTTTTGAAGCATTAAAGATCAGAATTGAATGAGCTTATCATACGCTGCCTTTCAAGAATATGAGAAGCTGAGGGTACTGTCGTCAGCGAAACAGTTTAATGGATAAGAAGTTTCAGATAAAAGATCATTTATGAATATAAGGAAGAGAGTCGGTGACAAAACGGAGCCCTGGGGCACACCAGCATTTATTTTGTCTGACAAGTGTCAAATAAAGTAAATAACACCATCCCCAGAAATATTAAATATTCAGCTTTGATAAAATAACGCTATGTTGCAACATTTGTATGCAACTTTATAACTCGCTACACCTTAATTGCCTCCAGATTCAAGATACATTTTTTTTCTTAGCTACCATAGTTGTTCGCAGAAAAAAACTTAGCTTTGATTGAATAACGTATGAGAGCGACCAACGACCGAAGAATTAATGAAGAAATGTGATTTAAAACACTGATAAACCTAAATTCTTTACAAAATCTAGACAAAATGGAAGAAATATAATTGAGGATAATTTTAAGATACTAACGGCCAATTTCTTGACAAAGTTCTAAAATCAATTTAAAACTCGATCTAGTAATTCTCGGCTTATTTTTGAAACTCAGTTTTTAAATTATTTAGAACTCGAGCATTTCTTCACTTCAAATCATTTCCCTAAAACTCGGTCTAAAATCATTATTGAGTTTTAGAACTATAGATCTCGGTTTAGTGAAACTGAGTTCTAACGTAGCACCCGGTAGATTGTTTTGACACAAATTTCTGACATTCTATTGACAAATTTAACAATATCTATCAGTTTTGCTTTGGCTGTAACGTTTTTTGGCATTTTATATTTCTGTTATGCTGTCTATTCATTGGAAATAAATACCACATTTTTGAATTTTGTGACATTTTTTTTATTTTCGGTATTTTAAAATTGGATTTGTGTGATTCTGCGTTACTATTCGTGTTATGATTTTTGAGTATGGTGTACAAAAATGTTATTAGGGCCGGGAGCTCCATATATTAAGTGAACATATGCAAAGTGCATCAAAGTTAACATTTTTGGGACAAAAATAAGTGTGTGATGGGTAATGCATGATTTTGCGGAAATCTTTTTGGAACATGGATATAAGTAAAAATAGTACCTTTCATTTTGATGCAGTTTGCACATGCAACCTTTATGTTTCGGCTTCCTTTCCTTTTAATTAAAAAAATTAGCTCAAAAATCAAAACATGCAAAAACCACCAAATGAAAATTTAAAACCACCACTCAAATAAAAAACATAGCACCAATGAGATGCAACAAAATTTGACATTTTTTTATTTCAATTAAATAAACAATGTTTCGTTAGATGGAGCGTCCTTCAACAAATCGTGTGCGTGTCTCAGGTGCAAGTTTAGTGTGTCGCGAGATGCAACCATTTGCAAAATCTTATCAAGCGCTGAAAAACAAAAGTTTGTCAACGCATTAAAAAACAAATTAAATTTTTAAAATATACCAAGTAGATGCACTTCTTGTGTATGCAACTTATAGTAGGTGCGATGTCAAATATGCTTCGCCACCTTCAGTAGGATACCAGCAGCACTGATGTTCTGCGAGCTCGCATAAATAAACATAAAATATGTAATTGCATTGCACAGGTGCTGGTTTTGCAATGAGTTTTGCATAAACCATACACTGCTGCGCAATCTTTGGATATGTTTCAAAATTACATCTATTTTATCAACTTCGAACTGTACAACCCAAACTAATGAATGTATTCACCTTAAATTCACGCGATTAATTTTCTTGGAATTTAACATTGAACATTGTACGATAATGGTACTTGTGTAGGTACTTGCCAATTTGTCCCTAATTGATTTAAATTGCATTCCTTTTTAATTTTACAAGCTTAAATTTCGAACAATATCAAGTGTTTTGAAGAAATGAAAATATTTTTAAACCGAGTTCTAAGTTGCTAAACCCTCAAATTTGAGGGTCCAAATATAACAAAGTTCTAACTCAAACTAAGAATTAAATCGGAATTATTTTGCCTTAGAACTTGGTGAAGAAATGAGTTAGAACTCAAATGAGTTCTAATTTCTCGATAAACCGAGTTTTAAGGGTTAGAACTTTGTGAAGAAATTGGCCGTAAAATTTTCATTTTAATTGCTAAAACAAGAGAATTTTAAGAGAACAATTTGTTCGTCGCGAATAGCCGCAATTCGTTACGACCAATTTATTTTCTCAAATTTCTCATGTTTAAGAAAATAGAAAGTCAGATTTTATAATTTTAAAATTACTCTTAAATCGAATTCTACCATTTTGAAAAGATTTTGTGAAATATTAAGGTTTATTAGTTTTTAAATTCCCATTTGTTTGTTCATTCGTCGGTCGTTGGTCGCTCTCATGTGAATATGGTTCTTTAGTCTATTATATACGATTGTATTTGTGAAACGAGTGATTAAAAATATTTTTATTAATTGCTACTGATTATTTGCGATCTTGAGATCTCAAGACAATTCAAGATCTCAAGACCGTTGAGATCTTAACGTTTTCAGATCTTGAACGGATTTGAGGTCTTGAGATCTTGAGTTCCTGAGATCTTGAACGGTCTTGAGATTTTAAACGGTCTTGAGATTTTAAACGTTTCCAAGATCTCATGACCGTTCAAGATCTCAGGACTTTTCAAGATCTCAAGGTCGT
Source organism: Melangyna quadrimaculata (assembly GCA_949320155.1). Taxonomy (NCBI): domain Eukaryota; kingdom Metazoa; phylum Arthropoda; class Insecta; order Diptera; family Syrphidae; genus Melangyna; species Melangyna quadrimaculata. The sequence continues at coordinate 22,017,064 of OX439485.1, forward strand.
TTAAGATCTCAAGACCTCAAGATCTCAAAACCGTTCAAGATCTCAAGGCCTCAAAAAAAATGATTGAATGGGAAAATTGTGTTTCGTAATTGAATATACTTAATATAGGAGTATATTTGAGAAAGAGTGATTAAAAAACAAGTGATTACAGAAAGAAGTGATAAAAAACATTTTTAATTATTTTTACTGATTATTTTTCTCAAAAAAAAAAAAAAAAAAAACGAATTCCATAAACGTCAAAATAATGAAAGAAAGTACGTACGTATTTTCACAAACCGTGTAAACATAAACGTATCTACGTGCCTGTCAAAAAGACGAAACGAACGAAAAAACGTCACGGAAAAAAAAACACCTTTAGAAATTTTAAAGAAAATTATTATTTTTCTCGAAAATCGCTACAATAATTTTTTTCATTCGCGAAGAAAGGAATTTGTACATATTCGATCACGTTCAGGTTTGAATTATCAGTTACTAGCTTTTCGTTTCCATTTTTTCTCCATTCCGTCGTTGTAAGCGACGAAAACGAAGTATTTTTTGTCTGAAATTTGTCCATTGTAGGTATGCAACAAGTCGTTATAGATGACGATTTCACACCGTTATAACTAAATACAAATTGTAAGAAAACCAACCAAATGAAAGAAAAGTGGTACTTAGTTAAAAGTTAGTCGCCACATCGGTTAAGGTCGCGTCCACTGTATTGACAAAAGCACCTACAAATATTTTATAATATTACATACCTACCTACCAAAATATTCAGTAACATGTTTTGGATTTTTTAGAAACAATTTTATTTAAATATTATTTATTTACCAAGTTTGATGGTAGGTATTCTTTTATCATGTTTATGTTCATAGAAAATGCGTGGGTGCATACAAAGTAAATAAAAAATAATGTAAAAAGACGTACATATCTAGGTACATACTAGGTATAGGTAGGTAATTTTTAATTTTTATTCGCATTTTTATAAACTTTAGATTCGACTTCATTGAAAGCCATAAATACTTTGCATTTAGCTTCGGCAACATATTGTGGTGGAAATGTTTTAACAGCTGCTGCCATACTTTCAAAGAAAAGATCAATTGCCTTTTCGTGGAACAAAGTTGTAGTAGCACTTTCGGTTTGTGTAGCTCCCTGTCCAAAACTTATGCTGTCCACATTGTTTGCCTCAGGCATAATATGTTCTTGTTCTTCTTCTCCGCCTCCTGCTTCGTCTTCTTCAATATTTTGGAGTTTCGGATATTCTTCTGCCATTGATGATTCTTCATCTACATAATCTTCTTTGAATAAAAAGTCATCAGATTTATCATCATTATTATCGGGATCTTGATGATGTTGTGAACACTCATCAGCATCATTATTTTTTGATGTGATATATTTCTGTTCATTACCAATACCTTCCACGGAAATTTTTTCAAAAGTTGGATCATCCAAAAAATCATAATCAATTTCTTCATCAGAATCTACAAAATCAACCTCGATCTTTTCAAGAGCATTATTTGTAACATTATTTTTGCTTTTTATATTTATCTGAATTAATTCATGTGTCTGTTCGTGTTCATCGTTCTGTTTAAATTTCTTTGAAGATACTTTTATTTTATTGAGAAATTGTAAACTGAAGTATTTTCCATCACGTTGTGGTGTGCTCTCTGGTTGCCTGCGTCGCTTATGAATGTAGTAATCTCTGACGAAACGCCATTTTCTTCGACATTCAAAAACTGAAAAAGAGATTTAACTAGATATATGTATACGTTAAATTGCGGATTTAAAAATTTGAAATTGCCGCCATTGTGCTATTCACCATAGCAATGGCAGGCAGATCTCCATTACACCACATTCCTACTTCAAGACAAAAATCTATTTTCTATCTACCTCTTTCATTCCGGAATTCTATTCTGTCATTAGAACTTACCCGATTTATTTAATTCTGTTGCTAGTGATATCCAGTATAGTTTACGCAATTCAGAATTTCCATATTCCCCGTGACTAGCATCCCAAAGCGCAGGATGTTTTTTTATAAATTCAATCAATTTAAATTCTTCTTCATTTGAAAATGATAATCTTTTATAACAAGTTGCCATCTTTTTATAGATACAAAATCGCAGAATTCCACTTTGTATTTTGTATACTTTCAAAACAGAGAGAAGTTTTGTACTGAATACACATCTGGATTTCCACTTTGGATTTTTGGTCGAAAGAGAGAGAGAGAGAGAGAGCGAGTAGAAAAATGTATGGTATATAATGTATGTATATCATGTATGTATATCTGACAAATAAAATTGTGTTGAAAAAGTGGTGAAAGTTGTATGACAAGACAATCAACAGCACTGCCAGGTAACAGATAACAATTAAGTACGTCGTATCAAGTTGCACGCAAAAATTGTAGTAGGTATAAGTAAACTAAAACGCTGTTAGGAGCAATAGAACCTAAACAAACCCGTTGAAATTCCGCTGTCTGTTTTTCAATCTCTTAGAAGTTGGTTTGCTGACAAAATGCAGACATTTTGTGCTACTTTTTCACATCTATAGGCGTGTTTTATTGCAAAGGCCATCCATATTACAGTACGATTTTACATGCAAACAAATACAATATCGCTTGTAGCTCTACAGCCGATAAGAAGTTAAAGTAGAGTCCTACTGTGGATAGATTTTTGGCGTTTATTCGAGCGTCTATTCTACTTTAGCTTTTTATGGGCTGTAGAGTGATGTTGTACTGTACGATGTTGTACTGTACTGTACTATGTATGGCTTTTGCAATTAAACACGACTAATGCTATGTTCACACCGAAACTTCTATTAGTGGAAAATGAACAATATAATTTTTAGTTATAGGTAAAAAAAATGAAATTGACAGAACTTTGGACCAAAATGCACAGAAATTCAAAGGAATAATAACTGTCAAAACACCGATTCAAACAATTTTAGGCTTCTGAGAGTCGAAATATTAATACAAAATTAATATTAATTTAAGTTTCTTCTGAATCAATAGCCGTGTTTTTGGTTATTTATATAAACTACGCTGAGATGATAACCAACAAGAACTTAACTTAAATTTGCTTTCCAAAAATTAAAATGTAATAGTGAGCCAAATTGCATTCAAGTAAAACTATTTTTTTTTAAGTGAGGCGCACTCGCGTGGCGTGCGGTCTTCCCCTCCGAAAGTAAAAGTAAATTAAAAGCAACTACCCGCTTTCAATGATACGATTTTCTTGAACATATACGCTTGTTTGTGTAATCCATGCTTACGGGTTATCTACATAGACCTACTTTTTGCAAAAAGTAGGTACACAAATCAGAAATAAATAATTATGCTGACGACACCTGCTTGCAGAAAAAAAAAAAACAATTGGAAATTGTGTATGGTGGCTTAATTTATCTACCAGAATAATTTTCGTATGTTTTTTTTTGTAAGCAGCTTTCTTTAGCATGCATGTTAATTTCTCACTTTTGTACTTTTTGCAAAAAGTGGGTCTATGTAGTTAAGACCGCTTTCACACAAGGAAACTGAGTTGCCAGAAACTAGCTAGTTTGTTGGCGAGAAGGATGAGAGGGGAAATATTTTGTCTTACTTTTACGCCCTTCTCGCCTACAAACTAAAAATCGCCAGCAACTCAGTTTCCTTGTGTGAAAGGGGTCTAAGCATTTACGCTTAACAGTTTAATTCAATATTGGATTGTAATTTCAGTTGTTTACATGGTGATAAATGAAAGTGCCCACACCAACGGCGAATGGGTCTCCCCTCGCCTAATGTTTCACGTTGTCTTGAGAGAGCCTTTATGAAAACCAATTAAAAAAACTTCTTGGAGTTATTTCTTGTGTTTTCGTTAAAAGTCATATAAAACGTCTTAAATTATGTGAAATGATCCATTGTAGTTCATAAAAAAAAAGATCAAAATGGGCCCGTTGACCTAAAATCAATATTTAATTCCAAAATTAAAATCTCCGAAATCGTGTCGAGTTATATTTTGACAACACCAATACTTGACCTTAATTTGAAGAGCAGCTGTGCTGTGACACCGAGACTCGAAAGGTAAGTATAATGTGTATATTTTTTGTTGAACTGATAAAATATAGCTTTCTCTCTTCTCCTATTTCAGTCCATCATAAGAAATGCGTGAAGTAGCAGCACTATTTTTAAAGACAATACTCCTTTCTCTTTCATAAATTCAATCAGCTGTTAATTGTTTTCGAATCATTTCAGGGGAAGAGAGAGAAGAGAATTGCAATTTGGATTATTACATTTTCACCACAAGGATATGAGTAAAATTGTTTCATCTTGCTTTTTCTCTTAACTGAATTATGAACAATTATACAAGAAAACCTTCCTAAACATACATTTGCATTCACATGAGTTGAGTAGAGTAGGTATGTATGGTAGGGAAATGCACTACACATATCCACATAATACCCATAAATGGTATTAAAGGACACGATTGAAAAAATAGGTATATAATATACATAAATAGGTATGTGTATTATTCATACTTATATTAAATAGTACCTTTCTTTTTTATTGAAAGCTTTTTTTAAATTGATAGCTAGGTATGCAACAAATCATTCTATAATTGTAGTGGTTAAACTTAATATTTCGTCTCGTCATTCAGTTGCCTAGGTAGCCTACGTCTTTTGTTTCTTTTCCTTGTTTGGTCTGAATCTGAATGAATAACACAGGAATTCAACTTTTCGTGTCCTTCACTCGCTATTCCACCCCAAAATGCCCTTCATATCTATTTAGAAAAAAAAAAAAAACAACTTTCATTTGAACAAAGAAGAACTTTTTAGGATTTCACTTCTCACCACACAATCCTGTTCCTAAAAATATAACATCTCTTAAGGAAACAATTATTATTTAAATTCGGGAACAAGACAAAAAACTAATGAGACATTAGGGTGACCAGGGACCTATTTCACAGCCACTACATCAGCGTCCTACAGCGACTACAATAAATTATATTCCAGTTACATTTGCCTGTACCTCACATTCAACACTTCCAGTTGTATTTGGGGAACAGAAAATTTTAACGGAAATATAACTGGGGTTGTCGTAGAATGCTGTTGTAAAAGTTGAAGTAGCTGTGGTGCGTTCTTTTATTAACCATAGTTAACTATGGTTGATATGTCAAAAAAAATTGTTGAAGTGTCATTGTTAGATTTAGTTGGAAATTGTTACATTTCATTTTGGAACGATTTATTGTTAGATATTGTTGATCTGTCAAACGAAAGCTTTGGAAAGTTTTATTTTATCGTTAATTACCATAAAATCATGTTATTTTTCTACAATATAATCTCCTTTTTCATTAAAAATGGTAGAAAATTCAATTTTAATTCATTTCACTTCACCAAAAGCTTTGTTTTGATTCTTCAATTTTTATTTTTTTGTAAACAATCCTTCTCCCATGTGCTTTGACAGATCAACACTTTCAACTCATATCATGGAGATGAGTTGGAAATAGTTACGAATTGTAACTATTTGACACTAATAAACTGAATTTAGGAACGATGTGATGACGTCATATAGTTACAAATCGTAACTATTTTGTAATAAAGGAACGACCATTGTTAACTATAGTTAACCATAGTTAACTATGGTTAATAAAAGAACGGACCACCGATGTAGTAGCTGTGAAATAGGCCCCTGATCTTAAACCCTCAAAAAGAGGACGCGTAGGAAAATTGATTTTATGCTTGTGAAATTGTGCAAGTTTTATTAGTTTTTGTTTTAAGTTACCTTACAAAATATTTATTGAAAGAAATGTACCTACATTTCCCGGATTTTCATAATATATAAATTGACAAAGAAATGTGTATTTTATGAAATCTAATGATAAAATGTCCAACTTATGTTTATTTTAAATAAAACTTTAAATGTTCAAAAAAAAAGAACTGATATTTTTTGCTCAAAAAGAGGACTTGTCCTCCTAAAAGAGGACGTCTGGTAAGTCTACTCGCGTATTATTAAGGTAGGTATACAAATGCAAAAACAAAGTAGCTACTTTTCTGTGACTGTCTCTACAAAAGTGCTTTTCGTTTGCCATTCCCTTACGAGATTCGAGGGTGAATTTTACTTACAAAATCCAGCTAGAGCCAAAGCCAGACAAGTCTAAGACAGATGGAAAACGGAAACAGTATTGTGCAGTTGTTTCGTAGATAGACGGTATCGCGATTGTGGAATATCGGTAGCGGTTGCAGCACTTGTTTTAATTTTCAGTTCCCCCTTTTTGATAATGGTTGTTTTTGTTGTCTTCTTTGTGATTTGATTAGATTTTACCAAACTGGAACTTAATTCAACTTTATTTTATTAACAAATAATAAAGATTCAGCAATAAATTAAGAGAAGGAAAGACAAAAAACAATTAAAGTATTCCGAAAATCCAATTCCATATAAGGTGAATTTAAAGAAGAATATTTTTTGTATACAATTTTTAATTTTCCCATATTTATAATTGAGTATGTGTGTGACTTTGTGGTGAAAAATATTATTTTACGTCACTTGTCAATTTTTGCAAGAAAAAAGTTGCCATAGCCATAGGCGAAATAAAATTGTGAGAACAAAAGAGACAACTTTATGTTAATTTGCCAACTATAGTGCTGATGCTGACTGCTTAGTGCATTTGTGAAAACGAGACAAACGGGTTAAAGAATTCTGACGTCTCCTCTCCTTTGTTTGGATGTGTGTTCTGTTTTGTAAAAGAAAATTTTATCAAGAAGTGAAGTGAGAAGTGTGGTGACTAGTTGGCTACTTGTAATTTTTGGATTTTTGCTCAGTCTCGTACGAAACGAACTGCTGCTTAGTAAATTTTCTTCTTCCAATTTAAACATTGTTTTTCAATTAACAAAAATTATAGAAACCAAAAAAAAAAAAACAAAAAATGCAATCTATAAATAGTTGGAAAACACTGATGCAAGTGCGACGGACATTTAAGAAAAATGATCTTTGACAAATTGTGAAAACATCAATAATAATTGTATTAGGTGAATTTCTAGTATGTTGGAAAAACTTAGTAAAATTTTCATCATTTATCAATTTTCCTGCAGGAGCCATATTATATCTAGAAGACATAAAGGACAATAAAAAAGAGTTGCAGGGAATTTTTCATTCTCCACTCCAATCAAGTATCTACCTTGATATTGTGGGGAGTATCGATTTAATTTGTCATTTAGTTCAATTCTATAATAATTGAGTTGTTTTATACTTTTTGGTTCTAAAAAAATCATACTTGTTTTATTTTTTTAAATTGTGGACAATTGCAATACCATTGTGTGTATACGTACCTACCTACTGTGTTTTATTAAAAAACAAAATCTACGCAATTTTTAAAGTGGTGTGTGGAATATAAAAATAATTGACGTTTCGCCCCATAATTGCATTAACTACAATATATTAGCTCCAACTAAATTGATTTTCCGTTGCAAAAACGGATCGGTAAATAAAGGAGAAGTGATTCGTCCATTTGTCAGCGGGACTTTTTCAGAAAAAAAAAAAAAAAAAACAGTATGAACTTTTGGACAGTAAGACTGCCGTTGGGAGTCAAGTCAATCGTGCAAAGTGATGAAAAATGAAAACTTGAGAATTATTATAAAGAAGAGCAGTGATATATATTTTATTTTTTATATATTTTGTTATTCGTTGGATTTTATCAGCTGAATTAAAAGAAAGTTAAAGAAGAGGATTTTAAGGTAAGTTTGAGCTAGAATTTCCATCAATGTATAATAACAAGTTTTAACCTATTACGTCATTACATGAAATGTTATTGGAAAAACGAAAAAGGGTGCAGGGGGCTATTGGTTGGGAATGGGGGTAGACGACAGAGCACAGAGGGTATAGATTATACTACCTACTACCTTTTTCCCCATTACTTTTCTCCCATTCCCATCCTCTTATAATTTTGTATTGTAATTTTTCTCGTGGTCAGTCAGCTGTTTTTGTATTAAAATGTGTGTGTGTTGAATTTGTTTTGTTTGCGCATTCAAAGATAGAGAGAGAGAGAGAGAGAGAGAGAGAGAGAGAGAGAGAGAGAGAGAGAGAGAGAGAGAGAGAGAGAGAGAGAGAGAGAGATTGACAAGCCAAGTGCAGTATTTTGATTTTTAGAGTTATTACAGAGACGATACATCTTCAAAATGTTGAATTTAAAATGTTGAATATAAATTATTGAGAATAACAAGTAGTAAGCTGTTTACATGAGCCTATATTAAACTTGTTTAAACATTTATTACATTAGTAGTAGCCCGTAGCGTAATGGTTAGTGCGTTCGACTGTCACGCTGGAGGTCTGGGATCGCTTCCCAGCCTCGTCCACTTAAAACTAAAAAAAGTTTTTTTTCAGGGCTACTGTCTCTTGCGAGGAATTGAAAAATCCTCCAAGAGTATCACTTGTCACGAATAAGTGCTTCTCGTCTAGCCATTCGGATTCGGCATAAAATTGTAGGTCCCTTCCATTCCTGTCGAAAGGCGCACACAGGAATGGTTGCGAGTTGTTAGTCACTAGGCCCTGGTTCTTCATGAGCCGTTGTGCCACCCGATTTATTAATTTTATAAACATTTATTAATTTTATAAACATTTATTAATTAAATTCATATGGTTGCATTTTATTTGTCTCCATATCCATTTGTATTCGTTGTAGGTAGGTATTATGTGCATATGTATGTTCTGTTTTTGAACTCACCATATTTGATAAGGTGATAATAGAGTGATGTCAAAAATGTGGGTGGGTAGGGGTTGTAGCCTATGTATGTATGTACGTATATAATGTATGTAGGTATTATCTTTTTTTTTCATGAACCATTACGTGTGATTGTTTCCTTTTCCTTGGCATTATTAGGAATACCGAAATAAATTAATGTGATTTTGATTGTGACTGTTCTTATTCTTAATTAATTATTTTGTGATATGTAGCTTATACGCTTATGTAGCTACGCAGATAAATACAGGGGTAAGTACATACCTAGGTATGTATATTTATTCAACTAGGTATCATACCGACCTGCGTACATATCTTACTCCAAGAATGTTGAAATTTGTTTGGTGGGTCATTTCTTTTAGTTCAATTTAAAGACCTTGAGTGTCATTAAACCAATTTCAAATAATAGCTAGGTATGTACCTAAGTGGGTAGATATTTAATAGGTAGGTAGGGTAGAGGCACCAGTTACCGAACAGTTTACGGACTTTGAAGAAAAAACATGTTGTAAAAAATACTTTAATTGAGTTTAGAAATGTAATATAAATTTATTCTAAGAGAAAATCTCAAATATTTTATGCCTGATAGTAGTTTTTTTCAAACAAATTATCAGTAAAAAAGAAGAAATAATATTAAATGGAAAACAACACTTTTTGTCTATTCTCGAACACTTGTTTCCTGAAGCCGAACAAAGAGTTTCCTGTTTTCGAACACTGAAATTAAAAGTTCGTTAATTGTAAAAAATCGTTTTTAATGCAAAATTTGAGTATTTTGTAAGTTTTTTTTTTATTAGAACATACAAATTTAAGAATAACAGTTAATTGACAAAAAAAAATAAAAGTCACAATAAGTACTTACATTACAATTTTTCAAAGAGCTAATAGGTGCTTTATAGCCAACTAGGAACTTATAACAAATCCTAGGTAGGTACCTAGTACTTATACGAGATTCAATTTCAAGAATTTGATAATGAGTAATTCCAATCAATGGGAAACTTTGTTAAGAAGGTATTGAAGATGTTTCTTTGCTTAGACTTACATATCCCTTCATATTTGTGTTTCATAGAGCCAGTTGTCTTACGTTTTTAGCATTTGAACCGCGGTCACGTATAAAATATTTTTAACTCACCTATTTTGGCGGTTAATGCCCGGAGTTTGTTCGCAGTGGCTTTATTTTATACAGTTACTTTCACAGGTTAAAATCGGCTAATTTTCATGAGCAGCTCAAACTTTTGGTTCCTTGATACAGTTTTAGTTAACAATCCAGATGATCATTTACCAGTTGCAATTATCATGACTTTAAGGTGATTAGTTTGACACAAACTGACCCTAACTGAATTTTAAACTGTGTTCAGGGTTTAAGTACTTCACAATAACTAATACTATACTTGGACCGATTTCAACCTTAGGTAGGGAAGTTTGTTCACAGCTAATTATATTTAATCCATCATTATTTCAACTGGTAGATCATCGAATGTTAACCAAACTTTTTTTCAAAATGACCAAAGCTTGAGTTTATTTTAAACCGCTAATTAGTAGATTTTGGATGATTCGCGTAACTGAATTAGAACACGTGAAAGTAGCACACAAATATTAAACAATGTGAAAAAAGTGTCCCTTAATCCGACAAATTCAGTGAGTTCAAAATGTTTGATCTGCGGTTTAAATCCTAAACCAGGCTTGTCCAATTGGCCCTTATATATGAAAAGCATGATAGAAAATTGAGAAATTTGCATATAATGAACTATAAAGGGCCATATGTCTTGTATTCGAACACCAGGGAATATGCTGTTCGGAAATAGAAACACCACTTAATATAGAGTTGCCTATTTTCCAACAAATATGCTCGGGTTAGGAAACTCGCTAAAACTTTTTTTCCTTTTCTCGAACAGTTAAAAAGGCAAGTTATTTAAACTTTTTTGTACAAAATGACTTTAAATATTTAAAACTAATACACTAATATAATAAATAAAATATTTTCAAGTTATTGCGTTAATAATTTGCTTTAAAAAACAATCTTTCCCGAGATAGTCAATCAAGTTTTTTTTTTACAAATCTTTAGAAAATCGCAAAGATCGAAAACCTTTACCAATTGTGATTGGAAGTGATTAAAAATAATCTTTCCGTCGGCTTTTTTGGTCACTGTAGTTTTTGCAATGAAACAATTAAGTTACATTAGCTTTCCCGACGTTTCGGCAGGGGTTGCTGCCTTCTTCAGGGGAACTTTATTTGGACAACAAGAAAAAATATATTGTTTACATTATAATAACAATAATTGAAACAATACAAAATACACTCACTTTAATAAAACTGTGTTTAAATTTAAACTGACATTTAAAATTATTGTATCTAATAATTGTAATATTATTTACAAAAGTAAAGAAATAACCACTTCATACGAAGTTTAGTCTATGGAATTTAAACAAGGAGTAAAGAAACTGAAAGAATACTGTGTTATGATGAGACAAGAGAACAATAGATGGCAGAGATGTTTTGGGTGTCTTGTTTTCTGTTCATGTTGTTGTTGTTGTTGATGATGTGTAATGTTTCTAGGGTGTATCGTTTCGAAACATGTTTCTCTGTCTGTAGGACTTTGACACCTTCAAAATCTGGAGAGTGGCCGTTTTCGATACTGTGGCTCGCCAGGGCTGTCTTTCCAGGATTGTTTGATTTGATATCCGATTTATGATTAGAAATTCGCTGTTTAAGAAATTGTTTTGTAGTTCCGATGTAACACTGGTTGCATGGTTCATTAGGTTTACCCTTACAATTTATTTTGTAAATGACATCAGCAACTTTATCCTTATCCGCTTTCGTTTTAAGTTTAGTGAAAAGGTGACTCAGAGTTTTATTTGATTTGAAGGCCAGGCGAACATCTGTTAGTTTTTGGTTTATCACTTCTTTAAAATTCTCAGTCAGTCTTGGGATGTAAACCATACTTTTGTAGTAACCATTATTCGGGTCTTTAGTGTCTTCGCTTGGAATTTTGCAATTTTGTTTCTGAAGTAGACCACGAATTATAGAATTTGGAAAACCATTGTCACTCAGGATTTTTTTTGATTTTTTTCTCATTGGCAGAGTGAAATTGTTCGTCGCTGAGTGCGAAAACTTTACTGACGAGATTGGATGCAGTGTTCATAACTATGTGCCTCGCTTGGTTAGACCGAAAGTTGACTAATCTTCCCGATGCAGTATGTTTTTGGTGCCAGTCAAACAATAGACGGTTGTTTTCACGATGGATTTTTACGTCCAAAAATGCTATTGACCTGTTATGTTCCATTTCCACAGTGAACTGGATTTTCGGGTGGAATCCGTTAAGGATCAGCTGCACTTTTTCAATGTTGCGTTTGTCCATCACGGCAAAAATGTCATCTACATACTTAGCAACAAAAGTTGGCCTTTCTTCCATTCCACTAAAACATTCATCTAGTACGTGATCAAGTACTAAATCTGCAATCAATAACTAATTCACTAAACTTAAAACGAAAGCGGATAAGGATAAAGTTACTGAGGTCATTTACAAAATAAATTGTAAGGGTAAACCTAATGAACCATGCAACCAGTGTTACATCGGAACTACAAAACAATTTCTTAAACAGCGAATTTCTAATCATAAATCGGATATCAAATCAAACAATCCTGGAAAGACAGCCCTGGCGAGCCACAGTATCGAAAACGGCCACTCTCCAGATTTTGAAGGTGTCAAAGTCCTACAGACAGAGAAACATGTTTCGAAACGATACACCCTAGAAACATTACACATCATCAACAACAACAACAACATGAACAGAAAACAAGACACCCAAAACATCTCTGCCATCTATTGTTCTCTTGTCTCATCATAACACAGTATTCTTTCAGTTTCTTTACTCCTTGTTTAAATTCCATAGACTAAACTTCGTATGAAGTGGTTATTTCTTTACTTTTGTAAATAATATTACAATTATTAGATACAATAATTTTAAATGTCAGTTTAAATTTAAACACAGTTTTATTAAAGTGAGTGTATTTTGTATTGTTTCAATTATTGTTATTATAATGTAAACAATATATTTTTTCTTGTTGTCCAAATAAAGTTCCCCTGAAGAAGGCAGCAACCCCTGCCGAAACGTCGGGAAAGCTAATGTAACTTAATTGTTTCATTGCAAAAACTACAGTGACCAAAAAAAGCCGACGGAAAGATTATTTTTAATCACTTCCAATCACAATTATTAATTCCAAATTGGTCAATAAATCATTTTTAGAAAACCTTTACCGTTTGTACAATTTTTTAATACATGGGTGATTCTCTGTTAAAAGCTGCTTTTTAGCACCCAAAATGTCCCCTACCTAAATTTAAGAAAAAATTATGTACATTCTAGTGTTGTTATAAATTATGGAATAAATTAATGATTTAAAGTGTGGGCACTTGATTTTAAGCGTTTTTGAGAATTCGGGCTTGATACGGAAATGACGCCTTCGATACGGAAATGACAATGTACCAGTACAAAAATGTTCCTTTTAAATATTCCTTCTAACAAGGGTCGTGTGATGGATGCATTTAAAAGACTTACGGTTTTACAGGAATTTATTTAAAATTATAAAAATCTAAATTAAATCGATTTATGTAAATGATTGTGTGGTACGGAAATGACATTTAACTAGTAAAAAAGAAAAAAAAAAACCTAAACAATAGAAGTTATATTGTTTTTGTTTTTATTTTAGTGGACTGTATTGAATGAAATTCAATAAAAAGTATTTAAGCGACCTTTAGTCCAATGCGTTTCGGTCCTGATAACAATTACAGTGGACCTCATCAGTTAGAGCTGTAATTGTTACCTTTCTAAGACGCAACATTTTAGTCGATGGCTACCGACGTTTATAAAATTTACAGCATAAAAAGTGCAGTGTGTTTATGCTGTAAATTTTATAAACGTCGGTAGCCATCGACTAAAATGTTGCGTCTTAGAAAGGTAACAATTACAGCTCTAACTGATGAGGTCCACTTTAACTAGTAAAGATAAATAATTTGTTACGTTTTCGATTCCCCACCTATCTCAGTTTTACGGTCTGCAATTGCCATTTAGGTGTTTTAAATGCATGCACAAAAATTTTAATGATTTGCAATAAATTCATGATTTTTTTAAGAAAAAACACATCTAAAGTTATTTCCGTAACTATTTTCTAATCGCCGTAACACAATAAAGGCGACGGAAATGACGAAAATCGATGTTTTTAACTTTTTAGACAAGAAAAATAGAAAGTATATTTTTGTTTTAATTTTGTATAACTAACTGCAACATAACCTCACAATACTGTTGCAAAATATTTTGTTCTTACTATCACTTACTAAAATTATATGCACCTACGGAAATGACGAAATTGATGAAACACGTGACGAATACAACCACTTACTTTAAAATAACACACGAAACTGATGTCCCACTCATTTAATTGAATATATTTCAAAAAAAGCATGAATGAGTTTCTTCATTTAGTCTAAATCCTATAAACTGACGGCCGTTAATTTGAATTTATAAGCATTTAACATTTTTCACGGAAATGATGCAAATACATGGAGACACATGTTTGAAAGTTTGTAAGTTAATTGTTTCAAATAAATAAATTTAATTTTTAGGGAACTACATATTCTTAATCCTGGAACTCAGTCAAATTAAAATTCATACATTTAAAAACAAACAAAAAATCCATTTTCCGCGCTGAAACAAGGAGGAGACACGCGACGGAAATGACATTTGGACCATAAAAACAATAATTTTTTTATTACATATTTGCAAATATTTAAAATTTAGAAGTGGCCCAATTAGAAATGTTGCTTTCGCTGTTATTGACTTCAAAATAAATAAGTTTTTTTAATTTGTTGAACCATTTTTGGTCGGGCCACGAAAAGGAGCTTTTAGTGGAGAATCACCCAAATACAAGATTGTTGTATTTGTGAGAAAATTTGTGAAATGGAAGGGGAATATGCTGAAATATATTAGTGTTGGATTGAAAGAGAAAACCTTACAACTAATGAAAATACAACCATTTTTGCAAAAAGTGTTCGGTATCTGGAGATGTTCGGTAACAGGTGCCTCTACCCTATAATGTAAGTGTACCCGGCCACCTAACGCATTTGTTTACTTTGATTTTCTAACGCAACTTTATTACCGGAAAAGTATTTTCAATGTTCTGTTCGCCCTCCAAAAACAATTTTTCTCTGCCCACTTTTGTGTGCTGAACTTAACCTTCATTTATTAATTTCCTTTTTACATTAAATAATCCATTAACTAGCTATTGCAAATGCAACTGCATTTTTAACTGCAAATACCTAATTACATTGTGTGTACCTCATGGTGTTTTCGATTGGTAAAATAAATCAATTTATTTTTGATTTGGATCTGTCATAACACAGATTTTGCATTCTAATGGGCAAATAAATCGATTTATTTTTTCATTTAAAATCAATTTTGCAGATCTTAATTTTTAGGCAGATTTACCTCTCCATGCAATTTAAGTTGTCACTTTAGAAATTTGTTTTTTTATTGTTTCAAAATGTGTTCGAAATATAAAGAAAAGCATTTCTGATATAAAATGGGAGCAGTTAAAAATTGGTGAATTCATGATGTTCATTTTGCTCTTCTGAAAGTGCATCAAGTGATGACCAGTTTTTTGAAGTAATGAATTAGACATACAATTACACGAATCACCACGAAATAAATCAATTTTTAGATTGAAATCTGAGTTTACCAATCGAAAACACCATAAGTAACGTTGCTAGGCTATTTGGAAAATACATCATACCTACCTACATATTTGCCTATAATAACTTTTTCTTAAAATAAATTTAATTTCTACCAAGTGCAACTGCATCTTTAACTGCAACTGCATCTTTAACTGCAACTGCTGCAATTTTCACTTCCACACACTGTGATAAGCCTATATGAGTTACTATTATTGCTATAAATTATTGTAAATTGCAACTGCGACTGCAACTAAAACTGCCATCAATTTTTTTTTAAATCCAAGGTTACTCAGGAGAACATAATGAATAATTGTAAGTATACTTAAAAAGTTTTATAACATTGTGTGCAGAGGCTAATGCCGGATTTACACGACTGGCAAAGTTGCCAATATTTCTGCCAAAAAAATGGTAAAATAATGGCAGAAATAATTTTTTTATGACATGCATTTACACGAGTTCAAATAATGGCAGATTTCAAAATACTAGCAACATGCCATAAAAGAATGAGCAAGTTCATTCTTATCTAGAATGGCATAATTTCGGAAAATGGCGTCAGTAAAGTGTTTACACATAGTCATATTAATGGCAGCATTTTATGCCAAATTATCTCTGCCATTTTATTTTGGCAAAAAATATTGCCAGTATTAAGAGCGTTTACACGATGAAAATAAAAATGGATATAATTTGACAGATATAATGGCATTTTGCCATTCGTGTGAATGCAGCATAAGATATTATTAAAAAGCCCTCCAAGCTATCCCACTGAGTATTAATATCTATCTATATATAGGGTGTCCCAAAAGTCAACGTCGAAATGAAAACGGGTAATAGGGTAGGTGGTGACAGTTATTAAAAAAATAATTACAAAAATTGTTGCCATGTATTTTGTGAGTTATGTGCATTTGAAAAAAATCGTCAATCTGTGACGTTCTTTCAAGTGCCGTGATCACAAATCTTAACTTTTCTCAACCTTTTTTGTTGTTATGGAACCTTGAATAACCCCGCTAACAAATGCATTCAAAAATGTAAACACACCTGCATCAGTTTTAAAGAAAATATCACTTTTTGCCCATCTAAGTACTCAACATTTTTACATAACCCTAATTCAATCGGGGGTAGTGCTAAAAAAATGTACTACGAAATTTTGGCAAGCTACTTTAAAAGTTGGCGTGTTCAATTCTCATTTCAAAATGGTGTAACATTTTTGAGAATATTCTATAAATAACGGACAAAAAATTCTTTTCTCAAGTAACTCGGTTTTAAGATAATTCTTTTAAATTCATTAAAAAAAACTTTGAATACACTCTAGGCTTTCTCATGTCTAAGTTTAAGTTCGAGGGGGATGAACAGTTATTTATAAGTAACCACTACCAGGTCCAGAGTACCGCAGGCTATCAGAAAGTGATTCATTTCTATTAATTTGGTTTAAGTTTTAAATAAAATTCAATTTTTCAACAAAATTTACATGAAAAGTTTATTTAGATCAGCTAATAGCAAATGTTCAAATTGTTTGCCTCTAACGGCACATATGGATTTAGGCTCTTTGGTTAAATTTTTTTATCTCAGAATTACCATTTGGTAGTGCACGGCCAAAAAATTGTTAAAATTGAAAAACACATAAAAATCATGTTCCTCTAAAAATCTCTATAACTACTTTTAGCTTATTCTTAATATTTTTAATTAGCTTGGACACATGTCTACGCTTCCATTTATGTAATAAATTTAGAAACAAATTTTCTACATTTCGAGAAATAAAATATTCAAATTTGCGAAAAAACTGTACTCAATTGAGTATAGTGGTAGATAATGGGTTAAAAAGGATCGGTTTATAAGATGGGCGAATCTCCTTGAGTCGATGTCAATTTGCACAAGTGGCATGTAGAAAGTCCACATTTGATGCGGGAAGACAAATCACAATATCGCTTCAAAGTAAATATGTGGACCGGCATTCTGAATGGTAAAATAATTGTACTATGTGAGCATCCAGAGAACTTGAACGGCGAGGTGTATTTAGATTTTTCACAAAATCACTTACCTTATTTATTAGGAGATGTGCCACTTAGCAATTATGGAAATATTTGGTTTCAACAACACGGCTGCCCAGCGCATTTTGCTCGCCCAGTGAGGCAATTCCCTGATGAAGCATATCCAGGGAGGTGGATAGGGTGGTCTGGTGCAATTTCGTAGCCAGCCCGCTCACCCGACTTAAATCCTCTGAATTTCTTTCTTTGAGGGGGGGGGGGAGAGGGGGGTGTGGCAGTAAAAGAAAAAGTCTACTCAAAACCGATCCAAAACTTAGCCGAGCTGCGCCAAAAATCACGGAGGCTATTGCAGGCATCGACTCAAGGAGATTCGACCGTCTTATAAACCGATCTTTTTTAAGAAGATTTATGTCTTGCATTGCCGTTGGAGGCAAACAATTTGAACATTTTTTATGGCTGATCTAAATAAACTTTTCATGTAAATTTAGTTGAAAAATTGAATTTTATTTAAAACTTAAACCAAAGTAATAGAAATGAACCACTATCTGATAGCCTGCGGTACTCTGGACCTGGTAGTGGTTACTTATAAATAACTGTTCATCCCCCTCGAACTTAAACTTAGACATGAGAAAGCCTAGAGTGTATTCAAAGTTTTTTTTAATGAATTTAAAAGAATTATCTTAAAACCGAGTTACTTGAGAAAAGAATTTTTTGTCCGTTATTTATAGAATATTCTCAAAAATGTTACACCATTTTGAAATGAGAATTGAACACGCCAACTTTTAAGGTAACTTGCCAAACCAATTTTGTTGACAATTATTGTAAAATATAAACGGTCAGATTTGGACGTAAATGAAGAAATCTTATCAATGAAATTAGCCAATAAATGGACAACAGAGTACCTAGAATGGAAAACCGTACGCCTTAGTCACGGGATAATACTACGTTTTCATTAGAACCGAAATGAGGTGTTTTCGGAATTTGACAAAAAAGTGTTTTCATTATCAAATTTTCTAATTTCGTCGGATATCTATCTACTTTCATTTTGAATTTGGAATGGCAGTTTAACGTTTGTTTTTGTTGTTTTCTCTTTGTGTTTTGACATTTTCATGTGCAAGAGCTTTTGAAAAGCTTTTGGAATCGGCTGCTGATGGATGGATTTACCGCATTTCGAACCTCATTTCGTGCAAATTTGATTTAAGTTAGCTCATTTGAGAATGAGAATTTGTATGGGAAATTAATTTCGGATCTGATTTGGAAATTTGCAACCAAATTACCTCATTTGGCCCAGTGAAAACGTAGTATAAGACTGACGTTTGACGTATATGTTGTTTTTCTCTTGTTCTTAAGTGAATAATCATAAACATCCGGTGGACAAGCGAACGCACTTAGTCTCATCCCCCTAAGTGATCTATTGGGAGCTGTAGGCATGTTTTTTTTTTTTATTTTAGGGAGTTGTTATAAAAAAGAAAAGCTTAATAAATTTTTCTTTTTTCCTGAGGGTGGACAATCGATTTTTTTGGTTGGACAAACGTGGACAAACGATTCTGATAATCCCCATCCACAAATTTTAAGTTCGGGATTCCCACTTCACACAGCCTCTAAGTCCAGAATAAAGACACAATACTGAGAGTCACATATTTGTTTAAAAAGATAATCGAATGTCAAAAGTTGTATGTTGAAGCCAATTAGACCATGTACAAAAGTGAACATAATTTCAAGTGGAATTGCTTCAAAATTTTGTATGCGTCATATATTAAAATAGACACAAAAATAAACATAACGACAAATAAGCTTTAAAGAAAAATTATCTACCTAATTTTTTGAGTTCCGGAGAATTGGTGAGACAATAATTAATTCCAAAAAACCGGTGAGTATTTTTTTTTTTCGGAAACCATATAAATAAGCCAGTCCTGTCAGGCATTTTGTCAGTTGTGTTAAGGGATTTTATAGAGCAACCAAAAATTTGTGTATTAAACTAGTATACATTTAATTTGAGCTAAAGCTTGTTTAAAAAAAATTAAAATGAAGATAGTCATATTTATATTAATGGTATTATTAAATGGTGTCATAAAGTCTAATGTTGTGTTGGAGAACACCACGATAAGCAGTGTAAGTATTTCTAACAATAAATCTTGCTACATTTAAACGGCAAACGGTCAAACTAGTAAATGTTTACAACTTGCCATTTGTAAATTTGCAAAAAAAATTGATGACCTCTCCACCAATTCTGGTGACAATTAAACTGTCGAAATCGAACGACGATGTTGTATCATTGAAATTAGCCAATAATCGGACACAAAGCTACAATGGAAAAGATTTAATTTTAAATGGCTTTATTGATGATATCCAAGTATTCAAGAATGGCAAATTGATGTTATATATCAATTGCTGATAAATGTGCCAAACAAAATTCTTATAAATATCAAAGAGTGAGCGACTCAAAAATATGCGAATATTCGCAAGATTTATTTTTAAAAAAAGTACATTTTACCGCCAATCTTCATTACGACCTAGTTAAAAATTATGCAAACGACCTTGTAAGCATTGAGCCGGTAAATGAGACAGTCAATGGTTGTAATTTCTTAACTCCTGTTAACGTGACCGATGATCGAAAATCTGGGACTTCAGAGGTAATCGTAGCAATTTACAACATTCTATTTTTGTTTAATTTATTCTCATTCTAAAAAAGGTGTTGGATGACGAGAGTCAATTGCGTGGCAGTGAGGAGCCTTCGAATATCGAAAATATAAATCATCACACGTCCGTTGGTACCAGTTCATAGCATATCTTGTTGTCGATCGTCGATCGATAATCGCTAACGAGCGATCAACGATCGACAAATTGAGAAATCAGTATTGTGGTTGTCGATTGCGTTCGACAAATATCGAAAATCCAATCGCTCGTTGTCGACCGCATTTTTGTGACCGACTGGGTCTATTCAACAAGTAAAAAATTATGTAGAGAGTAAAATGTGAGTGTTTTTTATTTAAAAAATGTTTGTTTATAAGTGAAATAGGTATATTTAATTATTATTCTTAATGCAGGGCGAAACAAGTTTTAACAAAAAACAGATAAAAGCCATCAATTCACCCCATAACTCTTGAGAATCCGAATTTTTTAAGGAAATACATTTTTGTTTGGCGTATTTCACTTTCGTTTATTTTGGACATACATATGTGAGTTTCTTTTACACTTAGCACTTCTTTTAAGGATAGAGTAGATTGAGCCAACCTAATGAACAAATCATTTCCTACACTTAGTTGATATGATGCTTGGGCACAAAATCGTAACGCGGTACACAATTTAAGGATGTTGGGAATCGACGATTTTCTTATTCCCAGCTTAAGTTTTAAGAAATTAAATCCATAAAGGCTGGATTATCAAAAATAGTTAACAAAGCTATAAAAGACAAATAAATGAAAAGAAAAAAAAACTACAAAATCAAGTAAAATGTACAATTTATCAACTCCAAGGGGTTGGATGAATTTCTTATATTGCCCCGTTTTCTGATGGCCTCTAAAATTATATTTATTGTATATTCTTCTGAATCTTTTTCACTTAACGCTTCGATTCATCCATTTCTTATTTTAAGTTTATTTTTATAAAAATAAACTATTTTATTTTCAAACTTCACAAAACGAGATAAATAAATAAACAATCCAGTCTGAAAAAAATCGATCTGTCAAACGTCAAAGTATGAATAATTCACAATTTATACTTTTTCATTCACAATAACTCATATACTAGTCGATCAAGTTACGCAATACCGATTGAGAAATCAGTCGATGGTGATGATCGTTGAAACTGCGATCGCTGATCGACAACCGCAATAGGGCCCAATGTTTCTGAAAAGGTCTTTTTATTTACTACAATAGCTAGCTTGACAGCTTACTTTTAGTCCCTGTGTGAAAATTTTTTTTCGCTAATTATGGTTGTGATGTGGTGAATTTAAGTATAGAAAATGTAAATTTAGTAGGTATGTAGTAAAGGAAAAATGTGCTGGTCCAACCAATAAGGACGTGACGTACGTCGTTGAAAAGGTATTTTCTACTATAGTAACCTGGACAGCACATTCCAAATCGTTGTGTGAAAGAAGTTGTTTGATAATTAAGATTGTAATGTGGTGAATTTAAATATCGAAAATGTAAACAGGTCAGGCAAAGTCTTTTATTTCATACTAAAATGTACTTAATCACAATCTTAATTATTGAATAACTTTTTTAAAACAACGATTTGAAATGTGCGGTCTGAGTAACTATTGTAACACCAAAATTCACCACATCACAATCTTAATTAGCGATTAACAGGGATATAAGGTAAGCTGTCAAGGTAGCTACTGTAGTACATAAACAGACCTTTTCAGAAATATATGTCTTGTTGTTATTGGTAAGCCCAGCACATTGTTGCCTGTACTACATACTTTTGCTTTTTTGGATACGTTTCGTAAGTGGCGGGTGGAACCTTAACAACTCGTTGAAGTGGGTACCAAGGTTCTTAAGGTTCTTTTTGCAGGTTATTGTACATGCGACTGGAAGCTCTTGAAGCACGCAAGCTCCGATTCGGAGGTGTTTATTCGGATGCCCTCTTTCTTGTAGAAGGCGTAGAGTCTGTTGATGTGTAACTTAATTTTGCGTAAAGTTATCAGGGGAG
The DNA here is from genome assembly GCA_949320155.1 of Melangyna quadrimaculata. Lineage (NCBI taxonomy): Eukaryota > Metazoa > Arthropoda > Insecta > Diptera > Syrphidae > Melangyna > Melangyna quadrimaculata. Next base: position 22,039,095 of record OX439485.1, read on the forward strand.
ACATCAATGTGGCATATGTAAGGGAGTCATCAGCATAAGGAAGACCTTAACACACTTGGCACAGGATGGTGAGATGTCATTAGGCTGTAGAGGGAGAGGGGCCTAGCTCGAACCTTGGGCAACCCCGGCTTTGATGTTCTTCACTGTTGTCCAGTTGAATATATAATTTTCTGTATGAAAGAAAAAATATTTTTTTCGGTGACGCAGGTAAATGTGATCGATGAAGCTTATGGATAAAAGCTACAATTTATACGCTGTCTAATGCTTTCTCGACATCTAGAAAGCATTTAACGGTGACACGATGACGGTTGCTTAGCGCTATGGTGATGTCATGCTGGAACTTTGGAACTTCAAGAGTTGATGCAAAGTCGAGTGTTTTTCCCTAAAGCCAAACTGAATGTTCGGTATGATGGCGTTTTCCAGACAGTACATCTTTAGTCTCCGAAGTAATAATTCTTCCAGTATTTTACTTATGTTGTTCAGAAGCGAAATTGGCCTGTAATTGGACTGCGGCTGGTCACGAGACGAGAAAAGTCTCGGTCGCGCATGATCGATTTAAGCAACCGAGACGAGACTGTATATTTGGACCGACATTTACAGAGAGTCTAATAAATTAAAAAATCCAATTTCAGTTAAATATTTATTTTCTTCTGCATATATTCAAACGATAATCGGAAATAGTTCGTTCCAATAATCAATAGTTTGTCGGAAAATCGTATGTTTTGGAGACGAGACTTAATTAAACGAGACCGGCACGAGACCGAGATTTTAACGAGACCGAGACGAGACTTCCAAGCGTCTCGCAGAGTCTCGTCTCGTGGCCAGCACTGCATGTGGAAGCATTTTCAGTATGTAGTTTGAGACTCCTTCTGACTTTTACGGCTTTGAATGTCCGATCATATCTGCTTCCTCCTCTAGATTCCAGAGATGTGTGCTATCACTTACTGGGTTGGAGTCACCAAAAACGACGACTTCCGGATTTGGCTGCTGAATGGATGCCTTGACTTTATTTAGAAACGCTGGATTATTAGATGGGTTTAATGTGAAGTTTGCCTTGAAGTTGTATCGTTCGGCGGCTTCGTGTGTGGCCAGATTTGTATTTTTGTATTTTCAAAATCAAAGTCCATGTCTACATGTAAATTCCCCAGAGCTTTGTTTAAACAGTTTATGTACATGTTTAGATGGGTTATGACCTGAGGTAGATACCCTTCTCATACTTATACCGCAAAAACATTGTTTTCTCTAAAGAAATCACTGAAATCATCACCTTCACTCTTTTCTGCCAAATTATAAAGGATTTTCTTTGTTCAAGTTTCCAGACGTATGTATACATAGAAATAGAAATACTGCGCATAACCTAGCAAAAGCCATTGCCTTTGGTTCTTTAAAAACATAAATTTATCTTATGTAGGTATTTTATTTACTTCTCATCGTTCTATAACTCTTTTTTATTTTTTTTTTGTTTCAAATTGTCTTCTCTGCAAAGATATATTGGTGGGGATTTATATTTCCCACTCAACCTTCCTCTAAATCAACGTTACACAAGAACAAGACCATTTATATTAATGGAACTTTTGTTTGGCATTTAATTTAAAAATATTTTTGTAATCGTCGTCAAAGCGTTATCAATATATTCTGGTTCTGATGGAGTATTATATTTGCGATTGTTTTTTTTTTTTTTTTGGGGAAAAAAATGCTTTCCCTTAAGGTTATATGATGGGTTTCTTGTATTCTTGTACCTTAAAAGGGAAGGCAAACACGTAATTTATCTACGGTTAACTTTTTTTGTTTTGTTTACGAACCAAAACCTGTCTCGCAAGTAAAAATCAAAAAAAGTCAAAAATAAAAACAAAAAATCGAACGTAAACTGTTTTCATTCGATTTAATTTTAAAAATCTTATTTTCCACTTGGAAGGAGTAAAACATTTGTATGCGAGTTGTCGGGTCGAGTCGGAGTTTTGTTTTCTTTTTTTTATTTGTTTTTTAATTAAACCAAAAACCATATGGATGGAGTATTTATTTTAATCTCAACCGCAACACAACACAAAGGTGTGTGTGTGAGGATTTTTAGTTATAAAATAACATCTGCAAAATGCCCCACACGACATCATAGCCTATACTCATATAACTTGGCATCGAATCTTCTTTTCGGTTTAGTTGGTTTGTACATTTTCTTCGATGCAAAGTTATTTATATCTTATTTCATTATAAAAATAAAAATTTAAATGCGACTGAATTGCTTAAGGGCTTTTTTAGTGGAACATAAAATATCTATACCTACCTTGAGTATAAGAAGGTACCGGTACCTACCTGCATTTACATATACATATTGATTTTAAAAATAAAATAAAATCAAATTGGCAAGAAACTTTTATTGGAAATTGAACATTGGCATCTGTAAGCGAAAAATTCAAATGAGCCAACAAAAAAAATAAAACAAAGCAAATGACCCAGATCTTTCACTTCTAACTCTGAGATTTTATCTTGGTTGAACATAAATCTAGGATAGATCATTTATTTGTAATTCTTTAGGCAACACCTTCGATAAAAAGAACGTAATGAAGAGATATACATAGATTATTACAGGGTGTTTTGCATAAAATGTATCAAAGCTCTAGAGCGCGAAGGTTAAGTTGAAACAGGAAAAATATCGTTTGGGCGGGGTGAAGGGGGTGGTCGACTTTGACTTTCCGCAAATATAACCCGCGCAGAAAAACAATCTAATAGGAGCCCGTAGCGTAATGGTTAGTGCGTTCGACTGTCACGCTGGAGGTCTGGGATCGCTTCCCAGCCTCGTCCACCTAAAAACTAAAAAGTTTTTTTTTCAGGGCTACTGCCTCTTGCGAGGAAATGACAAATCTTCCAAGAGTATCACTTGTCACGAATGAGTGCTTCTCGTCTAGCCGTTCGGATTCGGCATAAAATTGTAGGTCCCTTCCATTCCTGTCGAAAAGCGCACACAGGAATGGTTGCGTGTTGTTAGTCACTAGGCCCTGGTTCTTCATGAGCCGTTGTGCCACCCGATTTATTTATTTAGAAAAACAATCTAGTTTTCGACAAGGCACTAGAGAGTTTAACAAAGATTCTGGCAAGGGGCTAGCAAGGGTAAGTAAAAGCTAGAACAATGGCCTTGGCGATTATAAACCCTTTTGGCTCGTCAGGCTTTTGTGGGACTTCAGGCTTTTGTGGGACTTGATCCCTCGATCTTCTGCTTGTCAATCCAATGCGCTACCCATTGGGCTATCTCGCTATACAAAAATTCAATGTCGAAAGTGAATAAGTTTCATAGTCTGTTGCATATCATATTGCATAACAAATACATACTGAATAGAACAGGATTGGAAGTACTTGCTTTTTAAGTAGAACAACTTAGAACATGTATTTACAGATGTCTCACACCCATAGCAAAAGTGTGATATGAAAAAGAAGACAAAGGAAAGAGAGAATAAAGTGTCGTATGACACTGAGATTGCATGCTGCGTATAAAATGTTTGTTTTTGATGTACAAAAAACATTCCTGATGGGGTACCGAAACATGTTCAACAAGTTTTTAGTAGGGAAGGGCCTCACGAGTGTTTCCCTCGTCTAAATTTTTGGTACTCAATTCCAGCAAGGGCTTGCCAAGTATCTGAAAAGTTTTCATCGTCTAAAATTTCCCTACTGAATGCTTACTAGGGCCTTGCCAAAACTAGACAGAAACTTGGCATTTTTCCTGCCGGGAATATCTGAAATGAGTTTTTTAATTAAAAAAAAAACATTTTTTTTTAATAAAGGGTTTTCCATTAAGGGCGGGTCGATTTTAAAATTGAATAAATCAAGTTGTATATGAGATATCAATAAGGTTTTATCTTTATTTGAGAGCCCTATCAATTACGTTATGTGTAAAATATAACATTGTTCAAATGGCTGGGTGGCGCGGATTGGTGATCATCGACCTATAGCGATCGCCGTTGACGGAGATGGCCCGGCCAGCATCATTTTCAAAGAAGTACGGACCGATGACACCTCCAGCGCAAAATCCAAACCAAACAGTAACTTTATTTGGATGCATTGGTGTCGTCCCAAATCCGGTAATTTTGCTTTTTTACGTACCCATTCATCAAAATATGGGTCTTCATTTTGATGTCTTACTCATTTATTCTTCTTTCTTTATAAATGCACCCGATGATTTTCTGGAGGAACTTGCATCAGCTTATAGCAAAATGTTGGATGACTGCAGGATAGAGGAAGCTTTCACTAAATCTGTAATTTTCCCAATTTTTAAAAAGGGTGATATTCACGACCCAAGTAATTACAGAGGCATTTCATTCATGAATTGCATAACAAAGATTATGATGGGAATCCTTAATTCAAGACTTTACACTTGGGTAGAGACAAACAATATCCTAAATGAGTATCAGGCGGGCTTTAGAAAAAAGTATTCTACAGTGGACAACATCTATAACTTGCCATCTATTGTACATATAAAGCTGGCGGAGAAAAAGAAAGTCTATGCTTTCTTCGTGGATTTAAAGGCCGCTTTTGATAAAATTTCAAAACACTTGTTGTTATTTAAGTTACGTGAAATGGGTGTCTCAACTAAATTTACCAACTTGATGCAATCGATATATTCTAGTACGCAGTCAGCAGTGTGGACGGGAAGGGAGTTATCAGATTACTTCGAGACCCTTTTTGGTGTTAAGCAAGGATTCTTATTATCACCCTTACTTTTCGCATTATATATAAATGATCTTCATACGTACATTCAAGGTGGTCTCAATATAGAATTTTTAAACATACAGTTGCTGATGTATGCTGATGATATGGTGATCTTAGCAGATGATGTAGAAGTTTTGCAACAAATGATAATACGTCTTGAGGAGTACTGTGAGAGCTGGAATTTGGAAGTAAACCTTACAAAATCAGAAATAATGGTTTTCCGAAATGGTGGCAGACTAGCAAATCGAGAAAGGTGGATTTTTAAAAGGGAAGAAATTCGTATAGTACCGCAGTAAACTTATCTTGGTGTACAACTTACTTCAAAAATGAGCTTCTTAAAACATATAGAGAATAGGAATACTGCAGCCAAGAGCAGCATCAATGCGACATGGCATTGCTTTTTGAGCAAGAAAAATATTACACTAAGTTCGAAGTGGAAACTATTTTTGGCGGTATGTAGAGCCATTCAAACTTATAGCGCTCAAGTCTGGGGCTTTGGGATGTTTGAAGTGGTGGATAAGCTACAACGCTATTTTTTGAAGAGAGTTTTGAAACTCCCGCCTTGCACTCCAAACTATGCCTTATTGATTGAATGCGGAGCTGAAGATGGCCATTTTTATACGCTGGATTTACACCTAAGGTATGTCAAGAAAACAGTTTTCGATTACAGTAATACCAGGCTGCCTCATCAACTCACCAAAATACTATTGAAAAATCAACTTTTTTGGGTCAAACATCGGAAATAGGTTTGGCTTACACTGGGATGAGAGTATGGTAGATGAAAATGACTGGAATGACAAAAACTTAGAGATCCTGGCTCAACTAAAGGCAGAGGTATACCAAGAAGCAGAACAAAGAGCGAGGGCAAGTAGAGCGAGAATTTTTAAGTTCCTGGATTACTCGAGGGGCTCGCAATATATTACTGACTCGTTTGAAGCAAACAAAATTACCTGGATTTTTAAAGCTAGATGTGACCTTATTGTTCTAACTGGAAGTAGATTTGGAAATAACGTTTCAACATTGTGCAGCTTGTGAAACATGAGTGAAGAACATTTCTTAGGCAGTTGTCCAGTATGGAAGAAGTGAAGCGGATTGGAACAAACTGGCTAGTTATATTACCGTTGCGGTATCTTATAGGAAACAAATCTTAACAGATTTTAGCTAATTCAAAAGTGTTTCTTGTTATGTTCCTTTTTTATAATAAACAAAATGTAGTTTTATTTATACAAACGTATGTACCTTAATTAAATTTAACTTTTAAAATAATTTACCCGACGGACGACTTTTTATGTCATTGTCGTAAATTTTACTTTTCAATTGAAACAGTTTTGTCAATTAAAATTAATAACCATATGTAATTTTATAAAGTTGAAAATAAAATAATTACTACTACTACTACTCATTTATTAAATAAATAGCATAAATTTGGGTAAGGACATTCGATTTTGTGGGGTGAAAGGGGAAAAGTCCAATATTTTTGAAAATTTCTCGAAAATCATCAGGCTCTTTTAAGAACTGTATTTGGAAAAAATTTAGCTTTTAAAATTCTACGCAAAAAGGATAAAACCTTTTTTCTTCGGAGCAAGATATTTTGAAAAAAAAAAAAAAAAAAACGGTGACAAAATGTGTTTTTACCTTAACGTGATATTTTCCACACCGTTGCATTTGCATTCATTTCTCTCAAAATCTATTGGTCTAACGAAAAAAAAGTATCATAATCTTTTTCTTTTTGTCGAATGTTTTAAGCAACAATTTTTTCAAAGACACTTCTTAAAAATCTGATAATTTTCGAGAAATTTTCAAAAATACTGGACTTTTCCCCATAGTTTTATTTTCTCAGATTTTCATTGTATACATCATTTATTTATTTACATAAGGGTGATTTGCACCAGATGTGACAATATGCTAGAGCGTGTTGATTTTGTCAAGACAATGCTAATAAAACCGTATGGAAGAGGTGTCTATTGCCCTCCCCACCCCGCCTAGGTGGAAGGGGATTTTTTTTATAGACTTAAGACGGGCACAAAATTATTTTAAAAACATAACGGTTTTTAACAATGCCATATTACATCTTTATGTAAAGCCCGAAATTTCATCATTTATTTTCTTTTCAAATAAAGTTGTTATTTATTTCAAAAAAATTGTTTTTGAAAAATAACTTTTCGAACTCAAAAATTTGAAAATAAAAATAATGAAAAAAAAAATGTCAAACTAATTTTTTTTTTAAATTTTACGTAATTAATTAATATTTTTGTTTATAAAATTTAATGCTCTTATAAATTCATAGTGAAGCAATAAAAACTGAAAAGTAAAAAACTTTTCATCTTCAAAATATTAATATAAATTAAAGAAACAAATTTCTTAGCAAAAAAATCCTTTATCCGGATTTTTCTTAGTTTTATGAGAATGTTGATTTATTTGATTTTTAATAATTTGAAAAGTAAAAATCCTTGAAACTTCCGGTTTCTAGAATTTTCTAGAGTTTAACTTAGAATTCATAACAACATCGAATTTTGAAAATAAAAATAGAAGATACTAAATTACGTAAAATTTTGAAATCAAATTTATTTAAAATTTTTGTTTTTATTATTTTTTCAAAATTCTGATTTCGAAAATAAATTTTTCAAAAGTTGTACGCTATTTTTTTTTATTTGAAAATAAAATAAAACAAGAGATTTCTGTCTTTACTAAAAGATATAACATGGTTTGCTAGTTTTTTTTTTTTTTTTAGAAAAATGCCCTTCACGTCTCAACCGAGGGAATATACCACACACCTCCCATAAGATTTTTATATGGTTTCGATCCAACCTACACCTACACCCTGTATAATGTATCTACCTACCTATGTACAAGTGTAGCCTCTGCCCATACATAATATTTTAAAACCAAAGTATCCTTTTTTTTTGGTTTTAAAACGAATAACACTAAAAATTGGTTCAATTTACCGTAAATTACATACCATGGACAGGCAATTATTTTTAAATTGAAACTGAGGCCGTTTTAGTTTTGGACGCATCATCGGTTTAAGGTGCGTGCAGACAAAATAAAGAAAGAAACGTTCATTGGAAGATAATTTTGTTTGCAACTAAATAAATAACAACAATTACGGAAGATTGAATTTTGTACAGTTCCCTCAAATGCTTTAGTTTTATATAATACACACCAATGCTTAACTTGAATTAATTAAAAATCCTATAAGGAAATATTGCAAATTTGATTTATAAATATAATGCAGAAAATTGGCTTCTAAGTTTAAGCTTTAAAGAGGAAACAGCGAAGGTGAGTCTCTCGACCAATAATTTGTTTGATGTTTGATAATTATCTACAGCTCCGTGCAAATTAAGTGGAGGAAGATTTTTTTTTTCATTTTGTTCGTATTTATTTCTAAGATTATCAAAAAACAAGAAATGCATGCAATTGAATTTTTAAAGATAATAATTGATTTAGCTTTGATAAATTTTTTACCTCTTAACATTTAGCTGATGATGTTTTCAAAACTTGCTTAAACCTTAGCATCATGAAACTAAAACTGGGTGGAATCAGATTAGCTGTTAGTTAATTTTCAATTAATTGATTGTAGTTTTGGCAATTGTCTCGATATATTTGCCTATAAATCAATGTGACAGAGACATATCTTCAAACTACATATCGCACCTCCAATAGAACAAGGACACAAGTACAAAAATTCCATTTTCTAAGTTGACTATGCAAAACGTCTCAAAAAAGCGTTTTCTTTCCAATGGAACAAAGTCCCAGTAGAAACTTTTCTCTCCAGGAAGCAGAATTGGGTTTGAACCGTTACACTGTTTTATATTAAATGTTTTGAAGACTCTTTATCTAATTTTCTAGTTGTAAATTGTAATACGTATCTCCAAAAAACATTACTCCGATTTGTAAGACAACGTCCTAACTGTGAACTCCGCCTTTTTTTTGTTTGATTTTACTTAAGTTTCGGCTGAACAAAGACGTTAGTGGTAGTAATGGCAGTTTTATCTTTAAAATTTGAACTATTTTAAATTACGTATTCTGAAGAATCGAAATTTTTGCACTTGAGTCGTTGTTCTGTTGGAGGTGCGATATTATGAACTCATTTGATAGACTCAACTACCAGCTTAGTCGATTCTACACCTGTTATTATCATTTCGGTTTTGAGGCTTAAATTATAAATAAACTAGCGGAAACACCCGGCGTTGCCCGGGTCCCTTTTGTTAAAGGATAGTTTGTTAACAAATCTTGAGAAAAAATTTCCCGTGGAAAATAGTTTTCCTTGAAAATATTTCTGCTATCGTGAATATCTCTAAAATAAATTTGATGAATTGACCGCCCAATTCCACAGGAAAACTTATTCCCGACATCAATAAATTTTCAACATCATTCATGATCCAATTTGCAAAGGATAAAAATATTGTGCAAGTGTTAATTATAATTAATATAAACATCTAAATATCTATGCTAAGGACACCTACTTGTAAGAAAATATTTGAAAAATTTTGTATGGTTTGCTATCTCGCCCCCAACTATCAACTGTTAAAGCAAAAGGTGTGATTTTTCGGATTTCCACTGGACTTAGAGTGCAAAATTCACCTCCTTAATCGATTGGCGCTCTCAGATCTTGACATTTCGACACCTGTCAAATTGAAAAGTGAAATTTCTTATTCTCTGTTGGTGCTAAAGTGCTGGCCGAGACATTAGCTAATAACACCCTACTTAATCGATTGGTGCCCTTAGATTTTGACATTTCGACACACGACCTGCAACGCACAGAAGAGAGGAGCTGTAATACGGCAGTTTTTGCTCTTATAGCATTGCTGTTACCATTTTTGTTATCATTGTGAATGATTTACTCTACGGAGCGAATGTTTCTCACTGATTACGAGATTGTAAAGTATTCGCCGTGTTGATTTCAACATACCCAAAGTTTCACCGACCATGTAAATCAAACATGATTGGTTAACGTTTTACCTTCCACCACAATCCAATCAACAACCAGCGCATTTTTACTTACTTGAGAATTATATCATGCCATTCATTAGCCTTTCACCACTACTTATTATATTTTCCAATAACATTCACTTACCCATTCAACAAAAACCAGGCAAAAAACTCATATGCACTTGCAACGTCAAATCTCATAGCTAAGCTTTGTGCAACGCTCATGTCTTGTTTAAAAAGTTATATTTTTCGCCATGTCGCTGCATGGACATAGATTTTTTGCACTCCATTGGATTTTTTCTGGACATGTTCATAATCCTGCTAACTGTTTAAGCGTATAAGTCTTTAAAATTGTATAATTGTCTATTAATATTTTGTATGTATTTAAATGGTGAGACAATGGCCTTTGCAAAGACATCTAAATTTTAAAATTAGAATAATGAGTACTTTCTGATTTATAGCCAATTTTATGCATATAAATTGACAATTTTAAAATTTTTCTGGATTTTATCTGTAAAAAATATTTCTAATGTAAAATTTTAATATTTTAAATTATTTTGTGAAGCTTGTGAGCAACACACAGTTATGTTTTGTATCCATGATCCATTTTGCATTTTTTTTGGTAAATAAATCAATAAAGCTAATTCTGGAGTGGCTTTTGTTGAAATGATCACTTAATATTTATTAGCAATATTTTAGAAGAGGATAAGAGCAATTGGTGTGTTACTTTTGTTTTTCAAATTTTATCAATTTTTTATTAACTTTTGCATTTAAAGTACCAAAAATAGAATTATTTTTTCACTAAATCACATTTTTAGTACGAATTTTTTTAAAATTTTGCAAAAATTTTAACACAAAAATTTAGATTATAAATTTTTACCTCAAATTCATGTATCATTTGTTATGAACTATTAAGTATTACTCAAGTTTGAAACCTCTTAATTTGGCTAAATGGAGCTTTTTTCTGATTTATTTTATTAAATTGCCCCTAATTTTTTCCCGTTAGATTTACAAATACAAAATTATCACATGTTTGTAGAAGAAAGTAACACCCATAAATGTGCATCCTTTGTTTTTTTTTTTTAAATATATAAATTTTTGATTAACTTTTGAATTTAAAGTACGAAAAAATAAGTTGATTTTTCATTAAAACGCATTTTTAGTACACATTTTTTTAATATTTTGCAATAATTTTTACACACAAATTTAACCTATAAATTTCTATATAAATTTCATGTATCATTTATTATGAACTATTAAGGTTGGCTCAATTTTGAAACCTCTAAAGTTGTCAAAGTTGTAAATGTAGCTTTTTTTGTGATTTATTTATTAAATTACCCCTACTTTTTTTCCCGTTAGATTAAGAAATACAAAATTATGTACATATTTATAGAAGAAGATTATACATATAAACGTGCATCGTTAGCTTGTTGAAATTAAAAAATATTTCATCAAGTTTTGAATTTAATATATGTAATATAAATTTGACGGGTCATTTACACACCCTTTTAGTATGAAATTTTTCACCACCCCTCAATTATTTTTAAACACAAATTTAGCCACATCTCATAGCTAAATTCTGAGATCAAAACTTTAATAATCGTCTGAGTAGAAATGAAGTTATGATTTTTTATATTAAAAGAACTCCAATTAGAAATTCAATTGAGATAACGGTGCTCTCCACTGGTAGACGATTGTTGACAATGAACAAAGCGGAACATTTATATGGATTTTATTCGATTTTTTATGAATTTTAAAAAATCAATTGTGACGCTAATATAGGAGGTAGATTTAAAAGTGAGGTATCAAATTAATGGCTATTCTATTGAGATTAAATATAAGAAAAAACTAAATCAATCCATGCACACACCCACATGTTATTAAGTAATTTGTGTGAACAACATTATATTGTGAATTTCTCAGCTCAACGGTACAATAAGAATATAATTTTTTTTATACAAGTTCATAGGACCTCTAGCTATAATTCATTAGAACATCGCAAATCTCTACGACTGTTAATTAAAAAGATATTAATAAAAAGCCAAAAAAACAAATTTCATATAGGCAACATTTTTTTATTATTGTTAAAGATTTCTAAAAAAATTTAAATTTATTTTTTTTTAGAAGCTATCTATCGGATAGCAGGGGGATAGACATTCTTGATGCCATAAAAAAAAGTTTGTATTTTGATTGTTTTGTTGTTAGTTTGAACACCCGTACAGCCAAACTGACAAGAAAACAAAAAAAGACTTTTATATATTAGTTAAGATTAAGATTCATGAAGAACCACGGCCTAGTGACTAACAACTCGTAACCATTCCTGTATGCGCCTTTAGACAGGAATGGAAGGGACCTACAATTTTATGCCGAATCCGAACGGCTAGACGAGAAGCACTTATTCGTGACAAGTGATACTCTTGGAGGAGTTGTCAATTCCTCGCAAGAGGCAGTAGCCCTGAAAAAAAAACTTTTTAGTTTTTTTTTAGGTGGACGAGGCTGGGAAGCGATCCCAGACCTCCAGCGTGACAGTCGAACGCACTAACTATTACGCTACGGTCTACTAGGCTTAAATTATGTATCAGTTAAATATACGTATTCATATTAAAGAAATTATATACTGTAAAATTCATTTTGAAAACCTGGTATAACCTTTCATAGCACTCTTTCAGAATTGCAAACATTTTTGGGTGGGGTTTATAATAATCGTCTGTCCATCGTTTGTCCATGGTTTGTCCACGTTTGTCCAACCAAAAAAATCGTTTGTCCACCCTCGGGAAAAAAGTTATTAAGTTTTTTAATTTTTAAAGCAACTCCCCAAAATCAAAAAAAAAAACCGTCTACTGCCCCCAATAGATGACTCAGGAGGATGAGACTAAGTGCGTTTGTTTGTCCACCGGCTGTTTAAGATTATTCACCAAAAATAATATTTTTTTTCACCCTTAGTTCAAAAGTTATTCAACATTTCTTTTTTAAAGCATATCTCCAAACCAAAAAATTAATCCACCCAACCTTTAAGGACCATTCACATGAGGGCGACCAACGACCGACGAATGAACACACAAATGGGAATTACAAAATTCACAAACCTTAATTTTACACAAAATCTAGTCAAAATGGTAGAATTCGATTTAAGATTAATTTTAAAATTATAAAATCTGATTTTTATTTGCTTACATATGAGAAATTTGATAAAATAAATTGGTCGTAACGAATTGCGGCTATTCGCGACGAACAAATTGTTTTCTTAAAATTCTCTTGTTTTAGCAATTAAAATGAAAATTTTAGTATCTTAAAATAATCCTCAATTATATTTCTTCCATTTTGTCTAGATTTTGTAAAGAATTTAGGTTTATTAATGTTTTAAATCCCATTTGTTCATTCATTCGTCGGTCGTTGGTCGCTCTCATGTGTACAGTCTTTTAGTCAACATAAATAACATTTATATTAGAACTCAATGCTTGTTAACAAAAATATGCACGACTGGATCGCACGAACTTGCTCTTGTAGTTAACAACTAGAATATTTAATAAAATTTGTATACAGTTTGATTAAGAATTAATGAATCAAGGAAAAACTCAAAATATTCAAAAATAAAACGTTATAATCTTCAATTTAAGTTGATACCAATCAGTTTATTTATTCAAGACAAACTAATAACAAAAACAAATATTATTCATAGGCAGGTAACCCTGCCCGTATGGTTTGGTTGTTGCTACAAAAGCGATTTTACAATAATTCCAAATAAATCATACACCACTTGCCCAAATCAGTATTTGCACAGGCCACCAATGATCAAAGGTTGGGTGGATTAATTCTTGGGTTTGGAGATATGCTATAAAAACGAAATGTTAAATAACTTTTGAACGAAGGTTAAACATTTTTTTTTGTTGGACTAACCTGGACAAACGTGGACAAACGGTTTGGACTTTTATGATGCTGCTATAAAAAAGAAATGTTGAATAACTTTTGAACTAAGGGTGGAAAAAAGATTATTTTTAGTGAATAATCTTAACAGCCGGTGGACAAACGAACGCACTTAGTCTCATCCTCCTAAGTCATCTATTGGGGGAAGTAGATGATTTTTTTTTTATTTTGGGGAGTTGCTATAAAAAAGAAAAGCTAAATAACGATTTTTTTCGGTTGAACAAACGTAGACAAACGATGGACAAATGATTCTGATAAACCCCACCCAAAAATGTTGACTTCGGGGCTCCCACCAGCGCTGCCGCTGAAAACAAAATCTTAGTGCCACCAATAATTTTTTTGAGTGCCAAAAAGTGCCACACAGTGCCAAAGTAAAACAAAAATCGCATAATCAAACAAAAAAAATATATATTCTTTGTTTACATATTTCACTATTAACAAAATAAAAAAAAAAAACAATAGCAAAATTCATTTACATATTTTATATAAGATATATGATATCATATGATAGGTATCAAAGGGCACGGTAGTGCCCAGGCAAGTTTTGCACTACACCCTTTTTACAAGATCAATATCAGGCGATTTCTGACCGCCTTTAACTTATGTACCAATAAAGTCAGAAACTTAAAATTCGCAGTATTTGCTAAGCTTATCAGTTGCAGGCAACTCACCAAGTTAAAATTTTTTAGCATAAGTGGTTCCTGAGATATAAGACTGCAAAAATCGCAAAAACCGTAACTGACTGACTGGACTCACTGACTACCCATCAAAATTATGGAACACTTCCCAAAACCGTAGAATCATTTAAATTCAAACAACGGTAGGCCTTGTGGTGCATACAAAGGAACAAATCGAAGATTTAAGATTTTTCATTCAGGGGGCGTGGTACCCGCCCATTTTCACATAATTGATATCATTAATAAGGAGCATCTCCGACTGTCGTACACTGATGAAATTTGGTAGACTGGTAGATCATGAAGACCATATTCTCAGAATTGATATCAATTATGTGGAGCACTTTTGACCGTCGTAAAATGATGAAAATTGGTAGAGCGATACGACTTGACATGCAAGAAAGGGGAAAATTAAAAATTTGAGATTTTACATTCAGTCGGCGCGGCGTGGCAACCACCTATTTTGGAGGAATTAATATATATTCAATAGAGAGCACTTCTGCTAGGTGCAGAATTATGAAATTTTATAGAGCGGTTGGTTTTCAGGTGTAGGTATACAAATAAAAAAATTGAAATTAGGAAATTTTTTTTGCAGGGGCGTGGCATCTTCACATTAAATACTCAATTTTTCCTATGAGGATTTCAGTGGCCTTTTATTCCACTTAATTTTCCTGATAATAAAAATCGTTGCAAAAAGAAGTGAAATTACACCAAAAACGTAAATGTTAAAAAAGAAGCCAAGTTCTTATAGGTAGGTATACAAAAACCTTTGCGTTTCAAGTTACTCGTAAAAAGTAGTGAGATCTATAGTGCGCCAAGTTCTAAGTTTGTTAATGTTAAATAATTAAATATTTTAAGTAGTGTAATATCGAAGCACCTCAAAATTATGCATTCGTTTTTTACTCATTTCTTTTTGAAATTCAATTCAATTCTGTTTCAATTTTAAGCTTCTGTTCTACTTAACCCCTTCAACACAATGCAAAATCGCTGTAGCACAAGCTGTCATTAAAATCGCTCACTAGGTCGCAAAGGTCGTCCACAATGGTGTAGCGCAGAAAGAACGTTTTTTTTTGACATTTAGATTTGTTTGGGTTCGTTCAGATGTTTGGAATTCTAATTTTTATACAAGTCGTGTTCCATATTATGTTGCATGTTGTTTTCATTTCTATTACAAATGCGAGACTATCATGTTTCTCTTTTAATATATAAAACACAAAGTATGCCGGTATTTGACACAACAGAAAAGAAACAAACAAAATTCAACATGGCAGAGCACAACACAGAATATTTTATTGAACTTTTAAAAAGAAATAATATTTTGTGCAGCTGCATTGTGGGCACATGAAAAATAGCACGCACGATACTATTTGATAGCTATTTCCGCTATGGCTTCAGTTCCAGTTGCGGCACTCTTTTATGTTCATTTTGCAAAAAGTGCAAACGTGGAAAAAAATATCTATTATAAAGACACTTGCTTGCCAAAAAAAAATTGAAAATCGTGTATGGTGACTAAAATTATCTGTCAGAAAAATTTTCGCATGTTTTTTTGCAAACAGGTGTCCTTAGCATGTATGTTTATTTCTCACTTTGTCACTTTTTGGAAAAAGTAGGTCTATGTAGTTAAACCTTGCCCTTGACAGATACAAAATTGGAAGGAGAAAATGACAACAGTATCTAGAAAAATTCCATCAGTTTTATAAATGTGAAAAATTTGTTTATTTGTTTTTTTTTTTCATCCAAAATGGTCTCACTTGTAGCGTAAACACTGCGCAATTTTAAAATTGAGTCCTCAAAGTTGTGCAATTTTGGGGTCAGTGACAACATACTCAAATTATTAATAATAAGACCTTATTCAAATGCTTTTTTTCTACAATCAGTGCTATCGAAACCAATTTTTTCCCAAATTTCAGTTCATAATAAACATGAAAAAATAACTCAATGTGTTGAACGAACCCAATGTCTAGTTTACATACAGTGTTTTGAACAGACCCACAGATATGTCAAAAAGTAGCGCGACTAAAAGCAGAAAGTTGAAAATTATTCAACTTTGGCGACAGCGATCGCTGCAGCTACAGTTTCTCATTGCGCCGCTGTGTACTGTTTTCGTATATTTTAACTTTGACAGTGCGACAAGCGGCCGCTACAGCGACTCCATTCTGCTCGGGCAGTAATGCATCATGCAACATTCAAAGTTGATGGATGGAATTTAATAGAAGTAGTGACAGTGAAAATAGCAAACACAAGTCTTTCATTCATTTTTTAGGCCTCCAACAGTGGCAGTGGCATACAAAAATCTTTCGCTAGGTATCCTAGGCATCCAACACAATGTTCGCTGTAGTAGATTTTTGTGGGGCTTACAAAAAAGAGCAACAAGTGTAGGTTAGTAAATTGTATAAGAAAATTTTATTTTTAATACGTTTTTTTTTATATTTTCATTTAAAAAAAAGAGTGCCAAATTTTAAACTTTGAGTGCCAATGGGTGCACTTTTGAGTGCCAATGGGTGCCAAAGTGCCAAACTCATTTGAAAGTGCCAATTTGGCACTAAAGTGCCACTTTCGGCAGCGCTGGTTCCCACTTCACACAGCTCAAAATCAGCCTAAATATGCATATATGTACATTGTAGAAGTACATAGATGAATACATTCTTATTGATTAATTGAAATTTGAACTCTAAAACATTTTTAATCTATATGTTATGAAATGCATTTTTTCTACCAAGTGATATACATTTTCGACTTCATTTCGAAAGAACACATACCTATGAGTAATTTATTATTTACCAAACCACAACTGAAAAGCAATGATGCTCCTTGATTGACGAGCAATAATAATAATATACATATATTTAGTTGGTTAAAAAGGTTTACAAAAAAGAAGATGCGTATAGAATATAGTCCAGCCAGTCCAGTCCACAGACAAAGAACTAAAGGATGAACGACCGACGACGACAGTTCGCTTTCGGTGATGGAGACTGGTGCATGAATACGAGTGTGGTGGCGGTGCGGTGGCGGCGGGTATGGTTTCTACAAAACAAGTCAAAACAATCAAAACGCTAACAAAAAAACAACAACTTCAAACTAAACGAAAACGACTCCTTATGCTGTGGCAGTCAGCCTCAGCAGCCAGTGCCTGAGACTTGCAACTGAGACTGCTATTAACTTTGTTGTCTGGATTCTAGAACTGGATGTATAGATTGCACAAAGATGGTAGTTTTGCGATGTCCGCCGCTCCACCACCACCAGCTCCAGTCCATGATGGTGAAAATCTTGTTCGTTTCCTTTCTTACTGTTTTGGTGGTGCTTCCTTTCTTTCAACTGTATATACTCGAATAATGCCAATGAAAACATCTGAGATACAACGCATGGCGATAGCGAAATGGGCAAACGACCGACTATCCGAAAATCAAACAAAACAAAGAACGAGTATTGATAGGTATATGTATGGTGTAGTAGGTACCTAGTAAATAATGTATTTTCTTTTTTAAATCGCAGTAAAAATCTTTCATTACAACTTAAATTGACTGTCACACAATTGATTTTGAAAATTCATTCGGGTCTTCAAAAGATTAGATATTGAAATTTTTAATAGATAGAGAGGTTCAGAAGTGAGAACTGGAACTTCAATGTCCTTATATAACAAAATACATCCCTACTGGAAAAAATATCAAGTTTCTTTATAGTTTTGGCAATGAACTAGTACACTATAATTCACTCGTTTAAATACAGATTCAATAAATTTTCAACGATTTCTCTATAAACTTTTATAATTATGACAAATCTAATTATAGAATTTATTAAGTGTAATATGGGGATTAAGATTCAGGAAGAATCTTAAATCCTCCTTACAAATTGTTAGTCTTATGGGTCTTTGAACAATTTTAGTCAAAAAATCGACCTTATGTCATTCGTTTAAATATCACGTTGAAAAACATCCAAGAAGCTCAGAAAATCGTTCAAAATAGTATGCAAACAAAAATCAAATAATCAACAGTTAATACATATTCTAATGAATTCAACAATTTTGCCAAAAGGAAGTGTTCTGACCGAAGATAAAATGCTTAAAGTCGAGACTATCAGGACAATGGTCATAGAAGTCGATGTGAAGGTGACAACATTGGACTTAGTATGCAGCTACCTTCGATATAGGGAAAACGATGAAAAACAACAAACCGCTTGCGAACATGGCTACATGACCTCAAGAACGACAACGCGTACCCCGAAAAGTCTTAAATTCACCATTATCAGTTAGAAAAATCAAAGGTAAAACCGTGGTTAAAGCCACCAAAAATGCTTTTTATCAGATTGTCCGGGAAGCCACACATTCCAACCATCTGAAAACTTAAAAAGATCCACTGAAATCAGGCTGGAACAGATCTGTTTCGTGAGCTTTTAAAGTTGAATTACACCGTATTTTGTATTAAGGGGCAGTTTAATTCAACTTTAAAAGCCCACGAAGGTAGCTGCATACTAAGTCCAATGTTGTGACCTTCACATCGACTGCTATGACCATTGTCCTGATAGTCTCGAATTTAAGCATTTTATCTTCGGTCAGAACACTTACTTTTGACAAAATTGTTAAATTCATGAGAAAATTTCTTTAACTGTTGATTATTTGATTTTTGTTTGCATACTATTTTTAACGATTTTCTGAGCTACTTGGTTGTTTTTCAAGGTGGTATTTAAACGAATGACACAAAAAATAAGGGCGATTTTTTGACTAAAATTGTTCAAGGAGCCATAAGACTAAAAATGTTTTAGGAGGATTCAAGATTCTTCCTGAATCTTAATCCCCATATTACACTTAATGAATCCTATAATTAGATTTGTCATAATTATAAAAAAAAAACCTAACCACGGGTAATTATTTTCTGGGTGCACGAATTTAAACAAATTCCCCTAGAATAATAAAATTCACAGTATCTTCTTGCTGTGATTTTTATAAGAGTCGGTAAACATCGACCAAAATTTGTGTCTTAGTAGGGTATAACAGACTGACTGAAGAGCCCACTGTTATACCTTGGGCGAAACACAATAATTTCTGGAGTTGAGGTCACTTGTACTTTTTATTTGAATTATATTCATTCACTCCACTTAAAACCAAAGTAATTTTAATATTTTAATATTCAAATTTCTTTTTCTTTATTATAATTATAAAAGGTTATAGAGAAATCTTTAAAAGTTTATTGAAAAAAATCTGTATTTAAACGAGTGAATTAAAGTGTAAGTTTTCAGTACGAAAAAATCTAGACAAGGAAAACTTGTCGAATACTCTCAAGCCCTTGTAGGTTGTCAGTAGGCAACATTAAGACGAGAAAAACTTGTCAAATAATCGTGAGGCCCTCGCTAGTAAAAACTTGTTGGTATCCCAAAACTCATATAAACTTACTTTTGTATGACCCTGAACTTTGCATGCAGACAATTTGAGTAACATATCTTGGACTGTCACCATCAGTCCCACCGCCGCCGTAAATCTGGTTCGATTTTGAAAATTTTAATGGCTATCGATGTGTCGTCTCAAAATATCGGTAGATCTTTTTTTTATTTTCCGTTATGAAAAAAGTGCCCATGTAAATAAAATCTCGGTACGCCATTTCGCATTCTTTTTTTTACCATAACAAGAATTATATCCTGAAAAAAGAACCGCTTAAAAAGCCTCTAAAACTTTAGGACAGTCACCAACTCCGTGAAAGTTGTTGAATTTTGAAAACTTTAAAGACTGTCGGATTATTTTAAAACCTGATGAGAAAAAAGGGGTCATAATCAATTAGGCCCTCGTTGTGGCTAACCCTTGTAAGCCTCTTTCTATGTAAAACACTCTAGTGCCTCTCAGAAAACTAGATTGTTTTTCCAAGTGGCGGCGGTTATAAAGGGTTTTATTTTGAATATCCCGCTATTTCTTTAGTTGTCACTTTTGAAGCTGTAATTTTTTGACATTTGACAGGTAGAAACTACGCCAAAAATGGAACGATACACGCTTCAACAACGCATTGAAATTATTAAAATTCCCTTATTCAGAGACGGTTCGTAAAACTAAAACTTTTTTGGTCGTCGTGAAGCACCCCGTCGGACCGCAATTCAGAAATTGGTGGAAAAACTTGAGCTTTTGGGACAAGTTAGCGATGTGAAGAATAAAATCCGTGCACGTCGTTTAAGAACAACTGAGAATATTGCTGCTGTAGCCCAAAGTGTTGAAGGAAGAAAACCCAGGTTTATCCATTTCTCGTCGTTCGACAAACGTCATTACACCGTATTTTGCATAAAGACTTGTGTCTTAAGGCTTATTAAGTTCAGTTTACACAAGAACTTAAGCCGGCCGATTAACAACAACGTCGAGTCTTTGCTGATTAGGTCCATGAAATGCACGAAAATGATCCGGAATTTCATCGAAAAATCATCCTGACTGATGAGGCCCATTTCCACCTCGGTGGTTACGTCGATAAGCAAAATTGTCGCATCTGGGGCTCAACGAGTAACTATTTGGTGTGGTTTATGGTCCGGCGGGGTCATTGGACCTCACTTTTTCGAGAATGAGGCTGGAGCAACAGCTACGGTGAATGGATTTCGCTAACGAGAGATGATTAATATATTTTTTATTGCCGGAATTCGATGGTTTTGATCTGGACGACGTTTACTTTCAACTGTGTGGCGCTACGTGCCACACAAGCAACGAATCCATCGATCTTTTACAGGAAAAGTTACCGGACCGTGTTATCTCTCGAAGAGGTAATCACAATTGGCCACCGATATCTTGTGATTTGCGATTTTATCGTTTGGGGCCACGTGAAAGATAAGGTCTACGCCAACAGCCCAGCGTCGATTCAAGACTTCAAAGATGGAATTCGTGAAGCTTTTGAGGGCATACAGCAGCCACTTTGCAATTTGGTGATGAAAAAGGACATGTTGTGTAAGCGTAGCCGTGGCGGCCATTTGTCTGATATTGTTTTCCATTATTATTGACATACTTTTCTCTTAACATTGAAATAAACATCCGATCCTTTATCTCAAAAAATGCCATTTTTCTTTGAATATCAAAATAACACTTCTTATTGGAAAACCCTTTAGTAATTACATAGTAGCGGGTTCATACAAAATTCCAATGGAAAAAAGCACTTTCAATCTACCTACTCAATTTTTCAATTATCTGAGAAATTTTTCGATTTTTTTCTTTCCGTAAGAAAACATTTTTCGAGAAACAAAATAAGACGAATAGGTATTGCAACAACGGTTTACAAGTGATGCACTTAGCAACACATATTATTTCATTGTTATTTATAATAGAAGATATCAGAATTGAACACAGCGCCTCATATCGCTTAACTTATTGGTTTCTACGATGCAAGTTGTCAAAAAATTCATTATTATAAGCAAAGAAATTGTTGTTTTATTGTTGTTGTCATTAAACCAACATAATATTTCAAATTTAAATGTTGCTGCATAAATTGTTAAAAAACTTGACCACAACGCCATCTTTCAAGTCCAGGCTATATTATTTTTTTTTTTTACCCAAAATCAATATTAATTAAATATATTAATCAATATTATAATAAGTCATTTTGATTTATCAATATAGAATTTGTTAAAAACGACTTCGTAAATTTTATTTTATTTTTAAGGTTGACAACTCAAAACAGTAATTTTTTTTAAAACGTCAAAAAAATATTGTGGACACGTTCATTTAAAATTTCAAGTAATTCGCATCAAAAATTGTGCATTTCTGTGGCTTATTATTGAAAAATTGCGTCTCTGATGGCTGTCGTTTTCATGTTTCATCATCCTTCCACCAACTCAACCAAAAAAAAAAAAGCCTTAAAAGTCGTGATTTTGGTCTTATTTTGCCCTTCGCTCCGCTCAGGTATAGACTCACATTACGAATACTTCTGATTCCATTGATGGGATCTGATCACATTGCCCGTGTGTCTCCTTTTATAATTATAGCTAGGAGCGAAAACGGGCCCCAAACATGAACACATTGGTCGTGTTTAGCTTAGCAGATGAAGATGAGGAAAAGATGACCATAGGTATATTCACTTTGTCCGCTGCTGCTTTAGTAATATACTCAATCTACTTCATTTATGTATGTACCTATGAAGCGAGAGATATAAATAATTTATTTTCACTAAAAATAAGAGTACAAAAAAAAAAAAACAACACAGAGGAGCAGTTTTGTTTGGAATATCAGCAGCTAGCCAGCAGCGGATGAACACGGCAAAAAAAAATAGCACGCGGCGCAATCCATAAACTGCAAAGTATATCTCACACATGACTGTGTACCAAACACAAACCCTGTGTCTTCGTATTTTCCTGTGTGATGTGTAGAGTGAGGAGTGTACGCTGAACGTACACCTATATTCAACAGAGTGCAAGTACACTGACCTTTTTTAGGTTGAATGGCTTTCAAACCAATACTGCGTATTATATACAAGTATATACCGCTTTTTGTTTTCTTTCTCTGTGTCGTTTTACACGTTACGACTTAAATTCACTTGATTTTCTAACCCTCCTTGGTCTTCGGTGGTGTGTTTAGGGTTGCCAAAGTGGTTTAAAATTAAAGAAAAAAAGACTAAATGGAGAAAAAAGAAAATTAATTTTAAAAGTGTTCAAAAACTAAATACATACACATTTTGTTGACACTTTTATACCACGTCTAATTTTTTTTCTCAAAATTCAGATTTTTTTTATACAAAATTCGTACACGTAATTTTAATTTTAATTTCCTAATAAAATCATTAAGGCTTCGTGTGAATTTAATTAAAATCGCATTTAAATGTATCCAAAGCTTAATTTATGACACTGAATGTCGTGAATCTGTCAAAATGAGGAAACGTCAAACTCGGATAAAATTTAATTAAAATTTTGATCAATATCTCACACGGCCTAATAACATCTTTGGAAGCTACTTAAGAAATAATGTTTGACGGCAACTATTGAAATTTATGTTTACAATAGTTCCGTTCATTTACCTACTTTAAATTTCTATGGTTTTCTATGCATTTGGGTGATTTTCCGTCCAAAGCTGTTTCCGAATTTTTGACATAAGAGAACGCTTACGAAAGAGTAATAAATTTCCCCTACCTTTGATTTTCTTTCCGAGAAAATTCTTTGAGCTGAAAATCACAGTTCAGCTTAATGTAATTTTGAGAGTAAAAGAGTTAAGGCCAAACATCGTGCCGTACTTGTCTGGCACAGTGGGTAATACGGAATTTGTATGAATTTGCGTTTGACGTACCTTTGCAGAGTTTTGATAATTTTGAGAATATTTCATCCTTGCTCTCCAAAATTTGACAGATTGTGGGTTTCTGTTTTTTTTTTTCATATTTCATATGGAGCATAAGTGGCTAGTCGGCAGAGGTGTTTTCTATTTGGGCAGCTGTCACTTTTGAAGCTGTCATCTTTTGACATTTGACAAGTAAAAACTACGCCATTACTAAAAATGGAGCAATACACGCTTCAACAACGCCTTGAAATTGTTAAAATTCAATTAAAAAATGGTGAACATCTTCCAGTCACAGTTTGCAAAACTAGAACACTTCTCGGCCGACAATAGTGAAACTGGTGGGAAAATTTGATCTGTTGAGACAAGTTATTGATGTGAAGAATCAAAACCGTGTGCGTTGCTCAAGAACAACTGAGAATATTGCTGCTGTAGCCCGTAGTGTTGACAAAAAACCCAAGTTTGTGGATTCCTCGTCGATTTTTAGAATTAGGCTTTCCACAAACGACATCAAACCGTATTTTGCATAAAAGCTTAGGTCTTAAGGCTTTTAAAGTTCAGTTAACATAAGAAATCAAGCCGGTCGATCACCAGCAACGTCGGTCGTATCTTCGCTGATTGGGTCCTTGAAATACATCAAAATGATCCGAATTTTCATCGAAAAATCATCTTCAGTGATAAGGTCCATTTTCACCTCGGAGGCTACGTTAATAAGCAGAATGGTCGCATTTTGGGCTCGGAAAATTCAAGAAAAACGTATCAACGTATCATTTTTTGGGGTTGGCGGTGTGATTGGACCTTACTTATTCGAAAATAAGACTGGTGCAAGTGTTACGGTGAATGGATTGCGCTACCGAGCTATGATTAATGATTTTGTATGGTCGGAATTGGAAGATATCGATGTGGACGACGCGACGTTTATTTTCAACAAGACGGCGGCGCTACGTGCAACACAAGCGACGAAACAATAGCAATTTTGCGGACAAATTTTCCTGTCCGTGTTATTTCTCCAAGAGGTAATCACAATTCACCACCAAGATCTTGTGATTTAACAACTTTAGACTTATTTCTTTGGGGCTACGTGAAAGATAAGGTCTATGCCAATGCTTCACTATCGATTCAAGACCTTTAAGATGGAATTCGTGAAATTACATACAGCCGCAAATGTGCAAATTGGTCTTGGAAAATTTCATGAAAAGGATAATGGTGCTGCAACCGGAGCCGTGGCGGCCATTTGGATGATATCGTTTTTCATTCTTTCTTAATGGCATACCTTTCTCTTTACAATAAATTAAACATCCATTGATTTCTCTTAAAAAATACTCGTTTTTTTTTAATCAAAATGAAACCTTTTATTGGAAAACTCTATATAAATCCTACAAAATAAATATTTATAAAGAAAAGGAAGAGAATACAAAATTTGGTGCGATAAATCGTTCTCGAGATATTTGTTAGAACACATTTTTTTCAAAATGGCGGTGTTGAAGCATAATACTAACTTAGTCTCTGCCGACTGCCTTACATATAGGTATGATGTCAACGGGAAAATAAAGTTTTTTTTTTTTTAATAGAAAAAGTACAAGGTTGGCAGCCTTGATGCCCTTACTGCGTTCTTACTTCAACTCCTGGGGTGGAATAATAGCTTCTCTGTCTCTTATTCGTGTTGTTCTAATTTTTTGGGGGCTCCCGACACATCGACTTCAGTCAGTCTGAACTCTCGAGACACTTTCCATATTTTCCTGTTTTAGAACATAATATACTTAAATATTAGGGTGTCCGTTGTTTCCCAAACTATTTTTTTTGGATGGCACAGCTTTATTTCATTTTCATTTAAAAATTGTCCGAAGCCATTAACCCGTGTCTCTAAGGCAATACTTTTCCCAAATTTTTATGTGAATTTTACACTTTTCACAATTAATTTTCTCTCGAACTATAACAGTTATTCTAATTTTTTTTTATTGATTATCATTAAGTAATAAGATTTTTTTTTTTTGAGTAATTAAATTTTTCAAAATATTGAATATTTTTATTTTTTAACGTTGTTTTACTCTATAAGTTTTTTCTTATCAATTAAAGTTCAGTAACTTTAAAAAATCAGGTAGCGTGTCATGATGGGTTCAAAGAACTTAATTCCAAAAAAATGGCTTAAATCGAACGTAAAATACACAAAATATTAAAGAAAAACTAAGGAAATAGGGGAATTGTGACCCTAAAACTCATTTCATTCTTACGGTATAAACTTTTGGCTGACGGGGTGTGCTATCCAAAAAAAAAAATGAGCTAGGGAAATAACGGACACCCTATTACTATGTATGTACGTAGGTACATATAATCCGTTACAAAGAGAAAAAGCTCCCCATACGGTATGAATAAATATACATAAAAAAACAGTGGGAAAACACAAGAGGGAAGTAAAATTCCTTTGTCTTTTCTTTATTGAAATTTGCACGCAAAAATAGTAATGTAGGGGTTGATTTTTATGTTGGTTAGTTGCTCTCGTTGACTTACATATATTGAAATGGGAGAAAAAAAAGGGTGATTTTTATTGTTGGCTCCTTCTTCCGATAAAATTTACTCATATTTTTTTTCTGTTTCTGGTAATTTTTCGGGGAAGTTAGGATGTTTGAATCCTACGACTTCTATCAAAGAACGTATTTTTTTTTTATATATTTTTTTTATGTCTCGCAATAAAGTCATTGAGATATTTCATAATTATAAAAAAGGAAAACGTCAACGTCAATAAAATTACACAACATAAGCATTTTTAGGGATTAAAAAGGGGAATGTGGGTATTATATGTACGTTCAGGTTTTCTGTTTTTTTTTTTTGTTTGGTTCTTGTTGTTTCTTTGTCTGTACTGAGGATTGAGTTACCTTTTCTCGAATAATCAGTTGATTCCTGAAATACATGCTTTAAGAAACAGAAATAAAAGTAATATAGGATTCAAAGCAAAGATATACAATACAAGACTGTGCGGATGCGGAGAGTTGTGATGGTGCAGCACATACCTACCTACCCCAATTTTGCGTTTACATATTTTGTAAATAATGAATGTGCAGACATGTATTTGGATGTCTGTTTTATTAATTTTGAAACACTTTGTTTTGAAAAGCCACACCACAGGCAAGGTTAATGAACGCAAATGACAGAGGTTTACGAAGTGACAATACAGATCGGGGAAGGTATACTTTAGGTACATAGGTAGGTATACTCGTTTGTTTATAATGTGCTCAATGTTAAGAGTTTTCTTTTTGTTTTGGATTGTCAAGAATTTCTTTTTAATTTATTAAATTATTATATTAATGTACCTCTTTAATCATTCTTCTTGAAAATCGTCCGAGTTTCGGAGCTATAGGTACTCGTGTTAACCCTTAAAATTGGGTGAGTTAAGTCGGGTTTAAAATAAAACTCGTCCCTGCAAAACTTGGGCCTTAATTTTATCAAAAAAAAACTCTAGCAGACCCGCCGAACTTCGTTCTACCCAAATTGCAGGTCCGTCAAGCTGCGTCGTCCATAACGGAAGTTAAAAAATCTAGTCAAGCTGGGTCATCCACGGGTTTCAGTGGGAAGGCATTTAGGTGCTCCGCCCGGATTGGGGTTATCTATGAGCACCTAAAAAGCGCTTAATTCGTGCATCATAAGAATTTTGAAATTTTGTATTTGAAGGTGTAGACGACGCAGCTTGACGTCAAGCTGGGTCGTCCACGGGTTTCAGTGGGAAGGCATTTAAGTGCTCCGCCCGGATTGGTATCAAATAAGCACCTAAAAAGCGCTTTATTCCTACATCATTAGATTTATGAGTTTCCGTTGTGGACGACGCAGCTTGACGGAACTCCAAATTGTAAATGCAATTCAAAAAATTCTTTCCAGCATGTGCATCATGCTGCATGTTATTCGGTCAATGCAAATTCTTTATTCAAAAACAATGGTAATGACTGAATTATAACCATGTCAATGTTTTTAAATCAAACCGCAATGTTTGACGTGTCGGCCAACCTTCGGTTTTTTCACTTGTTAAACAACATTTTTCGTTCTATTCTCGGGTGCTTACACCTACAAAATGGAAGGTTTGTCGAAACGTCGACTTCGGCAAATAGAATTGACCATTTTAGAAACGTAGTAAATTCCAGGCGCTTAAATATGAATAGAAAATCGTTTGGAATTCGCGGAATGAAACATCATCGCATTTAAATTTTCCCCTTAACATCGTCGCTTGAATGATATTTGATTTGAGATTCTTCACAATGAAACGCGTTCCGAAAAAACAAGCTTCTGTGCATATTAACTGAACCGACTATCAATTTCAAATTGTCAAAGCTCAATTTTTATTCATCACAGAGTCGACGAATATGTATGAATGTATAACGCATCGGCGATTGATCGACATCCTTTTTTTTCGCAGCCAAAATTGCTCGTGATGCACTCTGCCAATCATAGTCTGAGCGTTATTCGGGAGAACATCCGTGATGAGCTCTTCCGGTTCCGTGGAATTTCAATCAAATAACATGAAAATTCAATCAGGGCGGTCGTGACTAAGTCGACTGAAATCACGCCATTGCTCATCGCCAACAATATTGCTTGGAGAACTTTGCAGCGGACTGGTAATTTCGTAAAGCAACTCGCATGTTGGTTTTCAATTGCAATTTCCTAAGGTATCGCCATAAAGCCGACGCTTACAATGGCGTCATAAGGAAACATTTTTGTTTACACAGTTTAAAAGAAAATTAAATTTTATTAAATATTTTCAATTGCTTTTAAAAATAATAGAACTTAACTGGCTTCCCCCCTCGTTGACACACGGGCGGCATTTTACTAGAAAGTTGTCCATAATCGACTGAAGAGTTGATCTCGGAATTGCTTCAATTATTGTGTTGATCGATTGCTTCAGGGTGTTCAAATTATTTGGTTTCACTTCCTGTTTGCAATAACCAAACAAAAAAAATCCCGTGCAGTCAGGTCTGAGGACCGGGGGGGCAACGAAATGAAGAGTTTCTCGAAATTAATTTATTGCGAAATTTTTGTTGCAATTCTTCCATAACAACCCTGGTTACATGACAACTTGCTCGATCCTGTTGCAACCAGACGGAATTAAAAAGAATTCTCTTCTGGCGGCGCAGATCTGGGTAAACAAATTCCCTCAACATTTTTAAATAACGGTCACCATTGGCCGCTCCGGTGCGTCCGTTTTACTCAAAAAAAGGATGGGCCGACAATGCAGCTTGAGGAAACTGCACATCACACTGTGACCCGATCTGGATGAAGTTGAGTTTCATGCAGGATTTGTGGGTTCGACTCACACCATGTTCGACAATTTTGCTTAAGTCGAAGTGGGCTTCACCCCACATGAAAATGCAATTAAGCATTGTTTGGTTCTCCTCTATCATTTGGAGCAGCTTTTGACAGAATTCCAAGCGCACCCGAAAGTCTGAAGTATTCAATTTGTTTGTAGTTTGAATATTGTAGGGAAACAAATTCAAATCAGTATGCAATATTGTTTGCAACGTTTGCCTGCTGATACCCAAACGTGCAGATAAATTTCTTGTGGAAACGATTGGAGTATCCTGTAAGGCATCAGCTACAGCAGCAATTGTTTCCGGCGACTGACCTTCGGGCAACTGTCCCACGATCAAAACAAAATTAAACAAGCCTCATTATTGTCCATCTGCTAGGAGGTGTGCCGCCAAACGTGCGCCGAAATTTTCTTTCGACAAGAATTATAGAGTCTAGTACGTGATAGCGGCGCACACCCCAAATAAGGATTTCCTCATCCCAATTGTTCATTTTTATTAATTTTAAAGAACGATCAACAAAATAAAAAAAAATTTGGTGTTAAAAACTACTCAGGAAAAAGTTATTAAGATTTGTTTTTGTAGCACGATTCATCAGCCACCCAGTATATGCCCATTTTCATTCGTGATTTTGAGCTATTTCCAGTTGAAAATATGTTTAACAATTCCAAATATGACGTAAATTTAATTTTTAATTTTTGGCGCTTACGCCCTTTTTCCTTAGGATGGCAGTTCTGTACAGGCAATCGTTCAATACATCTGCCGGAGTTGATCTTGGAATAGCAGGCAGCGTTTGACGAAAATCGCCTGACACAAAATCACACCAAAGCGTCACACCAAAGCGTCATCATTTCGTTAATCTTTTAAAGTGCGTCATGCGTAAATTTTACATTGTCGCAATACTTTGGTTATCGCAGAGTTCTTTGAAATGTTCCACGTAATAGGATCTTTGTCCTCTTACAGATTTAATGGCAATTTCAATGCAGAATGGTTCGACCGTTTTCCAACAACGTAGCGGCAATCCCATAAAAGGCGAGCTCCAAAGCAATCTCAGATCTCGAACGTAGTCAGTAAAAATCAATGGAACCAGGAATGTTTTCCCAGTTGCACCTGGTGCATTTAGAAAGAATATGCGGCCATTTCCGTTATCCACTGCTTGCATCAATTCATCGTATACCTACGAACCTAGTTGAATTTGTTCCCATGTTTTATGCACAATGGTCGATGGAGATGAAGTGGATGTGATTGCTACCGACTTTAGCAAAGCTTTTGATAAAATGTCACATAATATAATAATCTTTAAATTAAATTCCTTGGGGTTCCCTACACTCTTTATGCGGTGGTTGATGTCATATTTGACCGATAGAAAATATGTCGTCCGTTTTAGATCATCTCTTTCCCTTTCTTTTAACGCGCCTTCAGGAGTACCACAAGGAAGCCATCTGGGACCAATGCTGTTCATCTTAGCAATCAACTATATTGCTCAAGTTCTTGACTGTGGTTTATCAATATATGCGGATGACATGAAAATCTTTAAACGAATTTCAACTGCTGCTGATATTTGTTCTTTACAACAGAATCTTGACAAATTTTCCCTATGGTGCAAAAAAAACCTACTTGAGCTCAATGTTAGCAAATGCCACAGCTTGACTTTTTCACGTAAACGGCTCCCTCCTCCTCCAAGAAACTATCATATAAATGGTGATCCTGTATCCATAGTCGACTCCTGTCGTGATTTAGGAGTAATTTGTGATAAGGAGCTTAACTTTCGATGCCACATTGACAACATCATAAAGAAAGCTA
This sequence comes from Melangyna quadrimaculata, assembly GCA_949320155.1. Classification (NCBI taxonomy): domain Eukaryota; kingdom Metazoa; phylum Arthropoda; class Insecta; order Diptera; family Syrphidae; genus Melangyna; species Melangyna quadrimaculata. The sequence continues at coordinate 22,069,625 of OX439485.1, forward strand.
ATTCGACACTTGGCTTTATCAAGCGCTGGTCAAAAGAGTTCTCTGACCCGTATATTGCCAAATCTCTTTTCATATCATTTGTCCGACCGATCCTAGAATATGCGTCTCAGGTTTGGTCCCCATATCAAATTACCCAAATTAAAAGAATCGAAGCTGTCCAGCGTAGGTTTATTCGATTTGCCCTGCCGTGAGATGATAATTACCGACTTCCTCCATATCCAGATCGCTTACTTTTAATTGATCTTTAGTCGCTTGAAAAACGACGTGAAACCGCAGATGTGGTTTTTATTCACGACATATTGACTGGTAATATTGACTGCCCTACTCTGTTGTGTCTGATCTCAATTAATACCAACCGGCGAAATATTAGGTCAGTACCCCTTTCCGAATTCCTTTTTAACCGAACTAACTTTAGCTACTATAATCCCATGTCTCGTATGCTGCGAAATTGCGACTTCATCGAAATCCATTTCTCGCTCCAATTCTCGATTAAATGCGAACAAATGTACTAAAAACCATATCTGTCCGAATTTCCAATTTTCCTGAAAATTTTACAAGATTTTTTCCATAGTGTCTGTCTTTCCTTGGACCAATACGAATCCATGAAGTCCAAAATCGTGTAAATCGAACGATCTATTCTCTAGTTATAACTGCACAACACCGACGGCAGTCTCTATAGATAGCTGATTATGAAATTTTAAAATAATAATAACATCTTTATTGTAAAAAAGTGACAGCTCGTGCAAAAAATTCACAAACAAACCTCGTTTTGACATTTATACAGGGTGTCCCATTAACAATGGTCCAAACTGAAATTGGTGATAGGCCAGGTGATGAACTATCAGAATTTGGTAACTTTTCCATACCGAATCATAGCGGTTCTCGAGTAACGGCTATTTTTTGAAATTTGAAAAAAATCTAACTTTGAACCAGTTTTTTGCTCACCCTGTCCATAATTGATTTTTGTTTTTTACAAATTTGGCATTAAAAAATTCACTTATAGTTTCACTAACTTTACTGAGTAAAATATTTTTGATTGGCATCACCATTTGCCTACAAATCATTAGTTAATATTGAACTTTGCCAAAATTAATTTTTGACCTCAATCTTCTGATGAGCCCCCTGAATAAAATTCGTATGGCTCAATACAAGTTTTATATTTCAAAAATTGCCTACTTTTCTGCAGTTTCAAAAAAGGTATTAAACTTGCCAAAGCTATTTTTAAATAGACAGTTATAACCGTTTGAACCCAATAAAACAGGTTCAAAATCAAACAAAAATGAAACATTTTTGTTCAAATATTTCGATAAAATTAGATTTTCACTTCAAATATAACTCCGAAAGAGCTGAATTTTGGTGGAGATCTTCGTTTAAATGTCATACGCATTTCTTAAATAAATACATTAAATTTTGACAAGGACTTTTAATTTTCTGTGGTGAAAGAGTATAAATCCAGTATATTTGAAAATTTTACGAAAACCATCAGGTTTTTTAAGAAGTGTCTTTGGAAAACATGTAGCTTATAAAATTCTACAGAAAAAAGATTAACTTCTTTTTTTCGTTGGAGCAAGAGATTTTGAGAAAACGGGGACAAAATGTGATTTTATACTTTGATGTGGTATTTTCCACACCGTTGCATTTGCGCACATTTGTCTCAAAATTTATTGGTCTTACGGAAAAATGTATCCTAATGGATTTTTTAGAATGCTTTAAGCTACAAGTTTTCCAAAGACACTTCTTAAAAAAGCCGATGGTTTTCGAAAAATTTTCAAAAATACTAGATTTATACGCTTTCACCACAGAAAATAGAAGGTCCTTGTCCAAATTAAAGGTATTTATTTAAAACATCAAAACGAAGATCTCCACCAAAATTCAGCTCTTTCGGAGTTGTATTTGAAGTGAAATTTTAATTTTATCGAAATATTTGAACAAAAATGTTTTATTTTTGTTTGATTTTGAACCTGTTTGATTGCGTTCAAACGGTTATAACTGTCTATTTAAACATAACTTTGGCAAGTTTAATACCTTTTTTGAAACTACAGAAAAATAGGCAATTTTTGAAATATAAAACCTGTATTGAGCCATACGAATTTTATTCAGGGAGCTCATCAGAAGATTGAAGTCAAAAATTAATTTTGGCAAAGTTCAATATTAACTAATGATTTGTAGGCAAATGGTGATGCCAATCAAAAATATTTTACTCAGTAAAGTTAGTGAAACTATAAGTGAATTTTTTAATGCAAAATTTGTAAAAAACAAAAATCAATTATGGACAGGGTGAGCAAAAATCTGGTTCAAAGTTAGATTCTTTTCAAATTTCAAAAAATAGCCGTTACTCGAGAACCGCTATGATTCGGTATGGAAAAGTTACCAAATTCTGATAGTTCATCACCTGGCCTATCACCAATTTCAGTTTGGACCATTGTTAATGGGACACCCTGTATACGTCAAAGTGTCATATGAATTTAGTACCATGCTAAAAAGATAAAATAGACATTTGTTAGGCAATTTGTTCTTGAGTAAAATTTGAGGAGATAGTGCCTACGATGTTAAACTCGCAATCATCTTAAATGTTGCGCCATTTCGTTTAAATTTTATCGCTATAGGTACCTACCTATTTATCTTTTAATTATATTATTGCAAAACAATTACCAGAAATCATTAGGTTATCACATGAACATTTTCATTTCGATAAAATTCTATTTTGAAATAAAACTTGCTAACCTAAAATTTAGTCGCAAGTCACAACCATGATGCTTTTGTCTCTCTTTGAGTCGATTGCCTTTTGTCTGTGATGTGATTGTGGTGGTGTCTGACAAAAAAGTAAACATTCAACTACACTTACATAAAGTGCATTGATCCGTTCTCCCTATGTGTGTATCTTCCTATAAACATGTTCAAATAAAATCAACAAGGTCTCGAAAAAGGAAAGGCATAAACAAACTAGTTTTTTTTTTTATTTATTTTCATACTACTAGCTACCTATACCAATTCCAATTTATTAAGTTTTGCCTGCTGGAGTGCTGGCTGATAAGAACGATGCGATCCCCTTATGTCGTGCGTCGCAGCGAACGTGCCGTTGTCGGTTGGCCAATAATTTCGAAAAAAAAGCCATAAAACTTTAGCTGTAGTTCATCGAATACATTTATGAATACCCTTGGCTACCTACTACCTTTACCCGACCGACCTTGCATTGATAACCTGAATCAAAATAAAAATACAACAACAAAAAAGATAAAAACAAAACATGAAAGAAAGAAGGAAAAATAAATATATACAAATGAGCGATGCAGAGTTACAAAATAAAAACAAAGAAAATCAAAAACCGAAAACCAAAAACAGGCCAATCCAGGACAAAACAAAACAGAACCCAAAACGGAGAGAGATAAAAAGAGTGCATGTTTTTTTTTTTTACAAAAATATAACTTAAGAAAGACCTAAAAATAACAACGACAACATCGCACTATGAAGTGGGGATCGTCGATCGTGCTACGTAGATTTGCTTGATTTTGCTTGTTGAATGTGTGGTGTGCCCTGCCACACTGTCTATTCTATACAAGATGGATCCCTGATGAACGGATTTCAACATAAAGAAAAAAAAAAAAAAAACAACCTTTAATTAAACATTCAACCCATCACAATCTATGGTTGTTTTGTTTACACGAGTCGATTCAACTGTTGCAATATTTTCCACTGAGCATAAATCTCCAAGTTATAACTGGCGCTGACAATGTCAATGGCGGTTCGAAAAATCTATTTTCTTTTTTTTTTTTAACTTAAAGAAGAAAACCTTCAAACATAAAAATAAAAAAAAAAAAAACCGTTATTGTCGTGGTTAACATTTTAAATCTATTTGATTTAATTTGAATTCAATAACAACACTCGAATATATTTGACAGACAAACAAAATTCAAACACAAAACAAACTTGAAACAAAGAAAAATATATAGGAAACACCAAAAAGAATAAAAAAGAAACTGCGCAGTTTAGAGTGAACGGGTGGAATTTATTATTACGCCTCCGATATGTTTGAACATAAATCACTACGATGGAGTTTCTGATCGTCGCCATTAAGCATTGGCAAAAGTATATTAGTAAATGTACCTAGATAGGTATAGGAAATGAAAATTTCAAAATATCTTCGACGTACCTACCTATTTATGTACACAAACGGTTTCATCACAGCAAAACTGAATTAATTATAGCAGAAACAAAAAAAAAAAAAAAAAAAAAAAAAAAAAAAAATTTAGGGACTGCAAAGTATCTTCATCGCTTAATTAAATTGTATGCCATTCGTGTATGAGGAAAATCTGAATTTTTAACATTTATTTAGAAATATGTTGTTATACCGGCATAGAAACTTAAGGGCATACAATTGCATTCGTAAAAAAAAATCAAACACTAGGTTTTATTCAAAATAAAATGATGGAGCAAAATTTTAGTCGATTTCGTAGACTAGATTACAAATTGTACTATGCTAATTGAGCTTAGCATCGTATACTATCTCCATTTTACTAAAGTTAAAATCACTAACGGCCAAATTTGTAAACGTGGAATAGGGAAGGGTTAACCTTATTCCATGGACTAAGTACAAAATGTTATTTAAAAAACAAAATTTCCTCTAAGTGACGTTTACTAAGGTAAACCACCGAACATGGTGATTTAGTGAAGGAAAAAAAAAAAAATCAGACGTGTCAAACAAATGATAATAACTTTGACAGAATTATTAGGTGTGTTCGGTAACGTGATCTACTTATTGTAGTAGATTTTCGTTTTGTTTTTATTAATAGGAAATTTAATTCATTCTTATTCCATGGTTTTGTAAACTCATGGAATAAAGGTGGAATAAGCGTTTTTTATTAATACAGCTGCAAATGATTATCTTTTTAGTAACTTACTAAATCTACATGACACTTTTTTATAAGCCAAAATGAGTAATGTTTGTGCATTTCTTGGACTAGCTGTCACTTTTTTGGATGTGATCAGCTGTACTGAGAAAACTGAGTTTTTTAAAAAGAAACAAATAATTACAAATAGAAGTTAGTTTAAATCTAATTAAAATCTATTTCCATTCAAAAAAACTATTATTTTAATAAAATTTGGTTTAAATCAAAAGCTTTCATGTTTGATTATTGCATCAAAAGCTACACGTAATTTTGTATATGTATTCTAACTTGTTTGAGTTTGATTTTTGCAAAGCATAGTTGATGATTGAATTCTTATTTGGTGGGATATAGTTCACATTTGATCTTTGTCATAAAATTAATGTAGGTAAGTTGAAAATTAATATAAAATGTGTTTTGCCAAGGTCATCACTTGTCAATAATTGTGGGATCGCCCGAAGAAAACGCAATTTTTTTTTGCACCCAAGGCCATTCAAATAAACTGGCTTATTAAAAAAAAAATCTTAATTATAAAAAATCCTTCATACATAAGTGGTACATATCAACCACCATAATTTGGATATAGGTACAAAAAATATTTTAATTCAAATCGAAACGAGTTTGATTTAAACATAATCATCTTTGAATTAAACAGGGAAACTTATTCAGAAAAATTAATAAAAAATCAATTTCAATCAACATTAAATGAAGTAAATTTAAACAAAATTATGTTCAAATCGGGTCAACAATGAGTTAATAGGTTTCTATTGAAATCAAATAGGAATCGGTTCCATGCCAAATCGTATGTGTTTGAGTTTTATTTAAACATGGACATATTTAATATTTGTCTCAATATATGATACTATATTTAGAAAGAATTTAAAATTTAGAAAATTTTAGTAGGTACTTAAATTATTTTAGAATTAGAAAAATTTAAAGTAGTATCATACTTCTTCTCCTTCATTTAACGATTGTCATGATCTCGAGAGGGTTCATATGGGGTTCGCCGGGTTGACCTCAGAAAACGTCGACAGGCCTCCCAGTTTTGGATTGTTCCATGTCTGAGGCCAACTAAATGCAGGTGTCGTGGCATTTGTTTCATCCAGGAGTTTTTGCGCCTGCCTTTCTTATGTGATAGTGTTGGAACATCTTGTGCTTTTGCCTTTTAAACTGGGTTCTCATGGCATCTTCATTGTACATGACAGTACCAGCTAAGTTGTATTTTGTCCAATATGGTATTTTCGACGTGTAGGCTTCCTCGGATTCTCTTGCTTCTTATTGAATTGCGCGAAGCATCTTCATTTCAGCTGCCGTCAATTTATTCTCATACTTCTTGTATACATTGTCCAACACTGTGAACCGTATGTAAGCGCTGGACGAACAACTGCCGTGTAGAGCTTTCCTTTCAGCTTAGGGGGCATTTTTCTATCACAGAAGATGGCATAGTTTGCCCGCCACTTCATCCATGTTTAAATCAAACTTTTCGAACTTGGGAAGCACTGTTCCATTCAAATAGATGTCCGGAAAAGGCCTGTGTGGACCAGAAAATGGACAGCATAGGTATTCGGTCTTTTTCGCACTAATGCGGTATCCATTTTCCTCCAGAACATCCACCCATACATCAAGTGCTCGTTGCATGGACACAGGATCTTCACTTATGATGGCTCAATCGTCAGCAAAGAATAACTGATTAACTTTGGGGTCCGTCACCTTATCCTCAAGCAGAAAGTCAAGGACAGTAATAAAGAGCACAGGACTCAAGACGCTTCCCTGGTGCACACCTACTCTAATTGGGAACTCTTCGGTGATTCTTGCGGGGCATCTTACCTTCGTTTTAACTTGCTCGTACATGTCCATGACCATCCGCACGTAGACTTCCGGAACTCCTCGTTGCCTAAGTGTAACCCATATCAGAGCTCATGGTTGTCTGTCGAATGCTTTTTCAAAATCAACCAATATAATATGCAAATCTCTCGAGGAATCCCGATATTTTTCCATTCCCATTCTTCTATTCTGAATAGCATCTGTGGTTGACTTACCCGAAACAAACCCGCACTGGTCTTCAGATAGCCGTGTTATATTTCGTAGGCGGCCATCCATCTTCATGGTGTGTGACATCAGCTTGATCGAACGGTAGCAGTAGTAGAAGTAGTATCATACTAAAAGCTTAATATAAGATTGTTTAAAATTTTGCGCAAGTGTTTTTATAATTTTAAAATAATTAATCCGTACTACCAGTGTAGAACCTACCCGCGTAGAAAAACAATCTAGTTTTCGACAAGGCACTAGAGAGTTTTACATAGATTCTGGCAAGGGACTAGCAAGGATTAGCAAAGGCTAGAACAAGGACCTTTTTGATTATGAACCCTTTTGCCTCGTCAGGCAAAAAAAAAAAGTATGGCTTATGTAGGCTTTGATCCCGCGATCTTCTGCTTATCAGTCCAATGTGCTACCCACTGGCCTAACTCGTTATACAAAAATTCAATGTCGAAAGTGAATAAGTTTCATACTGACAAGTTTTCCTTGTCTAGATTTTCCCTACTGAAAACTTACTAGGACCTTGCTTATACTAGACAGGAACTTGGAATTTTCAAGCCGGGTAATTTCTGATGAGTACTTTTTGACAGGCATTCGGGTAATTTAAAAACGCTTATGACTTATGGTATGTGTTGTGTTTTTTTTTGAAGATTCTTATCCTATATAAAAATAATAAAACTTCGGTAGATAATCTCCTAAAGAAGTTATTTTTTTTTTTGATAAAAAGTAATTTTTTAAACGCCATTACTTGTGAAATACATTAGTGTTTTAAAAACACCTTTACAGTAAGGCCTTAAAGAAAGAAACTTTGTGAGTATAACAAATATAAAATATAACGAATTTAATTCCACTTGAAAGCCACATACAACTTCATAGGGGAATGAAAGAGTTTTGAGTATGATTTGTTTGTATGGCTTTATAGAAACTTTAACGAAATTAAAAAAAAAGAATAACATTTCAATTACTGAATTGAGTTTTTTAAAATTTTTAATCAATGATTAAAGTTTTTCAAGGTCACCAAGTATTTTTGGCACCTAATTTATGGGATATTCGCAAAAAAAGTGTACCATTCGAATGCCCACCGACTTGTGATAAAAGATCAGCTTGTTTCAGTAATTTGTCAGCCATAGGTTTTTTTTTTAATGAAGACTCTTATACTGTAACCTTGAAACAATCTTTACAAATTCATTAAAAAAAAAACCTTTTTCCAATTTCCAATACCAATTTCTGAAACATGTATGAGGATTTAATAACCTGTTGTTGAGTTCTTGACCAATTTGTTAATTTATTATAGTTCTTTGAGATTTAAAAATGCTTCTCCTTCGGCTGTTTGTTTCAATAACAAATCATCACGACCAAAACAGCCGAAGGCGATGCATTTTTAAATCTCAAACAACAATAATGGATCTAATAACCTTTCAAATATATTTTTATTTTGGAAAATTCGGTAAGTGAGGTGCTAAAAGTCTTATACGGCCTTGAAAAACTTCAAAAATTCATATAAAACCAGGAGACCCGTGCGAAAATTTCGCACATTCAATAAAGGCTCTCCCAAACAAATGCGAAACATTCGGTGCGCCGAAGAAACATTCACAGTTGGTGTGGGCACTCTCATTTATCATCCTGTAAATAAATGTTGAAAGGTGAATGTTTATTTGCCGCGTTGGTGTGGGCACTCTCATTCATCACCATGTAAATTAATTTTGACTGACGAATATTTCTTCGCCGCACCGAATGTTTCGCATTGGTTTGGGAGAGCTTTAAGGCTCTCCCAAACCAATGCGAAATATTCGTTGCGGCGAAAAAACATTCGTCAGTCAAAATTATTTCATATGTTTCTCCGCCGCGTTGGTGTGGGCACTCTCATATATCACCATGTAAATAAATTTTGACATGCGAATGTTTTTTCGCCGCAACGAATGTTCCGCATTGGTTTGGGAGAGCCTTTAAGGCTTTAAATTTTCAAATAGAATGTTTGAACAAAATAAATAAATTCTTTTTATTATTGATATGAATATATTAGAAGAATTTAATTTAAATATAATAGATATATGCATTTAAGTGATCATAAATAGTGAAAACACTAAATAAAACAGTGAAATAAAAGTTAACATAGTGAATATTTGCAATACTTTTTTCTTATAAAAATATGCGTTAAATCGTGTAAAAACACCTATAATATGGAGTTAACGATTTTTGCATCTCACGGGCTGATTGTGTCTCATATTCCACATGATGTTCTTACAGGATTTAACGCAGCACCGCATATGTCATATATCTTTTTTTTCAATGAAGTATTGCATGTATTCACTATATTTAAATTTATTTCACTTTTTTATTTAGTTTAATAAGATTTTTACTATTCAACTTAAATCTCAAAAAAAACATCTCTCAAAAACACAGCTAAAAATTCTTTTGGGGGCCCCAGCCCAGCATTTAGCTATCTCACTGCATTCTGACCCTGTGTGAATGCATTGTAACTCTCACTATTTTGAAAAAGCCTCACTTTTTCCTCGATATGCCCGTTCCTCTATTTCTTCCTTTAAGATTTTTAATCAAAGAATTAATAAATATGTTTCTTTCATTCATGCAATCTAGTGGAACCTAATAAATGCATTCGGCTTTTTATAATGAGAAAAAAGATTTTACAAACAACAGAAGTAGGTAACAAACATGTTTCTCCACCACTCACTCAATGGGCCTTACCAGTAATCAAATTTAGTGACGACTTAAATATTTCGTTAAAATGAACCATAATAATATGGACTCTAACTATTTAACTATACATGGTACGACCTTAATATTAAACTTAACTCTAAATAATGAATCGCATATGGGATTGGCTGCAAAAAATTAAACATTTCATGAATAGTACATTATTTGGGATCAATACAATTAAGGTTGATTTTACTGGAATATTTAAGTCCTTGCTAAATTTGATTATTGGTAAGGGGCCGAATGTGCAAACGAAAAAAGAGGATTATACATTACAAAAGCAAAAAATATGTTTCTTTCATTCACGTTTGTGTAACTAAAGAATGTTTCTCCCCCACTCACTCAAGGTGCAGCGAAGAAGAAGAGAATTTTAAATTACAGAACTAATACATATTTTTCTCTTTCACTCATTCAATGGGTTAAAAGTGAGGTATTCTTTATGTCAAGTTTTTCATTTATTGAATTATTTGAAATTTCCGAAATTAATAGAACATAGTGTGGTAAAACATTAAGTTTTTGTGCAATGTCATGAGTATGTGTAAATTCCTATTCAGTGATACCTATTTTAGTGGATTTGACAATTTTGCAAATGAGGAAAAAGGAGTTTGACAACAGAAATAATATATATGATAACCTATGGCTGACCAATTACTGAATCTGGCTGACCTTTTATCACAAGTTGGTGGCCTTTCGAAAGGTACACTTTTTTTTGTTAATATCCCATAAATGAGGTGCCAAAAGTAGTTGGTGGCGTTTCCTATGGGTGACCAATTTCTGAAACTAGTTGGCCTTTTCTGGACAATTACTGACCTTTAAGATGGTATACTTTTTTTGCGAAAATCACATATATGAGGTGCTAAAGGTTAAGAGCCGGCAGATTTGCTTCAAATTTGGAAATTTGGTTTTAAGCATTTGTATGTGATTCCCTAGAGAACAAATTCAAATGTTTTTTTTAGCCCATCTAGAACAGGTAGCTGGCATACAAATATTTCGGTTTTATCAAGTTTTCTCAAAACGGCTCGATATTAATTTTGATTAAACTTCGTACATGTAATCTGTAGAACAGTTAAAATAATACTGTATACCAGGTTTTTGCCAAAACTTTTTTGGTGATGTTGTTGAAGAGATGTTTAATAATTTTTTTTCTTAGAATATTAGAAAAATCAGTTTCCATATAACATAAAGTTTCAGAATTTCCATTAAAATTAATACACAAGCTCTAAAGAAGTCATATGGAAGGAACAACTCCATAAAAATGAAGAATTTAGAATTTATGGATATTAAGTTTGTTATTATTTAAGAAAAGTAACACTAAGGTCAAAATTTGGTCTCGTCTTTCACGCGTCTATCATAAGCAAGTGCGTTCGACCCAGTTGTGTTTGGTTTCTACATTTGTGTATTTTGTTTGATACATCATCGCTGCCATATATAATAATTGCCAAATTGACATTGCCAATTGTACGTATTTTTATGTTTATAGCAAACAATTTTCTTCAATTACCTATTTTTGATTTCGAGTGAAAGTTAAAGTGTGTAGCAATGCTAAACATATAGCTACATGATAAAGCAGTTGGCTATTGAATTGTTTCGATGTGCGCACCGCAGAAATGCGGTAGTTTGTGTTTTAGTTTTTTTTAAGTTTATAAGTTGCACTTTCTAATTTTGCATATCAAATGCCAAATTATAGGAACTGATTTGATTCAATTATGGAGATGAATTATACAATAATCTTATTGTGATTGTATCACAAAATAATCATCGTATATACGTATACGAGGGACGAGATGACATTTGCATTTAATTTGTTCTGAATAAATATTTGTTTTAAAATACCTATTGGTTTTGTTGTTAAGTGTTGTTTTTGTTTGTTTGTCGTCAAGGGAGGTTAAATGTTAAGCATACCTCTTAAGTGCATTTATATTCTACATGTAGACGTTTGAAAATCTAATCTACAGCATCGAATTTGTTTATTTTTAAAAGATTATGTATGTTTGCAGAAGAACTTGAACTTTATACAGGCTGATGATAATTTTGTTTTATTGTGTGGAGAATTTGTTTTTTACTAAAAATAAGCTTTATAAGGTGCGGTGACCGTCAAATTATTAAGCTCACGAGGTTATACGTAGATTCTAATGTTGCTCAATCGATATATTTACCCAAGAGAAACAAATTACTTATACCCAACCCATGGGTTGTTGGGGGCGAATTGTGGGACGCATGGGGTTTAAAAGTGTAATTTTTGTCGTGCATTTTATTGACCATAATTTTGTCTAAGAGATTCAAGGTTTAAAATGCTGTCAAATGAAAGAAACAGTTTGTACCGAACAAAAAAATATTTAAGAAAAACTTGAAATTTAAACCGCAACCTGGAAATTGAATATTGAGTCCGAAACATGTCGTAATGAATAAAAAGCAATGTTGTGATGATAGTTACTACAAATTTATTTATTTTATAATTTAAAAGCTAAACAAAAAAAGTTGTAAATAAATTATGAGTTAAGCCAACTTAAGTGATCGCATGTAATTTTCGCAACCTCATTTGAACAAAACAAGTAGAAAAGCACATTTTTAGTGGAGTTTGATGGTGTTTTTTTTTAATAAATCAGTTAAATATTGATCATTGATCATAAAATATAAACAAAAATTACCAAGAAGGCTTTACAAAATTATAAAACTTTTACCAAAAAAAATGTGTGACAATCTTTATAAAATACAATTATAAATCAGTAAATTAAATAACAGACTCTATAAATTCAAGCACATTCATGTTCCATGAAATTTAAAGCTCAAACTTAACTTTATCTAAAATTAAAATAATTCTTAAATAGAAGGAGCTGGCAACTCTGCTTGATATAAACTTTCTTTTAAATTTTATATTTTTTTATTTAAATTGAAATAAAAGCTTAAAAATTCACTCAACTCATGTTAAGATTCATTTATATCTAAAATGGAGGCTACACAGGGCAAAAATACGCGGGAACCCTAACTTGATTTTAAAAAGTACCAAAAACACTTCTTTTTGAGCTGAAATGTATGTAAAAAAAACTTACATCTACTAGGTATTTAAAAGACCTTCTTTCTAGAAAAAAAAAAAATCTGTAATTTGCTCACAACAGGGGTGATGTAGGTACGTGGCAACCCTGAATTAAGGCAAAAATATTTCAAAACACTTCTTTTTGTGCTGAAATGTATACAAATTAATATAGAACTAGCTTAAACTTACATAAATGTATTTATTTTCTATAAATGAAATATATAGAAAGTTACCTGTAGTCTAGGAAAGATAGAACATTTAATATGGGCAAGTGGGAACAAATTAATTCATGAAATTTTATTGCTGGTATCGACGCAGAGTTGTATCCTCAACAACATATCGAAAGTCCCCCGAGATCCCCGCATTGGCTCTTTGTATAGACGCATTTAAAGAGGTGGAAAGGGATACACTGAGGGAAAAATTGCGATCTAAAATTCAATACAACCGCATTTTATCTAAAGTATTTTAAGTGAAGTGGGGCATTTTCATTTTTACGTTGAAACAATGTTAATTTTAATATGCGACGTAGTTTTAAGAGATTCAACCTAGTTTCAAAGTAAAACGTGTTTATTTATTCATTGAAATCAACTTTTTTACATTTACATTCCGTTAAACATTGTTTTAAAGTGAATCGTTATCACTTTTACATCGAGATCCACTTTCAAAGTGCGCTCAACCTTGTTTCAAAGTGAAACGTATTCATTTTTACATTGAAATCCACATTTTACATTGCGATCCACTTTTATGGCATTTAAAGTGTCATCAATATAGTTTCAAAGTGTTGCATAGTTAAGTAAACCTCATTTTTTTGTATTTGTAAGCTTAATTTAACGAATTTCGAGGGCGCGTTGTAGTTTTCCGAAGTAGCTCCCTTACATTTGTGAACAATTTAAACGCGCACTCAAAATTCACTCTCATATAATCGAAAAACAATACTTAATTACTTTTCCTATATTTATAACTACGCATAAGGTACTCATAGCAAAACGATTCACTTAAGTTGTCACAAATACATAAATGATTCATCACAAACTGATATGCTTCGAGCATGATTATACATTTGTCTTTGTCTTACATAAATTCAAACAAAGAAGCGTGGCGTGGGTAGCCATTTTGAATCAATGCCTAACCTAGCGAAGTTCAATCTACGTTCATTCGAAGTAGATAAACGTTGTTTTAAAAGATGATTGAATTTGATTTAGCTATGATTCCACTTTAAATCGTTTTATAAACGTAGTAAAATCTAGTTCGTTTTTAAGTATGGAATCACTTTGAAATAAAGTCGCTCCACTTTTATTTAAGAATTTTCGGCGTTGGCGCCAAATCGTTCCGAAAAATATTAGAATCAAAGTTTTTTGCTTTGATTTTACGTTGTTTTTTTTCTTTGTGTAGGAGGTGGGAGTTTATCAAGCTGAAAATGTTGTTATAATACAATCTAATCATAAGACACATGTTTTTAGGGTGCTTTTCACCACAGACATTTCTGGGGACTCTTTTGATTAAGCATTTGGTAAGCATGACAAATGGTACATTTATACCAAAATGTCATTAATATCCCATTATCTTAAAATAGTTTTGGGTAATATTTTACTTGTTGTACTTAAAAAAAAAAGTCATCATTCCATAAAGAGGCCTTTAACTTTCTACGGGATACATTTATCTTTTCAGTTTTGGTCTCTTTAGGATCAGCGTTGAAAAGCACCCTAAAAACATGTGTCATATGATTAGATTGTATTATAACAAAATTTTCAGCTTGATAAACTCCCACCTCCTATCCCTTTCCACCTCTATAAATGTGTCTATACAAAAAGCCAATGCGGGGATTTCGGGAGACTTTGGATATGTTGTTGAGGATACAATTCTGCGTCGATACCAGCAATAAAATTTCATAAATTAAATTTTTCCCGGTCAGATCCTATCTTTTTTAGACTTCTGGTCTAAAAGTCGCGTGATGTGGCAAGTTTTAAAGCAAAAATACACCAAAAACACAACTTTTTGAGCGGAAGTTTATAAAATAATTTAAGATTCAAGCTTAAACTGACATCTTACTGATTTTGTTGCTTTAAGATAAATAACTTTTAACTGAACCTGTAGTTCATGTTGGAAATGACGTGACGCAACTTTTTGAAACTTTATTTGGATTTAAATAGGAATATTTTGTAAATGAAACATAAACACTGCTTTCAATTTATTTTGTTTAATAATTATGAATTCATATTTAACTACTTGAGATGATGAGCAACACATGTGCATGCATAAGTAAACAAACACATTTATTTTTAATTAATAATTTATCTTTTATTTCATTATTTGATGACTTATTTCGTTTTGAAAACAACAATCAAATAATGTAGGCACTTACTGGTACACATACCTATTGCAATTGTATTTGAACTCACATTCAGTTCATTATCATTATTGACAGTAAATTTAAGTAGGAGTATTGAACAGAACAAAAACAAGATTAGGAAAGAGCAGCGAATATTTGAATAGGTACTTATTTGTACAGAAATAAATTTCTTTTTTTTACTTTTTGCAGAGAAATTAAATTCAACGACAATCAAGAAAGAATTTAGTTATTGAATACTTAAGTGGTTCAACACTGTTTGTATAGATCTTATTATTATAACCGATGTGCTTACTGCCTATGGATAAAATTGAGTACCAATGAATTGTTGAGACCATTTTGTCCAAGAATATGTCATTGATTTTGTTAAAAAAAAAAATACAAAGAACAAAGTAAAATGGCAAAGTGGCTAACGATCAGTTCAAAATGTTCATATAAAATACACGTAGATTTCCAGTTTTGTACGAATAAATTCAGCAAATGTTAAAAACAATCACAAAAAAGATTTTAAACTTTTTAAAAGCCCTTAAAATAAAATCGTTGTTGTTTTTAAAAACATTGAAAATAATTTTAGATTGAATTTGGGTAGTCCTCAACAATATACTGCATAAGTGCCAAATTTTTACTTGCTCTATATGTACCCTATAGAGCAAGTAAAAAATTTAAATTTGGCACTTATGCAGTATATTGTTGAGGACTACCCAAATTTAATCTAAAATTATTTTCAATGTTTTTAAAAACAACAACGATTTTGGTTATTTGGATTGGTTAAATACTAATAATTTTAACTGTATGCCTGTAAGACCTCAGGTCTTTTAAATGCAATGCACGGCACTAGTTAGAAGGAATAGAAGGAAAGGAAAAATTTTGTTGGCACAGTGGATTGAGAATTAGATGTTAATTATCTCATGAAATTTCACGGGTGGCATCCAGTTGAAACTGGGGAAAATAGAAAAGAATGCTACCTAGACTGGGGCTCGAACCCACACATCCAGGTTAGCAGTCAAACACTTTATCCACTGTGCCATTGCCACCCGCAACCCGGTTCCTTTAAAAAAAAAATTAAAACTAACATAACGATGATTTACGGCCAATTTCTTCACAAAGTTCTAACCCTTAAAACTCGGTTTATCGAGAAATTAGAACTCATTTGAGTTCTAACTCATTTCTTCACCAAGTTCTAAAGCAAAATAATTCCGATTAAAATCTTAGTTTGAGTTAGAACTTTGTTATACTTGGACCCTCAAATTTGAGGGTTTAGGAACTTAGAACTCGGTTTAAAAATATTTTCATTTCTTCAAAACACTTGATATTGTTCAAAATTTAAGCGTGTAACATTAAAAAGGAATGCAATTAAAATCAATAAGGGACAAATTGGCAAGTACCTACACAAGTACCATTATCGTGCAATGTTCAATGTTAAATTCCAAGAAAATTAATCGCGTGAATTTAAGGTGAATACATTCATTAGTTCGGGTTGTACAGTTCGAAGTTGATAAAATAGATGTATTTTTGAAACATACCCAAAGATTGCGCAGCAATGTATGGTTTATGCAAAACTCATTGCAAAACCAGCACCTGTGCAATGCAATTACATATTATGTTTACTTATGCGAACTCGCAGAATATCAGTGCTGCTGGTATCCTACTGAAGGTGGCGAAGCATATTTGACATCGCACCTTGTATAAGTTGCATACACAAGAAGTGCATCTACTAGGTATATTTTAAAAATTTAATTTGTTTTTTATTGCGTTGACAAACTTTTGTTTTTCAGCTTGAGCTTATTTTTTAGTTAAAAGGAAAGGAAACCGAAACATAAAGGTTGCGTGTGCACACTGCATCAAAATGAAAGGTACTATTTTTACTTATATCCATGTTCCAAAAAGATTTCCGCAAAATCATGCATTATCCATCACACACTTATTTTTATCCCAAAAATGTTGACTTTGATGCACTTTGCACATGTTCACTTAATGTATGGAGCTTCCGGTCTTAATAACATTTTTGTATACCATACTCAAAAATCATAACACGAATAGTAACGCAGAATCACACAAATCCAACTTTAAAATACCGAAAATAAAAAAAATACCACAAAATACAAAAATGTGGTATTTATTTCCAATGAATAGACAGCATAACAGAAATATAAAATGCCAAAAAAGGTTACCGCCAAAGCAAAACTGATAGATATTGTTAAATTTGTCAGTAGAATGTCAGAAATTTGTGTCAAAACAATCTACCGGGTGCTACGAAAAATTTAAAAAAACACGTTAGAACTCAGTTTCACTAAACCGAGATCTATAGTTCTAAAACTCAATAATGATTTTAGACCGAGTTTTAGGGAAATGATTTGAAGTGAAGAAATGCTCGAGTTCTAAATAATTTAAAAACTGAGTTTCAAAAATAAACCGAGAATTACTAGATCGAGTTTTAAATTGATTTTAGAACTTTGTCCAAAAAAGTGATTTTCGTCAAGACGGTCGTCGGTCTGTTTGTCTCTGCTTCCTGATGTATATCGAGCCAGAGCCTAAACGGTTGGACGGATTTGCTTCAAATTTGGTGTGAAGTGTTTTTCTGTGATTCCCTAGAGGAAAATTCGTATTTTTGTTTTAGCTCATCTAGATCAAGCAGAAACCCGTAGCGTAATGGTTAGTGCGATGGACTGTCACACTGTAGTTCTGGGTTCACTTCCCAGCTTCGTCCACCTAAAAACTAAAAAGTTTTTTTCGGGACTACTTACTGCCTCTTGTGAAGAATTATTGACAAATCCTCCAAGAGTATCACTTGTCATGAATAAGTGCTTCTCGTCTAGCCGTTCGGATTCAACATAAAGTGGTAGGTCCCTTCCATTCCTGTCGACAGGCGCACACAGGAATGGTTGCGAGTTGTTTGTCACTAGGCCCTGGTTCTTCACGTGCCGTTGCGCCACTCAATTTATTTATTTCTTACATCTAGAACGAGGAGCTGTCATACAACGGTTTGGGTTATACGAAGTTTTCTCAAAAACTACTACCACGTTTTTACCAACAAAAATCGAATAATGAAAACAAATGTTTTTTTTTTTTATTTGAAACAATTGCTAAGTTGATTTATCATTATTTTTCTAATTCCGTACTTCAATATCACTTAAAAAAAATATTGCATTTAAAATCAAAGAAAAAAATCTATTTAAAAATGTCATCACTACGCCAGGTATAATTTAAAAATTATTAGCCAAGTATCGAGGTCCATCACATTTTTTTTAAACTTTTTTTTCATTTTTTTATTAAATCAAACAAATTTTAAACTGCTTTTTTAACATGTGTTTTTTTTTTATTTTATCGTTATAATATACAAATATTATCAAACCGTTACAATATCCACACTGCGAAAGTCTAAATACATTCTAGTTGTTACGAGAGCAATCGAGTCGCGCATATTGATTAATTATTTTATACATCCCGCGCAGAAAAAATCTACTTTTCGACAAGGCACTTTAGAGTTTTACATAGATGCTGGCAAGTTACTAACAAGGGTTAGCAAAGGCTAGAACAAGGGCCTTAGCGATCATGAACCCTTTTGCCTCTTAAGTCAAACAAAAAGTTCGCAATCTTGATCCCGTGATCTTCTGCTTGTCAGACGAATGCGCTACCCACTGGACTAATTCGCTATACAAAAATTTCAATGACGAAAGTGAATATGTTTCATATCATATTGCTTTATGATTTTGACAGCGTAGACATTAATGTTTAGAAAGAGTAATTCCAGTTATATTGTAAGGGATTAAGAGAGTTAGATCTCGACTTTCAATTTTGTTTCCTCAACAAAAAGTGTTGAGACAAGTTGGTGGATTTCGACACAACGTGACTCAGTAGTCGTCGATGTTGATGATATTACTATAGTTTTCATATACAAAGATCTTATGAACTTGCTTTTTATGTCGAACAAGCTAGAATAGGTTTTCTGTTCTAACTTGGCTGACGTTTCTCTCAGATATGTGCTGTTCTGATATAAAAAAGAAAAGAATGGAAAGAGGGAAAAAAGCGTCGTATGATACTGAAATTGCAGGGTGCTTATGTTTGGTTTTGGTGAACAAGAGACAATCCTGATAGGGCACCGAAACATATCTCTCAAGTTCTTACTAGGGAGCTCCCTAGGGCCTCACGAGTGTGAAAATTGTCCCTCGTCTAAATTTGTATTACTGAAATCCAGCAATAGGTTCTTTAACGCAAGGAATGAAATGTATGTTTTGAAAAATCCCATTTATTGGTATTGACACAGCACACCATTCAATTTTATTCACCCATATAAAAACAGATCAAATTAAACTGCAATTGACACAGGTTCGCTTCCCAGCTTCGTCCACCTAAAAACTAAAAAGTTTTTTTCAGGGCTACTGCCTCTTGCGGGGAATTGACAAATCCTCCAAGAGTATCACTTGTCACGAATAAGTGCTTCTCGTCTAGCCGTTCGGATTCGGCATACAATTGTAGGTCCCTTCCATTCCTGTCGATAGGCGCACACAGGAATGGTTGCGAGTTGTTAGTCACTAGGCCCTGGTTCTTCATGAGCCGTTGTGCCACCCGATTTATTTTTTTTTTAATTGACACACGGCCTTAAATTTTAAAATATTTTTATAAAATGTTGTTTTTTAATTAATATTTTTTTTCTTTTAATTTAATTTCAGGTAAACATCATGCATTCTTTTATTATTTACCCGCACTGGAAGTTGATGTAGTAAGTCAATTAAGTGTTATGTACATAAGTACTCGTTTTTTCGAATATCATTTAATAATAATTGTCAACTATCTAAACGAGTTATAAATTCAAAATAGCTTTTAACGGCCTTTAGTCCTTAATAATTGGAGTCTTGACAAGGCCCTCACTGTCAATTGAAGTGAGAACGACGGGACTAATCGCCAATTTTTAAGGACTAAATGTCGTTAAAAGCTATTTTGAATCAATTATTTAACAAGTCCAATTAAATAATGCTAAGTCTTCTACAAGGCTGATTTATTTCAGAATAGAATTTGTATTACAAAAAAACACTCATATGTAAACGAGTAATATTTTCGCCCAAAAATTAATTAAATATCTCTTAAGGAAAATTTTTTATTTGAATTATAAGTTTAAAAATTGCACTTCCGGTCTGCTGAAGCTGACGGACAAAATCTAAGGCACCTATTATGAATCGCGAGTCGCAAGAAATATTAGGCGAACCTGACTTTTGGCACTACCGCTGATGGCTCACCTAACTATATTCGGCTAAAATATGTTGAATCGAGATGTTGCTCTATACGAACGTCGCAGTTTGCTTTAAACCACGACATAAGTGATTTTAAAAACGTTCGACTTGAGTCGAACGTTCGACTCGCGAGTCATAATAGGGCCCTAAAAAAATGAGATTTTCAATTTTTTTTTCTTTTGACAGAATTTGTAGATTTTGAAATGCTGATTAGTTGCGCAAACTCCAAATTTTTAGTTCTACTAACGGTTTACTTAATATTTAAGTTTCCGCTGGCAAAATTTACCAAAAATGGACCTTCTTAAATCTAAAAAAAAAAAAATAAAAAAAGTTTTGTTGACACAATTTGAAGCTTATCTGAACTAGATTAATCGCACAAACCGTGATTTTATAGCTCGCATGGTTATTTTGTTATACAAAATTCCGCTAAAATAAAAATTTAACGGTCAAAATTAAAAAAAAAAAAAAATTAATTTTTAAACTTTTCTTTTACCAGAAATTGTAGCTATTGAAATGTGAAATTGTTGCTCAAAAATTAATTTTGTAGCTATAATTGGTGATTTTTTATTTGATTTTTAAATTTAAAAAGTGCACTTCCGGTCCGCTGAAGCTGGCGGACAAAATCTAAAAAAAATGAAATTTTCATTATAAATAAAAAATCACCAGTTAAAGCTACAAAATCAATTTTTGAGCAACAAATTCACATTTCAAAAGCTACAACTTCTGGTAAAAAAAGAAGTTTAAAAATTTAAAGTACTGCAGCCTTTTGAAGTATTTTTTACTTCAGTACTGCAGAATTTTTACTCCTTAAGTCTTTTAACAGCTTGGAGTCTTTTTATTTCTTAGATTTAAAATGTTTATGGCCAACATTTTAGTAAATTAGATTTTTTTTAAATTAATAGTAAAACGATATTTTTTGAAATTCGTACTCGAAGTAGGGGAAACACAAGCTACTTTATATTACAGGTAATATCATTAGCATGCTCATTTTTGTTCAGTTCTGCGCATGTTGTCAAAATCAAAAGTAAAAAAATTGAATTTCAAAGAATCACAAACAATTTGTTTTTGTTTACTGTGTACTTACACAAAGGGCAGCCATCTTGTAATTTGGAAAGGTGCGCCTGATAATACCTTAGATATGTGTACTGTGGGGGAAACAGGGGTAGACTCCAAGCAGTTAAAAGACTTTGCGAGTCAAAATACTACTAGAAGTAAAAAAGACTTCAAAAGAGCGCAGTACTTTGATTGCAATCAAAAGACTTCAAGAATGCAATCAAAGAATTCAAGAAATCTTTAGTATTGCATTCTTTCAACTAAGTCTTTTAACTGCTCAAAATGATTGCAATATAAAAGACTGGGATTTCAAAGAATGAAATACCAAAATATTGCACGCTTTCCCAATTCTCATACCTATGAACATTACTTACTTACTTAGATCCTTGACCCCTC
This sequence comes from Melangyna quadrimaculata, assembly GCA_949320155.1. Lineage (NCBI taxonomy): Eukaryota > Metazoa > Arthropoda > Insecta > Diptera > Syrphidae > Melangyna > Melangyna quadrimaculata. The sequence continues at coordinate 22,091,318 of OX439485.1, forward strand.
TAAGGGCACAGAGCGTCAACTACCGCTACACGCCATCTCGTTCGGTTTCTGGAAATGTATTTTAGCTCTCCCCAACTTTTACCGAGCTTTTGTGATTCCTTGTCGACTGTTCTGCGCCAAGATTTTCTCTGGCCTCCAGGTCTTCTGCCATCTTGGATGAGTGGATCCCACTCCATTGCATGTCTTGCAATAGAGTCTGCACCACGACGTAGGGTGTGACCAATCCACTGCCACTTTCTTTTCCTAATAACGATGTCAATAGGACTTTGGCCCGTTCTCCGAAGGAGTTCTTGGTTGGAGATGGTGTTCGGCCAAAAAATCCTTAGGATGTTTCGGAGACATCTATTTTCGAAAGTTTGTAGCTTCCTTGTGACAGAGGCGGTCACTTTCCATGTACTACACCCATATAGTAGCACTGACTCTACGTTCGACCGGAACAGTCGCAGCTTGGTCTTCGTACTGTAGACGTTGCTCCTCCAAACTTTAGACAGCATGCCGAAAGCAGCTTTAGCTTTGCCGATTCGGCAGTTAACATCTTCATCCGTACCACCGCCGTCTTTTGAGACAATACTACCGAGGTACAGGAAGTTGTCCACCGCTTCAACCTGCTGTTGAAATGTTGAGGATTTTTGTTTTCCCGGTGTTGATCCTAAAACCGACTTTGTTTGCCTCGCATTCCAGATTAGTCACCATATGGTGAAGATCCATAATGTTGTGCGAGAGCAAACAAATATCGTCAGCGTAATCAAGATGTTGCAGGAACGAAAACATCGTCCATCGAATTCCACGCGCTTGCTCGGCTAGAGCTGCATGAAGGACATCCCCTATAACCACCAGGAAAAGTAGTGGAGATAGCAAACATCCTTGACGAACTCCGCTATGGATATCGAAGTCCTCTGATACCTTTCCGTTGTGTAAGACTTGACACGATGCACCCTCGTAGGTAGCCTTTATAACGGCGATAATCTTCTCGGGTACTCCTCTCCTACGTAAAGCTGACCAAATGAAATCTCGATTCAAACTATCGAAAGCCTTTTCGAAGTCGATGAAGAGCAAATGAAGAGGGGAACGGAACTCCACGCATTGTTCTATTATGATCCTCAAGGTGTTGATGTGATCAATGCAGGATGAGCCTGTACGAAATCCCATTTGCTCTTTGTCGAGAGTAGAATCGAGATGTTCTTTAATTCGTTCCAAGATTATTTTCGCCATTATCTTTGCCACCGCGGGGAGGACACAGATCCCTCTCCAGTTTCCGCAATCCGTAAGATTTCCCTTTTTTGGCAGTTTGACGATCATCCTTTTTTTTTTTTTTTTTTTTTTTCCCTTTTCTTTTTACGTAATTTTTTTTTAAATTAATATTTTTTTTCTCATACATCAATAGGTATCAAGTGAGAAATCATTATCAAACTTAAAAATTATGTAGGTATTGTTATTAATTATAATAACATAATAATTATCTTCTTTGGGCTGGTGAGGACACCTTGTTCGTATAAGCTCTGTTTTTGCGAGTATTGGAACAAAAGTTACAAATCGTCTGGCCACGTGAATTTGCAAGATTACAAGCACTGTCAAACGTACATACATGTAAATACACTTGAAAGTTTTTATTTGTTCGTAACATCAGTGCTCGAAAATTATTTTCTCGTAGCTTAAAGATCATAAACAAAACTATACTACCTTGGTATCTAGACTTCGTTATAAAATTATCCGAATGTAGAAAGTTGTAATTGAGATACAATGCTTCGTGAATCAAGAATCAATTTTATTAAAAGTTGAAGCCCGCACTTACACTCTCCAACTGGTACTACCTACATATGTACATTAAGTAGAAAAAAAGAAGTAAAAAATATTTTTGACCTAGATTTGCTTATATCTCATTCTTCAACAATTAAACCGCGATTTCGTTAACATTTTACAACCTTCAAAAAGAAAAACATAATATGTTGTTTTTTTATAGGTACCTCTACGTATGAATGCATATTTTCTGTATGCGTTCTTGTTTTTAAATTGCTTTATCGCTAAATCAATCACTTTATTTTATGTTCCTACTTAAAGCTTTAAATTATAATACCAAGTAGGTTTGTATGTTCGTGTGACCTAATCCTTTTTTTTTTGTAAATAATTACCTAATTCCCTATGATAAATAATTGTCTTATTTAACATTCTCGCCCAGGCAAATGTACAAACAAATGGCCAATCGGACAAAAAAATCCGAGTGGATGTTTTTAAACGCAATTGTCTTTATTTTGGCATAAGAAATACTGTCACGAAAGTCTATTACCAAATCGTGTGCGCGTCAATAGTTATAGAAGGTTAAATGTCAAAAATATCAGTTTTTCGCATAAACCTCAGAAACGGTAAATGCTATCGAAAAGTGTTTCACACAAAACTTGTAGATTATGTCATTTTCCAACAAAAAAGTTATAACTGTTTTTTCTTACGACCCACCTCTAAGAAGATATCGACATTTCAAAAAACGTAAAATGTCGAAAATGGTCGTTTTTCACGTATAACTCCTTAACGGTTCAAATTTTTGAAAACATTTGAGGACAAAATTTGTACATTATGTAGATCCCTACAATTAAAAACTATTATTTTTTTCTTAAAAACAACCGCTTTAAAGTTATAATTTTTTTAAAAAGTTTGACAAAAAATTCAAATTTCTGTTTTTTTTTTAATTTTTTTATTTTTACTCTTAAAAGCACAAGTTGTCGAAAAAAATCTTACGCTCAGTTTAATTATCATAATATTCTCTCCAAAAAAATATGAAACTTTTTTCCATACGCCTCAGTTGCAAGATATTGCGACTTCAAAAATGTTCAAACTTCGAAAATATAGTTGTACATACATTTTATTACAAAATGGTGAAGAAGTTGTCCATTTTTGAAGTCACAATATCTTGCATTTCATGTGTTATACGCAAAAAAGTGTGATAATGTTTCCTCTAGAGAATATTAAAATCTGCAAAATAAGTATAAAATATTTTCCGAAAATTTCGTCATTTAAGAGTAAAGAGCCAAAAACCGGTATTTTAAACTTTTGGTGTTTTTATTTAAATAATAAAGTCATAAAAATTGTGGCTTTTAGAAAAAAACTGTAAATGCATGCTTATATAATATTACATAATGTAAACATTTTTCTAATATAATTTTTCGATAAAGCTTAGGGTTTAAAAGATATATGCGATAAACCGGGTTTTTGATAGTTGACACGATTGAAGTCACAATATCTTTGGACTTATGACTCGTATGGAAGTTTCACATTTTTTTGAAGAGAATATTATGATAATTAAACTGAGCGTAAGATTGTTTTCGATAACTTGTGCTTTTAAGAGTAAAAATTTAAGAAACAGAAATTTGACCTTTTGTCAAACTTTTTAAAAAGTTATAACTTTAAAACGGTTGTTTTTAAGAAAAAAATAATATTTTTTTCTCGTAGGGATTTACATAATGTACAAACTTTTTGCTCAAATGTTTTCCAAAATTTGAACCGTTTAGGAGTTATACGTGAAAAATGCGATCATTTTCGACATTTTACGTTTTTTGAAATGTCGATATCTTCTTAACGGTGGGTCGTAAGAAAGCAACAGTCATAACATTTTTGTTGGAAAATGACATAGTCTACAAGTTTTGTGTGAAACACTTTTCGATAGAATTTACCGTTTCTGAGGTTTATGCGAAAAACTGATATTTTTTACATTTTACCATGTAAAACTATTGACTCGCACACGATTTGTTAAAATAGACTTTCGTGACAGTATTTCTTATGCCATAATAAAGACAATTGAGTTTAAAAATCTTCACTTGGATTTTTTGCCAGAAATAGTACAATTTGCCTGGGCTATTCAGCTGATTGCAAATACCTAAGGTACATTTTTACCAGTTCTCGAACAGTTTACCGAGTTCAAATAGTAAAGGAGCTGAAAAAAATACTAGAAAAAAGCCTACAAAAATAATGTTCACTTATTTAGATAGGCAAACTCAAATAATTTCATGCCTCATAGCATGTTTTTCAATTATTAATATCGATTTCTCAGAAATAAAGTATAATTGAAAAACAACTACTTTTGCCTATTCTCGAACACTTGTTTCCCAAAGCCGAACAAAGAGTTTCCTAATTTCGAACACCAGCATTATATGACCTTTTCTCGAATTCACAGTAATTAAAAAACATTTCAGTGTAATATTTAAGTGCTTTGCACTTGTTTTTTCAGTCATTAAATAAAAGTTACATATTTATAATGTTAATTTTGACTAAGAACATAGTTATGGCAGGTATTTCAAATTTAATTTGCCATCTTCTGTAGTAAACAGTTTTGCATAGAAAAAAATGAAAACAAAATTAATAAAAAGTTCTTAATTAACTGTCCAAATTATTTTCAATGCATTTTGAAAAATCAATGGCATTGGGATCGAACGGAAATATGCCGCATTTCCTAAATGCATTCTTTATAATTGTGGATCTATCAGACTTGTCCAGTACAAGCTTCAAAAACTGACAAAAGTTTGATTTTGACACGGATTTCCCAAAGTTTTCCGGTAAAGTACTCCACTCTCTTACCGTTTTGCGAAAATCACTTTTGAGCCACTTGAAAGCTCCAACGTTAGCGGGCTGTTGGGTGGTGTTTGGTGGGAGAGAATACAAAATAATTTGGTTATTGAAGCAAAAATCACTAATATGCATCGAAATATGGGATTTATGTCCATCAACTAATATCAGAATTGGTCTTTTAACATTGTGCTGATCCAGCCAACTTGAAAAATCATTAGCGATATATTCGTAGAACGATACTGTTCTCATTCAACCAGTTTCCAAGCGTCCAACAACCCAATCTTCGGGCATGCTTTAAGCGGCACTTTTTGATATGGAAAAACGACAACCGGAGGCAATGTTTCACCGCTTGCACTGAACAGAAGAAGCACTCACCCCAATTACGAAATTCGTATTATTAAGTCGAATTTGGTCGTTTTTTGAGTTTGAGGTTTCATTAATGTATTTTGATGTTGGTGACCTTTTGTTATTATAGATTATTGCTAAACGGGCTTTAGGTCAAATGAAACAAATATTTTCTTTTTGTCACAACGTTTCGTCCATGTATATGGACATCATCAGGTGCAAAATGGTTTAATAATTGTTGTTACATTTATGTATGTTAAATTAATAATTTATTTTACGACTACACAGTATAAAGTTTGACTGACAAGTAACATCTCAAATAATTCATTAATGGTAAAGTTTCATTTTTTTGGTGCAAGGTTGTGAGAATTCATACAAATAGAGATTTTGCGATGCTGATATTTAAACTTAAGAACATATTTATCAAACGACCTGGAAAAAAGAACAAAAATAAAAGAACACAAATTGTTCTTTTCGCCATGTCTTTTGATGATGATATTGTAAAGTTTAAATACCACCATCACAATGTCTCTATTCGTAAATTCTCAAAAGCTTTGCACCAAAAAAGATTACATTTTACCATATTAAGGAAACCACAAGTCCAAATTTCGTAATAAGGGATACTGTTAGGTTGTCTTTTTCGTTCGAATTTTTTTTTTTTTTTAATTTAGCGCGTGCAAAAGGGGTTGTGACTACCCTTAAGATGATATACACAGCACGAGCGATTAGGTAGATTGGAGGGGATTTAAAAGGAGATACCGATGCACATTGGTTTTGAACTTCTGTAGATCACAATGGGAGGGGAAAATTGAGCTGGGTAGAGCATTCCGCATTTGAGTAGTTCGACTAAAAAAAAGAATCTCTGAACATGACAGTACGTCCGAAATTGAGCTCAAGGGTAAACTGATGGGCATTCCTAGAAGCGCGAGTATTATGGTTGAATTATTTAAGGGGAGGAATGCAACTGGCTATTTCACTAGAGCATTGTTTATGGAAATTATGACTTTGTAAATGTTTCGATAACCTTTTGGGCCAATAACAGTGTCGGTCTTAGGTGCGGGGCTAAAAGATGTTTCGTCACGGGTTGGGTCATTCAAAATGTCCTTAGCGACTTCTTCCAAATGTGTCTCTACATCGGAGAACCATTTGCGAATCGCTTCTTCTGTAATGACTGCTCTGGCCTTTCCAATAGTCTCGGGAACACGTAGGAATGTTCGGCGTGATGGCCGAAACTGTAATACCATTTCTTCCCTGGTCTATCATTTATAAATGGCGTTGATCTCTTTTCTTCTCTTGCAATTTTTTGCACTACATCCAGCATCTCGTTAGGTTTCTGTGGAAATCCACAATTGGCAATGTTGATTAGCCAGTTAACTATTCTCTTTTCCTTGAAATCTGTCAAAACACTTGATGGTCCTGGCTTTTGAAGCTTATCGGGTTCTCTACCCTTAATCCGGTCATGTAGCGTTGTAACGGGAACTTCGAACTCTCCTTTTTTGTCCGATTGATTTTAGTACCCTATGATATGAGAATCACATTATATTATGTAATTCGAAAATAGGAAACCTTAAAATTTTTGTTTCCAATTTTCGAACACCTTAAAATAAGGTGTTCGAAAATAGGAACACCAATTCTTTTCACATTTTTGTGTACACATAATTGAAGACAATATATTTTCCCAGAATTTCTATACAAAACTCAAAAACAAAAAAAAAATTAAGCAGTTGCCTATTCTCGAACAGTTGTTCGGAATAAGGAAACTCGTCAAAAATTGGTTTCCTATTCTCGAACAGTTAAAAAAAAAACAATAAAACGCTACTTTTATTTTCCAAATTTTACTCAAATATTGTAAGCAAAGGCATATATTTGATGAATAATATGTTTGCAAGTACTTTCCTTAACAATTTTCACACTAAATTTATAGTTTCTCGAGAAACAACAAGTTTTTTTTTACGTAAAACTAAACAACCGCACATTCTAGAAAACCTTTCGTGAACTGACATTTTTTTAACACATACAATGAAACTGAATGCGTGAGCAACTTTGTGGAATTAGAAATAGAATGTGCCTCAATACACTGGTACTCATTTGAAGGGGAAAAATTAAAAAGTGACGGAATTATAACGATTTAAGTAGAAAGTGTTCGGTAACTGGAACTGTTCGAGAATAGGTGCCACTACCCTACTGTAGTTCTTTATCTATGATTGTGATCGATACACATTATGTACATTTGTATGTTTCTTACCATATAAATACATACATATCTGTCTATTAAGGTGTTTCTAGTTTATGTGCCTTTAAATAAATAAAAAAAAGCACAAAAAATCAACCTTTAAACACTATACTCTCTCAAAGTTTGAACCCCGTGTGGGTTTTTACAACAAACTATTTCGACTCGAAAAAAAATATTAGGTATGTACCTAGGTAGGAAGGAAAACTATTTAAAGCATTAGATAACACATGCCTGACTGCACTATCAACTGATTATTTTTTTTCTGTTCTTTGGTAGATAGGCATATCAGGAATGTATTTGCGATGCTATGATACGACACATTGAATTTTAAAACAATACAAAACAACATGTTTTATCAAGTTCAAGTCAAACCCAGAAAGTATAATCAAAGCATAATGTGTATACTGGTGAAGATAGTAGCAAAAATAAATACGTAACGTACCTATAAAACTTCTTTATTTTTGTCTTTCCCTTCTACCTACCCTCCTAACAAATATAACATTTTTGTTTTGAAAACAAACTACTTATATATACATACATATGTACATAAGTCGGAACATATTTTTTTTGTATTCTGTCTGTGTGTCAAGTTATACCTAATTCAAAAATAAACCAAACTTTATAAAACATGTTTTAATATTATGTATTTGTGAACACAAATTTCCACAGCACAAATTCACAACATAACATGCGAAAGAAGTTTGATAAAGAAGAGAGTGAAAACAAAAAAAAAAAAATAAAGAGAAAATATAATGGCAACAAAGTTGAATGAGCAAATATAACATAAAAGTAAACGAGTTCCGTTTCTACTTGTTCTTCTTTTTTCTATATAAATGTAGATAGATAGTCAGTCTGATCCCACAGCTGTTCGAGTTTATTTTTATTTTTTTGTCTGCCTCATATGAGTGTTAAGTTTACTGGGCTTTATCTGCATTTATAGAACTTTTGTGAGTAGCTACCTACAAGGCCGTACCCAGACAAATATTTCGGGGAAGGGGGGAGGGGGATATGATTTTCAAAAGCAAATTTCGTTTTGTAATTTTTGATTCTTCAATTTAACTATCTATCAGAAAGTTATCCACGATTTCATAAAGCCTTTTTAAAAATTAAACAGGCTTTTAAGTCTTAAAATTAAGTTTATTCCATACAAAATACGTCATTTAAAAGCCAGTTAAATGTTCATGAAATTGGCCATTAGGCTTCTTTAAAAACATTGGCGCAAAATTTTAGTCGATTTAGTACAATGTTATGTGCTTAACAGATGTGCAGCGTTTTTCATGCAGCGAATTTAATTTACACAGGTTCTTACGGGAGCAGATTCACTCAAAGTCTGCAAGCAGCGCACCGCTGCTGTACGATATCTCTATTTCTAAATTTGATGCGCAGCATCATTACAGCCACAACAGCAAAGAAAAAATTTAAATAATTACACCCTTATTCATAAAGAAAAAATAGTTATTTTAGCTCCCGTGTTTAGGAAAACTACACCATGGAATAAGAATGTTCCGGACTCAAATGGAGCAGTAAGCTATTTCCTTTAGTTTGAGCCCGGAAAATTCTTATTCCGTGCTTTAGTTTTCCTGAACACGGGAGCTAAAATAACTAATTTTTCTTTATCAATACGGGTGTTAGTATTTGACAATACTCATATTGATGTCAACTCTGTCATTCTTTAAAAAAAAATTGTTTGCCTTGGTGATTTTTTTTGAAGAATCCATGAAGCCAGCGTTGCCGTTCGCAAAAATATTTCGGTGCCACAATTCAAAAATTCGAAAATTTCATTTTCTAATTTTTCTAAAAAGAAATCAAATTAAAAAGGTAGTGTAATTGGTACTTACAACAAAAAATACCACTTGAACCATTCGTGTCTTGTCCAGAAATAGAATTCTCTACTAATTTGTAAGTTATTTAGACAAATGTTCATATAATTTCGTCAAAGTTCGCACTTACATATTTTTTTAAAAGGTAATTTATCCTTAAAGTGGGATAATGGAAATTATAAAACTGCTATATTGTATTTCATGCCACCATCCAACGAAGAAACGCTGTGTTTTCATGTTTTGATTTGACATAAGTATGCACCATGAATGTCAGTATGCACATGTGTTTCGTGTGCAGCGCTCTATGCATAGATGCGTGCAGACTTGCTGCACATATGTTTTAGCCATTAAATCATTTTTAGTACGATACTAGGTTTAAAATTGTATTTTGCTATTTTTGAACGAGTTTAATATCGTACTAGCTCCTAACATTTTACTTAAGTTAAAATCATTAAATGGCTATTTAATCTTTCTTTTCGACTCGTACTAATTTTTTACTTGTTTTTATTTTTTCCGAAAACTTTTGATGCATTGATTTCAGACATTACAGTCATAACATGAAAATAGACGTTTTTCATTATAATTGAGGTTAACAAAGAAACTTGTAATGGCATGAGAAACTCTACGTATGACGTTATTAGAGTCTGATTTGGTTGGTTATGACTTATGACTGTTCTAAAACAGAAAAATGAATACAAAGGAAATTGAGAAGGGTTATTAAGCTAAAACAACTAACAAACTAATTTTTTCTCGAAAAAAAAAGATCGTATTTACAATATTGAATTGAGATTTGTAGTAGAAAATGAGAAATGAGTTTACTTTTTTTTTGGAATAAAATAAATTGATATGAACCTTAAAAATAAGCAAAAAAGCGTAGGTAGGTAGGTAGAGATGGCGGTCACAAGCATCCTCGCTCGATGACCCAATTAACGCTGTAATGCGCCGTTTTGATACCATAACTCGTTAGACCTGTGTATTAAAAGAACATTTTTTAAGAAAATGAGGGTATTTTGTGATAGACCTCCCAACGGATCATCGCCTACGCCCGAGTTCGGCTGCAGTATGCTACGCTAAGCAATTTGCTGATTAGCCCAGGACGCATACGATCTGATCCCTTAGGGTGATCATCTAGTCTCACACTAGGATATGGTAAACTCTGTACACCTCCGTCTGCTTACACAGCATGACTTGTGGTTACCAGAGAAAATACCACCCGCCTGTATTACCAGATGCTTTTATTGGATTTGGACATGAGACAAAACTCAATAAGGATTTGGACATAGAAAAAACACCCGCTAGGACTAAAGTTCGCAACCAAAAGCCATCTACACTGTGCCAACCAGGCAACTTGTTGACTGGTATTGAAGCGGAGATCGGCCCAATCGTGTGATCGTCCGGTCCTCTTGTACCATGAGCCACCTTCAAAAACCATTATTCTGATAGCTCGCAGTCATAGGAGTTGAGGAAGAAGATGGTGCAAGAGGAAACCGAAGTAAATCCTAGATCCATTTCGTCGCGTTGAGGAAAGAAGTCAAATCTGTGATCTTCATTCCGGAGAGTTCGTTAAGGTCGTCAAAAAAGGGCTTCCACAAAAAATTGTTTGCCTCATTCTAGCCAAAGCGGGACATTTACAGAGGAAATGAAAGACTGTTTCTTTTTCCTGCTGGTCCCCACAACTACGACAATAAGTTTTGTAGAGGATGCCAAGCTTCGCTGCATGTTCTCCTATTGGCCAGTGTCCAGTGCATGTTGCAACGATCCTGGCAATGTCTCGCCTGGGTCTGCACATTAGGTTAATAGTGAGGGATTTATTATAAGTAGGCCAAATCTTTCTAGAAATGATGCAGTTGGTTAAACTATTCCACCTAAGATAAGATTCTGTGAGGAAAATTGAAAATATATTGCCCCTCATAACTCCGAGATGAATACTGACTCTTTCCGCAAGCGAGTTATGAAGGCCTGAACCTTGGCCGGGCTAGCTCGTCAGCCCGTTCATTCCCCTCAATGCCACTGTGATCCGGAACCCAGATAAGAGTGATCCTGAGGCTCTTCCTGGCATTGTCGTACTAACTTAGAGGATGATGTAGCCGAATTAATGGCTTTAACAGCCGCTTTCAGCCGTATTTCGGTTTTGGTTTGGATCTTGTTTAAGTAGCTTGCATGCTTCCCTGATTGCCGGTACTTCAGCTTGAAAAACACTAGCAAAGTCAGGTAGCCGAAATGTCCTGGGGCCGAATTACCGCGTCAGTGAGTGAGCAATACGTTACTGAATTATCTGCATTTGGGATTCCTTCCTAAGATATCAAGTATCGAATTCGATTTTTGGCATTTCCTCGTCAGTGAACGAGTGTCTTTTCATACGATAGATGCTAGGTAGACGAGTGAACAGTAAAATGGCAGAAAAATAAAATTATTCTCTTTTCTGCAAACATTCCTACACAATATCAATTAATGGTGTTTCAGGGTGAATTAAAATAAATTAAATATCACCCAGAAAATTATTCTTGCTTGATTCTAAGGCACAATAATTCGATTTAGCCAAAAAATATTTTTGGGCAAATTAAATTCCTAAGACAAATGTAAACAAAACATGAGCCCAACACAAGCAGCTGTGGCAATCGACCAATGAAAAGTTAGGAATATTGACGTTTAGGAAAAATGTACTAGAATTATCCTAGTACAATACGAACTCAATTCGTTACGTGAAACTTCGTATAACATCATACCAATGTGATAACTCGATGGTTCAATAACGTGTCAAAGTTCCTCACTCGTTCACTGACGACGTAATTCGGCCCCTGGATATATTTAGGGACTCTGAAAAAATAACCGCACCAACACCGCACTCCATCTTTGATCCATCATTAAAGATAGTTGGGTCTTTCGTCACTCACGACGTCATCATTTCAATCCTTTCTGGATGGGGATATAACTTTAAAATCTTTACCGAGGCTCATTGAAGGGGTGCAGTAATCAGTGGGAGTCGAAAACATTTCGGTTGGAATTGAACCCGTGATGTTGCTGTGCCCAAAGGGTTTGGCAAACCATGAGTTCGATTCTTTAAGTTTTATCGCGCTGCAAGATACCAGGTATTTAATGTGTAAATGTAGCATCTGTTGGATAAGATCGAATAGCCCCTGTGGTGCCAATGCTAGCTGTTCTTTGAACCTTCCTAAGTTTGTTGATGTTATACAAATTCTTTAATGCTGGCCACCACACAATCGAACCATACGTGAGAATAGGTCGCACCACGCCTGTGTATGTCCATAAAATCATTTTCGACTGGAGGCCCCACCTTTTACCAAAAGTTTTGCTACAGGCATAGAAAGCTATGCAGGCCTTCTTAACCCGTTCGTCAATGTTTAATTTCCAGTTGAATTTAGGGTCGAGAATTACACCCATATATTTTGCACTGGACGAGAGCGAAAGTGTTTGACCGTTGAGTAGAGGTAGATTGAAGGGGTTTATCTTTGTTTTGGTAGTAAGAAGCAAGAGTTCAGTCTTGCTTTGATTAATACCTAGTCCGCAGCTCGCAGCCCAGTTACTAAACTTCCTAAAAGCCACCTTCGTGGTCTCACTTATCACAGGGGTAAACCTACCCGAGACTAGTCGCACCTAACTCTAACTTAGCGAGAATCTTATTCATGACTTAAAGCCAAAGAAGAGGAGACAGAACACCCTGGGTTATTCCTCTACTGAAGTATTTGGGTTAGACCCCTGTGCTGGCTACGGCCTTGCCTACCTACATATACCTACATACCTACTTATCTAGATGAGAACATAACACGACTCGATTGTGCCTTTTCAAGCAAAGGTAATGATGAATGCTAAATTAAAATATGTATAGTATTATGTACGTTAAGTGGAGAAGGTGAAGAGCAAACAAATCTAATAATTAGATAACTTCCAACAGCTGTAGTAACAAATTCATTGCGTTTTTAAAATTTTAATGAATTTTAATTTTTAATTTAAATATCGTAGGTAGGTAAATACGAGTATGTATGTAATCTAAAGTTGAACAAAGAAAAAATTATGTGACTTTATTGAAACTGTAAGTTTTTATAAAAACGCAATGGTGTCGACTGTTTTGTTCTTGAGAACAATTGAAGCGCTTAGAAGACGAAGGACGTAAGCGACATTTTTAAACATTTGAGTGATAAGCATTTAAAGTTCATTGCCTATAACATTTTTTATGAAAATAATAAAAATACTGTATGGATAATTTAAAGTCAATAAAACTCAGGTGAATTTAATTTTAGGAATCTTTTTCATTTAACACAAATAGTTGTTGAGATATTTACACTTTTGTGCATTTAACACCTTTATCTAGGAACCTTTTTGTATTAAATTTAATTTTGTGTTCTGTTCTTTTAAATTTTTAATTTTTTCTGCAGAAAGTTGTTGCAATTTGTTCTCTCTTGGCATACAATCTTGGCATTTTAGTAAGGACGTTTGTTACTTTTGGCTATAATAACCTTACTATAAGAAACATATTCATCATAGCATTCTTTGTAAAGGTAAGAACCATACTCCCTGCGAATCCATTTTATTGAGTCCCTAAATTGAACCTTGCAATAAAGTAAAAATAAAATTAGTCTGCTGGGGTATTCGTGAAGGAATTTTCGTCTGCTTTTTTGCAGAGTCACTGCCGGTTAGGTTTTGAAACAAAAACGTTACAACAAGACCTAGATTTCATTCAAAAACTTCGAATTGCCCGTTATTATTCTTAGGCTGTTCCTGATGAGATTTATGAAGGCTTTGTAGCGTTCTTGGTTGTAGTTCCCAAGTAGTAGTTTGGCCTGCTTCAGTTTTGGGAGTTCATTCCAAATTTTGGATCTTCTAATTTGATCTTGTTTTTGATCACATTTTCACCTAATCCTCCAGGGCTCAGGCCCTGTTAGGGGGGTTGTTGCTCCTATTTTGGCTAGGGAGTCTGCCTCCTCTTTACCATCGATACCCGCGTTACCCGGTACCCAATAGAGTTAGACATTGTTGTTTTTGCCCAGCTCATTTAACCTCCGCAAGCATTCCCATACCAGTTTTGAGCTAATGGCATAGGAGCTTAACGCTTTAAGCACGGCTTGGCTATCTGACATGATGGCAATGTCACGATTTCGGCAGTTTCTTTCAAGGTTACGTCCTGCACATTAACCTATGGCGTTTACTTCCGCCTGGAAAATGCTTGTAGACTGTCCCAGCGGTACAGATAGATTGGTTCTTGGCCCAAATATACACCCGCCCCAGTCAAACGTTCTCGATCCATCAGTATACCATTTGCCTATAAAAGTTTTCTGCTGGGGTGTTCTTCGCGGAATTTCGGTCTGCGTTTTTGAACTTAAGCCTGTGAGAGTGTCCTGAAGCAAATGTTAAGCAAATGACTTGACTTCTGTCATTTTTGTCACACCTAAGGTCAATTTAACACCCATTCGTCAAGGGTATCGCCTATGTTTTGGTATGGGTTACAACATTACGCAAATGACTTGACTTTTACTGTCGTTGGCTCTTAGACTAATAGATGTGTGTGAGAAATAACGCTTTCAAATTGTGCGTAAGACTATACAAAATTTAGCCATCATGTTAAGCCACCTGCGTCGGAATATTCAAATTTGAAGTAGTGTGTGTTGGCTGGTGCCTCTTGCCTGCACTTGCACTGATTTTTGTGGTGGTCACCTATAATGTCTTATCTTAAAGTGCCCACTTAACACCTTTATGCGTGAAATGAAAAGTTCAGATAAAATTATTTTTGTATGAAGGACTTAATATAAAGGACTTAAGCACATTTAACACATTCATCCACAAAGTTTATTATTAAAGCGATTGCATATAACACCTTCATCTTTGGCTAAATATGGATCTAGACACGATAGAAGAGTACAGACGTGTCAGAAATTTAAGTCATTTTTTAAAATGCAATATTGAGTGCGAATCCGAAATAACATGAAAATATCTCTGTTATACCTTGGTAGGTATAAATTTAAGTTACAGTCCCCCCCACAGTGGTTTCACCCATACGACACAAATGAAAAAATAACAGTGCTTGTTCTGTTTGTTTCTTAACTTTTTATAATTGATAATGTGTCACGTGTCACGTGTTATCAGTTTTGTTTTCTCATTCAAAGTGAGCTAATTGCACGGTCGCAACATACATAAGTCCATATTGCGTAAATTCAACTATTTTTAAAGTCAATTTTTTTTATTAAATGAATTTTTTTGGAATTTTTGTTTATATGGAGCTACGAAAACAAGATGTGTAGAATATTTTATCAATTCGTAAGTGATATTTTTATAATTTTATTCCTAGGTGGGCTATAGGTCTTTATTTTTATTTGCAACTGAAATAAAGAAATAAAAATAAAGACCTATAGCCCACCTAGGAATAAAATTATATTTATATAAAGGTCAAGAAATAGGAACAATAAGTGATATTTTTACTTTAAAAGTTATAATGTTAAACTTCCGCAGAGGTTAAAGTTGCTTTTTTATTTTTGTTGAAAGTTTAGTTTAAGTTTTAACCTAGTCTTGAATGTAGCTTAAAAATAAAATTTTGACCCAAGTTGGTATTGAGAATACTCACAGCTTTTTGAAAATTATAGTCTTACCACCATATAAATTAAAGTTACCCACTAACAGTAAAATTTAAGTTTTTCTTTTGATTTCACACCATTTACGAATTTTGTTTATTTATGCACATTTCATATTTCTGTCATGCGTAGGTTAAATGTATTTTTGCTCGGTGTCTAAGAAAACAAAAATATGACATTTGGGCTTCAAAAAAACAAATGGGGAAATCAGTAGCGAAAATTGTCTGATATCATCCTTATTCTATTTTTTACCATGCCTAAAAGTTTCATTAAAATCGATTGTTTCGTCCAGATTTTATTGAAATGAGACAATATTCCTCAATATGATAAAACAAATTCTAAAAACCTCCAAAAAGTAGGCGTAGAAAAAAAAAACTTTCATATTGATAAAAAAAGCCTTATCTAAAACAAAAATGTCTATAATAACAAACCAAATTTGTAGAAATTTTAGCGATTATATATTTTTTTTTTTAAGTGGGGTTCGCAGTAGGTGGAAATTTATTGTGATAATGTCTTATGAAATCTTTTATAATGCCTGAAAGTTTCATCGAGATCGGCTGAGCGGTTCAGATTTTATTGACGCTCTCTCCAAACAACCGAAACCCCTGTGCGCCCTGCCGATGACGCAACGGATTGTTTTATGAAATCCTCTTTCAGGTTTGTGGGTAAAATCCCGAAAACCGAAATCTCGAAAACTAAAAAAATACAAAAAAAAAATACCATAAACCCAAAAACAAGTTAACCCAAAATCCCAAAAACTGAAAATCTCGATAACTCACAATTCCAAAATCCATAAAACCGAATCAACGGAAACTTGACTCCGGGATTGAAGCACCTCATGGTATACCATTCGATTTATAGTAAAAAAAGGTCAAGTAGTTTAAGACATTTGTTCAGCAGTAGGAAAATTTCAATTATTGGTTAAAGTTGGTCACGCGTGATTTTTAGAGCACCCCATTAATGGGATATTGAAGGGCCACCAAATTCTCATGATAAAACGTCAACTAGTTTTAGAAATTGGTCAGTCATAGATTTTTTTTAAAAGAATTTTGAATTTTTTTTTTTTAGTACGCGCATTCAAGGGGTTTTTGGTCCCATAAATTGTTAAATTAAACACAGTGCGAGCGTTAGGAAAACAGGGAAGGATTAAAGAGGAGATGCCGATGCACATTGGTTTTGAAGCTTTGAATATCGAAATGGAAGGGAAAAATAGAGCCGGGTAAAGCATTCTACATTCGGGTAGTTCGGCTAAAAAAAGAATCTCTATACTTGACCGTACGTCCGAAGTTGGGCTCAAGGGTAAACTGATGTGCATTCCTAAAAGTACGTGTATTACGGTTAAATTCTTTTAGGGGCGGAATGCAACTGGCTATTTCAGTAGAGCACTGCTTATAAAAATAACGGTAAAACAACGAAAGACATGAAACATTGCGGCGGTGTTCGAGAGTTGCAATGCTTCCGTTATATTTCTGTCACCTATCGTTTTCATAGCTCTTCTTTGTATCCTATCCAAAAGACCCTAATAACCTCTTTACAGCTCGAATTAAACCACGAGTTTTCTTTGGGTTTGATAGATTTTACCCTATTCGGGATAAAATTTCTCATTCCACAAAGAATTAAATTTGCACTGGCGTCTACGTCACTATCGAGGAAGCATAGTGACCAGTTAAAGTTACTGAAGAAACCGTTGAGACCGTCCCAGTTGGCTTTCTCGTATTGCCAAACGGTTCTCGTTGGTGCTTTCTCTTTAACTGAGTTTTGTTGGCACGAGAAATTAGCAGATATGACACAATGGTCTGACGAGCCTAGAGGCGATGATACACTAATAGTGTATTTATCAGGGTCAGAGGTAAGAAACAAGTCAAGGGTGTTGGCGGATTGACCTGTAACATCCGGTATTCGAGTTGGCTCGTCAACAAGCTGAGTCAGGTGGTTCAACTCAGCAAAGAGCTCAACATACCTTCCTTCGGGTGTTGTCTGACCCGAAAAGCGAAGCCAACTAGAATTGTGTACATTGAAATTGCCCGCAATGACGATTTCAGTGTGAGGGTAATGGGCAACAATTCTTTGAATGGAGTCGGACAGAGCATCAAATTCGTTACAAGTTGAATTTCTGTCCAGATTAGGACTTCGATAAAGAAAACAAGTATAACTGATAGAACACAGACCGTATTGTGGTTGAAGTTGGTACGCAACATCATTTCTTATGTAAACGGCAAGACCATGACGGTGAAAGAATAATGGCACCAAGTTATACCCAAATAAATTAAATTCCGAATGATCAGAATTTTCACCTATCTGAGTTTCACTCAGTGCCAAAACAGCTGGCCTGTTTTTTGCAGTGTGAACATATGTGGCATAAAAATTCCTTCTAAGCCCACGAATGTTGCTGAAATCAACTCGTAAAACTACCAACCATTTCGATACTCTAAGCTAACGAAAACAGAAGTCAGACAATTACCTAAGAAGAATATTTAGTTCTAGTTCCCAATTGGAACTTTTCAGTACAACTTGTCACTAGTGTTATGCCTTAGCGACAAATAGTACTGATCCGAACCCTGGTAAACTAGAAAAAATAACAACTATCTATCTGACGTCAGACTTACTTGCTCGATGTATGCACTATGTGGGAAGCTTCAGACACAGTACACATAACGATCAAGTTAATGCAACTGTGAGAGGAGAAGGGAGGAGGAAAAAAGGGGTCTATCACTCTATGCACTGTTTATTGTTTTTTTTTTTGTCATCGTCATACTTTTAGCACCAAAAAGATACCATCTGCAATGTTACTAAATTCTCATAGAAAGTCAATTGGTTTCAGTTATCAGTCAGTCATAGATTTTTTTGTTTAAGTCATATAAAAAAAAATTCTTAAAAAAAATATGGCTGATCAATTACTGAATTTGTAGAACTTAAATAAAGTCTTATACGGCGTTAAGAAAGCACAACTTTAAAAATTCAATTACACAAAAACTGATTGACCAATTTCTGAAATAAGTTGACCTTTAATGTGGATATAGTTTCATTTCTGATGTGTTTTTTGATCGAATATCCCAATAATTAGGTGGTAAAAGAAACGACCTTAAACAAAATTTAAAAAATTCATTGGAAAAATCTATGACTGTCCAATTTCTGAAAAAAGTTGACTTGTGTCGTTTAAAAATCATCCTTTTTTATGAACATCCCAAAAGTGAAGTCCTTGATTTTTTTTTTTTTTAATTTTTAAAAAAAAAATCTATGGTTGACCAGTTACTGAAACTAGGTGACCTTTTTTGAACAATTACTGACCTTTAAGATGGCATACTTATTTTTTCTTGTTTAAATTCTATAAATGAATACAACGGGACTCCTTTTTAAAGCAAGGGCTGCATATAGTAAATCAAAGCAGGTCCTCATGACAATACATGTACAATTGTACATATTTAAGATTTGAATTCTTACCAAATGCAGCACGTACTCGGAGAAGTTCAGCTTTGAGCTACATGCTACCCGTTTTACTCAAATCATCCTTGTTCTATGTTTCCACCGAACACTTAACCGAGATTTAGTATGACTAATCATAAATCTCCTTTACATCTCGAAAATTTTCATATACAAATTTTAATCTCCCCAAATGTAGGCTTAAAATAAAACTCATTTAAATCTTCTTGAAAACATTGATCTGTCAAATCAAACATATGTACTTTTTCCCGGAGTTCACTGACTTGTAGATCTGGCCCATTTCAACGCCATTTTTTTTTCGTTGACAGTTGAAATGTAAAAAAAACTATCTATCTAACTTCCAGTACGCTTCCGGTTCGTTTCCGGTACGCTTCCAGTACGCTTCCAGTACTCTTCCCGTACGCTTCCAGTACGCTTCCAGTACGCTTCCAGTATGCTTCCAGTACGCTTCCGGTACGCTTCCAGTATGCTTCCAGTACGCTTCCAGTACGCTTTTAGTACGCTTCCAGTACGCTTCCAGTACGCTTTCAGTACGCTTCCAGTAGGCTTCCAGTATGCTTCCAGTACGCTTTCAGTACGCTTCCAGTACGGTTTCAGTTAGCTTCATTTTAGTTAGCCATTTTTCATGAGGCCAAATTACATAAAAAGTTCTTCTATATATGTCTCTTTTTTTCGCACACGTTTTTGCCTCAAACAAAATGGTCGCAATGCTTCACTTTCTCTTCATACAAAAAGTTTTGATTTAGCCATGTAGTTATTATATTAAAATCTATGACTCCAAATAAATCTCAATTCCTAAATCTCGGTTTAGTGGTCGGTGAAAACGTAGTAATAAGACTCGCATTACTCATTTGTTTTGTTTTAAACTCAGATGAATATGTTTACTCTCAAACTGCTTCTTATAAACGCAAATCAAACATGAATTATCTTCAATCGCTGTGAAATATGTGCTAAATTTTTATCAGTAAAACAAAATTGAAGTTAATTGATATAAATATTCTAATGATAACCGAAGTATGTTGTTGGATTAATGAGTTATAAAGTTAAAAATAGCTTCGTTATTTTTGGCAAAACCTGGAGATAAAAGAAAAAAAACGCTAGTGATAATAACACAATACATCACATGCTATTTTCAAGTTAAAATGACAGACAATACAAAGTTGTGGAAAAAAGTTCATGCATTTGGTTATAAAGTACACAGTCTGAATAATAAAATCATTGGTGTAGTGCTGGGGGACAATTTAGAAATAAAACTCTTTTGTACATCCACAAATCCACCTCTTTATTTCCAACAATAGAAAACTAAAAAACAAATCCATTAGGTACTAACGAGTACTCACCTTATATAAAAATATATAAATAAATAGGTACAAAAAATAACTTTGAATTCATTTATCAGAAATATTACTTATTTGTCTGTTCCAAGGTCTCTCTTTTCATTCATTGAGGATTATCGTCATCTGTTGACCGATCAAACGATATTGGGGCATATTCATAGTAGTAGATAGACCAGTGGCGAATCCTGGTCCTTAGTATTGGTTTAGCTACGTGGTCTAGGGAAGGTTAAAATAAAAAAAAATCATATATTTTTTTTAATTTTATTGGTAACGACAATTAATAAAAAACATTAATAAATGATATAAAATAAAAGTTTAAAAATTTATCGATACATAAATTCGCTTCGTCCTTCGACGGACACAACATTTTCGATGACTTTTTCATAAAAATCGTCACTTTCTATAACAATTATATAAATATAAATATCTACATCCTATATTTATATGGTTTGCGTTGCAAAAAATCTTAAATTTAACCTTACCTACCCACATTAATGTATGAAGGTATGTATGTTCCTATCTTTAAACAATTTAGTTTACGTTCAAAGCTATGTAAACAAATTTCACGTTAGCGGTCACCCGATAAAAGATACTACTAGCGACTTTATGCCAAAATAAATTGACGATTATTTAACTATGATCTATTTTATTATAATAATATTATTTCTAGGTTCTAAGCATATATGCATTTACTTCCATCTCACTTCTCCAAAAAAAAACAATGTTGCACTCTCATATTTCAAAGCACCACAATCTACAAATATATTTACTCACATTTAAAATCCACGCAAATATAAAATAATTAATAATTAAGTTCTGCATTGCTGATATGTTGTTAGGGTATGTTAGAGTAGTCTGTATCTAAGTTTGCAGCTCGAAAACCTGTGCTCGCTGCAGGAAAAATGCGACAGTGAAAAAAACGCTAAAATCAGCCCATTTTTTCCGACATTTTCCTTTATAACTTTGGAAATATGCAATTAAGTAAAAAAATGTCCACTATAAACTTGTTTGTTATAAAATTTTCTACAAGCCCACATCAGTTTTAAATTCATGCATGTTATATTTGTGTTGCTATTTAACCATGAAAAACTAAGTAATTTTGAAGCAATCAAAAAATAGTTCAAAAATTATCCAATTCTGCTTAAAATTTGGAATCAGATAGTCTAGAGTAATATAAGACGAAATTTGAAAATTCGATCCAGATTTTCGATGTCAAGAAACATAATGTTAATTAAGTGCAACACGCAATGTTTGCATCATTGTTGTGGTCAAAGTAGGACACTTAAGTTGGCACTAAATTTTGTACACGTACTTGGAACCCTTAACTATCATAAAATATAGCTATAATATTTATATCTTTTTTTAAGCAACTTTGGTAGCGAATTTAAAAGTTTCGAAAATGTTCACGAAATTACATATTTACATGCCAAGTGTACAATTTTCGGAAGTTTTAAAAAAAAAAGATATAAATATCATAACTATATTTTATCATACTTAAGGGTTCCAAGTACATGAACAAAAAAATCAGTGCCAACTTAAGTGTCCTACTTTGACCACAGCAGTGATGCAAACATTGCTTGTTGCACTTAGTTAACATCACGTTTCTTGCCAAAATTATTTGACCAATTTGGATCGAATTTTCGAATTTCATCTTGTAATACTCTAAAATATTTGATTACAAATTTTTAGCACGATTGGACATTTTTTGACCTATTTTTTGATTGCTTCAAAATAACTTAGTTTTTCTGATTTTTTTTTTAGTTCTTGGTTAGATAGCAAGACAAATATAACATGCATGAATTTAGAACTGATGTGGTCTTGTAGAAAATTTTATAACAAACAAGTTTATAGTTGACGGTTTTTTCCTTAGTTGCATATTTCACAAAGTTATAAAGGAAAATGTCGGAAACAATGGGATGAATTTAGCGTTTTTTTCACTGTTGAATTTTTCCTGCAGCGAGCACAGGTTTTTCAAAGTTGCAAACTTATATACAGACTACTCTAACATGCTCCAACAACATATCAAAAATATAAAACTACATCGTGCTTTGCCAATTGAGCACTTTTTTTGGAATTATTGACTGTGTTAAAAGAACTTTTTGGATGTTTACTCAATCAAAGAACACTAATAATAAAACAATAAGCACACGCATTCACATTCATCCTTCCTACCGCATTTTCCTAGTAACATAATACGAAAGTAAAAAGGAGATGACAAAAACGAACCCAAAATGTAAGTATTTAAAAAAATTTATCGCATCATACTTACGCTTACGCTTTCATTTATTTAGCTGGGCTTTGCTTAGGACATGTGTAGTAAAACGCTCTTGTATTATAGATTGTATGGTATTTGTGTTTGTATTTGTATTTTGAATAGAATTATTAAAAATTGTATGCAATTTGGTAGCGCGGATGTTGTAAGCTTTCAAGGGAGACTTGTTGTATGAGAGTTTTGTGTTGTGTATTGTGTTAGAACAATGTGGGTAGGTTAGGTAGGTATCTATTTTTTTTATATTATATCAATGCTCTTTTTAGAGAATTTGGTTTTGGTATCGCATATTGTAACGCTGAGGCAGATAGGAAGATGGGAGTTTTGTCTTGTGTGAAGGAAAATATGATTTGAAAATAGGTAGGTAGGTGGGTTTTTTTTTTCTATTTATGGTATTGATTATAACAATTACCTAATCATTATCATTATTGCAACATTACATTATATAATTTATTCATTTAAATTCTTGGTTTAGCGGCGATAAACCTGCTAACTGAGAGGAATCGTCACTGAGATAGACCCATGTTTAACTAAACTTCAGTTTAAGACAATTTTGGCTTAATGAATACAGACCGATTGTTGGTTTTATATTTGTATACGATAATAAACTTGGTATACCTACTTCGCAAATAGCTTCAAATATTTTGAAATTATAAACTTAAAAAATAGAATCAACGTCCGAAAATTCAACTAAACCTATGTTTAACTCAGACACAGCTCTAAAATGACTATGAATACGCCATATTGTTTTGATAACATCTGTCTCTAACACAATTGTGATGAAAGATATTGACATTGACCGTCAAAACAATATCGCTGTTATTTTATTCGAAATTCAAGTAATATGTATGGCTAAAAAGGCATATCGATTGAGATTTTAGATAAATAATGGGATTTCTCCACGCTAAAACTTGTCGTTGCCAACCGAACAAGTATAGACAATTTGTTATTATTAAATAAGATTTACTAAAAAAAGCAACAAGCTAAAATGCTTTCGCTAAAAAAAATAAGCTAGATTTCATCGAAATTATAAATTACAAATATGCGTCAAAAAGTACTTCTAGTGTATGAAAAGCTATTAGGTATATTCGTATAGTAGAGCGAGAGGCCACAGCTATTTTTTGGTGTGAGCGAGAGCAAAAATTCCGGCTGTTTTAATATAGGTCCGTACTATTCATATCCAATTATAAAAGTCTTGAATTGTTTTCTTAAAGCCCACGTACCAAGTGTAGGAATTTCAAAATTTTATTAAATCAAAGAGCTGAATGCTCGTTATAGAGTTGTGATGAAAATTCGTTCAGCCAAGACTATAGGATATAGTAATCCGCGTAGCATTGAGCTTGGTAAATCCAAACATAGTCATATCGAGAATGTTGACGGGAACTTTTTTAAATAGGAAATTCGTCTGAACTCCTCCGACGCCTTCTCTATCTAAC
Source organism: Melangyna quadrimaculata (assembly GCA_949320155.1). Classification (NCBI taxonomy): domain Eukaryota; kingdom Metazoa; phylum Arthropoda; class Insecta; order Diptera; family Syrphidae; genus Melangyna; species Melangyna quadrimaculata. The sequence continues at coordinate 22,115,334 of OX439485.1, forward strand.
CCTGTGCATCCAGTTCATATTCCATCAGGGCAAAATATTACCTCTAGCTTTGGCTTCACAGGAGTTAGTACTATCAAATAAGTTGAAAGTATACTTTCAGTAAGGTCAAATGCCATAGGCATTGATGAAATGCACCCTTCTTTTTTAAAAAATTATACTTCCAGTTGTGCTGCCGTGTATCAAGCATATCTTCAACACAATCTTTACTACTGGAGAATTTCCTTCTGACTAGAAATTAGCGAAAGTTATACCTACATCCAAAAATGCTAAGTGTAGCGAATTTAGGCCAATTTCAATCTAAGCTTTTCTTTCAAAAGTATTTTGAAAGGATCCTGAAAAACACACACAAGGTGACTTCCTTAAGGCGAATAATCTTTTAACTCGAAAACAGAGTCGCTTTCGAGAGAAGCATAGCTGTGTTACGGCTGTGCTTGATGTCGTAGAGGACTTCCGTCAAGCACTGGATGAAGATAAAGTTAACTTTTCACTCCTCCTTGATTTTTCAAAGTCGTTTGATACACTGCTTCACAATAAACTCGCAGATAAACTTCGCCAGCATTATAACTTTTCCTCGGATGCAGTAAAACTCATTCCTTCCTATTTATCTGAAAGAATGCAAGTGGTTGAAGTAGGTAACAGGTTGTCTGGCTTTCTTCCAACCACTAGTGGAGTTCCACAGGAACCCATTCTGGGACCATTACTTTTTTCTATGTATGTAAACGACATTCCCTCCGTCATTCATAACTGCACAATACACATGTATGTTGACGATGTACAGATATATCTCGGCTCCGATCTTTGTCTGATTGAAGATGGTACTTACCGCCTAAACTTGGACCTTGAAAAACTGTCTGGTTGGGCTCAGATCAATGGACTGACCTTAAATCCATCTAAATCTAAATGTTTACTTATATCTGAAAGAATTCTGGATTTGTCATACTTCCCACAAATTATTTTAAATATGCAACTATTGAAAATGTGGACTCCGCTCGGAATCTTGGAGTAATTTTAACTTGTAACTTGACATGGGCTCTTTGTTGTAAATGTTTTAGTTCACACATAAAATAAAAATTATCGATAACCACACGTATCATTTTTTATTCATAGCTTTTCGAGCTTAAAGCTAAAAAAAACACTTGTTTTTAATTTTACCTGCCGCTGTTTTTCCAAAATATCATAAAATCTATGTGTTTTTCGGCAAGCTTGTTACTGAGTTTTATTTTTAGTATTGTTACATACATTAAAAAAAAATTATTAAAACATCATGTTGTTACGCATTTTTTGGAGTAAATTGACACCAAAGTCAAAAAATTAGCATAGTCAAGAAAAATGGAACAGGCTAAAAACTGAATATCTTAAGACTCAGAAAAGATATAAAATTTATTTAAACACAGTTACAAAGGCTGGTATTTCTTCTAAAAATAAAAGCCTAAACGAAGTTTCTATCATTATTACTATAAGCACAATTACCGTAAACTTGGGTCAGGGTACACCAAAATTAGACCTTTCTTAAATCCCCGATAAATGATATCAAAATTGGAGATAGGCCCTTACTGCAGAACAATTTTTTTCTTAGAATACACCATCATGCCCTAAAATACTATTGACGAATTAAGGGACACCCTGCATAAGGTTAGCACAAGTTTATAAGATTTTATATCTTAATGCATAGTCATATCGAAATAAATAAACTAAACGAATGCCATAGATATGAATATGGGGTTCAATACTTTTTTTTTGTGGCCACGCACTCAAAACTTGAAGCTCTGAGTGCGTCTTACTGCCATTTGGCTCAACCTCAACGGAAAATATCTTGGACGCCATAGCCATGTCTAGGGCACTCAGCTGTTTTTTTAAAATACGATTAACACTGCATTTTCAATGCGCTGCATATTAAATGCAGTATTGTATACAAAGTTACCAACGTCGCTATGTAAGACATTCATATTTGCATATAAGTATGGACCTTAGGGGTGTCTAAAAATTTTTTTTTGTCAGATATTGAAAATGGGTATCGTGGATCTTGTAGAGGATACCCACACAAGTATTTCTACGTCCCGGAAATTTTTTAAAATGGTACTTCCAGACCCCGCGGCCGTTTTTTATGTAAAAAACACGTTTTTTTTCAAAGTCAACAAATTATCAAGAATTTCGCGTATCAAACGTGGTTTCACCGACTTAAAAAGATTTCTTTTGACTCTCTAGGGATGCTTATGACAAAAAGCACAAGTAACTGCCCCTTAAAATTTCAAAATATGCTTTTTTTACTCGATAAATGGCTGAAAACCCCAAAAAATCGGTTGCTTTTTAAGCTTTTCTCGATTTCAAAGACCTACATGAGTTCAGGAACGAGCAAGTAATACTCGTATCATAGGTAATTTCATGTGCTAAACTCAAATCTATCATCCATTTTTCGCCATCGGCTCTAGTTTTTGAGATATTACAGTCTGAAAATGGAATATAACCATTTTTTCACCTATTTTTTAGATTTTATAAAAATTCGAAATGCTTTTTTCAAAACTAAGGCACCGATTCATCAAAGTACTGTACTATGACTCATTTTCAAGTATGAATCGGTGCATTTTTTTTTTTTGAAAAAAAAGCATTTCGAATTTTTCCAGAATCTCAAAAATAGGTGAAAAAATGGTTATAAATTCCTTTTTCAGACTGTAATATCTCAAAAACTAGAACTGATGGCGAAAAACGGATGATAGTTTTGAGTTCAGCACACGAAATTACCTATGATACGAGTCTAACTTGCTCGTTCCTAAGCTCATGTAGGTCTTTAAAATCGAGAAAAGCTTAAAAATCAACCGATTTTTGGGGGGTTTTCAGCCATTTATCGAGTAAAAAAAGAATATTTTGAAATTTCAAGGGGCAGTTACTTGTGCTATTTTATTATTAGCATACCTAGAGAGTCAAAAGAAATCTTATAAAGTCGGTGAAACCACGTTTGATTCGCAAAATTCTTGATCATTTGTTGACTTTGAAAAGAAACGTGTTTTTTACATAAAAAACGGCCGCGGGGTCTGGAAGTACCATTTTAAAAAATTTCCGGGACGTAGAAATCCACGTGTGGGTATCCTCTACAAGATCCACGATACCCATTTTGAATATCTGACAAAAAACAAAATTATTAGACACCCCTAATGGACCTATCTTAAAACAGCAGGAATTCGTGCTATCGCTTTTCTTAGTCTATAGGTACATAGTTACAAATTAGATTAATTTAATCAATTGAAAGTGAGTGTTTTTATTTTAAAAGATTATTCTTGTTTTAACTTGCCCGAAAGTAGACTAATGCATGCGGATTTGTTGTGTATTATAACGTTATTTTGACTTTCCAATACAAACTAACAAATTTTGAAAATATTCCATCACGATTTATAAGGGTTTGAAGTTTTTTTTGCGATTTCTTAACTGCCTGATATTTTCCGAATTTCTTTTTACAAATAAAAAAATATAAATTGTCAGTACATAACTAGGTACCTACCTATTCGAAGGCAAGGGCATAAGTAAACTTATAAGATACCAACAATCAACCATACAAAATTATGTACAAAAGCTATCGCAATTTATTTAAAGTTTAATCTGAAATTTTGTGCATATATTTCACTCTGCCATCAGAATTTATTGATTGTCAACACGCAACAAACAAAATAGGTCATCATTATTATTATACAAAATTTCTCAAAATATGTAGGTCTTGTTTGTGTTAATATTTGGGTCAACAAATATTCGCTTGTCTACTACATACCTAGAATAATACAGTGAAAAAGTATCCGAAATAATTTAAAATAATTTATGCTCTTGGAGTCATGTTAAATACACGTTGATAAGTAAAAATTGTGTTTTTAGTCTAGGTTCTCGTGATACCTGGTAACTATCATATTAAGAGGTTCTGCCCTGTTCAACTATGCGGAATTTGTTGGTAATATGATACCATCATACCAAAAGCTAAGCTGGAACATTATCACTAACAGCTCTATTATGGTTATCAAATATCAACACGATATTTGATAATATTTGATAATTATGAACAAAATTAATAAATCGGTATTATGGTGATCAATTATCAATGTTTTTGATAAACTGTGATTTGTAAGATCTATTGTGAATAGTTTTACTAATAAAGTTGGTATTATGGTTGTCAAACTTATTGATATCCATCAAATATTCTATCAGCCACAAATTCTTCGTTGACAATGTATCAAATATTCACAGGTGGTAAACAATTCCTATTTAAATACAATTTATAAAAGTTTTTTGGTAGTTTCTACTGAAAATACAAATTGAAGAACAAAATGTCTACAGTAGTATTGTTTTTTGAAGGCAATTGTGATGAGGGAGGAAGTGTTATCGTGCAAGCCAACATACGCAGAGATGCTTCAGACCCACTGAATGAATTATAAATTAATGAATCAAAACTAGCCTTTTATTATCGTCCCCTTGTGGAGGCCCAAGCTATTTAGTTCCAGAGTTATGTCCTCCCATTTCTTGGTAAATACTGGCTTATTTCTTTTGCAACGTCTCGATTTTCCTCTATCAGTTTTATCAACCTTTCAATTTGTCTTCTGATGCTTACTATTCTACTCCTAAATAAACAGAATTATAAATAGAATTTAAAACAAAAAACTTAAACACAACCAAATGTATTATGTTTATAACACAAAAAAACGCAGAAACTTCTGCAAATAAGGAACGTCAAATAAAAGGCTATGCACAATTGGATTTTGATAAGTATTCACAATGGGTGAAAAATTATCAATTGATACTCATAATACCAAACTATCAATGAATTGATAGAAGTTATCAGTTATCAAATAATTGATATTTGATAGCCATAATAGGGCTGTAAGAGTTCACTTTTTAAATTCGTATTAAGACTTTTTTGTTGAAAATTGTGTGACAAAATACAAGAGGGCAGCGAAAAAAACACGTTGTAATTCTGTCTCTAAGCCCCAGTTTCATGGTTTCGTTTAAACCTTGAGCTGAGTTCATTTATATTGGTGATTGGAGTTTAAAACAGAAGTGGAGTTTAAACTTCCACTGTGAAACTGATGGTTAGAGACAGAATTACGACGTGTTTTTTCGTTGCCCTCTTGTAATGGAACTTTGCTACTTTGCTGGCAGCCACTTTAACCGAACCTGTAATGGAACTCGAAACTATGCTTATGAATCTTTGCCTATTTTGTTATTTTTCTCCAAAACCTATAAAGAACATATTCTGGGTTGGTAATACTAAAATCTTGAAAATCAAAAAAAATCCAAAATTCATATAACCTATGTATTATGCCGAAAACTGTTTTTTTCGAAAGAGAAATCCGGATAAATTATATAAAATGAAAAAATTTACATAAGGTTGCATAATTTGTAAACTTAGTTTTTCTAGATTTTGGGGTTTTTTGGTATTTTGGGTTTACTGGATTTTTGTGTTTTCGGATTTTGAGGTTTTCATTTGGGATTTTCGAGAAGTTGAGTTTTTGAGAATGTGATTTTTAAGGAGGGTTGTGGTATTTTAAGAATTTGTGTGTTTTCGACATTTTGGGTTTCCTAGATTTTAAATTTTATCATTTTGTTTATGTTTTCGACATTTTGGGTTTTCGAGGTTTTGGATTTTCAGATTTTCATTCATGTAATTGGACTTTTCTGGGTTTTGGTATTTTATGATTTCGTGTTTTGTGTATTTTGGGTTTTAAAATTCGGTATTCTGTTCCAGGTCAAAATTTTGTATCCAGGCTGGGCTGATGTTGTTTGTTTTTTTTTTTAGATGTTCATGATATCGCGGGATGTTGAGTTTTCGGGAATGTGATTTTTCGGGGTTGTGGTATTGTAGGAGTTTTGTGTTTCGGGATTCTGTGTTTTCTGGATTTTTGGTTCTTGCGATTTCTTATGTTCTTGATATTTTGGGTTTTCGACGTTTTCGATTTTTATGATTTTGGGCTTTTATGATTTCGGGATTTTGTGTGAGTCCGAAATTTTATATACATATATATGTGTTATTATTATTTTTTTTTTTTTTTGAAGTTTAAATTATATTGGATTTTTAGGATTTTGACATTTTGGGATATTGAGTTTTCGAGAATGTGATTTTTCGAGTTTAGGGTTTTCTGGGTTGTGGTATTTTAGGCATTTATTGTGTTTTCGGGGTTTTAGGTTTCCACTATTTGTTATGTTTTCGATATTTTGGGATTTTCAATTTCAGATTTTCATGATATGGGGTTTTCGGGATTTTGAATTTTCAGAATTTTTATTTTTTCAGTGAAATATATAACGTACCTTAATATAAGTTTTCGGGAATTGGGCTTTTCGGGTTTTGGTATTTTATGATTTCGTGTTTTCTCTTTTTAGGTTTTTAGATTTCAGGATTCTATCCAAGTCCACATTTTTGTAACAACATTGGAACTGGTGTTGTTTTTTTGTTTGTTATTGAAATTTTTACGCAGACTATAGATTATGGAAAATACGCTGGAAAAAAAACCCTTTTAGATTAGATCTTAAACAATAAACGAAAATATCTTATCTCAAACTTAAAAAAAATAAACAAGAGTTTGATACCTTTTTAAAAAGTATGTCAATCTTCCATCCTTTACTTAGGTGGTCTTACCTTTATTAAAATTATTAGATCTCTGTCATGGGCTGTAAGTCAATGTGTGAATGTTTATTAGGAACCTAGGTATATCAAAAGCAACATTAACATTACGTATATAGAAATGTCGATTTATTCTTTAATTTATCCTACCATCAGCTGTTAAGTCAGTTATCACTCATTTTTTCTTTGCCAAGTCTGTCCAACTATAACTAAAACTCGTTTAATAATTATGGATGTTATTTTATTTCTTGTTTTTGCTTTCACCTTTAGTTTAAACTAGAATATATACAAGGTAGGTAAGTATGTGGATGGAAAATGGATTTATTCGATTAACATAAACCAAAAATGAAAAAGCACAGGGCTACCTGCTTACTCATTCATGTTAACCCATGTAGGTATACCCTTTTGTACTTTAACCTTAAAACTCCGCTTTAAAAGGTACCTTCATTATGTTTTATTTACACTGTTTAGTTTGGTAACTATCTATTTATAGATCACAAAATCATACTTCCTGGACTCACAAAATTCTCATTCTTAAATTCTATGAATAGGTATTAATATTTTTCAGATTTGATGTAGATATTACATCATTTACATCACTTTGTTTTTAAATTTTCCATGTTCTCAGCGAAAAGAAAAAATGGTAAAATATACAAAATACATAAAATCATCAATAAACAAATTAATAAGCCCATATACATTTATTTGTGTCTACACATATTGCTTTCATCATAAATATATACATATATTTACCTACCTACTCGTAGATAAGTTTGTAGTGTTTTTTTCTTTTGGTTTCTTCTATTTACAATTATTATTCTATTTTCGCGCATGCATGATAGAGAAAGAGAAGCCAGGGCACAACAAAAAACATATGATTTTGATATGGATTTCAGGTTTTGATATCCCCCTTCCTTCTTCCTTTTCCTGGCAACATGTTTCTTTCTATCGAAACGAAAATTATAGCAACTACATATATACGACTACATACAAAGAATCGCTTTTCTAAATTCTAATCACCTTGTCGTCATATCGTCTTCGCCGTTGTTGTCGTCGTCGTGGGTCGCATATCATATGATTCTCTGCCTCTTCTGTCGCTCAGCTGTGGTTGTTTTGGTTTATTGTTGTTGGTGTTTTTTTTTTTACTCATTTAAGTGTTGGTATGGGGAAAACGGAAAATTTTACACTAATACTATTATAAAAACTGTTACACACGTGCCTGAGTGTTTGTGATGTAATGAGAAAAATGTATTTTTTGTTTGTCTTCTTGGGATGCTTCATGTTTGCTATAGTTGATAGCATGGATGGACTGAGCTTGATTAGAGCCTGTTGAATATTTTTAGTTCGATACAGATATATTTTTTTTTCGATCACATTATGTTGTAGTACAGTTCATTTGTAAAAATTCTACAGGTACAGAAGACCCAGAAATTTACACCACCACCGCCTTTTTGAAAATACTTGACGAATTAAAATTTTATCTCTTTGCCTGTGACTTTTTAAATATTATGTATACACAATATCGCAATATTGTTCTTAACACAAAACGTATAAAACTTAATTTATCACATTTTTTGTCTTCATATATTTTTTGTTGAACTATCAGTAATCTTGATATTTAATAAAAACTAAAATCCAAGATGGCTGCCAAAAGGGTTAAATTAAGCTAAAACACACATATTTTATTCCAAAACTTAAAACTGGTTCTTCACGAGCCGTTGCGCCACCCAATTTATTTTTAAAATTGACAAATGTTAAACTTCTCGACATTCCGTTAAATATTTCCTTTGTTAACCCATGCTCAAAAATTTATAATATGACCAGAAGAAGATCGATGGAAGCAGACATTAAAATGACCAAATAGATCTGTTTGTAATAAAACCAATGGCGCAAATTTTAGTCGATTTAGTACGATGTTATATTATTTTTAGTATGATTCTAGGTTATAGTGTTTTTTTTTTCTATGTAGTTTAATACGAGTTGAGCATTGTACTATCTCCTGATATTTAACTGAACTTAAAGAGCAAAATTTATTAACGTGGAATAGGGAAGGGTTAACTTTATTGCATGGACTAAGTACAAAATCTTATTTAAAAAAAAAAGTGACGTTTACTACGTTAAACCACCGAACATAGTGGTTTAGCGAAGGAATACAAATCAGACGTGTCAAACAAATGATAATACCTTTAACAGAATTATTAGGTGTGTTCGGTAACGTGATCTCCTTATTGTAGTAGATTTTCGTTTTGTTTTTATTAATAGGAAATTTTATTCCATGGACTAACTCTTATTCCATGGTTTTGTAATCTCATGGAATAAATGTGAAATAATCGTTTTTTATTAATTCGGCGGTGCGGCGTTAATCACCAAATTATATTTTATCAATTTAGGGCGTTTTTATTTTTTAGTTCAGAGCATAGCCTGAACTGTCAAAACATAAATCCGTGCTCCAACATTAGGCGTTTTTCTTTTTTAGTTCAGAGCAGAGCCTGAACTGTCAAACAAAAAATTGTGTTTCTTTTTTACCTCTGAACGTTCAGAGCTTCAAATTTGTGTTTCTTTTTTAGTTCTGAACGTGTTCCGAGCTTATTCAGAGCGTTCTCTATGAGCTCAGAATAAAATAACTGAGCAGACCGAGTTGAATGCTGAACACAAGCATTTGATAGGTGAAATTGAAAAAAAAGTGATAGTTTTAGTGTTCAGGTGTGTTTCAAAAATAATTCTGAGCGCTCAGAACCAAAACACGCTTTGTTCAGAGGATGTTCAGAGCATGCTCGATATGCTCGGACTCTGTTCAGAACTCTTTTCTGAGCTAAAAAAGAAAAACGCCTATTGTGTTTCTGTTTTCGCTCTGAACATGTTCATAGCATGTTTAGAGCGCGCTCTATGAGCTCAGAATAAATTGATAGAGCAGACGGAGTTGAATAGCTGAACACAAATTTGACTAGTGGAAAAAAATCAAACAAGTTAATATGGCGGACGAGAATAGTCGACCTGCAAAAGAAGGTAAAATAATTTAATAAATTTACTAACTTGTTTTCTGTTTTTTGTGTTAAAGAACAAACCAACTGTGATTGACAAATGCAAAAGTGACAGCTGGTGAAGCGTGTTTCTTTAAATAAATCTGAACTCTGAGAGCAGAGCACACTCAGTTCAGAGATCGCCTAGAGTGTGTTTGTGTGTTCAGAGTGTTCAGACTCTGTTCAGAGCTCTACTCTGAACTAAAAAAGAAAAACGCCCTTAGTATCGTACTTAATCCATATGACACTTCGACGTTTGTAACTTTCAAAATGAGGTATGTTTGTAAATTTTTTACACGAGCTCTCACTTTTTTGGACGTGTTCAGTTGAAGTATATGAAGGAAATTGGTACATGATACTAGTTTTTAAAAATTAGGAAATTTTAGTACCTAAGCTGTTTTAAAATTACAAAAATATTAAGTATTATCATAATTAATCCCTAATATTAGGATATTTAAAATTTTGCGCCAATATTATTTTGGCCTTCAACAAAAGACAAATCCGGCTGAGCTTATACTCGCCTGTGCCTGACTCGCGCTGATTTTCAACAACTCGCACCCACACCTTGACTCGCTGTTTATATCCAACACATTGACATTTTATGCTGCTTTTGATATGTATGTTCGTCGTATATCTAAATGGTTTTGTGTCTTGTGAACTTTGTGAGTATGGTCGATGAAAATAATTGACACATTTTCTGTTTGTGCTTTGTGCCTTTGTGGATAGTTAGGTAGTTTTCATACTTTATTTTCATTTTATTTTATTTGTTCTTCCCATTCGTGTCTTTTTCTGTTTTCTTTTAATTTTTGTTTTGAAGAAAAAAAAATAAAAAAATTGAAATACGAGAGTAAAGTTGAGTTGATGTTGATGTATGAAATGATGTTCGTCTGGCCAGGCCAGAGCAAAGCACATAGCACAAGTAGGTATTTCAGTTCAGTTTTCTTCAGTCAGTTTCAGTTCGTGTTATTCTGTCGTCGTGTTGAAACACACGTTTTTATTGAATATAATTTCGCGCAGAAAAGGCAATGCTCGGGAAAAAACAAAAAGTGAAACATATGATTGTGAAGAAGTTTTCTTATAAAAAAGAAAAGACTACAAAGAAGATTAATCGAAAAATGTTTTTGTGCGCTTTAGTTTTCCCCACAGCCAATTTACAGTGCGGAAATTGTATTATTATTTGAAATTATTTTAAACAATTATATAAGTAATATCTTTTGTTAAAATTGAAAAAAAAAAAAATTATATACGTATGTTAAACGATCGACTAAAGAGATCGAATGGAAAATAAAAATAATTTTTTAGTTCCGTGTGTCAAGTGAGTGCGGAGTGGAAGTTTTTTTTTTCTTCATTTTACTTTGAAATAGTGTCATACCTACACAAAGTGAAAGAAAATTTTGTATCTATCTATACATATACCTCCTGGGGACAAACAACATGGTTGTCGTTATGGATTTATGAGTTTTTAAAGTTGTTTACAATAATTCAACATAATCAACGTCTTCTATAATTTAATATCATCAAAAAAATTCGCTTAACAACTATTGCAATCTGCAATTGTCAACTTTGGCTGATCTCAGTGAATGACTGTTTAATTGGTATGCAAACGAGTAGGTACATACACAAATACATAAACTTATTTTTTTTACTCATAATTAATTAACTATCTCTGATTTGTATTGTTGCAAGATGACAATTTATTTTGCCAGCTGATGTTTGTCAGATTAATACCGTTATTTGGTATTTAACCTTTAATCGAAAGATGTTGTATTAACAGAAATTAATAACAAAGAACAAACAGCACAAAAAGTTTTGAATTTTATTTCTGGAGATTTAATTGCGTCATATTTTTTTGTTGTTGTTGTTTGAATCGAGGTTGGAGGTACGAAAAAAGCACACAGCTAATTATAGGAAGTAATGGGTGGTCTAATTTTGGAAATAAGGTTTACGAAAATAACATGTAATTATTTAACCTTGATGTTTGCACATATATGTACATAGTTGTTAAGTGATGAATCAACAATTATTGTGGAGCGAGAATTTATCTACCAAGTGCAAATAAATTGTAGAAATACAATCTTAAATTTGCTAGCGATGCTTACAAACAAAACTTTGGGCTTCTTAATAAGATTGTATGTGCCTATACAATATACATGTATGAACATTATGTATGTATGTATAGACACGCAGTTAAAGTCCTTCAAGTAAAAAGTAAAGTAGGAACCTTATTTGAGAGAATATTATCATGCCTCTATAAGTTAATTCAGTTATTAATTAATTCAAACTAAGTTTATGTGAAGTTGATTTATTAAGTGGAAGTGTCACATCCGTAACAATAATATAAATATGAAGTTTTGTTCCTACAAACAAAATTCTTCTACAAAACTGCTTAATTTAGGAAAGCTAAAAGCATAATCAATTTTTCAGTCAAAATTTTGAATTACATTTCAACATTTTAAGTCTGAATTTTAAGTTTAAAGTTGATGTCACATACCTAACAAGTCACAACTCATTTGGATTTTTCCTATTTCAAAATATGGATTTTGTTTGTGCAAAGATACATTTGTTTGTGGGAAAAAATAACCCCGAATAGAAATACCTATCGCATCTCGCCTTTTTAAAATAAAAAAATAGAATTAATTAATTCCCATTACACTTGGAAATAAATTATATTAATTCACTTTACAAAATAAAATTGTTTATTTTATTCTCAGCACGGGTTACTAAACTGTCTAGACCTACTTTTTGCAAAAATTACAAAAGTGAGGAATGAATATCTATGCTGAAGACACCTGCTTGCAAAAAAAAATAGTTGGAAATTGTGTGTGGTGATTATCTATACGAACAATTTTCGTTAGTTTTGTTGCAAGCATGTTTCCTTACCATTGATATTTATTTCTCACTTTTGAACTTTTGTAAAAATTAGTTAAGCCCCTACTCGTAAATAATTAGTCACAACTCCGTAACATTTATCTGTCACATTCGTTACATTTTTAAACTAAAATTGGGGTTTGACATTTAATTTGAATTTTTTGTAAACTTCGCGAAAACTATAAGTTTTAGTTGAAAAAATGTCATGTTAAAAATTTTAACTTATAATATTGTGCTTAAAAAAATTATATGTCTCGGTCTCTTTTAAATTGATAGGTATGCTATACCGGAATTCGAAAGGAAGGAAGAAAAGAACAATATTGCCTACTAGAACTTTAAATTTGCCTTAATTCACGCATGCCACACTGGTCGCTTTTCAATTTTTTTGTTGGTATAACTCGGAAACTAAGGCGAATTTGACAATTTAACTTAAAAGACTTTTTGTTGGAAATTAGATTTCCTGTCAAAATGGATGATTACATTTTTTTTTTTTTTAATTTAAGCAGAAAAAGTTTACAAAACCGACGTAAAAATCGAAAAATCAGTGTCGCAAAATTTTTAACAGCCTAATATTTAAGATTTAGTATGATAATTTTAAAAAAGTTATACTCATAAACTTCAGTTCAACAAGTCCAAAAACATGACAGCTCTTGCAAAAAATTTACAAACATAGCTCATTTTGACATTTATAAACGTCAAAGTTTCATATGGATTTAGTTCAATGCTAAAAACGTTTCCACCAACCACTAAACCGTCATTTAGGTAATGAGATTTGTTTGGTGTTTCCACTGCACAAAAAGAGAATTATGGCAAAACATTCAAATGGTGTTTCATTTTTTTTATATGGTAGTGGAAGTGAGATAGATAGTTTTTGTTTACATTTCCATCTGTCAATAAATGAAAATGGCGTTTAGGTCGGCTCAACAATTATTCTCCGAAAAAAAAAGTTTGTTTGATTTGACAAACTAATGTTTCGAATTAGATTTGAATGAGTTTTATTTGAAATCTTCATTTGAGGAGATTAAAACTTGTATAGTAAATCTTTTTAGATTTCAAGGAGATTTGTGATAATCTTGCTAAATCTCGGTTTAGTGTCTGGTGGCAATGTTGTATAAGAAGCTTAAATAGCCATTTTGTGATTTTAACTTCTGTAAAATGTTGGGAGGTATACCTAGAACAATTCTAGCAAAATACAATTTTTAGCAACATTAATTTAACACTAAAAAAAAAAATATGGTTATTTTTGGATAGGTACCTATAACTCCGCTAATGCGTTTCAAAATATCTTATGATCCATAATATTAAAAGCTTGGTGATCTTTTTTTTTCATTTGAAAGTTATGAGTAGTTTCCCGCGCAGAAAAGCAATCTAGTTTTCGACAAGGCACTAGAGAGTTTTACATAGATTCTAGCAAGAGTCTAGTAAGGGTAAGAAAAGGCTAGAACAAGACCTTAGCGATTATGAACCCTATTGCCTCTTCATGCAAAGAAAATGAAAAAAAATCTTCTGCTTATCAGTCCAATGCGCTACCCACTGGGCTAACTCGCTATATACGAAATTTCAATGTCGATAGTTAATATGTTTCATTCTCTTAGGTTTCATACCATAATGCATAACAAATACATATAATATGCACATGTTTCACATGTCAAATCCATACAAAAAAGTGTGAGATGAAAAAAAAAGACAAAGGAAGGGGAGAAAAAAAGTCGTATGATACCTACTGAAATTACATTGTGCTTATAAAATGTTTGTTTTTGATGTACAAAAGACATTCCTGATGGGAAACTGAAACATGTCCATCAAATTTTCACTAGGGAGGATCTCACGAGTATTTGAAAAATTTCACTCGTCTAAATTGGTGCTACTGAAATCCATTTGACAAATTTTTCTAGTCTAGATTTTCCCTACTGAAAACTTTCTAGGCTTTGCCTAAACTAGACGGAAACTCGGATTTTTCAAGCCGTGTAATTCTTGGCACACAAAACCCGAGTTGGGGTCTATTTTTCATATGAAATTTAAGTGCAAATTAGAAATTGAAAATATGATCGAAAATACGAAAAATCTCCCCCAAAGCGTTAAAAAATAAATCAATTTCTGTTGTATCTTAGTTTTTGTTTAGGACCATTATTCTTAAATTTGGTACATTTATTTCTTATTTTTTTAGTTTTTGTCATTTTTCATAAGGGCCAAATTTCATGTAGTCCTTTTTTAAGATCAAACTATGTGGGGATCCGTTAAAGCAATTTAATGATTGAATTTTGTCTTTTAAACATTTTTCTCTAATATCCATGTTGAGTGTTTTTTTTTTAAGGGGATTATTTCCCATGCTTAATCTTCTTAGTTTTCGTGGAATTTTAAGGTCAATTTAAGACTTTTCGAACAGGATAAAAAATAAGGCAACTTTTCCTAACCTTTTGTCCTCACCCAAGGCAAACTTATGTAAAAACCTTATTTATCCGAATTAAAAATTAGGATAAGATTCGTAAAGTAGGTTTTCATTTATGTAACTATGTACATACTTTCTAAGTTTAATTTGAAAGTTTATGTTATAAAATTTGCCAACCTCAATATATTGAAGATTAGAAAAACAGATGACACTGACTCACAAGGTTATAACCAGGGAAAGGATTTTGCTGACCTAAACAAATCAAAAAAGGCAAACAAAAATTCATAAAAAGGCAAACAAAAAGCATTTATTAAATAAAAAAAAAAAATAAATAAATCGGGTGGCACAACGGCTCATGAAGAACCAGGGCCTAGTGACTAACAACTCGCAACCATTCCTGTGTGCGCCTGTCGACAGGCATGGAAGGGACCTAAAATGTTTATGCCGAATCCGAACGGCTAGACGAGCAGCGTTTATTCGTGACAAGTGATACTCTCGGAGGATCTTGGAGGCAGTACCGCTGAAAAAAACTTTTTTTTTTTTTTTAGTTTTTAGGTGGACGAGGCTGGGAAGCGAACCACAGACCTCCAGCCTTAAATAAAGAGAATATAAAAATAACTTATCGTGTAATTATAATAGCATTGAACTACCAACAGCTTTTTGAAGTTCTCAGGTAACATGCCTTCTACGATTGTCTCTTAGAAGCGTCTAAAATGAGCTAAAGGGCCTTTCTACTTGAGCAGAAACGAGTGGAGCCCATTTTAAACTCTCTAGTCTCTACATCATTCACTTCAACGTTTTCGGAAAGTGTGGAGTCGACGCACGTTGAGATTTATTATAGCATTTGCCCAACAGTTTTAAGTCCACGATTTACATTAAAAATAGAAGTGAACTTTTTCAACACTACATTTGCAATTATTGGCCCTTTCGATTTTTCCAAATTTTCATTGATATTTTTGATATTTGCAGTGCAAGAAAATGCACGATCATTCATAGAGAAATGCAAAGATGTAGTTTTTAGGAGTACAAAAACAAAAAAAGGACAAGAAATTTTATTGACAAAAGATCATAGTAACTCTATCTACAGTCTACACTACCTGCTTTCTTTTTCTTGTATGTTGAGGGCAAGCAAATTTGTTTTCTGTGTGCTTTAGATTGTGTTAGGATCCATGATTTTAAGTGAAATAATCTCAACTGGAAATGGAAAAACTACATGCAATTTGTTTTTGTAGAATTTTTTTGAAGATTTTACCGTGTAACGTTGATACAAAAAGCAAGCAAGTCATTGTTGACAAAAAAGACACTAACGGGTAAAAAAGGCAAAAAAAAGCACTAACGGGTGAAAAAGGCAAAATAAAATACATATATTTTGAATCAGGAGGACATGAATCGTGTTTGTATAAAGTCGATACTTTCTTACGATCACGCAAAAAACAAAGGCAAAGTTAGCAAAATCCTTTCCCTGGTTATAACTTATAACATTTCATATATTTTCACTAAGATTATAAATATTTTTGCTCCGAGATAAAATAATTTTCTGAAAAATTAATTAAATTTTGTTGTTAATCCATATGTGGCACTTTAAAATAATATGTTTAATGTACACCTGTCGTAGTGTTGTTCATATATGCTTTTTTCGTGCCAACACATCCATATGTACATATTTTGTTTCAACATGGGCAATATAAATATAGGAAGAGATTTTAAAATGTCACCCTGAAATATGAAAATTGATTTATTTTACTAAATTAATTTAAGGTTAAAATTAATTGTGTTAATATTTATGCATACATGTATTTCTAAACTTGTGTGTATAGTATATACATATAATTATTTTTTGAAATGGTGTATTAAAAATGCGATGAAAAAATGACAATCTTATCTAGGTTTAAATATTATGATTTTGATACTCTACAATATATTGAATGAAATTATTTGTAGATATCCCTTAAAGTTCGGCCTTCTTTAATTTAATATTTTTGATGTAAAAGTGGTACAAAACACAAAGTCACCATAGATCAATTAATTATAGCCTCTTAAAAATAATTACAAACCATTGGTCAGATATCAATTTTATTATTTCTCACAATTTTATCCGAGTTTTTTTTTTGTCATGGATGGCGGATGTGTGGTTACTAATTATAATGCTATGCTTATATTCTCTAAAAACTGCTTTGGTTTGGAGTTGCATTTATTTTATGACTCATTCGTACTCATCGTTGTCATTGTAATGAAGCTAGCTGTATCTTTGTAATGGGACGCTGACGATCAACCCACATCTTAGCATCATTGTTTGGTTCGTTTTATTGCTTACTGCTTCTTTTTGTTGTTGTTGTTTGTTCTTTGATGTCATTCGTTTAAGATTAACATACATAAACATGAGCAATGAGAAGTTTTGGATTTTATTTCTGAAGTCTCAACTGCCCGCACAAAACATAAATCGTCTCTATTTTATAATAAAGTTCTTCTAACTTCAATATTCATTTCATAGTGAGACGTGAGAGGACTTGATTTGTCAGCATTAAAAAAGAAATTCGCCCTCCGGCCAGATGGTTCATGCGTACATATACATAATGTATAGTATACGTATGGACCTATAACTGGCGATAATTATTTACTATGGAATTGTTCGAAAATGTTACGAACAAATTGGATGTTGACGAGAAGAAAATATTCAGATAAAAAAAGGAGTTTGCGATAAAAAAAGTTCAAAAGGCTTTAAACAAATGAAAACAAAATGATAAAATATAATTTAATAATGATAAATATTTAATTTCTAGTGAAATTTTCTACAAAAAACCCCAAAGATAATGAAAAAATCACTATAAAAATAAAGTAGTTTCCTATTTATTGGAAACATTTCAAGAACGAACCTCTTTTTTTCATGATCTAGTCTAGTAGTCCAGAATTGTAAGCTAAGGCCTAGTTCACACGGCATTACAACGCACGTTTCTTAGCTTTAAACATCGGAACAAATGAGCAGTGGCGCATACATTTACATAGAACTGTTCACACGATGGTTTTTCTGCAAAAAATGTGTTTACCTGTAAAGTTCGGATGTTTACAGCTAAAAAAGGTGCGGTGTAATCTCGTGTGAACTAGGCCTTATCATTGGGTGAGAAGATTCTATCGATTTTTTTTTGTAATAAAAATTTTAAGTGTGCACCTGTAAGACCTTAGGCTTTTTAAATGCAATGCACATTAGGCCTAGTACTTACCACTGAGTGAAATGAAAAATAAAAGCGGTTTGAAATTCACATGAATAAGCATCCATTTTCAGACCTGTTTGAAAATTTTTAGTACTCACTTTGAATGGAAAAAAAAATTTGCTTTGTCTGATAGTTTTACAGAATCTTGAAATGCTTCAGAAAAATAAAATAAATAAATCGGGTGGCACAACGGCTCATGAAGAACCAGGGCCTAGTGACTAACAACTCGCAACCTTTCCTGTGTGCGCCTATCGACAGGATTGGAAGGGACCTACAATTTTATGCCGAATCCGAACGGCTAGACGAGAAGCGCTTATTCGTGACAAGTGATACTCTTGGAGGATTTGTCAACTCCTCGCAAGAGACAGTAGCCCTGAAAAAAACTTTTTAGTTTTAAGGTGGACGAGGCTGGGAAGCGAACCCAGACCTCCAGCGTGACAGTTGAACGCACTAACCATTACGCTACGGGCTACTTCAGAAGACTATTTAAATTCCACAGTTTGATTTTTGGCTTGTCAGGAAGGCAATTCACAAATATTTTTCCCTTGTTTAGGGAATTTTTGAATTGGCGTTGTTTTTTTTTTGGAATAAGAAATTTTGTATATTTTTTTCAAAATTTTGAATTAGAAAACTAATTTTTCAAAAACTGTTCATTAAAGTGCTTTATTTGAAAATAAAATAAAAGAAGAGATTTTTGGCTTTACAAATACAGTGCTGCCAAAAACATTCCGTATTTTTCCTCAGTATATTGTTTTTCTTAATATCAAGTAGAAAACTAATAACTTTCCATAGGTTTTCCATAATTTGTAAAGGGTTAATAATAACAATATAATAATAATAACAATATAATGCTACGATGACAAGAACAATAAAAAAAAATATTCTATAAAGTTATTCAATAACATGCCTGTGCAAAACTAACCGGATTGCAGGGAGATTGCGAGTCTCGATGTTAAAGTAGCGGTTTTTTCGAGTCTTTTGATTCACGCCGTAGATTAAACAGACTTTACAAGTTGAGAGCTGTATTAGTTGAAATTATATAGTGCAGAAAATGGCTAAATCACGTTATAGCAACGCGATTCGATACAAGGTAAGAGAAAAGTTCCAAGCCGGTACAAAACAAAATTTAATATCTGAAATATTGCAAATTCTAACGTCAACGGTTTGTGACATCATTACAAATTTAGAAACGCGGAAATCAGTAGAAGCAGATCATTTTGGTGGACGCCCTCGCGTAACAACTGTTCAAACTGATAGGCGCATAAAGAATTTTGTGCTTAAAGACCCTTTTGCAACTTCAAAGATAATTTGTGATGAATTAAATCTACCTATAGGGCCAAGTACGGTAAGGAAGCGTTTAAGAGATTTCGGTCTTTTTGCATTTCGACCAGCGAAGAAACCTCTTCTTACTGCTTAACATCGTAGAAAAAGGTAAGCCATAAAAGGTGTTTGGGAAAGACTTTAAATTCCTAATCAAAATATTTAACTCAGGGTTGAATTTGCAAAAAATCATCTTAACTGGTCTTTAAGCAAATGGAGGAGCGTGCTTTTCAGTGATGAAAGCAAATTCAACTTGTTTTACTCCGATGGTGCAAGGACAGTAAGGCGCTCAAAAGGGACGCGATTAAAGCCTGCAAATGTACTCCCTACAGTTAAGCACGGTGGAGCCTCGGTGATGGTTTGGGGCTGTTTTTCAGGCGCAGGCTGCGGTCCAATACACCAAATCACAGGAATTATGGACCGTTTTCAATATAAGGACATTTTGGAGTCAGTAATGCTTCCATATGCAGAGGAAGAAATGCCTTTGCGTTGGGTTTTTTCAGCAGGATAATGACCCCAAACATTCTTCAAAGCTGCTTAAAGAGTGGTTTGCGACTAAAAATATTTGTGTTTTAGAATGTCCGTCTCAATCACCCGATCTAAACCTAATTGAAAACTTGTGGGCCATTTTACCATTTCACAAACCAACACTCAATGCAGTTGACCAACAAAACCCGAAATGTTTTTGACACCACTGTAGGTACCTATAACACTGCATTTTAAGTGTTACTGTTGTTTTAAATATTTTTTTTCTATTTTAAGTAATTTTTTTTTTTTGAAAATTGCCCCTCTCGCCTAAATGGTGGAATAAAACACCCCCTACCATATGATTTTTGTCTTTTTTCGATCCAACCTCAACTGTCTAACTTTTTGTCACATCTTAGGTGAACTACCCTGTATATTTAACTACTTACAGGGTGTCCCATTATCAATGGTCGTGTCATAATTATGTAATTTGTTTGAACCGGATCAAATTAACTGTCGTATTTTGAAATCTAAATATAACTTTACTTTAAATCAGACTTTTGGTTACCCGGTCCATAATTGATTTTTACATGGTACAACTTTGGCTACCTACCATTTTTGACACATGCAATTTCTGCATCATACAATTTTTGCATCATACAATTCTTGCATCATACAATTTTCGCATCATACAATTTTCGAATCATACAATTCTTGCATTATACAATGTTTGTGTCATACAATTTTTCCTTCATGCAATTTTTTTGTCATAAAATTTTTGAACCATACAATTTTTGCATCATACCGCAATATTAACCATTTATTAAATCCACAAAATTCAAGATGGTGGCCACTCCTTATGTAAAGTTAGGGGGAAAACTAAGTGGGATTGGTGATAAATTGGTGAAATTTTCTATCCGAATTGTTTCTGTTCGAAACTGGGGAATTTCCAATCCAAGTATGTATTCATTTCGATCAACATACATACATCATGTATATCGACTAATCTTCCAATCAAATATCAGAAAGTTCCTCGCACTTATGGAACCAATTCAAAATGTCATATTAACCGAATACTTTATTAGGACTGAATAAGTTATAAATCATTCAATTCGTTTGTATCACTGTATGTGTGTGCGATCTCCACTTAACAAACACTAATATATTATCTTCTGTAACACATTATTAGCCCTAGATCTCTCGCACTGTTTTTTCACTCTAGCCCTTAATAAATACAGTTAAAGAAAATATGTTGCCCTTGTGTGGTTCTATCTAAAATGGAGTCAATTTTTTTGACATTAATTTGTGTGTACCTACTAAAAGGGAAGGAGGGTGTCAACCAAACTTGTAATATTGTCAGCTTGTAGAATTAAGTAGTACAAGCGGATGTAGTTTTTTATACAAAAAAAAACCGTTAAAAGCCGTTAAACTAAACAAAAAAAAAATAAATAAACAAATCAAATCACCCGTCTGTAAAATTAAACCTTTAACCAACAGAAAAAAATACATATTGATGCCATAACATAAAAGCAATAACTAAATACCTAATTTTTCTTTAATTTTTTTGTTTCCTCCACAAAAGTACTTCCTTAACATTCCCCACTAATTATGCGCACTAATGTTATATCAAACATTTTCCAGTATTTCTAGTTGCGTACCTATATACTCGTATGTATGTACTGTACATATGTACATATTTGTGTTTCGTTGACCATTTGCTCTTTAAAACGTAAATGCGACAACATTTTTAAATACTAATTATATTTAATATGTAATAATAAATTATTATTAGTAGTGTAACGCTTTTGTTTTATTAAGTATCAAAGTTCGCCTTTGTATGGTGCTTTTTTGTTTAAATCGCACGTGTCAGGGGTGGATTTAGGGGCGCCAAATTATGTAGGAATTTATTTTAAAATATTCTAAAATTGTATTTCAATATAATTTACTTCTATGTATTGTTTTTAATCTTTTTTAACACAATTTAAATATTATTTACAACTTAAAAGTGGATCTAACCACTGTTATTTTGTAGATGATAACAAGAATTTACAATCTTATTTGGAAGTTAAATATTTATTAATTATTTAAGCAAAACCACTTTAAACCTGTCCTAGCACTGAGAACTCATTTATTAATCTGGTCCTGGGCGCCAGTTAGGTCCATTCCATGAAACAAAACTTTAAAAAGAGTTTAGTTCAAAATAAAAGCTTATTCGAGGTAAAAGTAAAATATAAGCCTTTATGTTGACCTTAAGTATTTATGTTACGTTTCAGAAAATAGGCCTCAGTCTAGGAAAAAAATTATATTTTCTTTGAAAATAAATACTCATTTTTTTTTTGTTATAAATATAAAAACTTGTAACAAAGCATTAATTTTCATCTGCTCTCGGGCGCCATTTAATCATTAACTAATCCCATCAGTTTAATCACCTTGAACCTTTTTTCGACATAATTTAAAGCCCTGATAATGCATTCCCAGTTCGTTTTGTTTAGAATTTTTTGTTTTTATGTATGCATTTGAAAAAAATGTTAAGGTTTTTTTTTTTTTTTGATATTTTTGATCCGGTTTGAAAAATTCTG
This sequence comes from Melangyna quadrimaculata, assembly GCA_949320155.1. Classification (NCBI taxonomy): domain Eukaryota; kingdom Metazoa; phylum Arthropoda; class Insecta; order Diptera; family Syrphidae; genus Melangyna; species Melangyna quadrimaculata. Next base: position 22,137,776 of record OX439485.1, read on the forward strand.
CAATTTTTAAATTTCCTATAAAAGATAATTTGTTAAAAAAAAAAAAATAATACCTAACTTGACACAAATTACGCCATTTAATGTTAAAAAAAACCATCAGATCGGTTGCATCTATCTTCACACCTTTATTCGACTAAGCAATAAATTCGCTGAAATAATACCTAATTTGTTCCCAATTGACAGTTCTATTATAGCTGGGAATGTTTTTAAGGGAAATAAAAAAATGCCAAGGAAAGTTTTTTTATTCGTATTTTTGACCACTTTTGAAAAATTCTAGGATGTATGTCTCTTTTTTTCAAAGAAAGTCCTAAAGAAAGACAAAACCTAAATAATAGAAGTTATATTGTTTTTGTTTTTATTTTAGTGGACTGTATTGAATGAAATTTAATAGAAAGTTTTAAAGCGACCTTTAGTCCAATACCTTTCGGTCCTGATAACAACTAAGGAGTGGACCTCATCAGTTAGAGGTGTAATCGTAACCTTTCTAAGACACAACATTTTAGTCGATGGCTACTGACGTTTATAAAATTTACAGCATTAACACACTACAAATTATATTTTCCTAGGGGGACATGCTTACATTCAGAAACCTAGAGATATATATATAGATATTATGCCCGTGGTCTGGCGAAGGTAGTAAAGAAAGACAAAACCTAAACAATAGAAGAAAGAAAGTCCCTCCTAATTTCTGTCCAAAAATAAAAATGACAAAAGACTTAATTTTGTATTTACTCCCGGGCGCCAATTAGTCTTAAACTAACATCATCAGCTCGCCTTGATCGTCACAATTTTGTTCGACATAATTTTAAACTGACTTTTGAAAATAATTTGTTCCCACAATGTCTTGAATTGACATAACTTTTTTTTCTATGAAACATTTGGAAAAAGTCGAGATTTTTTCTTTATTTATATTTTTGGTGCCTTTGACAAAAAAAAAAACTATGGAATCTATGTTTTGTTCAGAAAAGGACTTTTAAAAATTCTTGTCTATGAATAAAAATAACAACTTAGCACAAAACTGTCATTTCTTAATCTGCTCCTGGGCGCCATTTAATCTTAAACTAGTCCTATCAAGTCATATTGATATTGGTACACCTTTGTTAGACTTCATTTTAAATTCACTAATAGACTTTAGACTAATAGACACTTAATTTGGTCCTAGTATACATATATTCGATTTTATTTTTGCTGTGAACATTTTTGAAAAAAAAAAAAAAATTTATATTTTTTTTTTAAGAATATGCAATTCTCGAACTCTTTAGAAAATTTTTTTTTTTCTCAGGTCTATGAATTAAAAATAAAACCTAAGCACAATTGACTCAACATTTGCTCCCGGGCGCCATTTAGTCTTAAACCAGTCCTAAGATATCGGTCGTCTTCATCGTTACGCCTTTGTGTTCGCTTTAATTAGAAATTCAGATTCAGTAAGTAGGTGCGGTATTCTATATTACATATATGCCTCCTCTCTCTCTGTCATAGTCATTGGGTCTTTCAACTTATAATCTCCCAACAATTTACAAATCAAATGCCACCAACTGACTATTAAGAACTTGAAAAACTGCCACATCAGCTTGTACAAATATTTACAATCACTATGTCGATTTATTTATTGCAAACAGCTGATTTACACAAAAACAAAACGAGCAGAAAAAAAAAAAAAACAAAAATATCCAATGCTCGTGTCAAACTAATTTCTTTTATATTTGTTGTAAAATAAATATATTTCTACAAGAGGGGGTTGCAGCAATCCCTCCCTCGCTCCTGTAGCTGCTGCTGTAGTTGGTGAAGCGAGTAGCGTGTGGCTGTTGCTTGGTGACCTTGTATCTCTCAGCTGTGCATGCAATTTATATTTACTATACTCTTAGATAGATTGTGTTGTTGGGTTGGATTGGCTTTTGTGCACTTTTTGTATTTCTCTCTTTCCGTTTGTGCATAGTAAAAAGTGGAACGTGGTAGGTGTGCCTACATATAATAGTACATTTATAGTTTCTATAAAAAAGACGTAACTATCTGTGTTTTTGTTTGATTATCTTTATCGGTAGTGTGGTTATATAGATATAACTAACCAGAAACCCCACTTGAAGTGTAAAAGATACAAAATTGTAATTCACGTAATTTATTTGATTTTTGTTTTTACTTTCTGATTTTTTCAATTTTTGTAAATTGTTAGTTTCTGATGGGGGAAATATTAGAGTTGAATTACTTTTTTACATTATGCTGTTTCGTTTCGAGTTCGAGTGATAATTATTGTGGTTGTATTGGTTTGTTTGGTGAAATGTGGTTTTGTTAGAGCGAACCACACCGAACTCATACCCACCACGATGTCTATACAACCAACGTAATGACATTTTGAGGTCAAGAGAGATTTTTTTTTTCGTTTGTTACACGTGTGCTGTGAGTGCTTTTGGGGGATATTTATCTTACTCAAAATTCTTCCATTGAGCTTTGTACAGTACTTTAGATAAGCTCTTTCGTATCAAAGGGACTTTGTGAAGTTTTCAGAATTCACAAGTTATTTAAATTTCATGTTTACCTTGAAGTACGACAAAATATATATATATTATGAAGGTCATGATTTGAGACATAGAGTTTTTTGAGTTGATAAATCATTGAAAACTTAAACATTCATGTAATAGATTAACCTTCACTGGCAATTAGAATTTTTTCATTGAGGAAGTAGACCTCTGAGAGAGGAGGCATAATATACCGCATCTACTTGGTGAAGTTCTAAATAAATCGAACAAAAAGGCGTTACCATGAAGAGGACTTTAGTCGGGTATATGACTAAATGGCGCCCGGGAGAAAATACAAAATTGATTTTTGTGCGCTATGTTTTTATTTGTAATAGCCAGGGATTTAAATTAACTTATCTGAAAAAAAAAAATCCCAGAATTATTCCAAAGAGGTCGAAAATATACATTTAAACAAAATATATAATTGTACATTTTTTTTTAAAAATCTTCACAAAAATAAAAAGTTAGATATTCCTGGGAATATATTAAGTGTCTATAAGTAAGTTAATAAATTTTTAAGTCTAATAAAGATGTGTCCATCAAAGTTAACTAATAGGACAAGTTTAAGATTAAATGGCGCCCGGGAGAAAATTCCAAAGAGAGCATTTTGTGTTATATTTTTGTTTGCTATGAAGAAATTGATTTGTGTGAGAAAAACATAGTTCCAGAAAGATTTATAGTCATTCAATACAAACAAAAAAAAAAAAACACTGCCAATCTGGTTAGGTCGATTAGGTTTTTTTTTTGTAATTAATCGATACGGGAAAAGTCTGGGTCTCGTTCTCGCATGACGAGACCGAGACGAGATGAGACTGTCTTTTAAGCACCCGAGAAGAAACCGAGACGAGACTGTATGTTTTGACCGAAATTTACCGAGAGTCTCGTCGGTATCGATTGTCTCCGCAGAAAAAAACGGCATTTTAAAAATGCTAATAAATTGAAAAATCCAATTTCATTTAAATATTAATTTTCTTCTGCACATATTCAATTTATATGTGGGGGGGGGGAGGCAAACTATATTTCGTTCCAAAAACCAGCAAGTTGCCCTGATATCGATTTTTGGATTTCTTAGAAGTTTTTTAATCCGTCGACATCGTAGCCATCCTTTAATGGAATTTAACAGTTATTGGCTTCACAAGCGGGGGACAGACTGTAATTTGATGTATCGAGAATATTTCGTTCCAAAAGTCAACAGGTTGCTGTTGAATACATAGACTGAAACGCTACCCAGGGGGGGGGGGGGAACGAGACTAAAACGAGACTCAGACGAGACCGGGACGAGACTGCAAATTTAAATTGCTAATTTGTTTAAAAATTGTTGTCTAATTTATAAGAAAAAAACTCTGAAGATTTTATTCAAATCCTTAAAGCCGTTGTTCCCAAAACTTATTTAAAATTTGTTTCTTCTTTTTTTGTTTGTATTAGGAAAAACTCAAGTTTATTCAAATCGTTACAGCCGTTTCTGAGAAATAAGAGTGGGCGAATTTTTTAATTTTATCTCATTTATAAGAAAGAAAACTCTTGAAATATGATCCAAATCCTTTTTAAGAAATAGACTCGTCAGATTTTTTGAAACCAATTTTTTAAATTTTCTGTCGTTCATAAACTGAAATCATCATCAAATTCAGGCAAAAAAGAAAAAACAATACAAAACATTTTGTTTTTATGGTTTTTACTTTTTTTTCACACCTTCCCATTACAATGCAGTGCAATTAAAAAATTGACCTCTTTATGAATAGCGAATCGAACTTAAAACTTTGTGAATTCGCTAATTTCATATTAAGAATAGCGATTTGAGGCTACTTGAGAGCTTTCATGTGAAAAATTTCATTTAATTCGGTGAAGTCGACATACAGGGAGAAACTGGGAAATACAAAAAAAAAAAAACAAATCTATTTCCTTCCAACTATTTATTTCGATAGAAAATGTTTTAATAGTTCAACTGTCAATGTTGGCTTAGTTTTTGAGATATAACAAAAAAGGTTTAAAGTGACCAATGGGAACATTCTCTTCCAGAAAGGCAAGGGTGAATATAGTAGCATTTTTAAATTTTGGCATATAAAATCGTATATGCGTAGAATTTTCAACATAACTTTCTCCACATCTTCTATTTTAAACCCGTCAATTCCCTTGACTTGCGGGGTGGCGGGTGGCAATGGTACAGTGGATATAGTGTTTGACTGCAAACCTGGACGTGTGGGTTCGAGCCCCAGTCAAGGTAGCATTCTTTTCAGTATTCCCCAGTTTCAACTGGACGACACCCGTGGAATTTCATGAGATAATTAACAACTAATTCTCAATCCACTGTGCCAACAAAAATCTTTCCTTACCTTCTATTCCTTCTAACTAGTGCCGTGCATTGCATTTAAAAGACCTAAGCTCTTACAGGCATATAGTTAAAATCATTATTAAAAGAAATATTATTTGCTTACAAAAAAAAAATAGTTCAAATTAATAAATTAAAAAAAAAAAAATGTTAACAACAGGTGCCACTGAAAATTATTTGAAAAAAGTCAAAATATGTATTTAAAAGCTCCTGAGCTTTTTCGATTGTCATTTTTATTGTTTGTCATGCTTAGTACAAAGCCTGACGTTTACAATTATGCGGGACTCCGTTATATTGTAGTTTTAATGCACAACCGAACATAAGTTTTAAATGTTGTGAACATGGAGGTCTTAAAGGGTCAAAATTAAAAAAAAATTGTTTGTATATATAATTAAGTAAAGAAAATTGAATACATGTTTTTTTTTTTATAAAAAATCATCATCATGTTACCTTAGGTAACGGATGTTATTTAAAATTTTCACATCAATCAATCATAACCAAAAAAATCAGACCATAATAATTCTTCACACACGATTTCCCCACATCTAGACTACATTTAATACTAAAACAATGCAAGGTTTCTATGAACAAAACTAACTATAAATTCGTTTTTGTATGCATGGTGTGTGCACCATTTTGCATACAGTTATAAAGTTATGTAAATATATATTTCGTGTTTCTATAACCTAATTCGGCGTGTCCATTTTTATGTCGGCCTCAAAATATTTATGATTTTCCCCTTATGCACTGCACATCTTGATTATTGTGTGCTTTGTTTTATAGAACATTGCATTGTTCAAACCCTATTTACCTATAGGTATAGTCATTCTCATTATTATCATAGCCCTCAAATGGCTGTGGACGTCTCAAAATGCTTTTTATAAAAAAAATAATCGATTACAAATAAAATTTTCATAATTTTGGTTGATACATACTTGAAAAAAAGTTGATATACTATACGAAACAGCTTTTATATTATGGTCTTTCTCCCATAAATGAACAACATTGAATATTATATTGAACGAGCGCTCCTTATCTTCGGTGAATATAATTATTTTTTCTATATATTGAAATTGAAATGTAAATGGTTGACTTGCTTATATATACATATATATATTTGCATTGTGGATACTGCACACTGCACAGTGCACACACGCCAATGTGCCTATTTATATATTTGTTTTCTATAAATATGCTTTTCAATTGAAGACAAACAAAAAAAAAAAACTATGCATATGCATTGACCATTTCGTAGATTAAAGTTGTTTGAAACAAACATTGTCTACCCAATGAAAAGATACACCACGATTCGGTCGCAAGTAATTGCTGTAAGAACAGATTTCTCAGATAAAATAAAATTTAAAAACAAACATTTTAAAAATCAAACAAATTTAAAAAATTGAATAAAATAAAAATAAATTAAAATTCATTAAAACAATAAATAAAATATTAGTTATTTACATCTCGTGAAATTAAACATGAATACCTAAACTCATAATCTTTCTTATGCATTGCATGCGATTACAAGGGAAAAGTCTAAATTCCTCGAATAATTTCAAATTTGGATGTGTTAATACGGTTGGGACCCTGATAATTTACATATTATTCAAAGGATATCTTTTATTAATGAACAAAAATTAATTAACCCATAAAATGATGTGTCCTTTATAAATTAGCATAGGTACTTGATTTTAAAAGTACGAGTTTCAGTTAAAGGACCCATTTCAGTCCGTTACAAATGTGACCTTAGAAAATTGATGACTTGTGATTGTATTCATCTAAAATATTTATGTGACTTAAAATGTCGTCTTATACTTTTTAATGTTTTAACTTTCAATTCTCGTTTTATAATTATAAATAAAATTTTGAAAAATTATCAAAAAATTATGGTTGGAAATTGTTACGGATGTGACAGAGTTTAATGTGACGGGTGTGACCAATTTAGAAATATATCTCTACACCATAAATTTCCTATCTAAACAAAGCTTTAAATGAGCTAAAACACCGAAAGATTCATTTTTGAAGCGTTAACCTAATGTTACCGGAGTGACACAGACTTTAAAATTAAAATACGCACTCAGCTGGAATTTTGTACATTTAGTGCAATTTTGTCTGATGGTAGATCACAATATTAGTGGTAAAAGTACTTTTCCAAATTACCAATTTGATACAAATTTGGTTTTTGCTGTAATAAAATGTTACGGGTTTTTTGTGCCGATTGTGACACTTTCTACATTTCTAAATCAACTGCCTATAAACGCTGTTTGCATTTTCAAATAAATAACTAAAACTAAGAAACTAATTACAGCACCAAAACCGATTTCAGATCAATAAACAAAATTGCAAATCAAGGGTTTGCAGCTTATGCAAACAAAAAGCGGCTTTTGGATCAATATAATTCTACTGTTGTTCAGGCTGCTCTTATTAAGCAACACCATGATATTTCCACTTTGGAAAATAAATTATATAAATGTAGCTTAATTTTAAATTAAGACGTTTTTTTACATTTTTTAAGTTCGAAAACCGTTTTTGGAGACATGTTTTTGAAAAATTCTTTTTTTTTTCAAGTGTTGTTTGTACTGATTAAAATGAGTCTTATATCATCAAAATTAAACAAAAATTGTGGAAGTATTTTTGTTTTATTATTTTGATTTATTCGTTTGCTTCAAATGATGATGATTATGATATGACTCTAAAATTATTATTGAAAAAACAGTATTTTTATTTTTTTTAATTAATAACTCCGAAAAAATATGTTTTTTTTTTTCATAAAACTGATGCTCGTGACCTCTAGTCATCATTTTATAAATGTGAAAAAAATGCAGGTAGTGTTTTGGGGCCAAAAAAAAAAACTAAGATCTCAGAGATGGCTTAAAACATGCACAAACATAAATCGTGTCCACCCTACTATGCATTTTGGTCAAGTGGCCTCGGAGAGGAGAGAATGTGTTTGGCAAATGTTTGTGGCATCCATAATATAAATTCTCTATCTAAGGCTATAATCTCGACATCATTCACGTCGCGTCGTTAATCGATGTACCATAAGTTTTTTATATTGTGCATTTACGTGAATTGGTTTTTGTCTGATTTTAATTATTATTTGGCTTCAAAACCAAAAGAAACAAACAAAAAATGGTATAGAAATTGATCAAACAAATTATATAAGTTCAATGCTACATCGTACTATAGTTTATCAATATAATTTATTCAATTTAACAAGAAGACATTTAAGGTCAAATGTAACTTCAAGGGCGAAAACACGGCGTAATTGCACGGTTTCATTGTTGTAAAATATAAAGAGGAAGCCTTGTTAATATTTATTTTATTTTTGCAATTATAATTATTTAAAAAAATGCATTTTCAACAAAGTTGCTGTTGTGAACCCAAATAATATAGAAGAAGTGCTTTGAAGAATTCGATTTGGCAACTGCTGGGTTAAATTACCTAATTTATTTTGGAAGGTTTGTCTATTTCTATCCCCGTTGAAAAGGAAGGAGTTGGTAAAAAAAAATATTAAAATAAAAAAAAACAACTGCAACTTAGAATAAAATAGTAAATGTACTGTTTTGAAAGCCATAAGTTTGTTTTTAATTTTATTTGTTTGTATGTTATTTTATTTTATGTTATTTTATTTTATGTTATTTTATTTTATTTTTTTTTTATTTTATTTTATTTTATTTTATTTTATTTTATTTTATTTTAATTTATTTCAATTTATCTTAATTTATTTTATTTTATTTCACTTCTTTTATATTAATATATTTTAATTTATTTTATTTTATTTTATTCATTTTTATTTTACTTTTTTATATTAATTTATTTTATTTTATTTTAATTTATTTTATTTTACTTTTTTTTATTTTATTTTATATTATTTTATTTTATTTTAATTTATTTTAATTTATTTTACTTTCTTTGATTTTATTTTATTTTATTTTATTTTACTTTTTTTTTAATTTATTTTACTTTATTTTATTTTATTTTTTTTATTTTATTTTATTTTATTTTATTTTATTTTATTTTATTTTATTTTATTTTATTTTATTATTTTTTATTTTATTTTACTTTTTTATATTAAATTATTTTATTTTATGCTTTTTTTAATCAAGTCATTTTTTTCAAACTCAAATTTTGAAAAAAAAAAAGAAATCAAACTAATATATTTGTTTTCAAAATTGTAGCTAACAAAATAAAAAAAAAAATTAAATTCAGTACTTTTATTTATCAATTTTATATGTCGAAGACTAAAAACCAAAAAACATTTCTTGTATTTTTCAAATTTCTCAAAAAATATATTGAATTTGAAAGTTGCATTTTCAAAAGCTATTCGCCCAAACAAAACGTTGATTTACAAATTAAATAAAATAGAGGATTTCTGGCTTAAAACAAAAAATATAGCATATGATGTTGTAAGTGTTGCCGTTGAGTTTTAATATTTTTTTTTTTTTGAAATTGTTAGAAACTTACCCATCCCGTGAAGGCCTTAAACCTTGCAGAATCTTTTCGAACCAACTATAATATATCGATGGTTTTGAACAAACCGAATAAAACTAAATTTGTATGAGAACAAGAAGAGATTCAAATTCTATTATTTATTTAAACGGAATATTCTCTACTGAAAGTGAAGTTTACCAAATCATTTTCCGCAGCAAATTTTTTCCAATTTGTGTAATTCATTTCTCATACCAATTTTGACAGTTTGTTAACCAATTATGTTAAACTTACGCAAACGGTAATCAGTCAGTGTTTCACATCATTCCATGAATAACCTTAATATAGGTTGATTTAGGCTTTAGGGTAGACAAAATTAACATATTTAGTATTCAACCTAAAAAAAACATGTGCATATTAAGTTGGTGGCGCTGCTGTCAACCTATTTATATATATTTAAAATGAAATGCTGGTTATTGGTAAGCACAAAACTTGAGAAAAGTTGGACCAAATTGGCTTAAATTTATTAAGTTTTAAATAGCTCGAAGAAGGTTTTTATGGAAAAAAGATTATAAAAGTTTTTAGAGTTTTTTTTTTATGAACGAGAACAAAATTTAAAAACTGAATTTAGTAAAATCCTGTTTTTCGGAAACGGCTCTGTTTTTTTGAAAACGATTTAAATGATTTGGATACAAATTTTCAGATTTGTTTCTTATAAATGAGAAAAAAAAACATAAAAATAGGTTTTGGTTAAATCCGCCCACTGTCACGCCCTTTTTTGTTGTTTTTCGGTTGACGAAAACGGTTTTTACGATTTTGATGAAACTTTCAAAGTTTTTTCTTGTGATCGAGAAATTGGTTTAGGTAAAAATCCACCCACTGCCAAGTCCACTTTTCTTGTTTCTTAATATTTCGGAAACGGCTCTTTTTTCGGAAACTATTCAAGCAAAATTTGGTTGAAATTAGCAAATTTGTTCTTTTAAAAAGTGGTTTCAGTAGAATAGCCGCCCAGTGCTACCTCCAATTTTATCATTTCTTCGTTTTTCCAACAATTTCGATGACATTTTCGGAGTGCCAAGAGGGTGCCAAGGAACGCTGAGTACCTAAACGGGTCTAATAATTTGGATGCAACTTTTCCTATGGATAGTTATTAATATACTCCCATAAATGTCGAAAGATGCTGAACAAAGCTCGGTCTACCAGGTATACTTGGGTGATTCTCTGTTAAAAGCTCCTTTTTTGTACCCAAAATGTCCCCTACCTAAATTTAAGAAAAAATGATGTACATTCAAGTGTTTATTTAAAACATAAAACACATAAAACATAAATTATGGAATAATTAATGATTTAAAGTGCGTGCACTTGATTTTTAGCGTTATTAAAAATTTGGGCATGATACGGAAATGACGCCTTCGATACGGAAATGAAAATGTACCAGTAAAAAAATTTTCCTTTTAAAATATTCCTTTTAACAAGGGCCGTGTAATTCTGGATGCATTAAAAAAATTTACGATATTACAGGAATTTATTTAAAATTATAAAAATCTAAATTAAATCGATTTAAGGAAGTGATTGTGTGGTACAGAAATGACATTTAACTAGTAAAGATAATTAATTTATAACATTTTCGCTTTCCCACCTATCTCAGATTTACGGTCTAAATAAATCGGGTGGCACAACGGCTCATGAAGAACCAGGGCCTAGTGACTAATAACTCGCAACCATTCCTGTGTGCGCCTTTCGACAGGAATGGAAGGGACCTACAATTTTATGCCGAATCCGAACGGCTAGACAAGAAGCACTTATTCGTGACAAGTGATACTTTTGGAGGATTTGTCAATTCCTCGCAAGAGGCAGTAGCCCTGAAAAAAAACTTTTTAGTTTTTAGGTGGACGAGGCTGGGAAGCGTTCCCAGACCTCCAGTGTGACAGTCGAACGCACTAATCATTACGCTACGGGCTACTACTAGATTTACGATCTGGAATAGCATTTTAGTGGTTTTAAACGCATGCACAAAAATTTTAATGATGTGCAATAAATTAATGATATTTTTAAGAAAACACACATCTAAAGTCATTTCCGTAACCATTTTCTCATAGCCGTAACCCTATAAAGCCGCCGTAAACGTCGCGACGGAAATCGATGTTTTTTAGCTTTCTAGAAAAGAAAAATAGAAAGTATATTTTTTTTATATTTTATATAACTAACTGCAACATAACCTCACAAGACTGTTACAAAATATTTTTTTTTTACTATCACTTACTAAAATTATATGCCCCTACGGAAATGACGAAATTGATGAAACACGTGACGAATACATCCACTTACTTTAAAATAACACACGAAACTGATTTCCCACTCAATTAATTGAACATATTTCAAAGAAAGCATTAATGAGTTTCTTCATTTAGTCTAAATCCTATAAACTGACGGCCGTTAATTTGAATTTATAAGCATTTAAATTTTTTTACGGAAATGATGCAAATGCATGGAGACACATTTTTGAAAGATTGTAAGTTAATTGTTTCAAATAAATAAATTTAATTTTTAGGGAAGTTGTATTTAACTAGATGTTCTTAATCCTGGAACTCATTCAAATTAAAATGTATGCATTTAAAAACAAACAAAAAATCCATTTTTCCGCGCTGAAACAAGGAGGAAACACGCGACGGGAATGACATTTGGACCATAAAAACAATTATTTTTTTATTACATATCTGCAAATATTTAAAATTTAGAAGTGGCCCAGTTAGAAATGTTGCTTGCGCTGTTGTTGACTTCAAAATAAATAAGTTTTTTTAATTTGTTGAACCATTATTGGTCGGCGCCACGAAAAGGAGCTTTTTTTAACACAATCAAAATAAACAGATACTTTTTGCAATTGGTTTGCTATGCATTGCATCGAAATCGAAATGCAAATAAAACATTACCTTCAGATTCGTTGTGATCTGCAAACAATTTTTTTTTGAAAATAATTCAGAACAACGCCTGTCGGGTCAGCTAGTTTTGTAATAAATACATTCTGATGCAATAAAAAAAACAAGAAAATATATATGTATGTACAACTAAAACCCTGCTCTGATTTGGATTGACTTAAATCGTGTTTTACCATTAACAGGCTTTTTTTTATAGCCAGCAAAGAAAAACCACAAAATTAAATTTAAAATAAAAGCAAAAGCCAAATCAAAAAAGTTTAAAAAAAGACTTTCATTTGTTCAAACTGCCGTACAGTATAGAAAAAATCCATGCCTAATTTGGTATAATCTAGATTTAAAATTATAAAGGAGTTTTGATATGAAACACTTTTATGTTTAAAAAAAAAACAAGAAAGCAATTTTGGTCAAGTTGAATTCGGTTCAAACCGAATTTAATCTACCTACATAGGTACCTATATCTATCTTCCCCAAGATTCAAATTCTTATTCATTAAACTGGAATGAATTTTGCCCGGGGGAAAGGTTAGTTAATTTTTTAATTCCAACTTTAAGGTCATTCTATCCCACTGTGGATTTATCGTGTCGTTTCATCTTTCTTCTTCGAACTCTCATTTGCTTTTGAACTCAAGTCAAGAAATTCATGCAACGCGAATACGAAACAAGAAAACTGTGCTCAACTAAAAATTTCCCCCAAATGGGGAATTTTTCTTCTGTTTGTTGTTGTTTTTTTTAATAAAGACAGTTGGAAGTTGAAACAAGAGTAAGAGTAAAGTATGCTTCAGTAACCTGCCCCCTCTTTTTTGTCTGTGTGTGTCCTTCATCTGTTACTTTGTTCTGCATGCAAATAAAACAAAAACTAATCACGTTTTTTTTTTATATTGTTTTTGTTGTTGTTATATTGCTGTTCTCATTCGCCTTTAGCAGAACAAACGTTGAAGTCCCTGGCCTAATTGAACAATAGAAGAATATACTCGGTTGCTCGCCATTTTCGCTGTATATTTCGCCAAATTTTGTTGAATTGGTCATCTAGCTAAAATTCGTGTTCGTTCGTATTGTATATCTGATTTCAGATTGAGACTGCAGTGTATACCTATATAAATGGTCATTTGGCACAGCAGTGTAATAATTGTTGTCCTCGTTGCTAACTTGCAACCAAGAAAAACTCGCATGGAGGTAAAGTTGCAACATGTTTTGGTTGATTAAATAAGAGGTTTGGCTCCATCAACCCAATTTGTGTGTGCCCCTAGGCTAATTCGTTCACAATTTTCCACCATTTCTGGTTGTGGTGTTTTTTTGTTATTTTCAATTAACAAAAAAAACTTGTTTCAATCGTGCATTTGGTTGAGTTTTTTTTTTTGTTTGTGTGGTGTTCATTATTTTTCGATGTAAAAGTTTCAACTGGATTGTTCTTCTTTTTTTTTTAATTTTATTTTGATAGTGATTTTGGTGGGCACTTTACTTTTAAGTAAGCAGTTGGCGGCAGTGACCTTATTTTCAACCAGATTATGGAAGTTTCGAAATTGGTAACAAAAAAATAAATGAAAAGAGAAACAAACTACGTAAACTGAAAGTAACTTGGGTAATTTTATTCATGTGCGCATTTAATAAATATGTATTATGTATGTATGTATTGCAGCACAGCACTTGAATATTTCTTTATCTATAAGTTTGGATTTAAAATGTGGCATTTTATCACATCATTGTGTTTAAACAATAATTACAGTAGATAGGTAGATAGGTACCTAGGTATTATAGGTATTATCTGAAATTATGGCAGACATTATGTTTTCCTTGATTACGGAATACCTAATACCTATAATGAAATTTATACCTAGGAAGGTACTTATAAAGCATATTGCAGTTTGAACAGTCATTTTATACCAATCGATTTAACCGATGTTTTGAGTAGGTAATCGGAATCGCTAAAAATTTCCTTTGATGACTAACTGCTTTATTAAAAAAAAAAAAAAAAAAACTAAAGATAATGGATAAATTCCATTAAATTAATTATGAACATTTGTTAGCACGAAGTCAAGCAATGTTACACGTTAATGATTCAATCCGTGCCCATATTGGCAATCTGCCAGAAATTACTGAGAAAGTTCATTCTTTTCCTCTGATTTGTCATAAATTGCTTTATGAGTTCAGGATAACGCGTTTAAGTGCAAGATGCAAGGACGAATATTGCAACAATAACCTTCAGTTGCATCTAACAGTTCTATGTATGACAAAAATGCTGGAAAATTTATCTAAATTACTGGAGCAGTTCGTAATTTCCATGGCCTCATAATCGAATGGCATTTTCGATTAAGATTTAGGAAAAGTCCAACTCTTTTTTGATTTTAATCGAATTATTTTGTACATATTCTAGGAAGTCATATTGTTAAGCTTTTTGTGTGTGTGAGTTTATTGTATGACATTTATATTTTTCGCATTCAGTCGAATGGCATTTGACAAGTTATCAGACGAAAAAGTTTACGTGTGTTTGGGTGTACATGTTCCGCAAATCTTACTCAGAATTGCCATAATTGAAGGGGAGTCAAAGAGAAGTGACTCCGAGCACCCAAACGAAAATTACATAAATGTAACTACACTATCCGTCGATTTTTTGATACATTTCTTACACATTTAGACCTAAAATAATTGAAAATTCAACAACGTATGCGTTTAAAAGAAACCGGCCACTGGTCTGTGAGTTAAGTGTTCGGAATTGATTAATAATATTCAGCTTCAATACGAATAGAGTACATTACGAATTTGTCAAAACGTGACAGCCATTATTTTCTTGAAACTGACAGATGCCAAACTTCTTAAGCACACAAAAAAAAAAACAAACAACTTTGTAGCTCAATATTGCTTTTTCAATTTAAATTATACAATAATCTTGCTATTTGATATTAATTGTTGTGTTCAGGAAAACGAGATATCAGAGATTTTGCTCCGTCAAAAGCTGAGCAAGCTAAGCTCAGTATTAAACTTTATATACACTATTATTGGCACTCTTTTTACTGCATCATTTATCCACACTTTTCTTTTCTATGTAAAATTTGCTGCGCTGCCTATAAAAATGCCAAATAAAAAACGCCTAATGTAGTCGGAAGCTAGACTAAAGCTACTGTAATAATTGAATGAAAAGAACATTTCTGATAATTAATTAATTTCAAATAGTCATCCACTCTTTGTTTATTCCGATTATTCGAACTCCAACAGATCTGCGAGTAATGACAACAACAACAAAAAAAAAAACATGAACATATAGACCTGATTCCCCATTTTTGTTTTGGTTTAGATCATCTTTGACAGATGACAGAATGAGTTGAGTGGTGTAGAAATGTAGGGGAAAGGAAGAAAATTTTATGTTTCTGTTTTGACAAACGCACATATTACAAAAAAAAAAAAGAAGTGATTAAAAAACATTTAGAAATTGACTATATACACAGGTACTGTTTATATTCCCACAAAACACAAAATTCGAATGAATGTACGTTTAAGCTTTTCCATGAACTTTTGTATTATCGTGAACGTATCTATGTATGTATGTACATATGTATGTGCTTGTCAAACAAAAAACCAATAACAATACGAACGAGAAAAGAAATCGTGCAATCAGGCTCAATTGAAGCAGGAATCCGCATATGGACACCTACATCACCTGTACTTTATATACTCGCTTATTTTCGTTAAACCACTCAAATAGCAATGTGTCAGTTCGTGGAAAATGAAGTGGGGCTGCTGTCACTTTTTTGCCGAATTCCTTACAACCAATTGAAATAAATTTCATTAAAAAAAATTTTCTTTGTAGGTAGAAGGAATTTTAAAAAAAATCGATTTTTGTGTGAGTGCAATTTGACAGGAATCTTGTTCCCGCACAAAAACAAAGAAGTGGTGGCGCGCTCAACAAATATTAAAGTGTATTTTATTTTTCGCGTTTTTTTTTTTTTTTTTGATAACTTAAAACCAGATACCTATATTTCGTCTGATAATTAATAAAACAACAAAAACAATTGTGCGCGTATTCAAGTAAAAAAAATTACAATCCAAAAACCATCCAGACACAGCAGCGAGGATCTATTCTGAATATTTCACGGGGACGAAGAAAAATAATTTTGCAACTTGTTTTCCTCGCGAATTGTATTTGTTATTTTAATGGGTTTTTTGTTTCTTGGGGATATACGAACAATTATCATTACTTTTCTTGATCATTAAATGAAATATTAAACAATTTAAAACACTTCAACATTTGTTTTCTTTTATAACATCGTCACAAAATTGTAATGAGAACATTTAAATTCATCTTGATGCATGAGAAATGTCAAATCTTGATAGTGTGTGTGCGATTTGATGTGAAATCTAGCTAAAAACGCAAGATTTGTTTGACAGCATAAAAAATCGATTTTGTTTAGAAAAAAATCGATTTGTTCAGAAAAATTCGATTTTTTTGGTTGTAAGGACATTAAATTCGTGATGTTGTCGTTATTGTCCACATCTAGGTATATCTAGGATTAAATGCGGATTTCACATTTTACATAAATATTTATAGGTACACAGAATTTGAATTAATATTTTGTTTTCAATCAATATCCCATAAATACCTACATATGTACATATGTACATGTACATAAAGATACCCCTAAAATAGCTGGTTATTATGAAAAAAAAAATCACGCTAAAAAATGGTGGAATTTTGAGATTAAAGGCTCTCTTAAACCAACGCGAAATTGAAACAAAACATTCGCAACGTCGGAAAAAATGAAGGATACGCAATCCTAGTCAACAACAAGAAACTGATCTTAGCGAATGTTTTGCGTTGGTTTAGAAGAGCTATATAAAGCCTTTTCACACTAACCCACTGTGTATTAACACAATCATGTTAAATTGAAAGTGGGAAATAATTCCGTGCGTCTGCCAAATTTGTGGAAAAGAAATGACTTTTCATATTTTGCATCCACACTTGCTTATATTTATACATTTCCTTAACCTAAACAAAATGTGATGAAATGCGGGATAAAATTAGAACCATTCCTAAAAATGTTCATGTATAAACACATGTCAAATCGTGTAGGATAGAATTTCGCGTTGGTGTAGGGTTGGCTATCATATATATTGTTTCCACACTATTGTAGGTACAGGGTGGCTGATGAATCGTGCAACAAAAACAAATCTTAATAACTTTTTCCTGAATAGTTTCTTAACACCAGTTTTTTTTTATTTTGTTGATCGTTCTTTAGAACAATAAAAATGAACAATTAGAGTGAGGAAATCCGCATTTAGGTTGTGCGCCGCTATCCCGTACTAGACTCTATAATTCTTGTCGATAGAGAATTTCGGCGCACGTTTTTGCGGCACGCCTACTAGCAGATGGACAAAAATGAGGGGTGTTCAATCTTTTTTTTAATCGTGGGACAGTTGCCCGAAGGAGTTATCACCGAAATTCATCCGTTTGGGCCCCGCCGCCGGAAACAATTGCTGCTGTAGCTGATGACATACAGGATACTCCAAGCGTTTCCACAAGAAATTTGTCTCCACGGTTGGGTATCAGCAAGCAAATGTTGCAGGCAATATTGCATACTGATTTGAATTTGTTTCCCTACAATATTCAAATTACAAGCAAATTGAACACTTCAGACTTTCCGGTGCGCTTGGAATTCTGTCAAAAGCTGCTCCAAATGGTAGAGGAGGACCAAACCATGCTTAATTGCTTTTTCATTTCGGATGAAGCCCACTTCGACTTAAATGGCAATGTAAACGAGCAAAATAAACGAATATGATGTGAATCGAACCCACAAAATCCTGCATGAAACTCAACCTTATCCAGATCGGGTCACAGTGTGATGGGCAGTTTCCTCAAGCTGCATTGTCGGCCCATAATTTTTTGAGGAAAACGCACGATCCGTAACGGTCAATGGTGACCGTTATTTAAAAAAGCTGAGGGAATTTGTTTACCTAGATCTGCGCCGGAAGAGAATTCTTTTTTATTCCGTCTGGTTGCAAAAGGATCGAGCAAGTTGTCATATGGCAGAATTGCAACAAAAATTTCGCAATAAATTAATAAGAAACTCTTCATTTCGTTGCCAATACACCCCCCCCCCGGTTCACAGACTTGACTGCACCGGATTTTTTTTTGTGGGGTTATTGCAAACAGGAAGTGTACAAGACGAAACCAAATAATTTGAACACCCTGAAGCAATCGATCAAAACAATAATTGAAGCAATTCCGAGATCAACTCTGGCATTCGGTTATGGACAACTTTCTAGTAAAATGCCGCACATTTCAACGAGGTGGGAGGCCAGTCAAATTCTATCATTTTTTTAGAACAATTGAAAATATTTAATCAAATTTAATTATCGTTTGAACTGTGTAAACAAAAATAAAACAAATGTTCTCTAAAAAAAGTTATTAGAGTTTCTTAATGTAGCAATATTCATTAACCACCCTGTACAGGATTACGTTCCCACTTTTATGACATGTGCGTTAATACACGTGGTAAGGTGTTGAATGGCTTTAAAGCTTAAACTCCTTCGTACTAGATACCAACGACTCTAGATACGTCGACTCTAGTCAATATTCTTAAAATAATCATTTTAAACATCCCTATGCTAGGTGTGCCATGTTTTGGAAAAAAAACCCAGAGCTTTATAAAAACAAACGCACAATCAACTAGGTAGGACACACACACAGTCCGTGAGTGGAACAAAGCCACCCAGTCTGTTACTGTAAAAATGTAGGTATAGATTTATCTTATTTTTTTACCCTTTATTTAAAATGTACTTATGTACAAGGTACGTTATACCTATCACCACTTAAGCAATACATAATGTAGATAAAAATACACTCTTGTTCAATTGAATAGATTCATCTTTAATTTTGCCTGCAGTTCATTATTAAAAATTATTTTTTGTATTTTGTTAGGACAGCTGATGGGTATACGCCAAGGTATACCCTACACATATGTATGCACATAATGTACATAATATGTACCATAAATTTAGCTATTATTTTTAATAGTGTTTATAAGGTCTTTTTTTTTTGTTTAAGCTGTCAAAAACTATTACCATTCTTTCAAAATCTTCTCTATGAAGGTGTATAGGTATGTACATTAGGGTGTCCGTTATTTCCCAAACTCATTTTTGGGAAATAACGGACACCCTTATAGGTATGTACATAAATGTCTATTTAGTTGAATTGAAGCGTAGGTTAGGTAGTTTTTCAGTTTACCAAATTTTGTTAGCTATATATAGGTAGAAAGTACCTACCTATATTCATGTTTACAATGTCTATTAGATACAACTTGCTCACTCAACTAAAATTGATCGATACCTAGGTACATTTATGTATGTAGGTTATGGCATTTTTAAACTTGACATCTGTGTACCTAATAAAATAACCTATCTAAAAATGACGATAAACTGTGTCAGTTTAGATTTATACTTAGATAAGTAATGTAGTAATGTAGGTGTCTAGATAACTTGATTTAACAATAAATTCAAACATTTTATACCTGTATTTAGGTACCTACGTACTAATATATTTTAATTTAATTTCGTTTAACTTTTTTTAACAAGTAGGTAGGTAATAGCTAATTTAATTTATTTATTTAACCTACTTACATATGTATGTACATTATTTTCTTTATACGGGTTAGTTTTCATACGTACATAAGTATAGGGTAGAGGCACCTGTTGCCGAACATCTCCAGATACCGAACACTTTTTGCAAAAATGGTTACATTTTCGTTAGTTGTAAGGTTTTCTCTTTCAATCCAACACTAATATATTTCAGCATATTCCCCTTCCATTTCACAAATTTTCTCACAAATACAACAATCTTGTATGTATTAAAAAATTGAACAAACGGTAAAGGTTTTCGATTTTTGCGATTTTCTAAAGATTTGTAAAAAAAAAACTTGACTATCTCGGGAAAGATTGTTTTTTAAAGCAAATTATTAACGTATTAACTTGAAAATATTTTATTTATTATATTAGTGTATTAGTTTTAAATATTTAAATTCATTTGTAGAAAAAAGTTTAAATAAATTGCCTTTTTAACTGTTCGAGAAAAGGAAACAAATTTTTAGCGAGTTTCCTAACCCGAACATATTTGTTCGAAAACAGGCAACTGTATATTAAGTGGTGTTTCTATTTCCGAACAGCATATTCCCTGGTGTTCGAATACAAGACATATGGCCCTTTATAGTTCATTATATGCAAAAATCTCAATTTTCTTTCATGCTTTTTATATAGGTATAAGGGCCAATTGCAGAAGCCTGGTTTAGGATTTAAACCGCAGATCAAAAATTTTGAACTCACTGAATTTGGCGGATTAAGGGCCACTTTTTTCACATTGTTTTATATTTGTGTGCTACTTTCACGTGTTCTAATTCAGTTACGCGAATCATCCAAAATCTACTAATTAGCGGTTTAAAATAAACTCAAGCTTTGGTTATTTTGAAAAAATGTTTGGTTAACAAACACATTCGATGATCTACCAGTTGAAATAATGATGGATTAAATATAATTAGCTGTGAACAAACTTCCCTACCTAAGGTTGAACTCGGTCCAATTATAGTATTAGTTATTGTGAAGTACTTAAACCCTGAACACAGTTTAAACTTCAGTTAGGGTCAGTTTGTGTTAAACTAATCACCTTAAAGTCATGATAATTGCAACTGGTAAATGATCATCTGGATTGTTAACTAAAACTGTATCAAGGAACCAAAAGTTTGAGCTGCTCATGAAAATTAGCCGATTTTAACCTGTGAAAGTAACTGTATAAAATAAAGCCACTGCGAACAAACTCCGGGCATTAACCGCCAAAATAGGTGAGTTAAAAATATTTGATACGTGACCGCGGTTCAAATGCTAAAAACGTAAGACAACTGGCTCTATGAAACACAAATATGAAAGGATATGTAAGTCTAAGCAAAGAAACATCTTCAATACCTTCTTAACAAAGTTTCCCATTGAATGGAATTACTCATTATCAAAATCTTGAAATTGAATCTCGTATAAGTACTAGGTACCTACCTAGGATTTGTTATAAGTTCCTAGTTGGCTATATAGCACCTATTAGCTCTTTGAAAAATTGTAATGTACTTATTGTGACTTTTATTTTTTTTGTCAATTATTATTCTTAAATTTGTATGTTCTAATAAAAAAAAAACTTACAAAATACTCAAATTTTGCATTAAAAACGATTTTTTACGACTAACGAACTTTTGATTTCAGTGTTCGAAAACAGGAAACTCTTTGTTCGGCTTCAGGAAACAAGTGTTCGAGAATAGGCAAAAAGTGTTTTTTTCCATTTAATATTATTTCTTTTTTTTTTACTGATAATTTGTATGAAAAAACTACTATCAGGCATGAATAATTTGAGATTTTCTCTCAGAACAAATTTATATAACATTTCTAAACTCAATTAAAGTATTTTTTACAACATGTTTTTTCTTCAAAGTCCATAAACTGTTCGGTAACTGGTGCCTCTACCCTATATGTAGGTACCAAGATATCATACCCCCAGAATACCGTTATGCAATATTTTTAATAACACAAAAAAATTACATATTTTAGCATATTTTGCTCAAGGCTCTTTTAAACAAAGAACAATGCCATTATACACGTATGCCTACGAAGAAAAACAAAATATTATATATACATTATGTATGTATGTAGGTTGGTATCAATTCACTCTACGTTTCAATTTCCAGCATTCAAAAATAAAAATTTTAAAAATCCATTAAACAAAAAAAAAAACTAGATTACAATAGAAACAAGATAAAGATTCATACCTACCTACCTACAGTGTTATTTCTCATCAACATTCATCTTTAATCACCACGATATATTTGTATACATTTCATTTTCCTTTCACATTCTCTTTTCTGCTTGCAAACAAAAATCAGCTGTTAAATGATGATAACAGCACAGCAGCTACGAAATCAAGTTTTTTTTGTTGTTGTACCTATTTACCTTCTTTCTTTGTATCTTATATTTTTATGATTCTCCTTTATCACATTATTTTGTGTGAGAAAGAGATGAACACGTAAAAGAAATACAAAATATAGGTACTTCAAAAGCTTTCCCTTTTTTTTACATATACATTCTATGCCTATCTTTTTCTTTTGACTAGAAAGAAAAACCATATTGATATTGTTTTCGTTTCTCTCTCTTTCTAACTTGGGAGCTAACTGTCAGCAGCTAGTCAGCTGGTCTAGCTGATGGTTGCTTTTTTTTTTTTTGCTTTCTCTGCCACTTGCAATTCCGTTTTCGTATACAACACTCATACCCTTCTGTTCTTGACTTTATGCATAGGTATAGTTGAGTTTGCCATGGTGTTGGGGAATGGGGAGTTGAGTTTGAGGAAAAGTTTCTCTTCGAAAAAGTCGAACATTTATTAATTTTCGAAATAGTAAGAGCACGTGCACTTGATGTTTTTGTTGGTAAAGTGAATTATAATTTTGTTGTTGTGTGTATCTCTTGATCATATGTTTTTCGTGGGTGTGTTATGTTATTGTAATTTTTTTATTGCATATAATTTCTTGTGTGTGTGTGTTTGTTGTTGCGTTTGGTAATATGATTACGCGGATGCAGGTCATGAATCAAAATCATGTGGGTGAAATGTGTCTAAATAATGTATAGAGCAACATATTGTGTATACTTGTTGGTAATTGATAAGGGGGGTTCACATTCTCAAATATGTTTGACAAATAGGTATGGCTTGATGAATATTTGATGGATTGAAGCCATTTGATTTCACATTTCTTAAACATATGCAGGCGCGAACGCAGGAAAAAATGTCGGGTGGGGGGGGGGTGGTGGTTTTGAAAATTTTTAAATGTTATTAAATATTATATTTTATCACGAAAAGTCGAATTCTTGACGTGAAGGCCAATAATGTTTCAACTCCGATTTAAATGAAAATAACTATTTTTAAAATTACAAAAGTTATTCTAAAAAAAAACACATTTTCTGTGAATTAAAACATTCCTTTGCCATCCTGAGCAGCACAAGATTTTTTTATTTTTTTTTTTAAAATCGACAAAAAAACTAATTATTTCATTATCATTTGCATACAATTCTCAATAAGTTTATTATTAAGAAAGTCGAAAATAAAAAAAAAAAATATTTATGGTCGGTACTGTTAGAAGGTTCCTGATTTCATTTAAATTGTTTCCTGCCGAGAATTAGGCTGATATTTTTTGAGAAAGAAATTATTTTGTTCATATTTGTATATGCATTGTGGTCCTTTTATGAACAAATATCTATAAGCATTTATTGACTGGTTTGTATTCAAAGACTGCTAGATTCCAATTCTTAAGAACTTTGGGTTAGTTCGTACTGCATAAACCGTGGCACGCCTAGTAATTGCTTAGCTTCAACATATCGATTTTATTTGTCTTCTGCCCGCAGAAAGCAAGCAGGCGGAACGACATTTGGAACGAAATATTCTGTGTACGCCAAAATTTTGACCCCCCCAAAACCCTCCCTGCGTTCGCGCCTGAACATTTGCTTTCACACATCATTTCTCAATTAGGCACCTATTATGAATCGCGAGTCGCAAGAAATATTAGACTAATTTGACTTTTGGCACTACCGTTTATGGCTCACCTAACTATATTGGGCTAAAAAGTCAAAAATGTGTTGAATTGAGATGTTGCTCTATACGAACGTCGCAGTTTTCTATTCTTAAAACCACGAAATAAGTGATTTTAAAAACGTTCGACTTGAGTCGAACGTTCGACTCGCGAGTCATAATAGGGCCCTTAATCTGCCCTGTAAACTTCTAAATATTTCAAAAAAAAAAAAAAAATTCCAAAAATCGCAATTTTCGCCTAAAGCTATCTTAATTTTTTTTATTCTTTTTTCGTTTCTTTTGATGCGCACAGGTTGGAACCTTTTTTGAAATGAAATTTCCTCCTGGTTTGACAAGAATACCTACTTTCATTTTCTGAAATATGCTTGTCAAACAAGCAAAATATCAAAATATTTTGATATTCATCAAACATGTTTGACAACCCGTTTGATGAAGCTTTCACATTTTCGAGTCAATCAAACCGTGTTTGTCAAATATAATGTATGTATTTGATAATTTGAACCCCCTAATAAGAGATTGAACATTTAGAAATTTAGGCGAAAATGAATTTCTTTGTTGGTAGGTATGAAAGTTTTTTGTCGGCTACCTATTTTAAAGGTTAAGTTAAACTTAGCGACTTAATTTGCAGACAAATTCATAACGTAAAAGCAAATTTGACGTGCTGGATTTTTAAGACTGCAAGGTTGGATTATATTTTCTAGTGAAAAACTGCCAGTTTCACCTCTTTAAGTTTCAAGTCTGTCAAAGCTCAAAGTTCATATAAAAAGGTAAAACTGGTAGTTGCTGACTAGTACATTAACAGAAACACAATTTTATCTGTCAATAATGGAGGATTTAAATGTATCTTCGTCTGACTTCTGTAAAAAAAAGGGGATGCAAAATCAAAATTAAGTTACTTTTGTTGGATAGCGAGAGAACACCAATAAGCAGAAGATCTTCGTACATGCAGATTAAAGGAAGTGCCATAATGCAGATATGAAGACGAACATGTTCATCTTCTTGATGGTTCTCTTTCACACGCTAGGTTTTTTGGCGTAAATCTGTCCCACTCTACTTTTCTTCATATTTGCAGATGAAGATACATATAAACCTAGCATAAACTCACAAAATAATGGACAAAATCCATTCTTATGCGGAATTTACACAAATGACAAAAGGTCATTATTTCTGTCATTATATACCTGTTTTTTGACATTGATTTGACAAAAGAATGCATTTGGGAAGTTAACGAAAAGATCCAATATTGCGCTCTGAAGATAAGCCAAATGTTCCCCCTGAAAGAATCAGCAAGTTATTTTTTTTCTTATGTTTTGTCATAGTCTATCCCGATGTACATTGACCAATTTTTTTCTTGCCGACAAAAATTTGTTGTTGTAATAGTGTGCGATTGAGAGTTACAGACGACATGTTCCTTCCTGTTTTGCCATCGTATGAGAGGTACAGCCAACATGTTCCTTCCAGGTTCGTCCGGTTTTTCCATTCAGCGCTGGACAAATCGGTCAATGTAAATACCGACCTTCCAATTATGAACGATTTTTCCGTTTATCACTGAAAAAACTGGATATGTTAATGCGAAAAAAGATAATTTTGTAATCACAAGTTCATTTTGACTTCTTTGATTGTTAGTCCCCTTTCACACAAGGAAACTGAGTTGCCAGCAACTGGGGGTTTGTCGACGAGAAGGAAAAAAATCTTCCCTTAAAGCTCCACACCAATAAACTCACAGTTGCTGGCCACTCAGTTCCCTTGTGTGAAAGGGGACTTTTAGTTAAAATGCAAAAAAATGTATAGTACAAAAATGTCCATGTGTTTGCACTTAAACCACTGATTTATTATTACCGTTTTCCATTGGACGTCCAGAAGTCTTCTGAAACCATTCCATTGGCACACAAAATATGCTTCTGACAAATCTGAGAAGAGAAATTCGATTCTTGATTTGAAATCAGATTCAGAATCCACTCAATAAGCACTAATAAATTGCAGCTCAAACGTCACAACAAACTTCAATCTACTTCATGTTTTTTTTAACTTTCCATTTTATTTTCATTTGCATTCAAAATCAAAGTTTTTTGATAAAATTCAATACACATGTATCAGGAAAAATTTAACAAAAACTATTATTTAGAAGTTCGGAGTTTATACACTCGTGTTTTAATTTCACTTTTTGTGTGGCAGCGAATAATTTGTATTTGACGATTCGACTATATACAGATGTCAAAGTCAAGCCAAAAAATCGAGTAGAAGCAACTTGAACTGTTCCATTGGATTTCAGAATGAGTGAAACCTTGAGTAAAACCAATGCAAAACGGCATATATGTATATATCCAAATCCAATACAAAATACAAAAGATTAAACATACAATTATGGAAAATATCTATTTAGCAAAATGTTTAAACAATTGACCTTATCTATACCTATCTAGCACATTTCCTAAGGTTCTTCTTGATTCATACAACATTAAATGATTTGTCTATCCCCACTTGACTACTATAAGAGCACATACAAAATACTGTCCTCTTTACTATTTTCCCAATTTGGTTTCCTCCTTTGTTTTTCCCGCACTCTTCATTTAGACAGATAACCTTACCGTACAAAAAAAAAAAAGAGTAAAACTAAACCCTACATAAAACCTATAAATAGAAACATTAAATGTATCTGCTGCACATTCGCCTAAAATAACTCCTCATCACCCAATTCCGATAGTTGCCATGCAGAAAATTCAACTCTACACCTTTTTTTTCCACAACACATAACAACAGCCAAGCCAACATCGACCCAACCTCCTCCACCTCTTCTGTCGTTTTTTTTTTTTAATTTGAATGCTCTGACCTAGTTTCCGCCGCGCGCCGATAAAAGTGGCAAAGAAGAGAGCTTTTATGCTCGAAAAAGTGTGAGATCTGCCTTTTGCTTCTACCTACATACAAAATGCATTTTCATACTTTGCCCACAAATTGGTTTTTGTTCTTTGGTTTCATGATGTTGGCTGCTGCTCGTGTGCGCCTACTTTTTTCCTCTCCTCTCTGGCGGACCATGACCCAGATGTGAAAATATTCTTGGTGAAACAATATTTCAGATGCAGTAGCAGCATCATTTCCTTGAAAACAGTCATCGTATACGCAACACACCTATCCTAACCATGTTGCTGCTCTGTATTTTAACTAAATCAAATGTTACGTGATAACTGCAATACTAAATCATTATTCCTTTCCTGTTTCGCCTTCAGATCGACGTGCTCTTCATCATCAGCATCACCATCTGCCAGAATGATTCCAACAACAGCTTCGAATACACCCACCACCCAGACAACATCCGCGGTGGTGATTGGCATTGCTTCGCTTGTCCTGGAGGGTCGTGCTCTGTCCGAAGATGAGTTTGCCATACCATTGGGCTTGGCCAAAACTCTGGCGGCCCGACGTAGATCACAGGCAGCCCTAGCAGAAACGACGATAAGTCAGGACACCCCACGCTCATCACACGTGGTCAACATTACAATGAATCCGAATGCTCAGGCAATGCCTCTATTTGCGGCAAGAACAAACAGCTTGCAGCCAGATACGATTCACCAACGTTGGACACAAAAAATCTGCCAACTGCGACAATCATCGCCAACAGTCAGCCGCGAGATGGCCTTGGAAACGATTGCCGTTGGGATCGATGATGACCAATCGGCGGATCTAGATCGTAGGATAACACTCGTCTATCATCACCGTCCGGTGCCTTCGCCAATAGCTGAGAAGCTTCACACCTTACAGTCACTTGCCACCACATGCTTGAGGGCATCACCAGACAATACACCCAACTATGGGTATACGATGTTGGCATCGTCGCCAACGTCGCCTCTAGTGCCAACTGCCGCTACAACATCGCCCAAATATACGTCATATTTCACATCGCCTCCGCGCTTGGCCAATCCCTTTGCCTTGAACACGCTGGCCTCACCGACATCGTCTTCCTCGGCTACAAGTAACAGCTACTGCAGTACCGAAGGAAGTCCAAATGGATGCATCAATAGTGATTTGCCATCGAGTTCAAGTTCAAAAAAGAAACAACAGTCTGGAGGAGGAGGAAGCAATGGCAACAGCAGTAATGGTTGTAACAGTACGAGTCCCAAACAGGGGCCACATTGTGATCAATTCCTTAGAAAAATGGGCTTGGCTAAAGGCGAAGCCGCTGATGCTGAGGATCATATCTGTGATATATCATATGGTATAAAAATTGTAAGTAATTTTAATGTTTTTTTTTTTTTTCTTTTTTTTTGTTTAAATTTGAAATAAAAATGCATTTTGTTTTTTAAGTGCATACGTTGGCGCACACATTGTCAAGAAATGGAAGCAATAATGGCTCGCGGGGAACAAATTTGTATAGAAGTTTATCTAGGACCAGCTACACAAAAGATACTGCTGGAACAATGGATTATCGCACAGAAAGAAAGGTATCTACTTTGAAAATCTAACAAAATCTAAAATTAAGTATTTTTACCGAACGAATAATATCGCTAAAAGTAATGCTTACAATCAGGTCTATTGAATCAGATTTTAAGCACTCCATTAATGTTATAGGGACGACGCTTTCGGAAGCGTCCAGAAACAAAAAGAGAACTATTCTGAAACAATACATAAAAAAAATACGCTTCTAGCGGTCTTCTGAGCGAAAAGATTTAATTTCAGAAAATCACTCATTCTCCTTGAGAACACCATTATTCACAAACGTCAAAAGCTTCACTTTAATTTTTAATGAAACTGACACTTGTTTATCTACGAGTATTTTCAAAAACGATAAATTAAAAAACAGCAAGATTGGGTACAATCTTCCCCAAAGATAAACACACCTTTGTATTCGCTTCCCAATTTTTCATCTTCTGTCAGTTTCATCAAAATAGTGGCTTATGTTGGCAGATTCATTAAATTTGCACTTTTACGAATGACATTTCCTACTGGCTTGGAATTCTTCTGTATTTCGATAACGGCCCGTTATTAAGCTATTTAAATCCACAGCAAACTTTTGCTAGAAAAACAAGAACCACCTTCACATTTTGTGTTTTTATAAAACCTCTATTCGTTGCTTTCTAATCAAAAGCTGAGCTTCTCGCAGTTGTAATTCCAAATTCTGTCAAAATTTATATAAAACGAAATAAAATTGATAGAATTTGGTAGTTTTATGCCGTTTTTCATTGGACGTCCGGAAGCGTCCGGAAGCCTTCTGAAACCATTCCATTGGCACACAAAATACGCTTCTGACGATTCTGAGAAGAGAAATTCGATTCTGCATTTCAAATCAGAATCCACTCAAGAAGCACATACATTCAAACTCAAACGTCACAACAAACTGTAATGAACTTCATGTTTTTTTTTGCTTTCGATTTTAATTTAATTTGCATCCAGAATAAAAGATTTTGGTAAATTTTAATAAACAAATTAAGAAAAAATCAATCGAAAAATATTTTTTAAATGTTTTGAGTTGATACACCCCTGTTTTACATTTCACATTTTGTGTGGTGGCAAATAATTTTTATTTGACGATTCACCTACCAAACCCCAGAATTGAGTAGAAGCATCTTGGACTGTTCCATTGGATTTCAGAATGAGTGAAACCTTCAGTGAAACCAATGGAAAACGGCATTAGATTGGGCACATTCAATGCAAAAATTTGACAACTGCTGAAAGTAAAGTACTTAATTTTTGCGCTTGAACACAAAATTATATGAAATGTCAGTTTTGTATGGAGAACCTTTTTTGTATTGAAAAGTTGTCAGCTGTATTTGCAGTTGGGAATTTCTTGCTGAAGATTCAGATGAAACGTAACTAAACTTCACTAAACGTAACTGAATAGCTTTGTTCAGTGACGTTGTTCCGAACAGTTTAATACAGAAAAGTACAAGGTTTTGCTGTTCAATGAGAATTTTCTGTTCTAAACTGTTCTGATTTGCTGTTCAGTGAGGCTGTTCCGAACAGTTTGGAACAGAATAGAACAGGATATTCTGTTCTTACTTTTTAAGCTGGCTTTAAACTTTCGGTGTTATCATCAGTGTACGTTGTTCGTTGCTGTTCGTACGCGGAACAACGACAATTTAAATGATAAAACCGAACACCGAACTAAGAACGAATGAAGAACGTGCAAATTCAAATCAGGTCAGAAATTTCGGCGTTGTTTGTTCGTTGTTACCCGAACAACTTGCGAAAACTGGTTAAATGAACATTGTTTTGGAGTGTCGTGCAACTTGTAGGGAAATTTTCGAAGTTTTTTTAATTACTGAATGGCAAAAGAAGCCTAGTTATATAAATAAACAATTTTGTAAATAGAGTTTAACTTTCTAATGTAAATGCTTTCTTCGTTGTTCGTTGTTGAGAGAAGAATGAACATCGAACAACGGACACCGAATGAAGAACGAAAGTCTAAAGTCAGCTTTAGGTAGAACAACTTAGAACAGGTTTGTGACATCTGTCAAAATCAGCTGCTATCACTTGCAAGTTGATATTTTTCAACAAAATTTGTGGCTCTTTGTGCTTTCACTTTGGAAACAAACAAATAAATATTTAAAAAACAACATAAATTAAATTTTGTAGTTAAATAAATACTATTTCTAATTGTTTTTAATAAAAAGTATTTCTTGCTTATTCACCAAACTCGAAATTTTTTTTTGACAATAACATCTGTCAGACAGCTGCCTGTTCTATTTTGTCTTTCGTTTCTGTTCTACTCTGTTCTGTTCTGTTCTAATCTGAAAAAACCTCACTGAACAATCCTAATGTCAGCTAACTTTTTATGACAGCTGGCCAATCAGAAACTCCATCCGAAAATAAAGTACTGGAAAATTCGATGCGTTGAATGAGCCCATTTTCAGACAAATACACGAACAGACGGAACTTTCATTTCAACTTTTAAAAATATTTGCTGTCAAAACCCATAGAGAAAAAACCCTATTTGTTCGAAACTTGGTGAAAATTTGTATCTAGCAAATGCGTACCATGATTATAAATTTTCAATTTTATCATTAGGGGTATTCATGCAACGGCGTAAAACCCAGATAAACCAGATAATTTTATTTCTTCAAAAATGAACTGTCAAAATTTGTATGGGAAAAATATTCTGCAGAACAGATAATTTTATCTCACGAATTTGATGCGAGAAGCGCAGAAATAAACCTGATACGCTGGGATAAGTCGCTTGTGACGTTTAATTTGATTATTTCCCACGTTTACGCAAGTATTTTTAAGGGGTATTCATGTAAACATTTTGCGGAAAATTATCATGTCAATTACAAAATCCGCAAAACTCGATCCGCAGTGATTCAAAGTTCAGTCTTCTCTTTTCTTTTCACGATAAATGAGTAGACAGGAAAGAAAACACTACACTGTTTTACGGATTTTGTAATCGATATGTATATCTTTCTTCTATGCGGAAAATTATCTCGTTGCATGAATACCCTTATTAATTAATCTCTAATATTTATGCTTTTTTGTTTTTATTTTAGAACACCTGGCCCAACAATGACGCTTCCTTCACTGTGCAGTGCCATCCGTAGCCAGCTTTATTTTTCCCAAATCTATGCCTGGTGTGATCTCATTAAAAAATCCGATCAAGCCGTTTTCGATACCGGACGTATACTGTTTCCATCTAAAGCTGGAGTTAGTGGTGGTTCCCCTAATTCGACAGGTCATCGCCCACGTTTGAATATTTTCTATAGAATAAAAGCGTACGATTCAACTGCCAGCTTTAACAACAAACCGAATGTGCATAATTTCCCAAATGTAGTCATCTCAGATGGAACATGCCTTTCGGTAAGCGTCAAAAGTCTTCCACGCATCCACAGCGGCATCCCTCGAGTTGGGGAGCCTTCAGCTGTAGCTGTTAACGCTCCAGTAGCAGGTATTGGTGCCTTGTTTAGTGTAACACCAATTGGCATTGGCGAATGTGGTTCGGCGTCAAGTGGGGCAAAAACTAACGTGCGCCGGGCTTCGATGAGTCAGCTGTCATCTACTTCAGTCACATCAAATAACAGTGCAAGTAGTCGTGATGAGTCAAACAAGTCAAGCAATTGTATGTACGATGATGAAGATTGCAGTTCAGATGCCACATTGTCCCACCGCGAGCGTCAACTGTTAAAGTACAAGAAACGAATGGTCAAGCGCGACAAAAAAACTAGCAAATCCACGACCTCGGAGAATGGGGGATCATTGACCGAAGAGTCTCAAGAATCGATAAAATATCAACATAACATGCAGCTAGACGAGAAGATCAAGTGTGTCTTGGACGAGTCGTTTGCCGCTGATGTGCCCAATAATGGGCAGCAGCAGACGCTGCCTGAATACGGCTCGATAAACTCAATCCGCCCACCGTTATATCGGCCTTCGCCACCGAGCAGTTTATCCGGAAGCGTTCAAACTCAATTTGTCGAAATGATCTCAACCGGCACCCAAACGGCGAATTTTTTCCAATCGGCTGCCTATCCCAGCTGTGATCTGTGTGGCAATGAAATGTCCATTGTATGCATGAACTGTGATGAAAATTTCGCCGAAATAACACCGCTGAATAAGGCTGATTTGTTGTTGCAATCTATTCAGCGGACTCCGAAAGTTGCCCGAAATCGAAATAATAATAATTCACCAGCAATGGTACACCAAGCGGGGCGGAGTAGCAGTATAAGCGATTGTCAAGTGTGCAAACGTCAGAAGACACAGCATCATTTTATTGGCAAGGATGTAGATATGGAGACACAGCACCAAAACAACAATAACAATTGCAGCAATGGAAATAAAAATGGAGTTTGTGCCAATGGGGATGGTCCACCATGTGATTGTGGAATGACCTCTTTTCGAATGGAGGAAGACGTCGAGAACCAACAAGTATGGAATCCAGTCAAAAACCACAATACTGCCATCAAGCAAGACACACCACCCTCATCACCGATATTTATTTCGAATAATGGTGGTGGTGACCAGCCAGGGACAACACATTTCAAAACTCCAACATCACAAGCATCTACTACGAATGGCGTAGTAGTCAATTCAGCTCAATCTAGCTCAAAGCCAAATCGTCTTAATATTCTCAACAATGGTTCTTCACCGGTAGGCGACAAGAAGATGCGAAACCTCCCAAAGGTTAATCTAACACAAATCTTTTGCTCGGGGAGTTCTTCATCGCCAATACCGATTAGCTGTAGTCCATCATCGCCGCCAGAGGCCACAACATTCACATTTGATGTCAATGGAAGTGGAATGACAACGACAATAAACCTTCCATCCCCGGAGGCGAGCAACATCCGAGTTCAGAAATCCTATTCAGCGCCAACACTGCCAAATTCGCCTTCACTATCGCCGCGATTTGCTAAACAAGCTGCCTTTTACAAAAGACGATCACGACATTTGTCCGATCGTTCGGATCGATCGTCCCTGGGGTCTGATGAACAGTTTTCCGATGAGGAATTAGAAGCGGGCGTTTACAGTCCGGCTTCTTCGCCAATTAAATTTCGTTCAAGAATCTCAGCTTTTGGTCGAAGGCCATTGCTGGGTAATTTAGAAGAAAGTCTGTTGCAGAGACGTTTTGCGCCAAAGATGGAAGTTGCTGGATTCCGAGTGTTGTTGGGTGCGTCAGGAGCTTTTTGTCCTACACAGCTAACTATACCCTCAGCAGCTTATTTCTATGAACTGCGTGGTGAGGCTCTCAGCACACCATATGTGGTAAAATATAATTTTTGTTAAAACTTTTATTCCCATATCGATATTAACTCTCGTTTTTTTAAATTTCTAGTGCGAAATACGTTTGCCAAGAAAAGGCTATTTAATACCAAGCACCGGAACTGTACAAGCTACACTTTTGAATCCAATGGGCACGGTAGTGCGTATGTTTGTGATACCTTATGATTTTAGAGATATGCCACCGTGGCATCAGACTTTCATTCGTCAGCGTATACTCGCTGAAGAGTCGTCATCGTCGCAGCAGCAGCAGCTAGAGGCCGAAAGACCTACAGAAGTATCTGGATACAGAGGTGCTGCAATGTCTATGATGTCTCGAATGCATGGAGGAAGCAGTTTGGGACACATGATTTCGAGCGACAATATGAAACGCCTGCGATATTCAATTCATTTGAGGTGAGATATTATTTTTGTTTGTTTCTTTTGTGATTTTTTTTTTCAATAATCAAATTGCACTGTGGTTTTGGACAGATGAAGTTTCAAAAAATCCAACACATCTGGTTCAGCCTATGAGCTTAGAAGTCTGTAGGAAGATTTTAATGACTAAGCTTTTTTTTTTTGATTTTGTGCGAAGGCACTCATAACTGTAAACTGAGTCGGTCTGTGTTTAAAAAAAAAAATCATCTAGATGTCTAATCAGAAAAAGCTTCTTTAATTTTGTTTCAAATTTCAATATTTTAACAGAAATCTAAAATTGTAAATTTCCGGAACAAATATTTTAAGAAGCAATGATGTTTTCTTTTGAGGAACGCGAAAATATAGACAGTTTAAAAACAGAATTGGAAACTGATTTCCACAAAATCCCACTCAATGAACTCTGCGAAAAATTTCAAACCAATCCCACCCAAGGTCTTAGCCAGTCTAGAGCTCTTGAACTTCTCGAACGTGATGGTCCAAATTCATTGACCCCTCCCAAGCCAGTCCCAGAATGGAAGAAATTCATACAACATATGTGTGGGGGATTTGCCGTAGTTCTATGGACAGGGGCTGCTCTTTGTGTCTTTGCTTATTTCATTCAAGCTAACGAAACAACAGATCCAGACGAAGACAATCTCGTCCTGGCTGCGGCATTAGTCATCGTTGTTTCAGTTACTGGAATATTTGCCTACGTCCAAGAATCGAAAAGTTCACAGATAATGGATTCCTTCAAGAAACTCATCCCACCAGCCGCGATTGTTATTCGTGAAGGTAAAAAGACCGTTGTTCATGTTTCGGATGTAGTTTTGGGTGACGTGGTGGAGGTGAAATTTGGCGATCGTATTCCGGCAGATATTCGTATAATCGAAGCTAGTAACTTCAAAGTCGATAATTCATCGTTGACTGGCGAATCTGAGGCGGTTACACGGGGAGCCGAATGTACACATGAAAATCCGTTGGAAACCAAGAATTTGGCTTTCTTTTCGACAAACGCCGTTGAAGGAACTGCCAGGGGTATTGTCATAAATCGTGGAAATCAGACTGTTGTCGGTCGTATTGCTGGTTTGGCTTCCAAACTGACAGTTGGACCATCTCCCATAGCAAAAGAAATTCAACATTTTACATTTTTAATTACTTTTGTTGCAATGACGTTGGGAATTGTATTCTTCCTAATAACCATTGCAATTGGCTATCGATTCTTGGAATCAGTTGTCGTCATGATGACCATCATTATTGCAAATGTTCCCGAAGGTCTATTAGCCACGGTGACTGTATGTCTCACCCTCACCGCGAAACGATTGGCCGCTAAAAATTGTTTAGTCAAGAATTTAGAAGCTGTCGAGACTCTAGGTTCCACTTCGACAATTTGCTCAGATAAGACTGGAACGCTTACTCAAAATCGAATGACCGTCTCCCATATGTGGTATGACAGTGAGATTATCAATGCCGACACAACAGAAGATCAAACTGGTGATCAGAATGATAAGAAGAATGCTGGATTTACGGCGTTATCAAGAGTGGCGGTACTTTGCAATCGTGCTGAGTTTGGTATTAATCAAGATGATGTACCAGTGATGCGAAGGAAAGTTAATGGAGATGCATCTGAAGCGGCTTTACTCAAGTGTATGGAACTGGAATTGGGAAATATCATGGATATTCGTAGAAGAAACCCCAAAAAAGCTGAAATTCCGTTTAATTCGACAAATAAATACCAAGTGTCAATCCATGAAACTGAAGATCATGACGATATGCGGTATTTGTTAGTGATGAAGGGAGCTCCAGAGCAGATCTTAAGAAGTTGTTCGACAATTTTTATACATGGTGAGGAACAACCACTAAACGAAGAAATGACAGAAGCTTTCAATGATGCCTACCTCGAGTTGGGAAGCATGGGTGAACGTATTTTGGGTTTTTGCGATTTAATTCTCCCATTGGATAAGTTCCCTCCTGGCTATGTCTTTGATACTGAATCCATTAATTTTCCAATTGAAAATCTTCGGTTTGTTGGGCTTATTTCTATGATTGATCCTCCACGGGCTTCGGTGCCTTATGCTGTTGAACAATGTCGTTGTGCCGGTATCAAGGTGATAATGGTCACAGGTGATCACCCCATTACTGCTAAAGCTATAGCTAGAGATGTTGGAATTATCTCACAAGACAGTGAGACCGTTGAGGATATAGCATTGCGATTGAACATCGCGGTACATGAAGTCAATCCATTTGAAGCCAAGGCGGCCGTTGTGCATGGCTCAGATTTGAAACATTTATCATCCAAACAGATCGATGATGTTTTAAGATATCACTCAGAGATAGTATTTGCCCGGACTTCACCACAACAGAAACTTATTATTGTGGAGGGCTGCCAACGGATGGGTGCAATAGTGGCAGTAACAGGTGATGGGGTAAATGACTCGCCAGCATTGAAAAAGGCCGATATAGGAATAGCCATGGGAATAACTGGATCTGATGTCTCCAAAGATGCAGCCGACATGATCTTACTCGATGATAATTTTGCATCAATTGTCACCGGAGTCGAAGAAGGCCGTTTGATTTTTGATAATTTGAAAAAATCAATTGCCTACACGCTCACATCGAATGTTCCTGAAATGTCACCATTTTTAATATATGTTCTTGGTGGAATACCCCTGCCTCTGACGACAATATCAATTCTTTGCATTGATTTGGGTACGGATCTCCTGCCAGCCATTTCTCTAGCTTACGAAAAAGCCGAAACTGACATCATGAGTAGAAAGCCAAGAAATTCACTCACCGACAAACTGGTCAATCAGAGACTCATTCTAATGGCTTACGGTCAAGTTGGATTTATTCAAGCTGCTGCTGGTTTCTGTTCGTATTTTATAGTCATGGCCGAGAATGGATTTCTGCCATCGGCACTTTTTGGCATTCGTGCAAAATGGAATTCCAAAGCTATCAATGATCTAACCGATTCGTATGGGCAAGAATGGACGTATTGTGAGCGAAAGATTCTTGAAAATAATTGCAATACAGCGTTCTTTGTGGCTATTGTGGTGGTGCAATGGTTTGATTTGGTCATATGTAAAACTCGTCGATTGTCAATTATTCAACAGGGAATGCGGAATTTTGTCCTTAATTTTTCCTTAATTCTCGAAACGGCAATAACTTTATTTCTATGTTATGGCCCGGGTATGGATAAAAGTTTGAAGATGTATCCGATTAAATTTCGATGGTGGTTGCCTGGGATTCCATTTAGTTTATTTTTATTTTTATATGATGAAGGACGTAGATATTTGTTGAGACGAAATCCAGGTGGATGGATTGAAAGGGAGATTTATTATTGATTGTTAAGTTCATTTTTCGTTTGTTTGTTTGTTTTTTTTTTTTTTTTTAATTTATTTTTTGTCAAGTTTGGTTTAAGATAGTTTATAAGTAAATTCAAAATAAATTCATTAAAAGGAAAGAAGTTATTTTATTGACATTCTTTTCTTGCCTTCTCCTAAGTTGAAGCCAGGGTTTTGACCTGAGCTAAGGACAACACATTAATTCCGTTTTTAATTGGACGTCCGGAAGCGTCCAGAAGCTTCCGGAAGTCTTCTGCAACCATTCCATTGGCACAAAAAATACGCTCCTGCGATTCTCAGAAGAGAAATTCGATTCTGGATTTCAAATCAGAATCCACTCAAGAAGCACTAATACATTCAAACTCAAACGTCACAACAAACTGCAATGTAATTCATGTTCTTTTTTAACTTTCCATTTTATTTTAATTTGCATCCAAAATCAAAGTTTTTGGTAAAATTTAATAAACAAGTTAAGAAAAATCAAACAAAAAATATTATTTTGAAGTTCTGAGTTGATACACTCGTGTTTTACATTTCACTTTTTGTGTGGTAGCAAGCAATTTTTATTTGACGATTCACCTATACAGATACCAAAGCCCAGAATTGAGTAGAAGCATCTTGGACTGTTCCATTGGATTTCAGAATGAGTGAAATCTTGAGAGAAACCAATGGAAAACGGCATAATATCAACTTAAGACAAACCTGTCAGTTTTCAATCACTTGTCAATTTAAATATGAGTTTTATGTCGATTTCCTTTCAACGATTGGAGATCAAATCTTTTTTTTGTTGTAAGGAATTCGCAAAAAAAATAAATTTTGTTCTGTGATTGTATGTGTGTGCAATTTGACAGGTCTGACTCTGAACGAACAATTCTTTATTTTTTTTTTGAAAATGGAAAATTATTGTAATTCTATCTATATATGTATGTATGTACATACAGTAAATTTTATTTTATTTTATTTACTGAACAACTTGAACTTTATACTTTTACACCACGGATATAATTCAATTGAACAAATTGACTGAAAAGCCAAACGTAAACACTAGCCAAAGAAATGTCAAATCTTCCGAGTGTGTGTGCAAGTCGGTGTAAATCTTTCTAAAATGAAGGATTTGATTTGTTTAGAAAATTTGATCTTCTTCAAATCAAATTTCCCCTTCACAAATTCGATTTTTTTTTGTTGAAAGGAAATCCACATTATTATGGGTTTGTTTTATTTGGTTGTTCATGTTCTGAAAGGTTTAATTTTTTTAAATTTATTTTGTAATTTAAATTCACTAATTTATTTGTATCTTGATTTCAGATTTCAAACATCACGCTCTGGCCGATTAACCCTTCATACAGATATTCGTCTATTGATCTCACGTCGCACCGATTGCGATACGGCAGCGGCCCACGCCAAAGGGGTACTTGAAGCACCCAACGATCTGACCACCGACACAGTGATGCCCAATCACCCGAAATACAGCGCCCGTCAGGAGAATCCAAATAAAATTTAGTAGTTGCTAAATTTAATTAAAATGCATTCGCAGCATTATTTATTTATTATTTATAACAGTCTTTTAAAAGTGCGTAGTATGAATCACTTACGTAGATTTAGTTAGTGCAAATTTTTTGTTTGTTTTATTATTATTATTATTTTTTTTTTTCAATTTCTATACTCATTTTTTTTATTTTTAATTTTGCAAACAAATTCTTTTCACACAAAAAGAAAAAAAAAAAATAATTTAATTCTTTTTAATCCATTTGACAAGAAATAATCAAAAAAAATATTTTGTTATAATTGAAGAGCTTACTCTCAATTTAAACATTTTTTTGGATTTAATTGTTTTTGATTATTTTGATTTTTAATTTAAATTAATTTTTGTATCATAATTTATTTTATTGTTTAAATTTTATTTTTCTCTTTGGTATATCAAAATTTTATATCAGTTAAAAGTTGCCACTGTTATATGAAAAAAGCAAAATTGAAGAAAAATATTCAAACTCACATCTCTGTGTATAATATTATAAATAATATATTTTTTTTGAAATAGCGCATTATAAAGAAGGAATTGTAATAAAAGAGGTGAATTTATCAATGTATTGTAGGCGAGCTCATATCGATCATTTTTTTTTCTTTAATTTGTTTGAGTGATGTTGTAGGTATTGTATTTTAGCCAATTAATAAGCTTAATTTGATAAAAAAAAAGTCACTTTTATGTTCAAAATTTTATTAAGCCCTTTGTTTTTTTATAACTTCAATTCGAATAAATTTTATCTTTTGTTGGCTATTTTAATTATTAAAAAACAAAAAAACAAGAAGTGTGTTCAAATGAGCAAAGTATGTGTGATAATATTTAATTTAGAAAGCTTTTATTGTATTAATATTTTTTTCTTTTAGAAATAATTTAGAGTTATATATATTTTTAAGAAAAGAAATTATTATTATTATTAATATTATAAAAGAAATTGCAACTTTAGCTTACAAAAAAATCTTGTGATTAAATTTCCACATTATAGAAATGAAAATATTTTAGTTAGTTTTATTGAAAATATTACTATAATTATTAGTAGTTATTATTTTTTACCCAACAAGTCAGATTTGTTTTTTTATTGTTGATGTTGGTTTTTGGGCAATGCAAATATTTGTTGAATTTTATTTTCCAATTGGCAATAATTGTTTAATGAACAATTGATTTTGAATAACAGGAAAAATAAAACATTTAACTATAAACAGCAATTGCACTTTTGTTTGACGAATGTAAAGCTTCAATATTCTTTAATAGAAGTTATTTGTTTAAATTGTTTCGATGCAAAAAAAGTTTAAACAGTTTTTTTTTTGAATGTATCTTACATTTTTGTTTTAAATTTAGATGAAAAGCTTTAGAATATTCTACGTGTATGTTTTGGTTATAATAAGATATTGTCTATTGTCCAGGAATTAGGAGCGATTCAAATTATTTTCTCCAAGAGTATCTTTTTCCAACTAGAGAGCAACTAATTTAGCACACATTATTGTACAGATTATTAATATCCAAACACTTACCCCCTTATTTATAAAGATAAAATAGTTATTTCAGCTCCAGTGTTTAGGAAAACTACACCATGGAATAAGAATGTTGCGGACTCAAATGGAGCAGTAAGCAATTGTCTGAAGTTTGAATGTAGTGTGTAGTGGTGTAGTTTTCCTAAACGCGGAGCTGAAATAACTATTTTTTCTTTATAAATATGGGGCTTAAACTTTTTAAAGTAGCATGTGACGAAAACAGATAATTACATTATATTAATCATTTAATGTTAGCGGTTGAGTTAGAAATTATAGTTTTACCACAAAATGAGTTTTAAGTTTGAGTAATATCAGCCTTGTACTTATAACTACGTATGTAGTTCCATTCGGTAAGCTTCGTATTTAGTTCGAATTCAGTTGTGAACCGATTGAAATGTTCAGTGTAAACAAAATTGATAGACCGATTAGAACTGAACGGCCCCTCGATACAAATTGTTTTAAAAAATGCATATATTCGGGTCTAATGCACCCAAAATATAAGCATATGGTTATAATTTATGTGACCCAATTCCTTTAAAACACTCGAAGATTTGCTAAAACTATAAAGCACATAGTAGCGAATGGTTTAAAAAGTCGAAGGATGTACCATACACATCAACAAAAAGCATTAACTTGTTTTCTAACTATATTGGTCAGTAAAATGCTGTTTTTTTAAGATTCTCAAGGACAAGAATTACGTCAAAATACTGGAAAAATAATTTGAATTCTCTTCCAGTATTTTGAAGACTCACTTTCCGGAAACTTTAAAAAAAAGTTGTTCCCTATTGA
Source organism: Melangyna quadrimaculata (assembly GCA_949320155.1). NCBI lineage: Eukaryota > Metazoa > Arthropoda > Insecta > Diptera > Syrphidae > Melangyna > Melangyna quadrimaculata. The sequence continues at coordinate 22,178,820 of OX439485.1, forward strand.
GGTTACGAGGCAACAAATTGTTGTAATTTGTTTACGAAGTTTTCTGACGGTTTTTACATACAGCTAGGTTCCAGAAATCACATTCTATTGAAATCGATGTATAATTACATTTAGTGTTCCACATTTCACTTTTATCGATATCTATTTCATTTTTGTTAAATTTTATTAAAAAAAAAAAAAAAAAACAAAATTGAAAATTGAAGAACGAGTATCAATCAACATGACATGATGGTTAGCTGTTTTTGATTTCACTTAAAGTGATTTCGAAATTATGAAATAGATCGCAATGTGAAACATGGAAAATAAATTCACTCGATTTCCTATTTCATTTCAAGTGAACTGGAGCCTAGCTTATAGTATTTATTTGCGAAGCTCGAATCTGAGCCTTAACATATTTTATCAATCCAGGTTTGTGAGATAATTGTCCCCGCCTTAAAATGCAAACAAAAATATGTTTTTCGCTATTTGTGAGGTTATTGTCAACTAACGGGATTAAAGTTTTGTTATTTAAATTTTCAGCGATTGTTAGTTATTGTTTTATAAATCTCTTAGAAAACATTTAAGATTAACAGTGAACAATTTTAAGAATTCAAAAAATCAAGCTTTCAAGTGTGGTTTAACAAGCATCAAAACAACATTTTCGTTGAGCGTTAAATGAAAATATTTCTATTAAAGTATTTGAATCCTCTTATAATAGAGAAATTTGTATTGTACATATTAATTAAAGTTCAATCAGAAAAGGAAGTTATCATAGAAAATGAAAATTTCATGGTAATACTTAAAATTTTTAAATTTAAGATAAAGATAACTTCTAACAATATTCTGCAATATCTGTTTTGATGTATGTAGTTTAATCAGTAGGTTATAAAATTTGTTTTTTTTTATTCAATTTTAATGATTCTAATTATTAACTCGTATATGAAAAGTGAAGATAATTAGTATGAATGTACATTTGTATGAAAAAGAATGCATTGGATATCATTTTCACATCTTTTTTCAATTATTTGTTTCTTTGCACATTTATATTAAATGTTATTTATAATTAATAAATAACGACAAATAAAATGGGATATAGTTCAATAATGAAATTTTACATAATAAATATAGGCTAACCTGAAAATGGCTACATGAAATTTGGCCCCAATGAAATATGGCCCCAAACATAAAATGAAAAATGGCCCTAAAAATGTATATGGGAAACAACAAAAACAAAACATAATTTAAAATTAGTAAATTGGGGTCATTTTTCATTGTTTTGGGGCCTTTCTTCATTTTTAATTTTGGGGTAAAAATTTCATTATGAAAAATGGCCCCAAACTTTTATTCCTTAACCAAAATACTTTTACAACAAAAACTTTGATAGCAGACCGACTGACAACATAGGCGCCTGCAAGGCGACTGAGCATACTCTTAGCGGAGCGATGGAGTCGCGTGAGCGGGACAGAGGATCCAAAAAGGGAGTTAAAATCCTTGAACTTTTAAGGCAAAACATTTTTTGTACGATTGTAATTTTGTTGTTGTTTTTAATTTTCGGTCAATTTTTCATTTTGTCTTTGGGGCCACGTTTCAGTTTTAAAAATGGGGGCATTTTTCATTGTGTTCAAATTTCATGTAGCCCCTGAATATCATATGTAGTTTTTAAAACAAAATTTAAGTCATCTGAATTTGTGATTTTGTTGATCGTAATTTAATATCGTATTTTACGTTTCCAGCTGAGTTCGAACCAATTCGTATTTGGTAGCAGATTTGGCTTTTAAAAATGTCTCTTTAAGTTGATATGATCACTATTTTCGTGAAAATATTGAAAACATTCAGTTTTGTTGTTTTCTTATTTCAAGTGGATATGAACTTATTTAGTAGTCACATGAAAGCTAGATCCAACAGTCATCTCCAATCGATTGCAATTTATTTCTGATGGGTGATGACAGTTAAATGTGCGATGATTTTTTTAAAGTGACTAGTATAGTAAAGCATAAGTAGCTATCGACCCTAGCGAGGTATGCGTCGAAATAGAAAATTCTCCAATTTCATTCGAATCGGAAGAATATTTGGAAGCAAAAACCCTTTCTTTCCGTTCACGGCTACCTGTCCATTGCTCAAAATGTTTAATCAATTAAATGGTGTACCCTTCCCATTTTAATGCCCATAGTTACATTCTGAAAAAAATTTCAATCTGCACTGCAAAACTGTTCATAATTGACTCGAACGTAATGCAACTGTCCAACTACCTGAATTTTCTTAGTACAAGGGTCAGATACTTTTATATCCACTTTACACTAAAGATGATGTTACTAAAGAATATGTTCGTTTAAAAGTAAAATCCCGCTAAAACCAATTCAAAAATATAATTAAAAAAAAAAAAGAAAAACATAAAAAAGCAATACAATTATAAAACATTTTAAGTATGAATATTTTCAATGGCAAAAATGATAATGTGGAGCATGTCTGTGATACGATATGAGCGTCGCTTGCTAGTGATTGTTATTATTTTATTTTTTTTTTCTTACATCTTAACTAATTATAAAACCAAAACAAAAAATACAAAAAAAAAACTAAGAAAATATATAAAATTTTCAAAGTAAAACAAAATATAAACACAAATTCCTCTTTGTCTTTCTTTTACAAAAAAAGTAAAACTCTAGATTTAAGGTTTCAGTTTTGTTTCGGAATTAAATAAAAACACAAAAAAAATTACACACTATTTTGTGCATATTTAAAAATAATAATAATTAAAAAAAAAACGAAATAAAACAATCAATGTATCTTGTGATTAAACGAAAATGAAAACAAAATGAAAAACATTTTCAGAAAAAAAAAAAATATTATTAATAATAATAAAAAAAAGAAAAACAAACAAACAAATATGTCTTAAAATATTAACAAAAAAAAGCTATAGGTATAAGAATAATATTATTATATACATACATACATATATTTTATCACAAACAAAAATGTGAAAATAAAATACAAAAAAAAAAAAAAAAAAAAACAAAACAAAAGCAACAAAGTAATGTACTCAGTTTTTTCATGGTTTGTAGATTTAAATAATTTTGATTGTGAAAAAAAAAGATTTAAACATACTAAACAAAAAAAAAAACATATTATATCAAACGAATCAATTATTTTTTAACAAATTATTGAAAAAATAGAGAAAAAACAACAACAGCATAAATAAATATACGTTACAGTTTTTATTTCAGTTAAAAAATTTAAACTTGAAGTTTTTATTTTATTTTAGTTTTTTTTTTAGTTAAACTTTTCAGTTGTTAATTTGAACAAATACATATGTACATAAGTACAATTGTACATGTTGGAGTTTTTGCTTGAATACCTATTTAGACTTATTATTTTACCTAGGTCTAATTCTTTGGATGGTCATACAGAAAAAAAAATAAAACAACCAAAGGATGATAGTGGATTTACATGTATCTTCGTCCGACTTCTGCAAAAAAAGGGGATGCAAAATTAAAATTTACATTTGTTGGATAGAGAGAAACACCAAAATGTAGAAGATCTTCGTACATGCAGATTATAGGAATTGCTATAATGCAGATATGAAGAACATATTCATTTTCTTGATAGTTCTCTTTCACACGTTTGGATTTTTGGCATACATCTGTCCCACTTTACTTTTCTTCATATTTGCAGCCGAAGATACATGTAAATCCAGCATAAAGAACATAAGCAAATAGCATAACATCAATGGTTTTGTTTTCAAGAGAATAAATATTCCCTTATCATTAATAGACCATCACTTCATGGTGAAATAGCGTTAATTTATTCGGGTTTGGTATTTGATCGAAATATCAAGAATCAAGAAAAATAAAGATTCAGTATACAATTGATCCCACGCACAAATAACATTTATTGGATTAAAATACCTACAGAGTCATTAAAACCTATTAAGACATACATATTTTTTTGTTCTAAAGCCAGCCTTATAAGGTAACCAATTTTAAAATTATGACAAGAATTTAAACACAGGCGTGGATTAACATATCTGCCATTGAGAAATACATCAACTGTAGCCCTAGAAGCAGTCTTAAGTCCATAGTCGCGGTCGATTTATTTAACAAAGGAAATGGCAGCCATAATGCCGGACATAGAGGAAACACACAAAAACACATTACAATATACAAAATAAAAAAGAGTTGGATATAACACCGTCCGTAGGTAAAGAAGAGACCGAGAGGTTTAATTCAGCTTGGGTCAAAGGCTCGGGCTCGGGCAGACCTTGGAAAATTCTTTTTCAGAGAATTGTTGTGTGATCTCTTGAAAATTCACTAAAAGGCATTCTAAATTTCATTCAGTGGCGATTGGTTAAGGGCGTGGATCGATCTTGATCTTGATGTGGAGGAACATGGCTTCAAACAGTGGAAGAACAATAGGTAACATTGCTTCAAACAGTAAAAGAACAATCAGTACCAATGGCGAGGATTTGAAATACATCTCTAGAAACCGTAAACAATTAGGTGCAGGAGCTTTAGCTCCTTGAGAGGATCCTCGTGGACGTAAGGAAGGCATCCCTAATTTAACTCTTATTCCTCGAATTGTGTATTCAGAAACAATTATTTATAAATTATAAAAGTTTAAGTCAAACTATAACTCAACCAGCCAAAAGCCAAATTTCTGCTATTGGGTTTGATCGACATTTTTTTTTTTAACTTTCCTGTACACTGCGTGCCTGATATTTATATTTATTTGTACACAAAATGTTGGTATTTTTAAAATTGTGGAAACCAATTTTCTTGTCGAAAAGGTTATTCGCCAAAAAACGAATTCAGTCTTAACAATTAATAAAGGTGATACAATGATTTGCGATTGGGTTAAACCTATGTTTGTGTTTGGTCTAAAGATATTTCTGTTTTGATTAAACATATTTGCTGATTGGTTATTAAGTACATAAATGTGTGAATGCTAGGGCGTGTTTATGTCCTTCTTCGGGCAAAGCTGCGAGCAGTAAACAGTGGACAACCAAATCCACTTTGGATATTTCACAACCGTATAAGGTATTCCAACAAGATGTTTTATTACAAATTTTGCGCGATGGGAAACAACAAAAACAAACAAAATTTAAAATTTGTAAATTGGGGCCATTTTTTAATTTTGTGGTAAAATTTCACTTTGAAAAATGGCCCCAAACTTTGACACCATAGGCGCCTGCTAGGCGACCCTAAGTGGAGCAACGGAGTCACGTCAGCGGGACATAGGACCCAAAAAGGGACCCAAAATCCTTGAACCCGCGAAGCGGGCAGGCAAGGAACTTTTAAGGCTCTCCCAAAAAAACGCAAAAATTTTGTGTACGATTTTAATTTTCTGTTGTTGTTGCTTCTTATATTAATTTTAGGGCAATTTTCCATTTTGTGTTTGGGGCCATTTTTCATAAGTTTGGGGCCATTTTTCAATTTTGAAAATGAGGCCATTTTTCGTTATGAAAAAAAGACCCAATTTTGGGACGCGTTGGTTTGGGAGAGCTTTTATGTGAAAGCGTGATAAAAATGTCATCTAAACAAATGCGTCATGCGCGTTTAACTTTATCTTCGCCTTAATTATTATTATTATTTTCGTGTAAAATTTCAATTTATTTCAAAATAAATGTTTGCGTAGTGTGTCGTGCGTCTGTGCTGAGTTTGATCGCAGTAAATTGTTTTGTTAACGGTTAACGGTTCCTTTGCCGTTTTTTAAAATCAATTTCATAATTTGTTCATTAGTAACATTCGCGAGCGTTGGAAACGTGAATTTCATCAAAACCAAGACCAGTCTTAGGCAGAGCCTAGGCGGACGTTTGATTGATTTTGTATTCTATTATTAACCTCAGAGTTTGAACTTTACGCTGTGGCTCCATTAGCAATTTTTGATGCAAGGGAATGTCAATTTCTCGCTTGGGTGGACATTGCATTGCCAGGCAATTTCAGTTAAATTAGCTGTTTTTGATAATATAAAACTATAATTCACAAATTTTGCTCACGGGTTCTCATATTTTCACGTTCAATTTCAAAATGACGGAGAAGCCTGTAAGAAACCATTTTGAAAAAGACGAAACGTCAAAAGTTATTGCCTCGACATGGAAAACAATAATTGCCTTCTATCTACCGGGCAATGTTGTGATTGCCATTGTTTTATTGGTTCCATTTGCATTATTCAAGGCAGTGTCAATGAGTATTGCCTTTAAATATTTGCCAATGTAACCCCTGGGTTAAATAAAAATAAAAAATTAACACCATTTTTCAAAAAAAAATCGTTTATATAAAAGTGATTTAAAAAGAAATCTCTTGTTGGAAGAGCCTGTTGTTGCCTGGAAAATAATAGCAATTAATTTATTTGTGGGACTCTTTTGTCAAAAGGTAGCATAATTAAATGCCTAGTGACAATATCAAAGGTCTTTTTAAGATTTAAAAAATTCTAGAATCACAGTTTCTTAGAACCATACATGCTCTAAGATAAATCAAATAAAAAAAAAAAAAAAAAATTGCGAGTAATAACAAACTCGTTGCAACGAACCAAAACCAACTACATACATATACTTGTATATTAAAATTTTAAAATAATGCAATTTTAAGAAAAAATAAGTTACAAACCAATTTTTTAAAAAAAATATTAATAAACAAAAAAAAACTAAGTGATACTGGATATGAATAAAATTTCTTAATAAAAACAAGTAAAATGTATGTTTAAGTAAATTTAAGTAATAACATGCAGTATATTGTTAAAATTTAATTAGTTACTGTAGTAGTTATCACTGCCATCGAATAAAAACAAACAACACATGACATACATTTAAAACAAAAAACCATTACATAAACGGTACATATATATTTAACACTTTTACATCCCAATTATTCTATAATTAACTGTTGTTGAAAATATTATGTAAACCAATATTTTTCTTTAACTTTTATTTATTAAATGTAACACAAATAGTTACACTTACTTAATAATTACATCCAAAACAAACTCATCCATATTAATGAAACAAACTCATAAAAAAAAAACAACACACAAACAAAATATTTGTGTAAATTTAAAATTGAATGTGATATTGAACAAAAAAAAAAAAAAAAAATAATTTAAATATTTAAGAATACAAAAAATACAAACAAATAAAATACAATAAAACAAATTTTGAAATACACCAAATCAATTAATTTGATCAAATACAAAAACATATTAAATATAAAAGAAACAAAAAATAAATGTTAACTGAAAGTAAAATCCACAAGGGAAAAACTATTACTAATAAATAAAAATAATTATAACAAAAACTTCATATCTAAAATGGGAATGCATAAGACCCTTGACAAACAATAAATATTAATCTAATATTTACTAAATTGAGAAAAGAAAAATGATTTAAAAACATACATCATTATAATTTCATTCGTAGTTTTTAGAGTCAAACTTATATAAATTTGAATGTGTGATATATTTTAGATGAAAAGCAATTTGTAAATAGGCTTTTTGAATTGTTGTTAAGTATAAAAAAAAAAATAAAAACAAAAGTATCGATAGTAGAATGAACAATGGATTAATCAGGTTAAACTGAAATAAATACAATTATTTTAAAAGCATACTTTAAGGCGTTATTTTGTATTTTATTTTTTTTTTAACTGGGGAAGGACTTATGTATATGTCATGATTTATATGGGAAGATGTTAATTTAATTTTTAGTGGATCCAAACCTTACCATTTTTGAAAAAATATGTTATCAAGATAAGGTTGGTCCTACAACTCTTCTTTGTAATATCATCAGTATAAAAATGTACCAAATAAATGAGTTTTATGTATGTCCGTTAAATAAGCCAGCATAATAATAACAGCAAAATAATAATTATCATCTTGAAGGATACTATGGATGGAGTTGGACCAATATTCATTTATTTTTGTGCAAAAAGGATACCTAAAACTTGAACGATATCTTCAGTTTAAACGACCGCTAGTTGAAAATAAATAAGAAATCTTTCTCTGAAATTGCATTTATTTCATTTTTTTTTGTCAAATTGATTTCCTAAGAACATGTTCTTTGTTTGGAAGTCAATGGGCGTGGTTTTAATCTTGGACTTTTTCGCTGAGCAAAATCTGACAAAAAAAAAACATTTATAAGTAGAAAAATTACACTACAGGGACCTACTAACTTATGAAAAATAATTTGGAACAATTTTATGTCAAATTAATTCATACTTTCCTTTTTGTGTATATAAAAAATACTTATTTTATTTTCCATGAAAAAATCATAAAAATTATTGATAAAATTTATCTTGAATGCAAATGAAAATGAATAAAAATAATTTTTCAAAAACTTCCAAAGAATTAGCAATAATGAAAAACTGCATTAAATTCAACAAAAGTGTAGAAATATTTCGTGTATCGAATTCATGGAATGTCAGTATAGAGCAAGGAAAGTTGAAAGATGAAAATGAAAAGGTAAATTTAAAATAGTTCATTAATAGCAATTAATTTTACATATTCTTGATATTGAATTTCTTTTATGTTATAGGCATCTTACCATAAATTTGACAAATTGAAGACTCGTTTACGAAAATAATATAATAACTTCTTGTTTTGTAGGCTATAATTAAAGAAAATAATATAATGTTCAGAAATCAAATCAAACATTGCAGATAATAACTATTCCTTTTTTCGTGACCTTTTATTAATTGAAAAATACGACTTCTTCGTGGGCTATAGGTCTTTTTTTGTTTTATTTGTTTAAAATTCTATCACATGTGACGTTGCGAGTGTGATTACACTCTTCTTCAGGCAAATGACGTTAACTTTGAAAGTTAAATATTCAAAAATTATTAATTCTTTTAACGTCTTTTTTAAGATATTTAGAGATTTTATAGAAAATAAAAAAGCAAATTAAGAGATAAAAAATAGATAAAATATATACCCCCTTATTTATAAAGAAAAAAAAATTTTCAGCTCCCGTGTTTAGGAAAACCACCTCAGGGAATACGAATTTTTTGGGCTCAAACTATAGGCATTTGCTTAGTGTTCCATTTGAGTCCGGAACATTTTTATTCAATGGTCTAGTTTCACTAAACACGGGAACTGAAATAACTTTTTTTTTTCTTTATAAATAGGGGGGATAATATATATTATTTATAATTTGGTTAACATCATTTGCATGAAGAAGAGTGTAATCACACTTGAAACGTCGCATGTGATAGAATTTTAAACAAATAAAACAGAAAAAAAAACCTATAGCCCACGAAGAAGTCGGATTTTTCATTGCAGCTAATATGTACAATTGCGTTGTTTCAAAAACTCAAAAATTGTTCGTCATTAAATATTCAGCCTTAGGTAAGACCGCACACAACTGCACTACACTTCACGACGCGCCAAAACATTATTTGTAAGAAATTGTATGAGCTATATCGCACTAAGCGGCAACTGAACTTCATACAATTTCATACAGTTCCGCCTAGTGCGGTCTAACCTTTATCGGCAATTCTCCAACTAAATTGAGGTAGTAGCCCGTAGCGTAATGGTTAGTGCGTTCGACTGTCACGCTGGAGGTCTAGGATCGCTTCCCAGCATCGTCCACCTAAAAACTTAAAAGTTTTTTTTTCAGGGCTACTGCCCCTTGCGAGGAATTGACAAATCCTCCAAGAGTATCACTTGTCACGAATAAGTGCTTCTCGTCTAGACGTTCGGAATCGGCATAAAATTGTAGGTCCCTTCCATTCCTGTCGACAGGCGCACACAGGAATGGTTGCGAGTTGTTAGTCACTAGGCCCTGGTTCTTCACGAGCCGGTGTGCCAGCCAATTTATTTTATTTTATCAACTAAATTGAGGCGAGTTTTTTCCAGGGAAACATCATTAATTTTGCCCCGGAAAATAAATTTACGATATCTACTTTTTTAATTGGAGTTTTTCCCATTTTTCGAACATTGTTTATTATTATTATGATAGGAGAGTCTCTTTCGGGGGACAAAATCCGGGAGAGATTTAATTCCCGATAAGGCTGATAAGATTGCTGTCCGGAATTTTGAGTTATTATATCTTTTTCGATTTACTTTTAAGCACAGGTTTTTGTAAGAGTTTGTTTTAATATTTATATGTACAGCAGGCGAAAATATATCTATGTACATAATACACAATATTTTCTGGGTGCAAGAATTTAAACGAATTCCCCTAGAATAATAAAATTCACAGTATCTTCTTGCTGTGATTTTTATAAGAGTCGGTAAACATCGACCAAAATTTGTGTCTTAGTAGGGTATAACAGACTGACTGAAGAGCCCACTGTTACACTTTGGGCGAAACACATTAATTTATGGAGTTGAGGTCACTCGTACTTTTTATTTAAATTATATTCATTTACTTCACTTAAAAACCAAAGTAATTTTAGTATTTTACTATTTAAATTGCTTTCTCTTTATGTACATAACTTTATGTACTGTCAACTGAAGAGTCCAAGTGAGAACGCCGGGACGAAACTCCAATTTTTATGGACTAAAGGCCGTTAAAAGCTATATTGAATCATTAAATGTTACCGACAAGCCAAAAATCAAACTATGGATTTAAAATAGTCTTCTCAAGCATTTCAAGATTCTGTTAAGCTGTCAGACAAATCAAATAATTTGTTTCATTCAATGTAAGTACCAAAAATTTTCAAAATGAGGACTGAAATTTCACGTGGATAATTAATTATGGTTTCACAATGCTTTTTCACGTGAATTTCAAACCGCTTTTATTTTTCATTTCACTCAGAGGTGAGTACTAGGCTTTAATTGTTAAACTACTCATCTTAAAAGAAAAATCAAAGTCCTCATATTTTTATATTTTGATAGTTGAAGAAAAAGTAGGTGAGTTAAGGTTTTGGGACGAAAATAAGTGTTTTTGGTATATCAATCATTGCTGTTAAAGAGGATTAGGATCTAATATGACAAAGACACTTTTTTAGATTTTGATTGCAAGTGGATGACTCTTTTTCAAATTAAGTGTTATGCTGATGCAGAAGTCCAAAAAAGTCTGCCCGTCTACGTCAAATCTACATCAAGCTAGAGCATAAAAATGCGAGGACCGATTTGATTCTAATTTGGTACACACAATAAGTACTTCTTAGTAGTTCTTGCAATACATATTGCATTCCAAAATTTCACAAGAAAACATATTTTTATAAAACAATTATAACTGTAGGTACTTAGTACTTTTACCTTTTTCACACCAGTCCATAGTAATAAAGTTGTAGATTATTATTAAATAATACGTCTTATGTCGATAATACTTAACCACTTGACCTACAGCCCTGGTACTACAAGAGCAAGTTCATTCGTGCATTTTATTTGCTTTAATGTTTATAAACGAGACTTGTTTTGGTCCCATTAATAAGATACAAAAAAGTGTATGGTGGCGTATACGTACTTTTATAATACGTAATTTGCTCTATATAGGGCAAGTATTGGTTTCGTGTAAAAAAATTTCGAGGTCCGTCCGTCGGCCTGTATGTCTGTGCGTCCTGATGCGGTTTGACGGATTCGCTTAAATTTAATTTTTTTAGCCCACACTAGAACAGTTACCTGGCATACAATGATTTCGGTTTTATCAAGTTTTGTCAAAAACGGCTCTAACGATTTTGATTAACTTCGTACATGTAAGCTTTAGACCAGTTTTGACAATACTGCATACCCGTTGTAAGGAAAAAAAAATCGAATGATGGATATAAAGCTTTGTTATTTTTTTTTTAAGAATTGCTTGTTTAGGTATAGGTACATTCCCTCATATCTCAACATTGGCTTGGTTGATTTTATCATTATTTTGCGATTTGGTATTTCTTAGACAGCCAACAAATATTGCATTTAAAATTTATATGAGTAATTTTGTACAAAAAAAATAAAATCAAAGAAAATAATAATTTTTTTTTATTTTTAAGATTTTTTTTAAAATCTGTTTGCATTAAAAATTAAACCATACAATTTCAAAATTGCTATTTTGACATGTTTTTTTTTTTCATCAACGGTATACAAATATTATCAAACCATTCCTATATCTACACCGTCAATGACTACGCATGAAGTTATTTTTGTTAGTGGTTTAAATTTCATATATTATCTACAGTCGGTTGAGCTAAGCAAAAAAGAAGCCACTTGACTTCTTCAACAAATAGGTAATATGAGTTTATGCAAAAAAAAAGTTTTTTTTTTAATATTTAATTTTTCTATTTATAAAATTTTGAGAACACTTTTCCAAAAATAACGAAGATAAAGAAATTTGTCGGGGATTGAGTCTTTCGAACTCTGGGGTCGCGTCTTAAAATCTGAAAAGTCTTCAATGTTTAAAATCGAAAGGGCACTATGCCGAACACAAAGGTATATTTTTATATACCTTTATTTAAACTCTATTTAAACTCCGTGTCGACCGTTCGCGGTGAATGATTACCAAGGAATCCCAACCATAGACAGTGCAATTCTGTCCAAGTCACCAGCAGTTCGTTGTCCAAAAGGGCAGCGTCAACATAACGCCTACAAATTCAGCGAATCTAGTATTGCATACCAGGCCCATGCCTTGGATATCCATCGGCACACAAAGATGAATGTGACGACACTAGCAACTATAGAATCAGAAGTCCAATGCCAAGGCCAAGTCGCGATCCATCGTCGCCACAATGTGACCCATATCCATGATGCAATTGATAGATACGAAAGCAGAGACGGCCATAGTACACCAATTAGCAAGTCGCGTCGTTACCCATAGAAGTTGACTCGTCGTATCGCCCTATAGCGATAGGTATGTATTGTATCGTCCCATAGCAAGCAGTAGGTATCCATCGGATGCCACAGAACTGAATCACAATTCGATGGCACATTAATGTGATATGAATTTGATGCTTATTGAGGGTGCACATGTATTCGGCATTTAATGTGCGATATACGATTCCACCAAAATATTTTGTTAAGCATATAATGAGTCGAAATCAGCAGTTTTTCAAAAAATGGTTAATATTGGGAGATCAACAAAGCATAGAAAAGTTGTGGGAGAAAGCCAGCATTTGAAAGCTAATCTTGAGAAGCTTTAGATACTTAAATAAATCGAAGAATTTTCACATGAAACGTTTAATACTAAGTTTTCACTGGGCCAAATGAGGTAATTTCGTTGCAAATTTCAAAATGAGAACCGAAATTACTTCATTTCCCATACAAATTCTCGTTTCCAAATGAGCTAATTTCAACCAAATTTGCACGAAATTAGGTTGGAAATTAGGTGAATGCATCCAGCGGGAATCAGTTTCAAAAGCTCTGAAAAGCTTTTGTTTGAAAATATCAATACACTATACTCAACAACATATAACAGAAAGAGAAAACTACAAAAATTAAGGGCTAACTGCCCTTCCAAATTCAAAATGAAATGAGATGTCAAATGTAATTATCAAATTTGATAATGAAAACACTTTTTTGCCAAATTTCGAAATTACCTCATTTCGGCTCTAATGAAAACGTAGTATAAGACACAATCTGAACAAAGTCAATTATAACAAAAGTACCTGATAATCTGTGATAACCTTTATGTCATTTCTCGTTTAATTGAATAGTTTTTTCTGTTTATTTCGTACCTATATTTGTTAATTTATTTTCAATTTTTGTGTCAGTGCCGTCGGGTTGATGCAATTATGGGAATTATTTAAGATATATAATATGATTTAATACAAAACTGGAATAAATAAAATAAACCCCTGAAGAAGTAAGGAATACTTACGAAACGTTGGGTATAAGAATGGAATAAGTGTTTTTATTCGCATTCCAAAATCAAAAAGACCAAAAGAGCCTAATAAAACACAATCAAAGTCAATTTAGATTAACCTACAAACTTCTTCATCATGACCTTGAAGAAAAGAATTATTTCCACGACGCGTCGTCAGGGCAATATGATACTTTTTTCTGGTGTTTGTCGACTACGAGTCGGATACTATTCTACCCTGATGTAGAAGGCAAGACAATGCCTGCATTTATTTTCATTATAAATCTAGTTCTTAAGGCAATTCACATTATGGAAGTAAATGTCAAGTATCGAAGCATGGCTCGATATAAAACAATTAATTAAGTGGTTGCTGTGATGCCTTCAAAGGAACAGTGCCAATTGATGCAAATCATTTTTGATGTTTTATCTTTAATTGAAAAAATATTTGAATCGCTTTAAATGTACCTATTTAATTGAAATTCCCCCACAGTTATAAAACCACGACAACATTTTATACCAGTAACCTTGTCGTTTGTATGGAATGCACCGTTTACGTCAAGTCTGGTATTTCTGATATTTTGCGGATTTGTTCAGGATATTGGCCAAGTAAATAACCTAAGTTTTCAACCTCGAGCGGCGGCGACCGCTTCACGGTCAAAAATTAGAAAATTAGTGATTTTTGTCCTAAATAACTAATTTTAAATAAAAGAATTGTTCTACGATTTAAAAGTAACTTAATTTGATTCATTTTGTGATCAAAGCCAACTCCGTAGACTGAATAGTTTCTAAAATACAACAATTCAAAATTAAGCGATAAGAAAATTTGATATAACAAATAGTGTTATCAAGCAGTATACTATACTGGCAAATAAAGAATGGTTGACATAAATGCACCAAAGCACTGGAGGGTGTAGGTTAGGCCAAAAGAATAGAAGAATCATACTAGAAGGGGGTCAATAAACCCCCCTATTACCAATAAGTGGTAACACCACTTTCTAATCGTAGACAATTTACGAAAAAGGGAAAAACTCCCAAGGAAAAAAGTAGATATCGTAAATCTATTTTCCGGGGGAAAATTGATGATATTTCGCTGGAAAAAACTCGCCTCAGTTTAGTTGGAGAATTTTAAAAATAGAAGCATATTACTACCTATTTTTGAAGGTTTTATAATTTTTGCTTGCTCTATAGGACAATTTTTGGTTTCGTTTCAAAAAAACATACATTTTAATAAAATCGAACATTACGATGACGGAGAAGTTCATCGGGATTGGTATTTGTGGCTGTACGTCAACTCTATACAACAAGCTAGAGACTAAACGGGTCAGCGAATTAGAGGAGAAATTGGTTTTGTTTTAGCCGATATATATACAGTAGCGGATCTAGGATTTGGCTGTGAGGGGGGGGCTTGGAGTTTGGAAATCCAGTTTGTACCTACATATGAAGTTATATCACAGAAAACGAATTTTGACAACACTTTTCCTTTAATAATAGCCGTGTTTTGTGTGCCTTTATATCCGCTCCTACCGCGCTTTAAATTTTTTTCAAAATAAAGCACAATAAGAAGAATTTGGGATTGATGTGTTAAGCATGGGAATTATTTTTAAAAGCCAATCTTAAGGCTCAGCAAAACATGGTAGTATAAATAATTTTATAACTTTAAGTTCTAGCCACGTTACAGCCTCAAACCACACGAACAAATTCGTTTATTTATAGGTTTATTGCTTAATAATTGATAAGGTATCAAGTGCCCACCTACATATGTATACATTATGTAAGTGTTTGTTTAAATTAGCTGAAGGTATGCTTTGAACTTCACCTTTTTAACAAAATTTGAAAACTGTTTGTAATGCTAGTTCAGAAAAATGATATTATGTAAGGTAGTCTTACTGGCAAAAGCTCATATCTCATTTTCTTTAATTAGCCAAATCTTCAAATTGTCACTGGAAAGCACGAAAACAATATTTTGTGGATCAAAAAATAAAATATCAAAATTTGAAGACTTTTAGTCGGGCATAAGAAACAGCTGCTCTAAAAAATAAGCTGCATGGCCCAATTCTGCAAGTTAGTGTCAATGAATTTTCGTTTACACTGCACCGCACCTACATACACTTTCTATTCCTGCTCAAAAAATGTGTCGATAAATTTGTAAGTCACTCAAGAGTCTATAGAGATTGTAAATTTTCATGTCCACCTGCAAAATTTTTCTGAGTTCACAGAGTTTCTCACGCTTTTGGAATTTGGCTCCTCGACTCGACTAAAAACAATTCCTGTTGTATAAAAAACATTTACACTCAGCTTTACACCCCGGTGTTCTCTTATTGTTTTAGCCTCAATTGCGTTTCTTTCGTTAAATTAGCTAAGTTTTTAGTGTAAACAGTTGTTTTTTGACATGTAAATGTTAAGCCCCGACCACGTTTTTTTTAAATTATACCTTTAAGCCTTAGCCCCAACTTCGGACTTTGAAAATCCTTAGACTCATGCCCAAAAGCTCTCTGGAATAAGGTTAGTTTTTAGGGAGTTAGTTGTTAACCCTGACTACGTTTTTTGTCCAATATTCTCAGACCTTATTAGCCCCAAGTTGTTTTTTTTTTCCAATTTTCTGGGTTTTGTTTTAAGGGAAAATTGTCGTTGCGTGAAACATGTCCATTATTCATAGCCCCCAATTTTTTTTTTCCAATTCACTTCTAGGGGATAAGAAAATAAGTTGCAGAACATGTCAATTGTTCAGCCCCAACCACGTTATTTTGTCCATCAAAATTCTCATCTTAACAATATTTTAGACGAATATAAAACTTTACACGTTGTAATGTATTGCTTTCTTTATTTCAAATTATTTTAACAATCGGCTATGGGGGGGGGGCTTTAGCCCCTATAGCCACCCCCCTGGATCCGCCACTGTATATATATATACATATATATTTCGTTTTTTTATACAATTTTAACACATTTTGGAACAAATTTACTAAACACTTTCGGGTTATTCCCCCTCATAAAGTAACACAGTTTTGCACGGAGAGAGAAAACAAAAATATCACAAAAAAAAACAAATTGACAAAAAATGTTTTTTTTTTAAATTTTTGACAACACATTGGCTGTTGTCAAAAATTAAAAAAAAAATTCTATTGTGAAAAATGTAACATTATAATGTTCAATAAATCACATTTATTTTATTCTGTTCTAAAATACTACAAGGTAAAAGTTATTATTATTAATTTATATGACCATTCGTTTTGGTGCTAAAAAATCATATAACCCAAACAAACACTAGGTACCAAGATTGAAGAAAATCCATCCAGCCGTTTATCCTATATAGCCCAGTCAATAATTACAAAAAAAGGGCTTAATTCGCAGAGCGCGATGTAGTTCTGCATTTTTGATATGTTGTTGGGGCATGCTAAAGTAGTCTGTAGCTAAGATTGCAACTTCGAACAACCTGTGCTCGCTGCAGGAAAAATGCAACAGTGAAAAAACGCTAAAATCACCCCATTTGCAACCTAGGCAAAAACTATCCACGATATTCATGTTTGTTAAAAATTTTTCTATAAGACTATATTAGTTTAAAATTCATGTAGGTATGATTTATTTGAGTTGAAAAATTCTGAAAAACTAAATTATGCTTAAAAGCACTCAAAAATTAGGTCAAAAATTGTCCAATTCTGCTAAAAATATTTGCAAACAAATGGTCTAGACGAAATTCGATCCAAATCGGTCAAATAGTTTTGGCAAGAACCATTATTTTAACTAAGTGCAACAAGCAATGTTTGCATCATTGCTGTGGTCAAAGTAGGACGCTTAAGTTGGCATTTATTTTTGTACACGTACCTGGAACCCTTAACTATGATAAAATATAGCTACAATATTTATATCTTTTTTTAAGTAACATTTACTCCGTTTACATTTTGGATTTTTTTTCTCTCCACAACTAATTTACTACTAAAGAGCTACAAATAATGGCATGTTTACATTTTCGAATTTCCTTCTTTAATGGCTGAGTTCACCACTGTCAAGTTAGCACTACCTACCCTTATTTAAAAAAAAAAAGTACGGCAAACAATTTTTTTGGAATTTTTTCTCTCCACAACTAATTTACTACTAAAAAGCTACAATTAATGGCATGTTTACATTTTCAAATTTCCCTTTTTAATGGCTTACTTCACCACTGTCAAGTTAGCACTACCTACCCTTCTTTAATAAAAAAAAGTACGGCAAACAATTTTTTGGAATTTTTTCTCTCCACAACTAATTTACTACTAAAAAGCTACAAATAATGGCATGTTTGCATTTTCGAATTTCCCTTTTTAATGGCTTAGTTCACCACTGTCAAGTTAGCACTTCCTACCCCTATTTAAAAAAAAAAGTACGGCAAACAATTTTTTGGAATTCTTTCTCTCCATAACTAATTTACTACTAAAAAGCTACAAATAATGGCATGTTTACATTTTCGAATTTCCCTTTTTAATGGCTTAGTTCACCACTGTCAAGTTAGCACTACCTACCCTTCTTTAAAAAAAAGTACGGCAAACAATTTTTTGGAATTTTTTCTCTCCACAACTAATTTACTACTAAAAAGCTACAAATAATGGCTTGTTTACATTTTCGAATTTCCTTTTTTAATGGCTGAGTTCACCAGTGTCAAGTTAGCACAACCTAACCTTATTGTTTAAAAAAAAAAGTACGGCAACATTTTTTTTTAATATTAAAAATAGTAATCAAAAATATTTCTTAGAATTTTTTTTCTTTCCACACCTAATTTACTATTAAAAAGCTTCAACGAACTGTTTACTTAGTTTTTGGAATTCCAGAAAGTGTAATGCAAAATTGATATCAAGTTAGCACTACATACCATTTTTTTAAAAACTAGTAGAGCTACAATTTTTTTTTTCCACAACTATTTTATTACAAAAAAGCTACAATTAACTGCATATTTACTTTTTTGAATTTCCACAACTTGACATACATTAAAATTAGTATGTGATTATTAGGGCTGGGATTTCCATGCAAATGCATGTTTTTTCTCACAACATTTAGAAGCCTAAGACCAAATTATCTTTACGAATCATGCGATTTCCTTTAAATGGCATTCAATCCTTAGTGCATATTTTGCATATTATATGCAAAATGCATATTTTTTTTATAAATGCATATTTTCATAACAAATGCATATTTTCATATTTTTCAATAAAGTGTCGAGTTTATATTTGTCACGAATAATCTAGGTCGAGGAGTTGGTTTAATAGCCTATAAATACTGGGGAACATGGATAGAAGCAAATCTGTAATATGCTAAATATTTTAAAGAGATCCAATTGTATGTGGCACGTCCATGAATCTTGAGGGTAGGAAGCATGTTGAAAAATAATGGCAATGTTGTAAAAATTAATTCTTTTAAAGGCCCCTTTTGGTGCAATTATGTTTTTGAGAAAAACCAAGGCTACTCTACATTGAAAATAATATTAATGTACATAGGTATTTAGTCTGAGATACAACAATGAAAGCTGTTTTAATAATCTTACAAAAGATGAAATTTATTGTCAAAAAACCCCTCTCTTTACGTTAGATTGAATTCAATTTTTTATTAATAAAAACTAAATAAAAATATCTTTTTTTTATTTTTTTCTTCTGAGAAAAATAAGGTAAAATAATGATTTTTTAAGTGCATATTTTCCGTTTTTACAGCATATTTTACATTTTTAAGGGCATATTTTAAGCGCATATTTCTGATTTTTAAGTGCATGAGAATCCCAGCCCTATTGATTATTATCTAGAGGAGAAATTAAAATGTTTTCGTTAGATCTCCTAGAACTGGTAGCTGCCACATGGTTGTGTTGATTTTGTTATAATTAACCTCTTCGGTGATTTTGAATAAAATTACCAAAATTGCATTTTAAAATTTTACATCAAGGATAATTATAAGGAAAATTACATTTTAAAATTTCTCTTTAACGTGGCACGAGCACGATAACTTTGGCGCCAAAAAATAACAACGGTTTTTTATAGAAGGGTAAAAAAAGCATTTTTTACTATTTGAGGGGGGTCTCTGTCACCCCGTTTAGGAGGTAGGGGCATTTTATAAAAAAATGTCTTAAAATGGAAATCAAACGGCAACACTTACAATAAAGAACTATACCGGTTTTGATAGCCAGAAATCTGTTCTTTAATCCTATAGTTAAAAGTTAAAACTACTAACACAATTAACTTGGTTGAAACAAAAAATAAAATAACAAGTTTCTGGCTTTCAGAAAACCTTTAATTTTAGCATTATTAGTGTTGCCGTTGTTTTTTTATTCATTTAAAGTCATTTTGTAGAAAATTGCCACTCCCACCTAAACGGAGTGAGATATACGCATGGCCCGCCCGCGCCGTAGATATCGTACTCCCCCACATAAATCCTCAAAGTGAGATCACCGTTAATACCAACAAATTATAAAATACTACTTAAAGTAATTTTCAATTTTCTCAAAAACTTGAAGAGATAAAACAATTCGGTTTTTTTGTGTTCGATTCAAAATTGATATAAGCATTGAGTACTAAAAGCCAATTTAGCATATCACAATTAAAAAAAAACTGCTCTAAACTTTTTAATTTAATTTTTTTATCACAATTTTGAGTTTGCAGGCAAATTTTTCACAAACTGTAGGCATAAATAACTCAATTTAACTTTAGGATTAGAGAACAGATTTCTGGCTTTCAAAACTGGTATAGTAATTTATTGTAAGTGTTTGCCGTTGTTTTTTAATATTTTTTTTTTCCATTTTAAGTATTTCTTTCTAAAATGCCTCTACCTCCTAATCGGGGTGAGATAGACCCCCCCTCTCCGATAGTAAAAAATGTTTCTTTTTGACCCTTCTACAAAAAAAACGTTATCAATTTTTGGCGCCAAAGTTATCGTACTCTCCCCTTAACGTTATCATAACCTACATTTTAGAGCCATTTAAAATTTATATTGTATCTTCACCTATACATATGTAATATTTTTTTAAATTGTCCATCTACATTACAATTCCAAACCACCAGAACAAATTCGTGCGATCGAATCGTGCATTTAACCTATTTAATATAACTTTTCTGTGACCCAAATTTTCAGTTTTCCTTTGGTGCGTATGAAGCTCTATGTTTAATCTTTTTGGCATCTAAACGTTTTCGGCCCTTTTCACACGAATTTGACATTTATTTTATTTGAACATTCACGAACTAAGGATGTAATAAAAAAAAAAGACAGCATTAAACCCATCAGTGTCGTCACATTATTCCACGCATATAAATGACCTTTTGACACGAATGGGCCTACATAACTTTATAATAAGTTCTACGAGTATATGAGCACTCAACTTAAAACGTCAATAGAATAATAAAATCCTTTTAAACTGGAAACAGCATTACTGACAAAACAAAGCGGGACAAACGAGGGGAAACACAGTAAGTAAAAAAAATTCATTTATTTATAATCACAACCAGCTGGTTATGTATCGATTTGTTGTTACAGTTTCTTTAATTGCATGATACGCTAGAAATATTGTGGTTTTTCATTTTCCGTTTGGCCTCAGGGCTGGACTGGGGCTTATAGAAAAGGCTCAAATAAGCTGTAATAAAGCTCAAACCTTTAAAAAGTGTTTTGATTAAATATAAAAAAAAGAACTGAATTCGTTATCGTTTGTTATATGAAGGGCATATTCTATACTTATATGAAGGGAATGACTTTTGAAAAAGTCAAATTTCATATTTCATTCCTTTTGCTTAATATTTTTAAGTACCTATCCACAAGTTAACAACAACTATGTCAACACATTTTGCGTATAAGTTCTTGTATCCATACAAAATTTTATTTTTCTTGAAATGTTCGTTTATTAATTTAAATTAGTTTTAATATTTTGTTTTCAATTTTATGGACAAAAGTGTCTTACAGTAACCCGCGCAGAAAAACAATCTAGTTTTCGGCAAGGCACTAGAGAGTTTTAAATAGATTCTGGCAAGGGGCTACCCAATTAACAATTTAACTTGTATAAGGTCCAATTTTTAGAATTGGATAGGCTATTGCTGACATAGAATAATTTTAAGGCTAAATAATGCAAGTCAAGCATTTAACGATTTATTTATTTCAAAATAGCTTGTTAAGTGCCTTTAAGTTTGTTTCTATATGAGACTTCATGTAATGAGTTCTACGGAGACTTTTTTAAGGCCTGCCGAAATTGGTTGCCTTAGCTAGAAAAATAATAGCTTTTATAGAACATTCAGATGAAAGTCATTACAGACAACTCCTTTACGGCTTGTTTAAGAAAGTAATCGTGCATCATAAAAATGTCAGATAGATGTTTAAATAGTTTGATTTTAGTCAGTGTTGTTATATCGTTTTGAAGAACGGAATTTTCATAAATTTATAAAGCATATTATAAATGTTTGAACATACGCTTACCTTAATTTGTTAGCATGAAACAAATAAAAACTATAAGATCTGCTTCTGCAATTTTGTGCATGAAAATATCTTAGTTTGAGTTCCTCAAAAGAGAACTCATGCAAGACATTTGTTTAATGTATATAAAACTCCAACAAGTTAAAAAAATTTGTTCTCATATTTTTTTCCTAATAGCCTCAATTCGTTTTTAAAAGTAAACTCTAATATCCTTCGTTTTCATTGACCACTTCAACAAAATTAAAACAAAAAAAAAACGAGATGCATTTTTGAAATCGGTGTATAACAAGACTGATGACGGTAATCAAACATTTTGCACGAGTGGGACTTGCACTTTATTGACTTACGTAAGAGAACATTATAGCGTTTGCATTTTGTTAATAGCAAACTTAAGGAAATCAAAAATTAGTTTAATATAGAGCGGGAATTTTGCTTTGGTTGTGACCTCTATATTGGACTTCCGTAATGAAATTATAGCTTTTGCATTTTGTTAATAGCAAACTTATACAAATCAAGAATTTATATTTGTGACAGATATTGCCATCCCTAAATTTCTATACATTTCAGAATAAATAGAAAAGCGGTTCTAACACCCTAAAGTCATGGGAAAATGGAAGGAAAAATAAAAACAATAATAATAATAAAATTTAAAGCAACGATTTTTTTTTTAAATAACACACTGCTTTACTAGGCCTTTGTAAGGCCTTACAATGTGAGTCATTTCATTTATGCGAAGTGAATGTCTTATAAAAGTCAGACAACTTGTTTAGTGGAGCAATAACATTGTTTTGCTTTGTTTATTTTAACAATAAGACTTTCCATGGAAAACTATTTAATTATAGAACTTCTGGTCAAAGGTCTTAAAGGAAATGAAATAGCTTGTATAATGTGCGCCAAACTGATTTGCATAAGGTCTTTATTAGTTACTATACAAACTAGAAAATAGCTTGTGTAGACACTTAAACAAGTTAAATTGTTAGTTGGGTAGTGAATGTGAATGAAATTTAGGAGCTAGGCCATTATGAACCTTTTTGCCTTGTCAGGTAAACAAAAAAACAGTTGGGACTTCATCTCCTGATCTTCTACTTGTCAGTCCAATGCGCTACCCACTAGAATAACTCGCTATACAAAAACTCAATGTCGAAAGTGAATAAGTTTCATACTCCAATGTTTCATACCATATTGCATACCAAATACATACAGAATAGATCAGGATTTTGTGTGCCTGCTTGTGCCTACTCAGGCGCGAACGCAGGAAAAAATTTCGGGGGAGGTTTTGAAAAATTTAAAATGTTAATAAACAATATATTTTATCACGAAAAGTCGAAATCTTGACTTGAACGACAATAATGATTCAACTCCGATTTAAATGAAAACATCTATGTAATATTATAAGTTCATACATATAACTGACTACATGGATATCTATTAAAGTTACAACATATTAAACGTCATCTCTTTATTCAACTTATATCACCTGGAAAACTGAAAACTCAAAAATTAAGAGTGAAATTGTATGGCGAGGAAGTTAATTCATACATTTCGGGGGGTTGAACCCACAAAACCCCCTCCTCTGCGTTCGCGCCTGGAACAACTTATAACAGTTTTTCTTTTCTAACTTTTCTGACGTTTTTTACAAATCTGGAATGTTCTGTTCTGATCTTACTAACAGATGTAAGTGGTAGTTAATGGTAATACTATTATCTCGCAAAATGACATCAGTGCGATCAAGCAAAGAATTACTCTTGCCAACCGCTGTTTCTTCAGTCTAAGAATGCATTTAAGTAGTAAGGCTCTCTCTCAGAGAACCAAGGAGACTTTAGACAAGACCCTTATCATCCCGGTCATGCTCTATGGGACAGAAGCATGTACACTGAAAAAATCTGCTAGGGTGCTTTGAGAGGAAGATTCTTCGTGTGATTTTCGGTCCGGGTTGTATCGAAGGAGAGTGGAGGAGAAGATTCAACGACGAGCTATACGGGCTATACAGCGACGTTGACCTGGTTAAAAAGCTGAAAATACAGCGGCTGAGATAGCTGGGCCACGTGGAACGTATGGACAGCAACGCACCTGTCCGACGAGTCTTCAAATCCAGCCCGTAGCAGGTGGCGCTGGAGGACGAGATCAAACAACTCGGTGGGCGCAACTGGAAGCGGCTAGTTAGGGACAGAGCTGGCTGGAGGGGCTTGTTAGTTGAGGCCGAAGCCCATCCTGTGCTGTGAGCGCCATCTAAATTAAAAAGTAAGTAACTGATGTTTTTATAATTTTTTTTTTTTTTTTTTGTACAACAAACATTCCAGATTTACTAAGGATGGCCTCACTAGTGTTTGAAAAGTTTCCCTCGTCTAAATCTTAAGTTCTGAAATCCAGCAAGGACTTGCTAAGTTTCTGACAAGTTTTACTCGCCTAGATTTCCCCTACTGAAAACTAACTAACATTTCATGGACAATCCGGCACTGTGTTGTAATCGATTTCTTCGTTTTGAAAATTGCATAAGTAAAAATATTGTATCCGTAATCTCATCTCGCTGCACACTAAATTAAACGCGTATTTCTTTCTTGACGAATAAGATGAGTCATTCATCTTATCACTTCCAGTTTTGCTGTATCATGATTTATTTTTATTAAGAAATATTGATTTATTTTTATTGAGAAATTTTACAGCCATATGTTGAGATTATTTCAAAGATTATAATATAAGCTGCAATTTGTCATGTTTTTAATTTTGTTTTTCTTCATTTCGGTCCACACTGCATTCAACAAACATGGGTCTGATCAGATGAATTATCTAATAGGAAAATAAGCCAACGTAAATAATTATTTTAGCCATAACTGATGTATCTATCTTTCTCTACAGATTTTATAGGTTACACACGTTTTCTACCATTTTATACACTAAACATTTATTTGTACTTGTATGTATATGTACATACTTGTTCTAAGGCAAGTATTGGTGTCGTCTTAAAAAAAATTAAGGTTTTAATCAACACTAGCACTAGGTTGACGGAAATCTGCATTTCGGTCTATATGGTTTGCGTAATTTTTATAACCTGATATTTTTAGTAAAAATGCTTTATCATCGCACTCAATTGACTAAAATTAAACGCCATTGTCCATGGATATAAAAATAAAATTCAAAAGCATGAAATTAATTTGTGTATTTGCTTAAATTACTTGAGCATAAAAAGATGCTACTTTATTTCTTAGACAAATATTAATTTATGCAAAAAACAAATTTTAAAATCAAGGCAGGTTTTTGTTTTAAACTATTATTTACACACAATTAAAAACAAAATTGGAGTGCCAACAACACTATGCTACAGTGAAGAATTAGTTTTGAATTGACCTAATGCAAGTTGTAAGTTCGACTGAGTACTGAGTATGTTATGGCACTTTCATAGACCCTCAAAATGTCAATTTATCACCAAAAAACAGTTTTTTAAACTTTTAATGCTTTCGACTGATTTTAACCCGTCGGTCCGTCGGCGTGCGTCGGTCTGCCCGTCCGTCTGTCCATCCATCCGTGCGTCGGTCTGTCCGTCCGTTCATCTGTTAACCCATCCGTCCGTCCATCTGTCCACCCATCCATCCGTCCATCCTTCATCTGTCCGTCCATCCATCTGTCTATCCGTCCATCCGTCCGTCCATCCATCCGTCCATCTATCTTTCTGTCTGTCCGTACTTGCGTCCATCCACCCATCCATTCAATCCATCCGTCTGTTCGTCCATCCCTCCATCCGGTCATTCGTCCATCCATCTGTCTGCCCGTCTATCCGTCCATCCTTCCGTCCGTCCACCCATCCGTTTAATCCATCCGTCCGTTATTCCATCCCTCCATCCGGTCATTCGTCCGTCCGTCTGTCTGTCCGCCTGAAAGATCGAACAGTATCGTTTTGGCAATACCTGTCTCTATCACATCTGTGAAGAAAGATAGAGAGACGAATTGGAAGATCGTTTTAATTTTACGGAAATACTCCTCTGGATAAAATACAAATCAACCTAAGAGAATTGTATCTAAACATTAAAACAATCTGATTTTAAATATAAAAATCGGTGCACATTTATTCAATATAATTATTATAACTTAATTTTCGAGAACAGTTTCAAAAATAATCATTACATCGTTTTAAATCTCATGAAAAATAATTTTTTTTTTTTTAATTATTGTTAAAAATTCACTGAAACTGAAAAGTAATCTACGAGCTTTGTGCTTAAACTTAAATTAAAAATAATCATTTCCAGTTGTAATATTTAATTCTTAAGGTAAATAATTACATCCTACTTGTTGAACAACTGAACTAGCTACCAATATAGCATGTTGAATGCACTTCGTCGGCGGGCATCCCTTGAGATACGAGTGCAAAAATCCAGCTACAAATGCGTCTCCAGCTCCTGTCGAGTCAATAACTTTAACCATCGGTACCCTAAATGTATTGAACTCCACCAATGGCAACGCTGGTGTACCATTATTTCTTATGAGTAAAACATTTTGTTTATCATTTGTGATCACAAATATTGTGCTAGGTTTTTGAATCAGTGCTTGTTTGGCCCATTCTTCGATTGAATGGAATTTGCATTTTTTACTTAGCGTTGTGAATTCTTCTCGATTTCCGAATACCACTTGGGCACTGTGCACTAGGAACGTCATTATGTCGAAATTCTCTTCGATAATGTATGGTGCACTGAGATTAAGGACTAAGATTTTTCTATCGACGATATAGTTGCGGACTATATGTCTAACTATTTCTACCTTTTGGGGCAGGAAAAAACCTTCGAGGTAGTAGATTTGGCGCTTTTGACATTTGTGTAGGAGATTCTCTTGGATTTCGGCACGTTTAAGGTATTCAAGGCTGAATTTCGATGATGCTCCAACGTTGGCGTACAGGGCATTTTTCCGGCCATACACAAAGCATACACATTGTCCAGTTGATGCTTCGGGAATCACTTCTAAGCTGAAAAGACACAAACAAAAAAGTTGATTAAAAATCATGAGAAGTTTCATTATTCAATTTCCTCATAGAGAACTGTAATTTACCCAATCTTTTGATAATTCAATTGAAAGATACAAATTCTATGGTGTGGTTTTAATAAAAAAAAAAATCATATCAAATTATCACTCAAAAAATATTCGCATTTATCCCAACTAACAAGCAGCACAGCATTGAAGATAAATTTAATTCGTTTCGTCTCGCTCTGCTGCTTTTTTGTGTTATTTCATGCAAGCAAGCGAGATCATCATCAAAGTCAGTTACTTTCAATTTTATTTTGAAATTCCTTTATTTTGTAATATGGGTATTTTTATAGTAAATAGTATATTAAGTAAATTATGAATTGCCAGTGGCAGAACCAGGGGGGTGGCTATAGGGGCGAAAGCCCCCCAGAGCCGATTCCTCCAATAACTTGAGATATAGAAAGCAATACATTACAAAGTGTAGAGTTTTATATTCGTCTAAAATATTGTTAAGATGTGAAATTTGTTGGACAAAAAACGTGGTTGGGACCGAACAATTTACATGTTATGTAACTTTTTTTCTAAGCCCTACTATTGGAACTAAAGCCTGAAACGAATTGGGCAGAAAACCGAGTGGGCGCTATGAATAATGAATGTACATGTTTCTTGCAACGAAAATTGAACAAAAACGTAGTCAGGGTAAGACAACTAACTCCTTAAAAACTAACATTATTCCAGAGAGCTTTTGGGACTTAAGTTTAAGGACTGTCAAAGTCCGAAGAAGAGAGCTTTTGGGGTTCTCAGTCTAAGGACTGTCAAAGTCCGAAGTTGGGGCTAAGGCTCAAAGATATAATTAATCGGGGCTTAACATTAACATGTCAAAAGCAACAACTTTTACACTAAAAAATTAGCTAATTGAAGGAAAGAAACGCAATTAATTGAGGCTAAAACAATTGGAACACAGCGGGGTATTAAGCGTGTTAAGTACGGGTGTACATTTTTAATACAACAGGAATTGTTTCTTATGGCCTTGGCTGGGCTTAGAGAATTTTGGGGCTTAGTTTTCAAACTTTCAAAGGTCCAATGCAATTGTACATACAAAACATTTTTGGGCTAAGCAATTAAATACAAGTTTTATAGTCAAGGAACCAAATTCCAAAAGCGTGAGAAACTCTGTAACCTCAGAAAAATCTTGCAGGTATGAATATTAACAATCCCTATTAGACTCTAGAGTGACGTGCAAATTGATCGACACATTTATTGAACAGGAATATAAAGTGTAGGTATGCAGCGTACACGAAAATTCATTCAAACTTGCAGAAATGGGCCGTCCAGGTTATTTTTTAGAGCAGCTGTTTCCTTCTTATTCAGGAAAATGAGATCTCAGAGGACTGATACTGTCAAAGCACATATGAGCTGTGGCCAGTAAGACCACTTAAATATCATTTTTTTGAACTAGCCAATTACAAACAGTCAAAAAGGTGAAGTTGAAAGCATACCTTCATCTTATTTAAACAAACACCTCGTATAACTAATCAATTATTTATCAATATATACAAAAACGAATTTGTTCGTGTGGTTTGAGGTTGTAACGTGGCTTAAAATTAAAGTTATAAAATTAGTTATACCTACTACCATGTTTTGCCATGTTTAACACATATTGATTCCAAATTCTTGTTATTGTACCCACTTTATTGAAAACATTTTAAAGCGCGATAGGAGCGGATATAAAGGCACACAAAACATGCGCTATTATTAAAGGAAAAGTGATATTGTCAAAATTCGTTTTCTGTACAAACTGGATACCCAAACTCCAAGCCCTCCCCACAGCCAAATCGTAGATCCGCTACTGTGCATTGCAATGCATTACTGCGATGATGGGTCGCACGTAGCGTTGCTAGATTTTTCTTACAGCTAGGCGGGACAAATGGCTTAAGTAATGAGAAATCTCGGGATTTCAACAGTTTGCTCGGGACAAAATAAAAATCATAAAATGCTTGTATATTGAAATATATGTTATGAAAATGTCTCAGATGTAAGACAAGTGTAGTCATATCACTGAATTGTTAAATGTGCGGTTACATTACCTTTGAAATTGTTTTGCAAAATAAAATATATCTACCTATCTATCTATTTCTTTCATTAATAGCTAAATAAATATGTTCATTTTTTGAACATAACGTTGCATAGGTACGAGTATTTTGAATGTAAAATAAAATTCATTGATGAAACTTAAAAATAAAAACTTCTAATAAATTAATACATTATTATAGTTTAAATTATTATTCAACTAAAAAGTACAAGTGACCTCAACTCCAGAATTTTATTCATTCACTCCACTTAAAACAAAAGTAATTTCAATATTTTAATATTTAAATTTCTTCATCTTCTTATTGTTTAAATTATTAGATAATGTAATTTAATTTTACATAAACGATCAGTTTTTTTTTGTAATTACATAAAGTATTTATGTTACACAAAATTACTCAGAATATTTTAAGGAACTTTTGGCACATTATTAGTATAATTGTTTATATAATTGTTAAATTCTGAACAGGTAAAATCAAAATTCATGGTTGTAAGTAATTCACCTCTAATCAATTCAGGGGAGCATTTATTTCCTACATTCGTCCATTTTAGAATTTAGAACCATTTGTGAAAATACTCTTTTAGCAAAACAATTGCGAATCACAATTTGTAAATACCTATTTGTCTTCAAATAATATTTTATCAATTTAAATGACAGCTGTCAAGTTGTAAAAATATAATATTCGTTAAGTTATACTACGTTTTCACTGGGCCAAATGACGTAATTTCTTTGCAAATTTCCAAATCAAATCCGAAATTACCTCATTTCCCATACAAATTCTCGTTCTCAAATGAGCTAATAACAACCAAATTTGCAGGAAATGAAATTCGAAATGAGGTAAATCCATCCATCAGCAGTCGATTCCAAAAGCTTATCTATATATATAAAAGAGAAATGTCGTCCGTGTGTACGCGCATAACTCGAAAACGGATCAATCGAATTTCACGATTTTGGGGTCGATGAATTCGTATTGGCCCAAGGAAGGACAAAGGATACTGGAGGAAAATCACGGAAAATTTTCAGGAAAATTTGAAATCCGGGAAGATCCTGTTTTTAGCGCATAACTCGAGAACGGATACTTAGATTTTCACGATTCTGGCCTTGATGAATTTGTATTGGCCCAAGGAAAGACATAAGATACTGGTGGAAAATTTTCAGAAAAACTGGAACGGGAAGATCCTGATTTTCACAATTTTGGGATTGATGGTTTCGTGTTGCCCTAAGAAAGTTATATTAGGTGTCCTGTTCATTTCGTCATTAAAATTTGAATTGGACTTGCTATTGCGTTCGGTCAGATAAAATTAAATGTAATAATATTTTTTTTTTTTAGTTTTCATTGTATTCAAAGAATGTATTTGGAATAGCGGGTAAGTTGTTGAAGGCAGTCGCACGCTCATTCTGCATTGCAATTGCCTGCAAATGGATGAAGACCCTACATTCAACATTTTAAAGAACTCTGCGATGGCGAAACTATTGCAGCACTGTAAGGTTGTCATTTGGAACGAGGGCACAATGACTCACAAACGTGCATTGGAAGCCCTGAATTATACGTTGAAAGATTTACGAAGTGATAAACGACGTTTCGGTGGTGCAATGACTTAGCTGTCAGGCTTTTCCGTCAAACGCTACCTGTCATTCCAAGATCAACTTCAGCAGATGAATTTAACGCTTGACTGAAGGCACAGCTTTTTGGCATTACGTAAAAATTGCAATTGAAAACAAACACGCGAGTTGCTTTACGAAATGATCAGTTCGCTGCAGAGTTCTCTAGGCAATTTTTTGGCGATTGGTGATTCCAGTGGACTAAGTCGCCAGCCGGATTGAATTTCCACCAAATTTTTTACACTTTACAACAACACAGTAAGAGCTCATCAAGAATGTTTTGCAGAAAAAATGTATGTATTTTTCGTTGTCAAACTTCTTAAGTTTGGATGCTCTCTATGACGATTACAAAATAGCAAAAACAATATCTAAATTAACAATGTTGATGTGTTTCCAAACCAAAATGATGTGGCGTATCGGCCAACCTTCCGCTTTTTTTACTAAAGTAGTTTATATTTTACAACTTTTTTTTTGTATTTTCGGGCAAGTACACGTAGCTACCAAGTGGTAGGTTGGCCGACACGTGAGCACGCTACATTAATGGAATTTGTGAGAAATATGGGAATTCAATATTGATGCCATAAACATCTAGCAGAAATCAATGGATATTCGGAACCCTTCTTAATATTCAACTAACTGCTTGATGCTAAACAAAAAATCTTCAAATTGAATTCACTGATTCGGCATTCTCTTAGTCCAAAATGACTGTATACTGAGAAAAAATCTCATTACAATTGCAGGAAATCAGATGATGATCAGCATGTTAAAATCGTCCTAAATAAGCTTTTTGGAACATATCCTCAATTGCCGAACCCAAGAATCTTACGTATCTCTGGAGTCTCTTCCAATATTCAACAACAGTCATCTAGAACGATTAAACCATCTCCAGATTCAACTCTCTGCCTTACAACATCAAGGTCTCTCCAAGCTGAACGCGACACTCTATTCTCCAAAAGCATTTATCACCACTTCGTTAGCTATTTAACTCATCTTCCATCAATGAGCTTTGAAATTATTAGCATGCTCGGAGTTATTAATTTTATTACATTAACGAAATTTAGGCGGAACGAAGTTCGCCGGGTCAGCTAGTATATACATATATATATACATATATATATATTGAACAAAATAATATTTACAATTTGACGTATAACTTATCAAAATGAAATGAGATATCAAACGAAATTAGCAAGTTTGATAATGAAAAATATTCACAACATTCAAAACTTAAAACTAAAAAAAAAACTCAAAACTTAACATGTTTTATTTCATTATAAAAATATTAAAAGTCTTCTGATAAAAAATGAGTCTTAATAATTTAATGAACATTATTTGAAGCTACAAAAAACACAACATTATTATTTCATAAAGTATATTAAGCCAAGCTTACAACTTAAAAAATATTTTTCTTTTTCTCTAATACTTTTGTGCTGAAAAAATGTTTTTGCATTTAGCTGGGATTTTTCGCTCGTCCATTGTATTGTTCATTATTGAGAAAACCCTTTCCAGTGGGAGCATTAGAAGCTGGCAACAACAAGCTGAACTTGACAATTTGTAAAAAGTTTGGAAGGCCAATCTGAGAAATGCGTACAAATTTCTACACATTTTTCACCTACTGCCTTTTTGTGTTTAGTCCATTTTTTAATAATTTTAAAATTTATCAAACAACTGAGAGTCATTAATTCTTGTGTCGCTTCGCTTTTGGTTCACAAAAGACAAACATGCTTCTATATCTGGCCAGCGAGGTATTTACATTAGGAAGAATTTCCGAACTAAAAATTTAAAAAATCGTAGGAATATAAAATTGACATTTTCTTCAAATTTCTTTTGGTTTATTAAGTTGTGTTAAAAACAATTTACAAAAGAACTCTTATATAATATTCTAAGGGGTTGAAAATATTTTTAGCTTATTTCTTACTAAGCAACGAAGAAAATGGTTGTACATTTAATGCCGACTGATCGCAAAATAAATTCAAAAAAAGTCAGTTTTGTACCGATTTTAAGTGTCTTTGTGGTTTTTCAAAGAAGAATGGTAGGGTAGTCCTTTTTTTATCATATACAAAAATCAATAATCCAGGTCCTCGTTTTACACAAAAATCACAAAACAGTCCAAAACCAAGGCTATGGCGTCTTTCTAACACACGAAATACTTGTTAGTCGTTAACGTTAGAGTTGAATGGATTTATAAATAAATTAATCCAAAATCAAAGCCGGGTATTTGTTTGCACTTTCATACATACATTTATTATCACATATTTTGTTTTATTAAATATAAAATTATTAAACCAACAAAATCAGAAAATACGGGACAAATAAAGAAACCCGGGACACTTGTACGTCCCGGGTTTCTTGAAAAAAAACGGGAAACGACGGATGGTCACCGTAAGTATAGGGCAAGTTTAGGATTCGTGCAAAAAAAAAATTCGAGATAAGAATTTTCGCTAACATTACGATGATATAGAGAACGCGAAAAAAGTGGGTCTCGCAATTCTGTCTGTCTGTCCATCTATCCGTCTGTCTGTCTGACCGTCTATCCGTCTGTCCGTATGTCTGTCTGTACCTCGACCTGCAGCCTAAACGGTTGAAGCGTTTTCTTCAAACTTTGGAATTAAGGTTCTTATGAGATTCCGTAGAGGGGAAATTGAAATTTTTTTTAGCTTAAAAAATAACGGTACCTGTCATACAACCAATGTACAAAAATTGATTTATTTCAAAAACAGCTCTAACGATTTTGAAAAAAAAATTACGAGCTACTATAATTCCTGCAATTAATATTTTGGTAGAAAAAAAATTTGTTATAACGGTTATTTAAGGTACCTGTCATACAACCGGTTTTTTGGTTTTCTAATTTCTCGTTAACGGCTAAACAGATTTTTACCAATTTTTTTTATTTTTAATATTCGACAGTGTCAATAGAGAATTTATTTGGCTTGCTTTGCGCAGGAGGGGCATCCCAGATAAATTGATTGCTATTATCAAGGCTACATATGATGGATACAAGTGTCACGTTTTGCACAAAGCTAGGCTGTCAGAGGAGTTTGAAATCCAAAGTGGAGTTAGGCAAGGCTGTATACTGTCACCAATACTGTTCCTGTTGGTGATAAGTGACGTACTGCATGCAGCTTTGTCAAATGGAAATGGAGGAATTCAGTGGACTCTGCAATCTCACCTCAAACATCTGGACTACGCGGACGACGTATGCTTACTCTCTCATAGGATCATGGATCTCCATCAAATGACAACAAGGGTGGAGAGAGAAGCAGAAATCGTAGGGCTTAAGATCAACTCGGCAAAATCTAAAAGGATCAGCCGTGGAACTTCCTCATCAATCCAAGTAAATATTTCTGGACAACCGGTAGAGATGGTAGAGGATTTCCAATATCTTGGGAGTATTATCTCTACGGGTGGCGGAACTGAACTGGACGTAAACAGCCGAATCAGAAAAGCAAAGGCTGCGTTCGGAATGCTGTCCAAAATATGGAGAAACAACTCTTTTAGCTTAAAGACCAAGCTACGACTGTTCCGCTCCAATGTTGAATCCATTCTGCTTTACAGCTGCAGCACTTGGAAAGTCACTGACACTGTCAATAGAAAGCTGCAAACCTTCGTTAAAAGATGTCTACGAAACATCTTGAGGATTTTCTGGCCCAACCGTATCTCCAATGCCGAACTACATGCGAGAACGGGTGAGGAGCCCATAGACTCCCATTATACGAAGAATAAAGTGGCAGTGGATTGGACATACGCTTCGAAAAGGCGATCGCTGCTTTGCACCTCAAGCAATGCAGTGGAACCCGCTCACACAGAAGGGAAGACAAGTGGGCCGGCCTAGAAGTACATGGCGGAGAAAGGTCGAACAGGAATCGGCACGACTGGGGAAAAGTTGGAGAGAGCTGAAATATATTTCAAGAAATCGTACACGATGGCGCGTAGGTGTAGTGGAAGCCCTATGTCCCGTAAGGGAAACATCACGGACGTAATAGGTCCGTGGACCTAAGTAAGTAGTAATAAGCAAATCAGATGGCGTACTTTTTTTTGAGCTCTATCTGTATTAGCTATTTAAAAACAAATTTATAGTAATTTTTAGTAGTAATTTATATTTTAAATTGTTTTTAAAACTTTAATAATGATATCATAATGTTATGGAACCATTAAATATGCACATTATCAATTTTAAGCTACGTTCAAGTTGTTAGGTAGGAGAGCAAGTTTGTGCGATCCAGTCATGCCCATTTTTTTTTTGGGAGTTTGAGTCATAACCCGGGAAAAAAACTGTCCTGACGGGACAGTTGAATTTATGCCTGAAATCCGGGACGTCCCGGGTAAACCGGGACGTCTGGCAACGCTAGTCGCACGCCGTTCATTGCTTTATTGTTGTTTATGTCGTGAGCTGAAAAGGGTGACCTGCAATTCATACTTTCGACAAAAATCCCAATTATTAAAAAATATCCCCGTCAATTTTAAAACCATAAACAATATTAACTTCATTTACAAAAAAACATAGGTATGTAGATAGATCGTGTAGCTTTCTTATAATTAATTGCACTGTTTAAAAACTTTACACAGATAAATTTTACTTCTTTAGTTTTTTTTTTTTGTTGAATGTATTTTACTCAAAGTAAATATAATGATTGAAGAAAAATCCCAATCTACAATATTTTTGCTCTAAAAAGCATAAATCCGGAAAGCTCCAACTTAAACCAAAGAAAAAGTCGTAAAGATTTACATCAATGTGGCAATGATAACTCTGATTCATTTTGGGAGCTCCACTAGTTCCCTTTCACACAGGGAAACTAGTTTCGGGAGATTTGTTGACGTTTTCCTTTAATCTACCTTTTATACGAAGAAACAAAATTGCCACAGATTTTTGTATATTTCCCTATAAAGTCTATTGGCTGAACGCTCCTTACGGACAGTGCGAGAAGGAATGCTATAAAACCTCTTCAAATCCTTGACCGGAGAGAATTCTTGTCCTCCTCTTAATTCTTGCCCTTCTCGCCTACAATCTAAAAGTTGCTGGCAACTCAGTTTCCCTTTGTGAAAGGGGACGACTTAGCGGAGTTTCCTTTTCCCGAAACACTTCAACAACCCAAATTAATAATTTGTGTTGGCCAAAACCACTGCACTGCCCAAAATCTACCCCAATCTCATTTAATAAATCTGCATCACTTTATTTTTTTTTTGATTTGATGAAATCAAATCAATATTCACAATAAAATAAAAAAAAAAAACTATATGCAGTTAATTATTCAAAAAAAAATATATATTATTATTGTATTATTATGAATGAAAAATTATGTAACATGAATGGAGGTATCAGTTTGATAAAATAATATGAATTTGAACTTAATGCACATTCTTTAAGCAAAATTACGGAAAAGATAGGCCCGATTAGCGATAAAAAGTCCAACCCTGAGTGTAATAGGTATGGATGTATGTGATGGTGCGGTGTAGTTGAGTTAAAAAAAAAAATGCAAAAACAATTAGTATGTTCTTGTTTTTATTTCCCAATTTATTTATGTAGTCCATATGGTAAATATAGCTCTAATGAATAATACTAGGTATAGCTGATAACTGCAATACAAAAACAGCAATATAATGGATATCTTTAGATGAGGAAAGTAACACCGAAAGATAGCGATACATCCGTAAAACTTTTAACGGCTAAGGTAAGAGACTTTTTCTTAACAAGAAAAAGGTACCCTTGTAACTTCTTTGTAAGAGTCGTTTACCCGCAAAACCCATTTTTAAGTGGAATAGGCTGGCAAAATAGATAATGTACTTATTGCCATACATGCATTAGGGTGTCCGTTATTCACAAAACTTAGTTTTTCTTTCAATCCGGACACAAAAAAAGGTTCAACTGCAAAAAAAAAAAAAAAAAAAAAATTGTCTGTTTGTGCCCGATTACCTACACGATTCGTTTTTTCGGTTGTTTCGTCTTTCGTCATTTTCACAGATTGGGTGAGGGGAGTAGAATTATAGAGGGATGTAAGTAACGAAAGCAGGAATGAAAATTTCAAGACTTTTTCTGGTTGAACTTTGACTTTTCTGATTTGGCATTATATTATTATCTCGTTACGCCAGTTTTTATTTTTGTTTTTATTTACCGTAACAAAAAAAAAAATTATGATACAAAATGGCAACAAAAAACACAAAAAGGATTGAACTGAAAAATTGTTTTTCGTAATTGGATACAAATCGGATTAATTAGTTACAAAACAACCACAAATTCCATGAACGTCAAAATAACGAATGGAAACACGTACTTTTCTGTTCTAACGTGTTCTGACAAATTGGGATGTTCTGATCTAGTTTTTATTCACTAAACAAATCTTATGAAAATTAAGTGCGGTCCTAAGTTTGAGGTTAAATTCGAGCGAATTATTTATAAGCTTGTTTGTGGAACACGTTACACGTCCTGTTGTTGTCAATGATGAATTTATATTTGAAAGTTCGCAGAAGCGTGTTGTTAGTCCCGTAGAAAATATTAAAACACATTTCTTAGTTACTTAATTTAAAGAGATTTTTTGTTGTGTTTTCTTTTTTAACTTTCTAAATATAAAAATTTGAATGGAAATTATAATTTGTTTCGATTTTTGAAATGTTTAAATATTCTAACTCAAACCTTTTTTACCTTTTATTTGTTTTTTTTGTCTTGAATTACACATTTTATTATGTTTTTTATTCTTGATTTTTTTAGTAAAAATAAGTCTTTAAATGACGACATTAAAAGGTGCACTTAAACGAAATTTTTCGTATTTTAAAACTATTAGATACATATCTTTACTTTTACCCTTTTTGTCAACATACATTTTTAAATATGCTTTAAGAGAAATAAGTATAAAAAAAAATAACAAGAATCAACAAAAAAATAAAAAATTAAAAACAGTTGTAAAGTCCGAGAGAAAAAAAAAATAAAAAAATAAAAGAGTGTTTTGGTAACTTAAAACTTTCGATTTAGGAGTTATCTTACTCGAAAAACTGAGATTGGGAAATAACGGACACCCTAATGTACCTACATTAATTAATTTATAAATTTAAAAATTTATATTAAAAAAAAGACAAATAAACCTTGATGTTAAAAATACAATTTCATATTTGTGCGAAATTTATGGTTATATATAAATAAAAGAAAAAAACTAGAATTTTAAAATTTTAGCAACAAGGTTAAAATCAAAATATACTTATAGATAATAAAACAAATAATAATACACAAAAGATTGCAGAGAATCTTTGCAATATGTAGGTATATTTGATTAAGTTTAATCTTTGCGTCTTTTTTTTATTATATTTTGTTTTTGGCTTTGTGATAAGAATAACAAGTAAGGTAGGTATTCTAGTAATTCAACTAATATTCAAAAAAAAAAGATCAACATTTTGGGGGAGAGAGATTTTGAGGGTCAACAAGTTAGCAAAACATTGTTGATATTTTATTGGTAAGCCGGTAAGTAGTTGCCGTTATTTCGTAGTAATCGAAAATAGATGGTTACACAAAATACTGCAAGCAGAAGATAGGAAGTAAAATAAAATGCATAACTGCTCTAATTCAGGACAAAAATGTGACTAGGTTAGCATTTGTTGACATAAAGTGATGTTAGTCTATTAATGCGTTTGCATTGTTTTGGGAAAGTGTTGTTAAGGTACATAAATAAATTCAATTTTTCGCCGTCGTTCGGTGGCTTTTTTGCCATTTTTCGTCATAATTTTTTTTTTGTTACGGTAAACGAGATAATAATAATAATAATTTCAACTATATGCCTCTAAGACCTCAGGTCTTTTAAATGCAGTGGAGTGTCAGAAGAAATAGAAGGAAAGGAAAGATTTTTGTTGGCACAGTAGATTGAGAATTAGATGTGAATTATCTCATGAAATTCCATGGGTGGCATCCAGTTTAAGCTGGGTAATATAGAAAAGAATGAATGAAGACTCGGGCTCGAACCCACACGTCCAGGTTAGCAGTTCAACACTATATCCACTGTGCCATTGCCAGCCGATATTGAGAAAATAAATTGATTGCCGTTCAAATTTTCAATATACCGAACTAGTGACGGCACCGGTGACTGTCAAAAGTATGATAGGTACTCAATTGCCAGCAAAAGTCATCAACAAATTATGACTTTAAGAAAATTGGTAAAAAGATTTATGCAGGTAAAAAGATAAGAAGAAAAATTTAGCAAAAAACCGAACTGCAAATTCGAAACTTTTTGTGTGCAATGATAAGACTCATGCCTTAAATATGATCAAATTTTTTTTGTTGATTAAAATTGGTGAAAATAGGGTAAAAGCGGGTGAGATGGCGCACCGGGGGAGATGGCGCAGCTTTAATATCTCCTACATTTATTGTCCAAACAAAACTTTAAAACCATTTTTGTATTTATTTTCTCATATCGAAGTAGGTATTAGTAAGTATTTTCTCAAATCGAAGTAGGCAGTGTTCGTCGACTCTACTGTGATGCAAAAAAATT
Source organism: Melangyna quadrimaculata (assembly GCA_949320155.1). NCBI lineage: Eukaryota > Metazoa > Arthropoda > Insecta > Diptera > Syrphidae > Melangyna > Melangyna quadrimaculata. The sequence goes on from OX439485.1 coordinate 22,218,016, forward strand.
AAAAAATGTGACAACAACAAAACTTAGGCTTTTTTTCCGAAATTTTTTTTTTCTATCTTTTTTAATTTCTGCTTTCTTTGTGAGTCAATGGTTTCTTTGATGCCCATGATACATTAAAACATACAACAATGTATTGACTGTGACCTGTCAATGAAAAGTTTGCAAAAATTCTACCTGTTTTTTTATGAGGCTACAAATTAGTGGGAATGACAAAAAGGAGGAGATGGCGAAGTTTTTTGAGGGTGAGATGGCGCATTATATAGCACACTTGTTCACTTTGGTGCACAATGGCCGCACACCATCACCCGCCCAATATTTTTTTTTTTTGTAAATAAAAATTTGTTTTGCTCTGTTATAAATTTTTTTCGATGCCAACAGTTTATAAGAAGAAACACAATTCTAACCGCGGATCGTGGTCAGAAGTTTCTTTGAAGGCTGCATTAAATGACATTAACAAAAACCTGATGTCGACTTAATTTGCTGCTTAAGCTTACAACGTACCACCGACAACTCTTCGCAAAAATAAATTGTGTGGGATGTTCAGAGGAATACAATTCCATCAAGAAAAAAGACGATTGGTTGCCGCTTATCATGTGCCACAGATGGGCACATGATTCATGCACATCATTTAAGCATACTTGCAACGATTGTGGCAAAATAAATACAAAGTAAATCATGCGCCATCTCACCCACCACGGTATACCATCTCACCCACCGCAAGGGAGGATTGTTTTTCTTAATGTTTTATTATTATTTTAATTAAAAATTGAAGTCTGCTTCACAAAACTTTCTAAATACAGTATATAATAACTTATTTAATAAAGAATATTTATGTAATATAAAAAAAAGGAAATGTTGTATATTTTCGAAGATATTGGACAAATAAAAAGAGTATACCATCTCACCCGCTTTTACCCTATACTCGTTCATAAATAATCATTTTTTGTTTTTGGCTCGTAAGCCTTATAATGTTTAGAATGCGTTTAGAAATAGGCTAGAACAAGGGCCTTCGCGATTACATATGAACCCTTTTTTCTCGTCAAACAAAAAAAAAATTTGCTTATGTGGGACTTGATCCCGCCGTCTTTTACTTGTCAGTTCAATGCGTCACCCACTGCGCTAACTCGCTATACAAAAATTAATGTCGTAAGTGAATACGTTTTATACACTAATGTTTCATACCATATTTCATAACAAATATATATAATATAGAGATGTCTCGCACCCATAGAAAAAAAAGTGTGATATTAAAAAGAAGACAAATGAAAGAGAGAAAAAAGTGTCAAATGATAATAAAACTGTATGGTGCTTATTAATTTTTTGTTTTTGGTGACAAGAGACATTTCTGATTGGGAAGCGAAACATGTATTGCAAGTTTTTACTAGGGAGGGCCTCACGAGTGTTTGAAAAGTTATTGGTACTGAAATCTGGAGAGAGCTTGCCAGGTATCTGACAAGTTTTCCTCGTCTTGATTGTCCCTACTGTAAGCTTTACTACGGCCATGCAAAAAACTAGACAGAAACTTGGCATTTTTCCAGCCGGGTATATTTCACACAAACACATTTAATAATGAATGTTTGAATGTTCAAAATCTTTATAAAGCAATTTTTTCTTACTAAAAGGTTTATTCATTTTTCTATAAGCTGTTAAGTATCTCTACCAACTTATTTTATTTACGGATAAAATAATATTTTCAGTTGTTCAAAAGTCTTAAGCATGAAATTAAATCAAGTAAATTACTGACTTATTACTTGATAGTTGATAAATAAATAGTTTACTATTTATAAAAAAAAACAATCTATCAACCTATTACCGAGTAGCTTTACTTTGCAGTCGCACACTGTAAAATTCTGCCAATAAACCTCGAAAGCTCATAACTTGGGTAGTTTCATTGATGACGTTATGGGACGCATGTTTGCCTAATGAATTTTTGGCAGTCCATATATGGATGGAAGCTGCGATGTATACGTTTTCGTCTTCGCCTTTTCTCTATCATCAATGCAATTGTTGTTGTTTAGCAATTTGACTATATCGTTGTTGCGAGTTTGTAGAGTTGTTGTTGGGTTATTCTTTACCCGCCTATGTAAGTATTACGATCTGACAACAATTCAATCATCTTCTTGTCATACTCCACATGTTCCATCGCCACGGTGACGTTACCTTTGTCAGCTGGTACAATTACAATATTTTTGTCCTGCCTAAGAAAATTGATTGTTTGCTTATTTACATTAAGCAAACGCTTGGCAAATAGATCATTTTGTTGGTGGCGTTGGAACGAGTGCAACATGATACTATATTGTGCCTTCATAAGATCTTGTTCCCTTTCGTCTTGCACACTTCGAATTATTTCTTCTCCATCAGCTATCAATTGAAAAAGCGGGAAACTATGTTTATCCACTGGGAGTGCAAATTTCTTGCCCAACGATAAAAGCCACTTGACCTCTAGAAGAAATTCAATGTTAGTGCGATTTTCAAACCATTTTTCATGCATTTCTATATTGAATTCCTTCCAAAGCGATGATTTTAGGCAGTCAATTTTAATTGCGTTCGATTGTTGTTTTTTATTTTATGTGTCTTTAAACATCTGTGAGGAATAACCTAACAACAACAACAAAGTCAAATGGCTAATCAACAACAA